>CAWUFW010009936.1:0-740213 GCA_963921515.1 Calotriton arnoldi
TAATGGGCCCCTAAATTTGTAAACCATTTAAAATTAATTCAAATATTTTGAAATAATCATTGCAAATTAATGTATAAATATCAAAATAAAGTTTTAGGAGCGGGATGCAAGAGATAGAGGGGTCATGGGTGGGGAAATGTATAACTCAGGTGCCAACCGTGATACTTGAGCATTACATTTGTAATCCATTTAACAGGAAAATAACTATTTTTGAAATAATTATAGTAAATTATTCTAAAAATAACAAAATAAAGCTTTAGGAGTGGGATACAAGGAATATAGGGGTAATGAGAGGAGAAGTGTATTAATACTCAAGTATTAACTGAGATGCCAGAGTATTACATTTGTAATCCATTTATTATTTAATTCAAATATTTTTAAAATAATTGTAAATTATTTTAAAATATTGCAATATAGATTTAGGAGTGAGATGCTAGGGATAAAGAGGTAATGGGTGGTGAAATGTATTAATACTCAGGTATCAACTGGGATACCCGAGTATTACATTTGTATCCATTTAATAATATTTCAAATATGTTTAATATAATTATTGGAAATTAATTTAAAAATATCAAAATAAAGTTATAGGAGCAGGGATATTGGGGTAATGGGTGGGGCAGGTTATTAATACTCAGGTTTCAACTGTGATACTTGAGCATTAAATTTCTAATTCATTTAATAGGAAAATAAATATTTTTAAAATAATTATTTGAAATTAATTTAAAAATATCGAAATAAGGTATTATGAGCAAGATGCAAGGGATATAGGGAGAATGGGTGGAGGAAGTGTATTAATAACCAGGAATCAACTGTGATACCTGATTATGAAATTTGTGATCAATTGAATTGTAATTTAAATATTTTAAAATAACTAAAGTAAATAATTTTAAATATATCAAATTAAAGTTTTAGGAGCGGTATGAAAGGGATATTGGGGTAATGGGTGGGAAAGTGTATTAATACTCAGGAATCAACAGTGATATTGGATTAATAATTTAAAAAAATAATATAACATATTTTGAGTTATACCTTTCTTAACTTAAAATTAAATCACACATGTAGACGGTGATGAATGCTTTTTGAAAGCAGTACAACAGGAATAGATTTTTTTATAAAAAAAGAACAGTTTAAATAATTTTATTTTAAATTAAAAAAATCACACCATCTTTATTTTTATAAAAAATGTATTATTATAGGTTTTAAACAAGAAAGCATGAACATCCCAGGTGGGCCACTAGGGATTTTGAAAGAACTCCATGGAAATAATTGGGTAGAGTAATCAGGGATCAAAGACGAGTCTCTCAAGGAAGACAAAAATTGAGAAAGGTTTGCCCTAAGCTTGTGTACTGGCCCCAGCCTTATATGCTTTATATTTAGCAGACCTCCCCAAAGCATTACTAGACTCTCATGCATTTTCACCCAAAATGGGAGGTCGGCACATCCTGTGTCTTCTTTATGCTGATGACCTTGTACTAATGGACAAGACCCAAGTGGGACTTGAAAGGAGATTAGCAGAATTTGATAAGTGTTGCTAACGTTAAAAATGATTAATTAACTTAGATAAGGCCAAGGTTATGACCTTTGGTAGAGAGCAACCCAAGTATGGATAGTCCATAGGTCATACACAAGTTGAGGAAGTCTCCAAATAGAAGTATCTAGGGATGATTTTTAATAGATCTCCATCCTAGAATCTGCAAATTGACATTTTAAAATCTATAACACTTTAAACCATTGAAGGCCTAAGAAAATTTAAAAACAATTGTGTACAGTATTTGCTGCTTATAGTGCAATGGACAATGGTTCCCACACCATTTCTGTATCGGGTAGAGATTTTGGGTCTGAGTGGTAGACTGGGAAAAGATGGAAGGTCTTTGTATAAAGAATCTGCTATCCCTCTCGAAATGTAATATGGCTCCAGCAATCAGAATGGAATGTGACCTGCAGTCCTGGTCTTCTATTGCTTTAGTCCGATCGGTGAGATTTTGGAGCAAACTGATAATGTCAGAGCAAACTAAAATAGCTACATTATGTAAAGATGAAATATTTAAAAGTGAATTGGGTCAGGTAAAGAAGCAGCTGCTGAATAGGGCAACAATATTGCAAATAAATACCTATAATGTTACACTCCCCACAGCCTTTTCAAAAAGTGAATTGTCCAAGGGGCTGATTGCGGCATTGGCAGTCCAACCTCCAGACCGCTGATGTCGCGGGTGGGAGGACTCCATGTAGCCTGTGGGTTCTCCACTGCCGTATTATGACAACACCACCGTACAGGCAGTGTTGTTTCTGATACCCCAATACGGCAGCATTCTTTGGCTGAGACAAACAGCCAGCAGTCATGCCGCCGCTGTGGGACTGCTGCCACGTCGGGTGCACTGTGTGGCAAGCACCATATCGTGCATACCACACAGTGCACGTACGATGGTGCATTTCTAGAATGGCACAACGTGTGACCCCCTGCACACACCTCCATTGGCGAATTCGCCAGGGGGCCCTGATTGGGCCCCATTCCCTGCCTTTCTGCCACCCTTTTCATGCCAGGATCCCGGCCATGAAATGGGCGGTGGAAAGGCAGGTTGTAATCTGCTCAGCAATACCGGCATCAGCAGGCCACCATTTTCTGCCCCTCTCACCACTGCTGCGTCCACGGAATCTGGGCTCCCGGCGGAGGCGGTGTGCTACCTGCGGGCTTGTGGTGGTCTGTCCGCAAGGGTTGGAATCGGGTGGTTCGGCTGCTCAGGTCGTGGCGGTCGAACAGCAACCAATAATCCTAAACTCACAATGCAAAATACACAGGTTTTCTTCAGTCCCATTTTTCAATAATTAGATTTTACCGTATAAATTTCTGCGTGAACTGTACACAATGAAAATCATTATAGGCAGCAGCTTAGTTTTTGGCTCTGGGTATGGCATGTTTTTGGACAACCAGCAAACACCATCTATCGCTGTGACCAGAAGAGTCTGCAGGATATAATGCTATGCTAGCTTGTGAATCAGCAGCCAGGGCAAAAAACTGCAGATGAAAGCATTGTCATCAATTTTGTTTCCAACTTATTTTCATTATCTTTTATTTCAACAATTAATTTATTTAGGAAAGCCATGAGCAACCTACACAAATTACTCCTAACTGTATTTGGAATGGTTTGCATTTGCTAGATAAATATAGTATAACTTTCTGGGTTCATCCATGTGATTACACCCGTTTCCATCACCAACTGCAAGTTGGCTGAAGCCACAAAAATTTGAAAAATGGACTACCAGTTAGAAAAATGCAAAAACTGTTGTATAAAATTGATTTTCTTTTACAGCTTTGCTTGTTTGGTGCTCTTAGCATTGCAAATCGTTTGTTGATGCCATTTTAAGATGAGCAAAACATTCTCACCAACAGCACTTTTCCCATTTTTCAAAAACAAAATTGCTATCTTTTGGTCATTTTCTTGGTTCCCTCCAGGGCCATCCACAACTCTGGGTACCTTTAGAATCCCCAACATGTGGGATAAAGGGGATGAAAAGTTAATGGGTACAATTTGGGAAAAGATATTAAGACCTAAGCGTAAAGTTCCCAAAAAACATAAAAAAGTGCGCAGCACAAGAGTGAGGAAACGCTTCAGCATTTAAGGGATTGTGGGGCATATGTATCAAGCCATTTTCCCGTTCGCAAACGGGCCGATTCTCAGAATCGGCCCGTTTGCGAACGGGAAAAGGCCTTTTGGGATGTATCATCCCAAAAAGCCATCACAAAATAGGGAATTTGTGATTCCCTATTTTGCGATTGCATTTAAGGAATCGCAAATTGCGATTCCTTAAATGCAATGTAGGAAGCACCCAAGTTGTGCGATTTTGGCTTAAGGAATCAGCAAATTACCACCAACTTCAGGTTGGTGGTAATTTGCGATTCCTTTGAAAAATGCACTTTTTTGCATTTTTCTAAGTGCCATGTGGCACACATACATGCGCTTAGGGCATGTATGTGCGCCACATGTGCACACATGCACATTTCAGGGGTGCAACAGGGTGTCCTTTTGGAGCCATTGCACCCTTGAATTTGCATGCGTAATTTGCGAGTACCTATTGGGTACTCACAAATTGCGCATGCAATTCCCATTCATTCCTATGGGCCTCTTGGCCCATAGAAATGAATAGGAAGCCATTCCTTAATTGCGACTCGCAATTTGTGAGTCGCAATTAAGGAATAATAAGGAATCACAAAAAATTTGCTAATTTTTAATTACATCTCGTTTTGCGATTCTCAAATAGCGATTCTCTAAAAATCGCTATTTGAGAATCGCAAAACCATTCTTTGATACATATGCCCCTAGAATTTGTAGAGTTCCATTGTAGAAGAATTAGCTATGTGTTTGTAACTCACGGTTTCATGTATCATATTATTATATTTATTAATCTCTGCTGGATAAACGCTTGCATCCCTTTCAGACTAACTGGCAAAGGTGGTGCCTCAGGTGGAATAAGATTACCTTTTGAACACAAGAAGAATGAGCAGGCATTGACAAATCCAATACTTTTGGCTGTTGTGCAGTGAAAAAGATTTTCTTATACGTCATTAGGAAACAGATTAGAGGTGCAGCAGGACCTGCAGCAATGTAAAGACTCCTCACTTACATAACAGTAACATCCAGCATGAACAGCAGCAGTGAATGCTTTGCCTAAACACAACACTAGTATAGCACAGACAGTAGCTGCCTCAGCTTGCTTTACATACAAAATAAGTATAATTCTGACAGCAGTAATATTGGAAGCAGATGCTCATTTTTCTTACCCAGACATGCACAGACATAAACAAATACACATACAAACATTTTTACACTTGTAAAAAAAATAATAATTGCATGTCTTGTGTACAATCGTTCTGCGGAAATATATGTTTCAGTCTACAATGGCAAAAGCTTTCCTATATAGAAATCTCTGTATAACACGTTACAGTCTGCAGACACATGAATATAGCATGGGTGGAAGTAGCTCAAGATAGATTACATACAGATGACAACAGCACAAATATTACCAATACAAGCATTAAACTCACACACAGGCATGTTTGACATTGAAGCAGCAGCTTGGGCTTACCCAACACGGGTCAGGTTCACTACAGGAAAAAACTATGCATCCTTTCACACACACATACAAACACACACACATGCACAGTGCATAAGCACAGCACAAACGTAGAACTGCAATGCAGGTTTCACTATGCGAAACTGGTGGGAAACGTCCTTTCGGACGAAGCCGGAATCACGCTGTGCCAACATAGTGGCGGCAATAGAAAAAATGCGGCATTAGCGCGCATTCATTCAGCACGCAAGTCGTAACAACGACTTGCATTTAGGGGGGCGCATTGGTGAAATGGTGTTTGATTTAAAGTCAAACACCTGTTGCGCAGACTGGAGTTGGAATAGTAAGTTAAACTATTCCAACATCCAGCACCCCCCCTATGGCAAGTCGTTAAAAGGACTTGCAAGCTGAACAAATGCGTCCTAAAGACGCGTTCGTTCAAAAGACGGCGTTCTGATTGCAGGCATCCTAAAAGCACGCGGAATACTGTCATACATTCAAAACTGGTACAGCACAGTGACGTAGCTAGGCCTTGCGCTGCCCGTGGAGGTCACTGTGTTTGCCGCCTGCGGTGGCCGCATGAAAAAGCAGGGGTGCAGACTGTCTCTGCTGCAGCCGCCAGTGGAAGCTGCATGTAAGAGCTGATGGGAGGCCACCGCCCCCAAAACTCGTGTCGCCCGTGGTGGATCACCCCCCCCTTGCTACGCCACTGGTGTAGCATAAGCAGTAGCAGGGGAATCATCTCTAAAATACAGGCCAGAAACAGTACTAGCACCACCCACGCACATACATTCTACGGGTCCGCAAAGGCAGCAGCATTTTAACATTACATAGAACTGGTACAGAACTGAGAGAATAAATGGGTGTTTAAATTGCCATTTAGAACCAGAATATCTTGAACAGTAGCAGGGCATACTGCTGTTAGACAGAGGACAGGTTTAGCGCAGACAGCAGCAATGCAAGATTCCCTCCAAAACTGCAGTCACAAAATTAACAGCAGTGCAACCTACTCTCAAACTGACTGCGTAGGTGCATTTATGATGTGATACTGTAAGCTTCTCATACACATAGTACAGAAACAGAAGTAGATAGGCGGACAGTGAATAAGCTATGATAATTATACACTGAGACTGGCAGGGAAAAGAATGTGACATGGGCTGTGATTCAACTGGGAATCAAAACACCATGATGTTGCAAGGGTAGAAAGGGATTGAAATGAAGACTGAACTCCATGATGGGGATGTGGTGGGAGGGGACAAGCACAAAATCAAAGGCTGTAAAAGTCTAAGGGGCATATTAACAACGGCCAGCGATAATTATCGCTGGCCGTGTTAGCGATAATTATATTATCGCAGGCTATCTCTGGTATTTATCGCCCTGGTAGCGCGTTATTAACAACGCGTTACTCCAGGGCGATAAAGATTCCAGAGATAGCGAAGTCATCGCCCTTTTGCAGGGAACATCGCTGGTTTTCCAGCGATGTTCCCTGCAAAGGGCGATACCTCTGCTGATACGACCCACAGTGTCGTATCAGCATAATCCACCCCCTATGTTAGGGATGGCTAAGTCAGGATTTTAGCAGACATTAGGTTTTGGTGAAAACGGCCGTTTTCGCCAAAATCTAATGTGTGCTAAAATCATGTGGGCTGCCTTGTAAATATCGCGATGTAAACATCAGCGATATTTGCAAGGTAGCCCATCTTGGTACGCCTAGTAACGCCCACTTTGCATCTCATTGGAGATGCAAAGTGAGGCGTTAGGAAAAGGGTGCGAACATGCAATTATGCATGTTAGCACCCTCTTGTAAATAGGGCGCTGGTTTTATCTCCGCTTTTTTGGCTTTGTAAGCCAAAAAAGCGGAGATAAAGCCCTTGTAAATATGCCCCCAAGTTTCCTTCAAACACAGCCCAGATATAGCACTGACCATACCAGTATATATTGGCTATTTGGTAAATCCAAGGTATAGGCAAACTTATGTGAAAGCTCGGGCCCACTTAAACATCCCTACTCAACAAAATGGTCTTTCGAGCTGCTTGAGATGTAAGAGGGAGACAACAATCCAGGTGCAGCCCGTGCAGGTAAGAGCGGTGGGGAGGGGGAGGGGGAGTCGACATACAACAACTAGGAAAACCTACATAAAAAAAGAAAGCCATGTTTTTTTTTTTTTTTAAATGTAAGTTTCCCTCGTCGTCCCCACACCTGATGCACATGTACGAGGACTCCCTGGAGCACAGGATGCTCCCTTCCTCATTAAAATAGGCCCTCATAATAACAATTCTAAAAATGGAGAAGGATCCTCAGAGGTGCGACTCTTACCAGCCGCTCCACATGATCAATCTCGACAATAAGATACTCGCTAAGCTTATTGCTGCCCGGCTGCTCCCTGTGCTACCTCAGGTGCTGAGACCTGATCAATGCGGCTTTGTGCCGGGTAGAACCACTGGGCACAACCTGCGCACACTCTTCGCTTCGATGCAGGAGGTGGACATGACGCTGCAAGCTGTAGCGATTTTCCTCGATGCTACCAAGGCATTCAACTCGCTTGAATGGCCATACATGTTTGCGCTTCTTGCCCGTATTGGGCTTAGCGCCAAATTCATTAAACTTATCTCCCTGCTGTACTCCTCCCCCCCCTCCGCTCAAATCCAAGTGAATGGAGTAGTATCCCGTCCGTTTCCGGTGTCCAGGGGTACACACCAGGGGTGTCCGCTTACACCCATATTATTCGCCATAGCCAGGGAGCGCCTGGTGGCGCACTTATGACAGCGCCATGTCCACCGTGTATTGGCATTCACCCCATGGGTGATACTTGTCTCGCTGTAAGTTGACAATGTCACACTGTACATCAAGTGCCTGGAGGAGAATTTGGCACCCCTGATCAGGGAATTTCTCAGATTTGGTGGACTCACTGGTATTCTCATAAACTGGGCCAAGACGGTGATTTTCCCACTAATGACCGTAACAAAGCACTTTCAGGCGGAGTTCCCGCTGCAATGGACCAAAAGCCTGATTCGTTTTCTGGGCATTTGGGTGAGTCGTAATGTTGAGGAACTGTGGCGATCAAATTATGGACGACTGATGGACTGGCTGGAGGCCCGTATTGCTGGCAGGACCAAGCTCCCATTGTCGTTAGTGGGGCACATAGCCATCACAAAAATGATAGTCTTACCCAAGTTCCTTTACCTTTTTGCTAATCTTCCCCTTCCACTCAATGCCGTGTTCCGACGCAGATTGCGATCTAGTATGGTCTCACTGGTGTGGGCTGGAAGACAGCCTAGGATCTCCTGGGAAATTCTGATGCTCCCTTTTGAACATGGTGGGCTGGCCGCCCCTGATTTTGATCTTCATTATTACTGCCCCCAGGCACATTTCGGCTTCCATTGAGTGTTCCCGACACAGTTCATGACACACAGCCCCTGATTGGGACCAGGCAACCCCGTACCCGCTCTGTACGGTCCTTTATAGGACGTAAACTCAGCCGCGCTTGGAGATTGACATTGTGGGATGTACGGTGTGGGCATGGCACGCGCTGTGCCGTAGAGTGGGGCTGGAAATGCTGTATGCTCCTGCGATACCTCTTCCCAAACACTCTGCGCCTTGCTGTCGCTGTCAGAGGCAGGCCCATGTGCGTGACTATGGCAGCTTCATATCACTTCAATGGGCGACGCATTCCGCAAGGGGACTTTTAGAGAGCCCCAACAGGTGTGGGAGTGGGAGGAAATGACTGCTTTAGAGAAAATGACCTACTTTCAATTGCGGGCGGCACTGCGTGACTACATAGCTTCTTTCCCCGCTGCACCACCCACGTTTCATACACTCGAAAACCTTTTGAAAAATCCCTCAACCCGCAAGTTGGTTACACGGCTATACACCAACATGCAGCGCACAGCGGCCATATGCACCCCAAGGGCCCACAGGGAATGGGAAGACCCACTCGGCATAGCGATTACGCCGGAGCAATGGTCCTTCTGTTGCTCGCAGATAAAAGCCTTGTCCCCTAACTATCGGCTGTGCCTCCTTCTCTTTAAAATTTTGCATAGATTGTATAGAACACCTGACTGGCTCTTCAAAATTGGACTGGCTGCTGAAGAACACTGCATACACTGTAGATCCCCTGATTCTACTTTCCTTCTTCTTGCATGGGGCTGTCCTAATATATCAGTACTGGGAGACTATTTTCCAGACTAGAGAGGAGATGCTCCGTGAGCGCCTGGACTGCTCTCCCTTAATTGCCTTGCTGGCATATGTCAAGGAAACACTGGTGCATTGTAGGAGATTGGTGCCCATGATATTGCTGCTCGCCAAGAGGTGCATTACAATGTATTGGGGAAGAAGTTGGATCCCAATCAGGGAGGAGTGGCTCAGGGATGTTGTGTTTGGTCAGGAGCAGTTGTCTGCATACTGGGAGCTTGTGCCCGCCCACACCCAGCCCAGAAACATATGGGAACCACTGCTGGCATACTTACGGACACACACTAATGATCCAGACTCCCCGCAATAATATCCCACTGGAGAAGTCTTGTAGCCTGTCTACTGATATGCGTGCATACTCCTGATTCCTTAGTCACACTCACATGGACTGGTCTCCCCCCACCTCTCTTGTCCCTCTTCTTTCCCTCTCCCCCCTTCTTCCTCTAGTTTTTCGCTAAGTGCTACCTTCTTTCAGGTTGGGCTCTGCTGCCTCTCGGCCAGAAAGCTTTGTACACTGTGAGACGAACATTGAACTGCATGAAGCACACTGTGAATCCTGGGAAATGCTTTCTATCGTCTGTAATCCATAGTGAATGTGTCTACATGTTACTTCCGACAGCTCCCAGCCTGTGGTAGATGTAAATCCTCGAGAGTATAATATGTTTGCCTAACCGGATGTACTTATGCAAAAGTTAATAAAAAGGATTTTAAAAACAAGTTTCCCTCATCGTCGTATGTCGACTCCCCCCACAATTGCCCCACCGCTCTAACCTTCACGGGCCGTGCCTTCAAAAAACTCATCATCTCAAAATACCATATAACCAATTTGGTTACACAATAATTACACAACAACAATATAGAAATATAGGACAAACAGGATGAGTACAAATCTTCTAAAGGGATTTATCCTATATAACAAAAAGCATACATCTAATTTGGTTATAGCGATGCAAGTAATAAGGAAAAAGAATTGAACGTTAAGTTGCTTCAGTTGATTTTCAAAGGAAAGCATGAACATGCTATCTTTCCCTACACTACCTTAAAAGGCTCAACCCTAAACCAAGAAGCATGAGTAAGAATGGATAATAGAAAGGTGTCAGCTGTCAGAGTCTTCTGTAGAGGAACTCCAACAAAGGGTCATGTAGCATGAAGCCACACAAAGCAGAAGGAGAGTGCTGTACCCCATGAAGTCCTAATATGCCTCTCTGACCCTAACTAAGTTACAGAATAAGATATTAGTCTGCTTAAATGTAAATAACGTGATCAGCTCTGGTAAATTTCCACAAATTGGCTACTGGCACCACCTTTCCCACATTGATAAGTTGTTACTTCATTCGTCCTGGGCCATTCTTCTCCTCCTCCATGGGAACTCGCCTCCTTGCTCAATACCGCGTTTCTCCCTCCCAAAATCCGTCTTCACATACCTCGCTATCTTACTAAAGCACAAACCCTCCTTTACTAAATAATGAATCTTTGGCCGCACCTGCAGTAGAAACAAAAAAAATGCAAGGAAACACGTTCTTCATTGAAGGTTAAATATGAATCAAATGTTTGACTTAATCGTGAGCTTGTGCTGAAACTATACTCTGGCAACAAAATCATGTCAACTTAATGGTGCACAGGCTTACAAATACGCACACATTACTAAACACATAGCAAATGCAGTTTCTTAACGAATGAATAAATTGTAAATGATTATGTAAAGATGTCATTTCAAAATACACCAATATGAACACAATTTCTAGCTACATGTATAAATGTCTAAACATTAAGCTACACATATATGTAATCTCATATCATCAGCTTCACAGGGAACACATTATAAGCTTTGATTCTCTTAGAATATTAATATATAAGTATTGAAGGAATTTCTATTAGTCACATTTCTAGACACACAATTTGTATAGCTCATTAGTTTTCACGTGGAGTACTTTAAATATACAATACCCCATCTTCTCTTAGTACCATTAATCACACAGAATATATTTGAGTGCCGACTACACATTATTATAATGCACTCCTATAGTATCTTAGGGTGGAATCAAAATTACGCTGCTCCACTTACTACAAACCTTACCCTGTTCTGTGATTTCTAGTGATGCCAAACTGTGAAATGTGAGTGCTCTTTATTTACTATTAAAGAAGAATCTAAAATTGAAGCCCCGTTTTTTTCATGTACCCCGATTGTAATCAAATTGACTATGCTGCCAGATGTGTTACATGATCTTCTAGGTGCCCAAGGTAGCTTACTTAGGGCAGCGTATGTTACACAGTTTTGAACGTAGGCGTCTTCAGGGAGTGCTTTCATGTTTAAAGAGAAAATGCCACCTACCACTTATGCAGCAGGGCGGACAGTCACTGTTAATCCACGGAGTTCAGAGGACAAAGAGCTTCTCATTGGCAATCCTAAACAACAATTTACTTCATCCTTGAATTCTCTAACGAATAAGAATTTTCTTAGGAAATTGAACTAGGTTAGGAAGGACCAAACATTTGTCAAAACTGTTCAGGTCCTTAATTTGAAATCTAAAGGGGTTATTTTTTTCCAGTTTTCACAAAGAGAAATGTGGAGACTATAATTCCAATAAGTATTCCTAATGTTTGCATGCCTGACAAAATGGAGGGAGGGAGTTCTCATTCAACACCACCATGACACTGGTGCACGTTTAACTTGTGGGTCTAAAACATCATATCATCCCTGATCAAATCATTTTCAGCCATAACCAATAAACTTTACTGACATAGCTCATGTAACATATTCTAAGGAGGTTACGAGATTGTATTACCCTGTTTGCCTAAAAAAAGGTAGGGGTTCTCTTCTAGTGTATTGGAGAAAGCTGTCTTTCATAAGCCTCGCCATGTTTACTGCCTTAATGATTTGTGTTAGAAAATGGCCTTCTCTGAAGGATCACCCAAAACGTTTTACCTTCCGCCTCCTCTCTTTCTGACCTTGTTTTTGTTGGCTTTAGGACTCTGAGCACTTTACAACTGCTAAACAGTGCTGAAGTGCATGTGCTCTCTCCTCTAAACATGGTAACATTGGCTCATATCACAATTGGCATCTTTGATTTACATGTAAGTCCTTAGTAAAGTGCACTACATGTGCCCAAGGCCTTTAAATTAAATGCCACTATTGGGCCTGCAGCACTGATTGTGCCACCCACTTAAGTAACCACTTTGGAACCAGTCCATCCCCTTTGCAATTGACGCATTGCATCCTGCGGGAGCAGCGTCCGCGCATCGCATTTGGAACCAGCGCGTCACACTTGGAACCGACGTGTGGCTCCACACTGACGCATCGCCTCAGCTGCATCTAGCATCCATGTCGACGATGACACATCCTGGATCAAGGCACTTTGGTTCAGCGAGACCAAGTGGGTCACTGTATCCAGGGCACATTGCATCGCTGTTGTCCTAAACTTTCAATATTGCCCCGGTACCAGAGCAACCAGATATCCCATTTAAGCACTTATTGCTTCTAAGTGCTATTTTACATTTATTCTTTGAAAATTCTACTTGTTCGATTTTTATCATTTTGGTCTTGTTTCATTTATAAAATTATTAAATATTTTTCTAACCTGGTGTGGAGTCTTTTTTGTGGTATTTTCACTGTGTTACTGCTTGAAGTATTGCACAAATACTGTACACATTGCCACTTAAGTTAAGCCTGACTGCTCTGTACCAATGTACCAGAGGGTGAGCACAGGATAAATTAGGGTGTGTTGTGACTTACCCTGACTAGGATTGTGGTTCCTGTATGGACAGGGTGCATACATCTGCCAACCAGAAATCCAATTTCTAACAATGGTGATCATTTCGATTTCTTGCCATTTTTTCATGTTTTGTATTCTTAAATTTTTCCTCTACATCATGTCTTTGGCTGCGGGTTCAACAACTGGAGCCAATAGAATTTGAGCTGGCCAATTTGGATGCATATTCAGTGGCCCAGCTTAAAGAATTTTGTATGAAAATGGTTATTTCTGCCAAGAGTGCCACTAAGAAGGTAGAATGTTCAAAAGGCACTGAGTGCCTGGGCAGAAGCCCCCTCCAAGGAGAGTGATGGAATGGGGGAGCCTGAGAATGGGTCTTCTGAGGAACCACCTGTAGCAGTTGAGGGGGATACCCCTGGATTTGAGCTCCCTATGAGAGCAGGAAGCAGTGTCTCCTCCCATGGCCTATCCCCAGGGGAGCTGAGGGAAAGGAGGGAGGATAGAGAATTTAAGCTACAGGTAGCAAAGTTAAAGATGGATGCTGAGGGGAAAAAGGCCGACAGGGCCCTGGAAGCAAAAAAGGCTGAAACAGATAAAACCTTAGCAGAAAAAAAACTTCTTCTGGCTAATGAACTGATTCTAAAAGAGTTGGACATTAAGGCCAGGCAGACAAATATGCCACGTTATTTTGCATGCCTTTAGTTCGCATGCCGTTACAACGCGGTCATTACAACGACCGCGTTGTTATTTTGCATACCTTTACAAAGCAAGTTGGAACAACGACTTGCGTTGTAAGGGGCGCTGGATGTTGGAATAGTATAATTTACTATTCCAACTCCAGTCTGTGCGGACACTAGGGAAAGTGTTGGATTTTAAATCCAACACCTTCCGCCCCCTAACGCAAGTCGTTGTTTCGACTTGCGTTGTAACAGTAAGCGAAATAACAACGCGGTCATTGTAACGACTGTGTTGTTATTGCATGCGAACTGAACGCTGCGTACTAAACGCTGTTTACCCAGGCAGACTGATTCCAGCAGTGATGGTGGCAGCATACATGCAGTATCTGATGGACAAAAAAGGGTTTGTATACCCAAAGATATGGGGCCAGATGTACAACCGTTTTTTGCGGTCGCAAAGGGGTTTGAGGCCCGTTTGCAACTGCAAAAAACGTGTGGGCCATGTACAAACCCTATTTTGCGAGTCGCAAAAAATTTGCGACTCGTAAAATAGGGTTAGCGACTCGTTATTAGGAAGGGGCGTGCCATGGGCGTCCCTTCCTAATAGCGACTCCAAAAATAATGTATGAATATTTTGTGACCGCAATTGCGGTCACAAAACACTCGCAGTTTACCAACCTTCTCAGAAGGGTGGTAAAGCACTCGCAAACGGGAAGGGGTCCCTAGGAGACCCCTTCCCCTTTGCGAATGCATGCGCAAATATTTTTTAAGGGCAGGCAGTAGTCCCAGGGACCACTGCCTGCCTTTAAAAAATAAAACAGAAAAGTTTCATTTTTATTTTTTAAATGCATCCCATTTTCCTTTAAGGAAAACGGGCTGCATTTGAAAAAAAAAATGCTTTATTTAAAAGCAGTCCCAGACATGGTGGTCTGCTGACCCCAGCAGGTCACCATTCCTGGGAGTGCCAGCCATTCCCAATGGGGTCGCAAATTGCGACAGCCTCATTATTATTCATAAGGCATGGAATTTGCGACCCCATTTGGAATCGCAAACAGTGTCTCAGGCACTGTTGTACATTAAATTTTACGACTCGCAAATTGCGACTCGCAATTGGTCGCAATTTGCGAGTCCCAAAATTCAAGGGTCATACATCTGGCCCATGGTGCCCAGTTAGGCGGTGGGAGATGACATTGATAAATGGTTTTCTGCTTATGAAGTTGCACTGAAGGTTCACAGGGTTCCTGAGGAGCGTTGGGGGTGGTCTGTGGAAACACATGCCAACGCTTGGGAGGGACACACTTCTAACATTAGAGGTCGGAGACCAAACAAAGTATACCCCCATGAAGACCATTCTGATTGCCAAATTTGGGCTGACTCCTGAAAAGTATTGCCAAAGATTCAGGGCCAGCTAGAAGATCCCCACCCAATCCTGGGTAGATTTTGTTGATTACTCTAGTAGGGCACTGAATGGCTGGGCGAGGGGCAGCAAGGTTACTGATTTTAATGGGTTGTACCATTTGATCATGAGAGAGCACATCCTCCATATCTGTTTTCCTGAGTTGCGCCAGCACCTAGTTGACAGTAAACTGACTGACCCCAGGAAGCTTACTGAGGAGGCAGACCTCTAGGCTAGAACCAGAATGTCCAAGAAGGTACCCGGGCATGACCCCAAGATGGATGGTTGAGGTTCCCCACAGAAGAGTGATGGGGAGGTTAAAAGTGATCCAGAGAAGTCCCAGAATAAGGGGGGAGGAAAGGGTTCCTATGTCCCATCTGAGAAACAGGGGGTTGGTTCTAGTGGGTGGTGGCCCAAGGCAACCCATTTCCAACCCCACTGCTTTGAGTGCTACTAGTAGGACACAAGCAGGGGGACTCTGTCTGTCCAAAGAAACCACCCACTGGTGGGACCTCTACAGAGGTGAGCAATATGGCCTTAGGGGTAAGTAGCCACCAGAGGCAAGTCATAGACCATGACGTGATCTCCATTAGTTGGGAGATTTATTTATTTATGAGTTTTATATAGCACGAACATGACCCGAAGATATCAGAGTAAGCGCAAGAACAATAACAAGAGGTACCTAGAGATTAGATAAAAAACTATATAGTAACAGTAAAAGGAGTAAACAGTATACAGTGGGATATGTAAACAAAATAGCAGCAAGTATCCAAGATACATAATGCATAAGCAAAAATGTATAGCAACATTATAAAAAAGAAGAATCCAATAGACAGTAGGACATGTGAACGCATCAGTTCTGAGGTAGTTGAGGTAGGGAGATGTGAGGGAGGGGAGAGAAGATGCATAGATAACCACTGAGGTAGAGAAAAAGCATGGCATCTTAGTGCTTACGTCCATGACAACTTAGTGCTATACTGAGTAAGCACATCAGCAATAGCATGAGGTACATAGAGAGTAGATAAAAATATATAGTAATGGTAAAAAATAATAAACAAAATTCAGTGGGATATGTAAACAGAATAGTAGTAGGTACCTGAGTTACATACACTGTAAATAAAAATACATAGCAACAGTAAATCAATGAAGAATACGATAGATATTGTACACAGGTTCTGAGGTCGTTGTGATAGGGAGGAGTGCATGTGGAGAGAGTAGATGTACAGATTTCCCCATGGTAGTGCTGCATAGATTTACGTGAGGGGTGTAGTGTAACATGGCCCAGGACTCAGGCATGTAACGGAGTGACAAGAGGCAGCTGACAAAAGGAGTTCGGCGTCTAGACAGGGAGTGGGGGTGTTGCCGAGTTCTCAGTGAGAGAGGAATTTGTTGGATAGAATTGTTTCATTCCTGAAGAGGGATGTGGATGGGTTGCATCTGATCTCAGAAGGGGGAGAGTTCTCAATATTTGGGGCCTTTCCAGAGAAGGAATGGTTGTAGGTGGGTGAGAGGGTGAGTTGGTGATACCTGAGGGTGGGAGTTATTATTTCCACCAGGTGGAAGTGAATGGGGTCTCAGCCACTACTCTGAGGGATACCGCGGCCAGCCAGACCATGGTTGTGGAAAAGCTAGTTACCCCAGAGCAGTAGACTGGCCAGGTGTGTAGGGTTACTCAGGCCCATGGGCAGGACTTTTTCCACCCTATGGCCCTGGTACCCCTGGAATGGGGTGGGGAGGTGACCCAGAGGAGGGTCATAGTTAGTCCCCAGATGCCCATAGACTGCGTTCTGGGGAATGAGTTACCTCCAGTGTCAAGAGAACTGAGAAGGGCAGCCGACATGGGCACCCTGACAGTTCAGTTTTCTGAGGGTACCACTCCCAAGGGGAGGGTACAGGAACCAAGATGGAGGGGCAGGGTGAGGAAGGACTCACCCATGTCCCCTGTTCATCCTCAGGGTACAGACCCTGGGTTGAAGGACCAGTGTCAGGATACCACCTCTGAACTGGTGGGAGGTAGCATGGTAGTAGGGTGCAAAACACCTGGGGCTACTGCCTCCCACACTTATACACCTCAGAGGTCACAGAAACCTCGGGAGTCCCTAAGGAACTCCTTGCCAGCTCCAAGGCTGGGAGAGTGGCCAAACCAGTATCCCCGCTTAGCGCCTCACCTAGCAGTGGATGGCCTGGGGCCAGGCTCCTAATACTCACTGCTGTCAGTGGCTTCTGTTGGTTACTGTACTTATGGGTAGCATTTTACTTGTGTTGGGGACAGAGGTCTGACCCAAGGGGTGGTATGGGCCACATCACTTTGTTGGCCATCTTGGTACTGCCTGCCTACTGGGATGCATCTGTGAGCAAGTTTAAAGTTAGGTGCTGCACAGATGGAGTCCACAGGTGAGGAGAAGGGTTACCCATGTGTCAGTTCAGTGGCCCTTGAGAGTATAGCTAGAGGGATCCAACTGAGTTCAGAGAGGCACAGAACTGACAAATGCCCCTGCAGTAGTGGGCCAATGTCCACGTTCTACCGCCCAAAGTAGGGAAGTCCATCAATGTATTGATTAGTCAAATCTGGGTTTAGACTGGAGGGGGTTCTTTTGGAAAATGACTCTCATTCAAGGGTCACCCCAAACTTTTTGCCTTCCTCAGCCTCTTTTTATTGAACTCATTTTTGTTGGCTTTAGGACTCTGAGCACTTTACCACTGCTAACCAAATGCTAAAGTGCATGTGCTCTCTCCCTCCTCTAAACATGATAACATTGGCTCCTACCAAATTGGCATATTTAATTCTCTTATAGGTCCCTAGTAAAGTCAGTGCACTACATGTGCCCAGGGCCTGTAAATTAAATGCTACAAGTGGGCTTGCAGCAATGATTGTACCGTCCGCTTAAGTAGCTCCTTATCCATGTCTCAGGCCTGCCACTGCAGAGCCTGGGTTGGCAGTTTTAAACGTACATGTCGACCTGGCAAGTTAAACCTCTTTCTAGGCCCAAACCTTCCTTTTTAATACACATAAGTCACCCCTAAGGTAGGCCCTGGACAGCCCAAGGGCAGGGTACAATGTATTTAAAATGTAGGACATGTACTTTTAAGTTTTACCTGTCCTGGTAGTGAAAAACTCTTGTTTTCCCCTACTGCAAGGCCTATCCCTCCCATTTATTTATTTAAAAAGTTTTGTATAGCGCGAACATGACCCTAGAGGGTATCAGAGCGCTTTACAGAGAGAAGCCACACATATAAGGAGAGGCAATTGTGGCAGAACATCAGCAATAGACAAAAATAACAGTAGGTACGTAACAACATAATAATGGGCCAAAGAATAAGACAGTAAAATAGGGCAAAAAGAGTAATCGTGACAGTAGATGAGGAGTAGCCGATCAATGGGCTAGGACAGACCCAACAATATCAGGTTGATGTGACTCAGGACCCCAACTAAACTTCAGGTTAGGAAAGTACTCATCAGTAGCGCTTTCACTTCCTTTTTGAAGGACACTGTTGATGGAATCAGTCTAGTTTCCGTAGACAGGGAGTTCCAGATTCTTGGGGCGATTCCTGAGAAGGAATGATTGTAAGTTTTCGGTTTTTTGAATTTTTTAAGTTTAAGTAACAGGGTGCTTGAGCTCCTGGAGGCACGGGCACCACCCGACAGCTCAAGTTTTTTTGCGAGGTAAAAAGAAGTGTTGAAGTGCAGGCCTTTGTGGGTCATGCAGGCAAGTTTTAGTTGTATCCTTGCTTCGAAATGTAACCATTTTAGAGATTTCAAGTAAGGGGAGATGTGATTGCTCTTCTTGGAACCTGTGATGAGCCTGGCGGCTGCATTCAGTGAAGCTCTGAGGGGGGCCAGTCTGTATCCCGGAAGACCGCAGAGTGTTGCACTGTCATATTCCAGCCGTGAGATGACTAATGCTTGTACTGCGGACTTGAAGTCATCAGGGGGAAGGAAAGGTTTTAGTTTCCTTAGGATGCTCAGTTGGAAGTTCACTCCATTGGTAGATGCGCTGATGTGATCCTGCATGTTAAAGTTCCTATCCAACACTATTCCCAGGGATTTCGTAGAGTCTGTAATATGTGGTGTGCAGTTGAGAGCGGAAAGATTTTTCATATATTCCTCAAGGATGGGTGCTTGCTTGGGCGGGGAAATAAGGAGGAATGCCATTTTTAGGGCATTCAGTTTGAGATGGTTGAAGGTTAACCAGTTAAGGGTTTTGTGCAAGGTTCCGTTGAGTGTCTTGATATCATCAGGCGAGGAGATTTTCATGTACAACTGGGTGTCGTCTGCATACATGTGGTATTGGATGTTAGATGCTTTGAGGATTTCAGTAAGAGGTTCAATGAAGGGGTTAAAAAGTGTGGGTGTAAGCGAGGAGCCTTGGAGCACCCCCAGGGTGCAAGGACTGGGATGGGAGAGGGATTGGTTGGTTTTAATTCTCTGTGTTCTGTTATGGAAAAAGGAGGCAAACCATTTTAGTACTGAGCCCGAGCCTCATCCTATGTTCTAGAAGGCTCAGGAGATTGTCATGTTTGACTGTATCAAAAGCTGATGAGAGGTCGAGTAGGATTAATAGGCAGGATTCGTTCGGCCGAGCAATGTAAGAGCGCCATCAACTATATGAGTGATGGCTGTTTCGGTGCTGTGGCCTTGACGGAAGCCCGATTGGAATTGATCTAGCAACTGGAATTGCTCAAAGTGGTTACATAGTTGTACATGTACACATTTCTCAATGAACTTTGCCAGAGTCAGGGTGTTTGTGATTGGTCGGAAGTTATTCAGATCCTCTGGGTCAGCCGTAGGTTTTTTGAGAATAGGAAGAACCAGCCGGACTTTAGGCAGTCAGGGATCTCACCTTGAAGTAGGGAGGCATTAACAATCTGGGTCCAGAGCGAAACTAGAGATCTTATCATTTCTTTAAATAAATATGAGGGAAGGGGATCGTTGAAGTGATTTGAGGGTTTCAGGGTAGAGAGAATGTTGTGAATGGATGTGTCGTTGAGGGTTGAGAATTGATTCCAATGAGCATTGTTTTTAGGGGTGTGGTAGGTAGGAAGAAGGGACTGGGGTGTTAGGAGGGAGTCTGGTAAGGATGATAACTCGAGCAGGGCAGACCTTAGATCAGATTCAATCTTGTTGGATTTTCCCAGGAAGAAGGCGGCAAAGTCCTCGCAGTTAGGTTGGGGACTGGCGGTGATTGGCGATTGAGTGGGTGTGTTGTTGGATTGATGTTTAACCAACTCAAACAGCATTTTGGGGCAATTTCTGGCTTTGTCCAGTTGGCTTCTGAAAAAGGTCGCTTTTGCAGTTCTAGTGTGTTGTGTGTACAGACTCCATCTCAATCTCAAAAGTTTAAGGAGTTCAATAGATGGAGAGGATCTCCATGATCGTTCTGCTAGGCTCAGGTTGCGCCTCTCTGAGTGTAAGCAGTCATTGAACCATGGTTTGGAGTCTTTGTTGGATTTTCTTTTTAGTTGAAGGGGGTAATTGCATCCAGAACTTTGAACATGGTGTTGTTGTAATGCTCCGTGAGTTCATAGACGTCTGCCATGAACGTGTTAGGAGGCAGGGACAGATTGCTACGTGATACGAGGTCACTCACGTTTGCATTTTGCAGCCATCTTTTCCAATGTCTCAGTTTCTTGGGTTGAAGTCTTTGGGTGTTCCATCGTTCTAGGATGAGGAAGGTGATAAAGTGGTGATCTGACCAGTCACATGGGGCAATCGATTCAATCTGAATGGTGTTGGAGATTATTAGATCAAGGGTCGAACCCAAGTTGTGTGTTGGGCTGTCACAGAATTGAGTCAGGTTGAGGTCAAGTAGGAAGTTTTTAAGTCTTTTCACGTCCAGGTAATTCAGGTCATTCCAATGTAGATTGAAGTCTCCCAGGAAGATCTGGGGGCAATGGAGACCTAGATTGGATGAGATGGTTTCCACGGTTTGTTCGATCAGATGGAGGTTGTCTCCTGGCGGATGGTAAAAGATGTACAGGTTGCATAAGGGTCTTTGTTCGCTGATGATGTTGATGCTCAGGTATTCACAAGATGAGAGCGTTGCGGAGGGAGACTGTTTCGCTGAGAGACTGTTATGGTAAATACAGGCGACGCCTCCACCCGTTCTCTTAGCTCTGTCAAGTCTGATAATGTTATGGCTAGGAGGGACTAGAATGTCGAGGACAGGTCAAGAGGAGACATTAAGCCAAGTTTCGGTGAGAATCAGGAGGTCGAGTTCCTGATCAAGGATGAGGTCAGCGATGACCGCGGCATGTTTCACAGCTGATCTGCAGTTGAGAAGCATGCATTTCGAGTGAGTTTTGGAGTCAATGGGAGTAAACATGAGGTTAGCAGTATTTACGGCATTAGAGTTATGTGTGGGGGTTCTATGCGGGTTAAGTGTAATGGTTTGAATGGGCTCCGGAATGACTGTCTTATGTCTAGGATCTCTAAAAGGGTATATCAGCATAGTGTGAAGAGGTCTAGGTATGACTGGGATGCCATGTTGAGTGGAGTTTTAAGTTAGAAGAAGGGAGAGAATGTCCGGGTCAGATAGGTAGTTCTTAAATCTAATGGGTCTGGATGGGGTGTTAGGGTAGGGAGTAGTACTCCAAGACCGGCAGGGGGATGTCTGCTTAGGGTCCCTCCTCTTCTCAGAGGGAGGAGTGGGTGTCTTAGGGTATTGGTTGTACATTTGCAGGCTCAACTGCGGAGCCTTGTTGGACGATTAGTCCGAGGCCAGCTCTGAGGTGATAATTATGAGCTTTTGTATGTCAGTTTTGAGTTTTTAAAGCTCCCAGTTGATTTCCTTAAGTCTGGAAGCCGCACAGGGCTGATTATCAATGATCGTGGAGGGGGAGGGAGAGGGGCCAGTCCCGGGTGTGGTAGTAGTTGAGGAACACAAGAGTGGACGGTAAGGAGAGGGGCCGATCCCGCAGGGAGAGTTCTGTCGGTGTTGGCCAGGTGAGAGTGTAAGGGGGGCAGATGTTTTGGAGTGGTTAGGAATCTTGGGAAGCAGAGGGGTTAGGTTTGGGAGATGAGAGCTGTTCAAGGTAGCAGGAGAAGTCATTAGGTGATGTAGGGGGATTCCTTGAGGGGCCTGAGGGGTGGGCGCAGGGCTAGAGTCCCATGATGATATGAAAGGAACACTGTTAGTGGGGGAATTTTGAATGCCGGAGATGGGCATGAGACTGTTGGTCAGGGTCTCAGGTGAAGTCATTGGGTGCTTGGGGTTAAGAATGGAGACTTCATGGTGCTCCTGAGGAATGGGTGAGGGATTAGAGTCCCTTGGAGTTTTGAGAGGGTCACTATTGTTAAGGGAATTCTTAATGACAGAGAAACATTCATCAAAGATTCCTAGGTTACGATTCGCGGCTTGTATGAGGATAGTCCCATTATTATAAATGGATATGGTAGCAGCCGCTTTGAATGTGAGTTTAGTGACTACCGAGAGTCTTAGGCCATGTGGAACTTTCTTAGCAGAGGAGATCCTGAGTAGTGAATAGAAAGCCTTCTTCCACTGTGCCCTTCTTTTAGTGTAAAAGATCAGATCATTTGTTATAGCTCCTTTTTTTAGGCAGAAATATGGGTCAGAGATTAGGGTTTCTGGGTTAGATTTTAGAAGTCTGTGTTTAAGGGATTTGGCCACATTTTTTGATAGGTTGGGTGGATAGTTAATTGTGTAGCTATTTTTACCTAGCCTCTCAAGACTGAAGTCCGGACTGCTCAGTGCATAGGAGGCCATGGTTTATTAAGATGACGTAAGATCTATGTTGAGGAGACTCAGGAGTAGGATAGCAGAGGGTGGGGAGTCTAACCTCTGACCTTAGTGGTGTATGTGGATGTTGGGAGTGTCAAATTAGTGGAGCTACGAGAGAAAGGAAACTTACAGAAGTACCCCTTACCCAGATGGAGAATGTGACTCGAGGAGGTAGCAGCAGTGAGGCATAACGTTCCAAGATGGCCACCACATTAGGCTAGTAGGGCACTGAGTGAGTAGTGAAGAGCTGTGTGAGGAACCTGAATTGTAGGTTTGGGACATCAAAAGGAGGTTGAAGAAGTAGGGTCAGACAATGGTCCTTTGTAGTGAGTTAACAGAAAAGCAAGCTCACGTGGACAGTAGCATTGATCTATATTATGCCAGGATGAATATTGCGATTTGAGTGGACGCTGAAGTGTGTCAGGTCGTTCTAAGATGACCGCCGCATTGGGCGATTAAGGATCTGAGGGAAAAATTTGAGATGGCCACACAGTGTGAGGAAAGTAGGGAGCAAAAATGAAAGAAGTGTGTAGTGTGTCAGGCCGTTCTAAGATGGACGCCGCATTGGGAGATTAAGGACCTGAGGGAAAGTCTAAGATAGCCACATCATGAGAGCAGTGTGAGGAAAGTAAGGAGCAAGAGTCTAAACAGTGTGCAGTGAGTCAGGTAGTTCTAAGATGGCTGCCGCAAAGGAAGATTAAGTAGCTGAGGGAAAAATCTAAGATGGCCACACAGTGAGAGCAATATGAGGAAAGTAAGGAGTGGAAATCTAAGCAGGAATCTAAGATGGCCGCACAGTGTGAGCAATGTGAGGAAAGTAGGACGCAAGGTCAGGAATCAATTAAAAGAATCGTCCTCCACTGAGGAACACGGCGCCTCCATTTAGATAATATTAACCTCATGAGTCATATTCAGCGGCAACTTGCAGCCATTGGGAGTGTCGAGTGGGGGTCAGCTCTTCTGGAGGCAGAGCTGATCTGCCCAGCCAAGTTCCAGACTCTATAAGTCAGCCCCCGAAGGCAGCCAGAGACGTACCAGTGCAAGGTAAATCAGGGGAAGAAGAAGAAATCAAGGAAGTCAGGCCTGATCTTTGGCCTCTTCTAGAATATTATTTTATTCTCTTCCATGGAATAAAATTGTAGTTGCCTTATTACATTTTATTAGTGCAATTTCCAAATGGGAAGAGATAATTGGTTCATGTTTGGTGTCTCTGGAAGCTGGATTTAAAATCCTACGTTCTGGTAAGATCAGATTTTAAATTACAACTTCGAAAATGCCACTTTTAGAAAGTTTTCATTCTCTTGCCTTAGCCATTTGGTGCCTGCGGCCTGCATTTGATCACATGACTGGGTGTCATTGGCAGTTAGGCTTGTGTATTCCTCCTAGACAGTCACACACAAAAGTACATGTTCAACATTTTAGATACACTGTACCCTGCCCTTGGGACTATCTAGGGCCTACCTTAGGGATGACTTATATGTATTAAAAAGAAAGGTTTGGGCCTGGCAAAAGGTTTATTTTGGCAGGTCGACATGTGAGGTTAATACTCCACACACAGCCTCGCAATGCCAGGCCTGAGACATGTTTAAATGAATACTTAAGTGGATAGCACAAGCAGGCCTACTAGTAGCATTTAATTTACAAACCCTGGGCTCATGTAGTACACTTTACAAGAGACTTATAAATAAAATATGCCAATTGGGTATAAACCAATGTTATCAAGTTTAAGGGAAAGAGAGCAAGCACTTTAGAAATTGGTTAGCAGTGGTAAATTGTGCAGAGTCCTAAGGCCAGCAAAAACAAAGTCAGCAAAAACAGGAGGCCTGATGGCAAAAGGTTAGGGGGAAACCACGCCAAGGATGCCAGGTCTAATACTGTGTGTTGTAAAAAGACCTATTGTTGTCACTACCAATACTTACAGAGGGCATTGGATCAGCACATTTCATACCATTGGTTGTCTTTTTAGTCAATCTCATCTACTAGCTTCTTACTGAAGGACTTTCCTTCCAGTTCTTGCGAGGGTCCTTCCCCTGTAGCATAACCTTTTTTTTGCTGTTTTATTTAGCGCAAACTTGACTCGAAGGTATCAGAGTGCTTTAAATGAGCACCATTTACATTACAGATGGACACATTCATTTTTAGGCATGGGGAAATTACGTGATTTGCCCAGAATCACCATATTCATGAGCCTCCCGCCAAGACTCGAACCTGGTTCACCTGCTTCAGACGGTCGCTCTAGCTGTTAAGCCAAAACATCTTTTTGACTGGGTGACATGCATCTTTTCACTGATCATATTTAATGACTACTTTTTTCTTTTGTTTTTAGCAATTCTTGGAAGTGTGTTTTCTTGCTCTCACCCTTGTGTGCTGCTTCCTCCTTCACACCCACATGCTCTTTGAATTGCTCTCCCACCACAGCCCCTTGTCCCTTGCTTTCACCTCCTCTCCCCATCCTGCTCTGCTTTATATAAAAATACCTGTTCCCGTTCATTACTTCCCTGCTCCTCCCTGCGACGTTTACATTTCCCACACACTGTGGTCCTCTGTTCTCCCCCTGCCCATTCTGTTTTTTTTAATGTAATTTAAAAAAAAAAAAATTAGGATGGCCCGGCAGCTGCAATTTGCTATTGGGATTCTCCTTCCTGCTTTCATGTTTTAGTAGACCTTTTATTTTTTCCATCTATTGCTTCAAGATCACCATCTGCCACCTTGGAATGGTAAATGAAAACATAATGTATGCTTGTAGCAGCATGCAGGCATGCAATGCACTATGCTGGGGCTTCTGTAGAGTCATGACACACATTCATGAGTGAATGATGCATGCATATGTAGAAATCATCACACTACTTTTTTGTTTTTACCAATGCTGTTCAGCTTGCTAAGTAACCATTTTTTTTTCTTTTTGCCAGTATTGATCAGCTTTAGCACAAATCATTGGCAAAGCCAATAAGTTTGATCAGCAAAGTCAAAAGATGAGACTTAGTGGTTTTGCCAATCCTTGTTATGTTTAAGGCATGGAGAAATATTTAGTTTGATGAATAAACCCCTTCACCTTTATTAATTATGGAGCTGTTCTATTCTAATTCTCAGTCTAGAAACGCACTTAGGAGCATATTTACAAGGAAATGTCAGAACGCAGCACTGTGGCAGATTTCACAGTGCCGTGCTACGCCATCTCCAAAATGCAGGGATGCGTAGTATTTACAACAGTACGGTGCACCCCCATGTTTCCCTAGCACTGGTGCTAAAAATAACTGCCTAGCACCATCACAGACACCCTTGCACTATGCAAGGATGCCTGCGTTGCAGGGAAGGATTTTTTATGTGCAGGAAGGTACTCCTTCCTGCACATAAACAATTATTAATGGCGCTTTGCTCTTTCTATGTGTGCAAAAGCAAAAATTAGGAGAAATAAAAGTATTTCTACTCGTTAAGCGATTCTAATGCCTCCTATTGCATGGTGTTAGCTTTTGGCGCTGGCTTAGATTTACAGATCCTTGTAAATCTGGGGCAGCGTCAAACAGGAATGGGTGTTGCAGTGCAACGCCCACAGCAACACCCATTGCACTCCACTTTCAATCAGATACCTGCATGAAAGGGCACCATATTTACAAAGTGGCGTTATGCCACACAAAGTGGCTCAAAGCCACTTTGTAAATATGGTGCAAGGCATTGCGCCACTGGAATCTAAGTAAAAGTGACGTTCCAGTGGCACAATCCCCTTGTAAATATGCCCCTTAATATTTCCCATCAAAATTGTAAAAATATGCATGTTTACAGGGTGGAGCCTGTTTTGTTTTTATTGTTTACCGAACCATAATAATCCTTGTAATCCCCATGTTCATAGAATAAGAAGCAATGAGGAAACTGCATACCATGTTTTCAACGTAAAGCGAGCCTTTCAATAAGTGTCTGAAGACTTGCAATTTCTGTTCTAATGGAGCAAACAAGGGCCTGCACCAAGCATGGCCTTAAATAATAGTTATCGTTCTTCCGAATACCATCTGTAATGAAAGATATGCTGGAGACTGGGCATTTTTTGCACAGATTAATTTAAGTAAGCCACTGTATATTATCTTTTATTTCAAGCTTTCTCTGTCCACGAGTGATAAATTGTTGGCTTTCAATAATGTAAACAAGAGATTCCTCTTACATAACTGAAGTGCTGCTCCTGCCCCAGGCCACGGCCGTCCTCTTTATAGTGCTGTAATCTCATACTAGATTGTGGAAAAAATTTCGATGTGAACAAGGGGAGATCTCTATGACTACCAATTTACCGAGTCTGGCTTACCAGTCACAAATGTGATGGGCTTTCTCACACTTAAAATCTGGGGCTGCCAAAAACCAGATAAGTATATCCTGCTTTCATAAGATTTTTGCCGCATTCTGAGTGGGAGAATCACTTTAGAAATTGGAACGCAATAAATCTAATTCATCTAAGCAGTCCTGCTTCACTTCCAGATAATGTGAATCTACAACTCCAGAGTAAACAAGCTTTCAATTTGATCTAAATGTATTAATTTTATACACCAACGTTTACTGTTATAGGTTTAACACAAAGGGTGGAGGAAGATGGTCAATACATTTTTAAGTCCATGATTAGAAGAGTATTTTTATAGTGTGGTTCAAGCTGAAGGTCATCTTACATTGCAACTTATACATTCAAACTGAGTCACTGACACGTTTATTGTTATCTTCGCACTTTGGGGCAGATTTACAAGCCCCTTGCGACACATTTACGCCGTCGTTGCGTCACTTTTGTGACGCAGCGGCGGTGCAGACAATGTGCCACTATGTGACATATTTACAACGTGACGCATCTAGTGAGATGCGTCACGTTGTAAAGCCCTGCGCTACATTATACCTGCGTCAAGTATAATGTATGCAGGGTGGGCGTTCCGTCGCAGGGAAGCAACGTAAAGGTGACGCAGTGAAATCTACAAGATTTCACTGAGTCACTTTTACGTCCCCGCTGCGTCAAATCCTTACGCCTGCTTGAAGCAGGCGTAAGGAGTGACGCAGCATGTTAGGTATAGGGCACCTTGGAGTTGCGTGGCGCTTGCGACACGACTCCAGCACTGCGTCATCCTTACGTCGACAGATGCATCACGCATCTGTCTATCCTTGTGCCACGGTGCGCCGCTTTGTAGATGCGGCGCATCCATGGTGGTGCAAGGGGTTTTTTGAGTCACGCAAAATAACTGCCGCATCCCTGCTAATATGCAGGGATGCGCCAGTTATTGTAAATCTGCCCCTTTGTTTCAAGGGAGGTTCAGAAGGGATTTTATGCAGTTGATACTGGGCTCAGAGCCTGATTCACAAAGCTCTTTCTGTGTAAATTAGTATCAAATTTCCAAGTGTAACTCACAAAGAATTTTCTATGAGTAGTTATACTTTACTCATGAATTTAGAAACTATGGGGCAGATTTACAAGGAACTGACGCATCTGCGTAGATACGTCAGTTTCCTTGATCCAGTGCCAAATGTCCTTGCGCCACCATGGATGTGCTGTATTTACAATACAGTGCTCCATGGCGCAAGGATTAACAGATGCGTCAGAAATACTGACGCATCTGTTGGCACAAAAGTGACGCATTGCTGGAGTTGCTCATGAAAGTGATGCAGCTCCAGCAATGTGCCACAACAGATAGGTGAGTCCCATACAAAAAGCACTGCATTATTCCTTACGCCTGGTCTGAGCAGGCGTAGGGATTTTGACTCAGTGAAGGCGTGGAGTGACGCAGTGAAATGTTGCAAATTTCACTGCGTCAGTTCTACATGGCTTTTTGCGTGGGAACGCCTAGCCTGCATACATTATACCTGGCGCATGTATAATGTGACACAGGGCTTTACAATGTGACGCATCTCCCTAGATGCGTCACGTTGTAAATTGGCCGCATTGTTTATGCCTCAGTTGGGTCAAAAAAGTGACGCAATGGCAGCGCAAGGAGGCGCAAGGGGCTTTCAAAACTGCCCCAATGACTATTTCCCACACAATCACGGCCAGTAATTGTGCATCCATTAAATACTTGTGTACTGGGTGCTGTATTTGCCAGGTCCATACTATGCCCCTTATCTCGCGCTTTAGAACTCAAAATAGGGGATAGAAATCTCATAGTACATGCTTTCTGTCCTTCCAAAGTGCATAACCTCAGATGTTTTGCAGTTTACTTGCATGATTTGCACCCCTGTCAAAAATCGATCGTGCAGCACCCACACAGTTGGAAATTAGTGCCCTCTAATAATCCCAAATTCTTGTGGAAACAAGAGTTTGCAACCAAATTGGGAACTGCGGGTCAGTTAGAATGAGACCGAAAATGTTTCTTCATCGACATGCTTAACAAAGCATTTTCCATGAGAAAACATGTCTTTAACTGAGATATTCTAAAGTAAGTCACACCAAAATCTAGTCACAGAAAATGCTTTGAGAATCAGACTTGGAAAATCAAGAGTACATCAAGAGTAAGACTGGCATACTCTCAGAAAAATATTTGACCGAGAGATGATAAATGGTCATTAGATAATATTACTGGTTAGGATATCCAATGCTCATTGAGCTGTTCTCTAGCAGCTAGGAAACACAGAATTTTAATATAGGAATCCTTGACTCTGTGCTGGTCGAAGGGTAAAAGCTGAGTTTCCATTTGTTATATTAATGTTACTGGAACTTTATATATAGCTCCACAACTCATTCCAGAGGGGATATCTCGGAGCTCCCCTGAACCCCAGACAAGGCAAACAATCAGAATAACCAGGTCTTCAGACGTTTTTTTAAAGCTGCTGAAGTCTGAGCAAGATCGAATATAAAGAGAAAGCTTGTTCCAGTGATGAGGGGCAAGGTAGGAAAATGACCGGCAGCCGTATCTCGAGGAGCGAATGTAGCATGGGCCCAGCACTAGTTTGTCCTTTGATCTAAGATTTCTGCTAGGGCAATACTGAGCAAGTTTCTCCTGTAGGTAAGCCGGTCCCATACTAACCAGATGTTTATGAGTTAGACACAAAAGTCTGAACAAAGATCGTTTTCTCACTCAAGCCAATGAAGAGCTTTCAGCATGGGGGCCAACAGGGAACCTGGAGGAAGCTTACCAACCAGGCATGTGCTGTATTTTGAACAACCTGCAATTTAGAGAGAAGAGATTCATTGACCGCTACCAGCATAGGCGTTCCCGTAATAGAGACAACTTATTATAAGAGCTTAAATAAGAGTATTCCTTGACCTAAGCAGTAGCCACTGAAATACTTTTTTAAACAGGAACTTAGGGGCCCATTACGATGGCGGGCGGACACCGTAACGGTAAACGGGACCGACCGCCAGAGGTGCGGCGGTCCCGCTGTGCCTATTAGGATGCAACTGCCACTGTGGCGGTCGCATCCTGCATTGTTTACATTGCGGTGGGCGGTGCTGTCATCAGCACCCGCCGCAATGTAAAAAATGCATGCAGTGCATTGGCATGCACAACGTGACAGGCACCGCGCGGTGCCTGCCACCTTGTGCATGCCAATGTCCAAGTGCAGCCACCCACCCCCCCGGGGTCCCGCAACGGACCCCGAAGCAATTCCCGCATGCCTTTCCATGGCGGCGATGCCGCCATTGAAAGGCCTTCACCGCCAGGCATCCTAATATGGGTGGCGGTGTCTTCCAGACACCGCCACAATATTAGGCCCGAGTTCCGCCCGGCAGGCAATTGGAACGATTGCCTGCCTGCGGAAATGAGGCGGACGGTATTTCTGTCCGCCGCTGTCCCCCCCCACCATTGTAATATGGCGGGGGGTAAATGGAGCGATCCGCCCGACATCATAATGACCCCCATAGTGCTGAAGCAGGCATCACAGATAGACATAACCTGTTCTTTCATAGAAAGGTTCTCGTCAACCAAAATGCCAAGATTTTTAGCTACCCTCCTCTGGTAAGGGGCTGGACCTAGCTCAGAGGCCCATCAATTATCCGACGAGTAGGCCTGTGCCTTACCAAACAACAGAATCAAGGTCATGTCTCCATTAAGCTGTAAAGAATGCAGAGTCATCCAATGTGGCGATTTTCCTCATGCAGTCAATAAAACTGTTTTTAACATTTACCGGATTGTGCCCGAAAGAGATGATTAATTGGGTGTCATCTGCATGGGATATTATTTCAATGCCACAGAATTTGACTATCTGGGCAACGGGTGCCAGATAGATGTTAAAAAGAGTAGGGCTCAAAGAAGAGCCTTGGGGGACCCCCTTGTCCAGGAGCATGGTCTGAGATTTAAAGAGGTCAAGAGAAACCATCTGGGTCCTATTTTCCAAGAAGTCTCTGAGCCAGTCTATGGCCCTTTCATAGAGTCCATGAACCAGGATGGAATGAGAGACGTTTTCAAAAGCAGCTGACAGGTTGAGTAAAACTAGCATAGCCAGCACGCCAGTGTCTAGTGACAGTCTGATAGAGTCGACTACAGCCACCAATGCAGTTTGTGCTGTGAAAATCTCTAAAGCTCAAGTAGGTGGTGTTTATCCAAATTGATGGAGAGTTGTTTATTCACAAGATCCTCTAGAACCTTGCCTAGAAAGGGGAGGAGCAAGATGGGACGATAGTTGGCTAGCTCATTAGGGTCAGCATTAGTTTTCTTTAAAATAGGAGAAACCTGCACTGATTTCCACTCCAGTGGCATTATTGCTGAGTTGAGTGATAGAGTGAACAAAGACGTGATGGAAGGCGTGAGTAGAGTGGTCACTATATGAGGGGTGCAAGGGTCAGAAGAAAATCCCGATTTAACTTTAATCAGCATATCAGACATTTGCTCATGACTAATGGGCTCAAACCTTTCAAGCAATGCCATGGAATTTATGGGTGAGAGTTATAAGTTGATGAACCAGCAAGGAGTAATATTGTATTGGGAAATTTCATAATCTTCCCCTCAAAGTGGTCCATGAGTGAATCACACACAGCTTGTGAGGCTGGAATGGCAGATGCATAGGTGTGGGTCTTAGTAAATTCATTAAGCTCCTTGAACAGTTCTTTAGCAGAATTGCCGGCTTGGTCAATCTTACTGATCCTATATAATCTATGCGCCTCTCTAAACTCCCTATGGTAGACCCCTTGGGCTACTTTATATGCCTTTTTATCTGAGGCAGATTTTGTAACACGCCATCTCCTTTCCAGTCTTCTGCAAGTCGTTTTTCAGTTCTCAGTTTTGCGGAGTACCATTGAGTATAGGAGCGACTACATCCAAAGCATGAGAAAAAGAGTCCTGATACTCGGCTAAGGCAAAGCCAATGTCAAGAGTGTTTTTTATGTCTGGGGCATGAAAGACTGTTTTGAAGGAAAAGGGGGTTACCCGTTTCAGGGCCTCAAAGTTCTTTTGCCCACCATCTTATACATAAGGTAGCCTCACTCACTCGGAAACTGAAAACTGATACAATAATGATCGGTCCATACTAAGGACTTAGGGGGATCAATATGGAGGTGCTGGAAATTGGTAAACACTAGGTCCAAAGTGTGGACCTGCTATATTTGTAGGGCCAATGGCTTTTTGGTGTAACCCTAACATTTCAAGGTCAGTGAGCAAATGAGATACATCCGTGTCTGAGGAAATTTCAACATAGTAGTTACAATCACACACTAGGAAAAAATTGCCTGTGGCAAGTACATGCGGCGTCAAATGTTCTGTCAACTTATGGCTAAAGTCCATCTTGGAACCCGGAGTGTGGTAAACTAACGTGCTCTTCCAGAAATTACCGGAGAGACTCTCCATCTTAAAAACACATAGCTCCATCCAGTCGGAGAGAATGGAGTCAACGATCTCAGCCTTCAGAATAAAAAACGCATAACTTATTTAGAAAAACAGAGAAGCATTTAATGAGTAAAAAGACACCGAAATGACAAATATCCAAAAAGGAGACCTGGAGATATGAATTTTTAATTATTTAAGGGAAAAAAGCAGCAACAAAACCAAGAAAAAGTAAAGCCACAATCAGAAATCACTGTTTGAGTTTGACTGGGCTGTAGGGTCAATTTCAGGACAGCCTCCATTGAGCGCAGGTCAGGTATACCAATTGGGTTCGTCCTGGTCAAAACGTTTAGCTTCTGACTTAGCCTCTGAAATGAAAGCCAAAATCCTCCCGCAGAGAAAGGTTGCAGGATGTATGTGCTGAAGCTTGATAACCAATGGACACAGTCCCACTGAAGCCATTGATTCTGGTGGGAAAAGCTCAGAGTGAGAGAAATTAAAATTTCACATCCAAAGAAGTCTTCGCATCGGGCGGATCCTTTTTGTGCCTTTGCCTGATCAAGATTTTCACCTTTGGACTTTGGGGCATATTATCAAGAACGGTGTTAAAATTATCGCCGCTTTAGCGGCAGAAAACTGCTGCTAAAGCGGCGATAATCGGCTTGATAATATGCCCTTGAGAATTTCCAATAGAAGCCCATGTTGACACCAGAACATGGGCTTCTATTGGAATTCTCAAGGGCATATTATCAAGCCATTATCGCCGCTTTAGCGGCAGTTTTCTGCCGCTAAAGCGGCGATATTTTTAAAGCCGTTTCTTGATAATATGCCCCTTAGTCTTTTTGTGGAGTTCAAAATCCTCCAGTGGGGCAAGCCTGGACCTGTATCCAATGAAGTCACTTTGAAATCGGACACCTTAGCCAAGACGTCTCACTGACATTCCAGAAGTTTTGGAAGTCCCAACATTTTCAGAGATTCTGGAGCAGCTCCTCTTGGTCCCTTTTAATGGTTCAAGGACCTAGCACTTAGAGGGGAAGAACTCACTCCAGCATAGGCCACCAGCATGGTTCAGTCTAGTTCAAGTTGCTACTTTGCAGCTGGGGACATAAATAAAAAGGCCTATTGCAGCTTGTTCCCACACAGGAGGTCAGCCAACTGACACTTGGAAACAAATTCTTAGTCCTAGGTACAACTGGGAGCAGGTCCAACCCTTCAGGTCTCCACACAGGTCTCAAACAGCAGCTCCACTCCTCTTCTGTTCTTCTGCATGGCCAGAGAGTGTTCTAAAAAGCTGTGGGTGAGGTGTCACTTTAATTCACTAGCCTGTGGATGGGAATGACCCCTGGACACTCCATAACCAATGAAAAAAAGTTAGTTCAGAAAGCCACCTTTCCCACTTTTACAGCACATACTGTTTCCCTTACTGTAAACTATCCACAGTGCACTATTCTGAGGCAAATGCCACATGGCAGGATCTTTCTGTCCTTGAAAGGAGCTTGTGTGCCAGCCATGGGAATGTTTAGGGAAATTAGCAGTCCTGTACTTCTCAGCTATACCTGGTTGTGGGACCAGCTACCCCTCCCACTGGCCTAAGGCCAAACTGGCTGCAGACGGCCTATGGAACAAACGGAGTTTCTTTCCCAGGTCTCCCTTTATACTTAACTATGAATAGGAAGGCTTCACCTTGGTCCCTTTCAAGTCAATAAAGTTCCTGAAACCTCCCCAGCTTCCTTCTTGAGCTGATATGTGCCAAATACCTCACACTCAGGTCCTCCTGTGAAAAGGCTTAAGCTGTTGTTTCTGCTCTGGGAGCAGTTTTCACACCTACATATAGTGAATCACTGACAAGGCCATTTACAGCATGCTAATGCTTATTAGCCTACTGAAGGTTCAGGAAGGTAAAGTGCAACTCTTTAAAAGTTATTTTCCTAAATATTTACGAAGAATCCAACTTCACCAATACATTGGATTTGTAATAATTAATACAAATAATGGTTTAATCTCCTTTGTAGCTTATACCAATATAAAGTTAGCAGACTTAGGGCCTTACTTGGACTTTGGTGGACGGAATACACTGTCAAAACATGGAGGGGATTCCCTCCATCGTATTACAAGTGCCATAGGCTATAATACACTTGCAATATGGTGGACCGGTCATCCACCAGGTTTGTGATGGAGTATCCTGTTTTCCAGCCTCTAAATCAGGCCCTTATTACTCTATCTGAACTTTGGTGTTTCTCATTGGACAGCTGCAGCCCTAGCAGTAAAAAAGCTTTTGGGGGCTAGTCATTGTCGGTACATGCCAACATTAAATTCCTGTATGTGCCACTTTAAATATTAGGCACCCTACCTTGTGGGCTACAACTACAAGACCTACTTAACCCTTTCGCTGCGTGCGTCGGCCAACGGCCGTCGCGAGCACTACCTCGGTAGTGCTGCGCACGTCCGTTGGCCGACACGGCCCGCCCGCTTAATAGAACGTTCCGCACTGGTGCGGAACGTTCGAAGCAGCTAAGCGGTTAAGGATGACGTATTTAATATTTAAAAGTGGGGTTCTTTCCTGTCAAAAAGGGTTATTTTAACAGGTTCACCTGCAGGTTCAAAAGCTACAGAAGCCAGGCTACACTAGTAGGCCTTAAGCCATCTTTTCTTTGTCACTCTATTAAATGGCAAAATAAGTGCTGCAATCCAGAGGTGGCATTTAATTTTCCATAACACTGGTGCATTTTACTGCATCACATACTATGGTCTTAAGTGAAAGTTAAATATGCCATTCGGGGATTAGCCAATTTTACTATGTTTTAGGGGGCAGAGGATATACACCTTGTTTTGGACAGCAGTGCCCCAGTGTGCAGAATTAAAAAAACATCAATACTAATCAGCAACAAAATGGGAGTGACTATGCTAAAAGAGGCACTTTCTCACATTTCTCCTCTGATTGACCTATACTTGTATTCTTGCCTTAAAGTAAAAGGCGTGTTTATTAGGCCTCTTTGCCATGCAGAGTTCAAATCACAGGGTATGATGATTTTCTTACACTTTCCCTCGTGTGGGACATCCTACTCTTCGCATATTGGATTTTCTTAACCCCTAACACAACCAACTATGCACAAAGCACAAATCCAGCTAGATCCAATGCACATGTCAGCATAGGAGGTGGCATAGTCATACAAAGGGGAATTATATAGCCCTGTCCCATCGCCTCTAGTGTTTACTTTAGCAATGGAGCCACTGTCAAATGAGTCAGTTAGGTAGAGACCCTGGGATAAGGATTAATGGAGACATGCATGTTATACTTTCAGGATGGTAAGTCAGGTCTAAAACCGATGATGGATCCATTGTGCACCTCTGGTGCGATATGCTGCCACATGGTCAATAGAAGAAAGTATTGTTTGTTTCCCTTTATGCACTAAAAAGTGCAAAACCTCATAGCTTTGCAAGATTTAACCTTAGGGTGTGATGGATCCTCTTTCAGATACCTGGGAGTGCAAATTAATGCTGAGTGGTAGATGTCATTTCAATGATATAACCAGGGCCATGACTACAGGTCAGGATCTTGGTATCACTTTGGAACTGTCTCCCATGTCCGAAATAGGCAGAGAAACCCTGACTAAAATGGTGATATTGTCATGGTTACTATACCTTTTTGTTTAAATTATCATAGTTCAGAGGCACCAAGTGCTAAGGGAAAACAAAAAAGGGGCTAACCAATTTATTTTGGAGAGCAGGTAGGTGAAGAGTGGCTTTGTGTAAACTGCAGCTGCCAACTAGTGAGGGGGGTTCTGGGTGCTTCTGATTTTGAATAGTATTATCTGACATCTCAGCTCCAGTGAATAAAGAGATGGTTATATTCAAAGGGAATGACAGAAACTTGATAACTTTGGAAAGCACAGGGTGTGGAAACTATAGCCAAAGCCTTGTGTCATGAGCTCAGAAACCACCCTTCCCACCCTGTCCTGCTCCAAGTCGAAAAAACTGCTGGAGTAGATGCCTCCAGAAATCTGATTTAGGATAACTATATGTTCCTGAGATGCTATTGTGGTAGCTCCCCAGTTTCCAAGAAGTAGACGTAGTGGGCCACTATGGCACTTGAGCTCAGCCTGGGTTTCCAAAAGTGGTCAATTTATTTGATATTGGGAACAGTAAGACTTTTCAGAAACACTGGTGAAATGTGGAATCTGAGAGAGTCACTAAATGATCCAGGTATTGTTGGTAACGGCAGGCAAATTGGCCAGGGATTGCACAATATCTAAACCTATTACACACACAGTTCTATCTGCAATAATCATGCTAGGGGCAGCTGGGAAATTGGTTAGATTATTTCACTGAAGTATCAAGAAAACTGTTTGGTGTGATTTAGTGGACTTTTAATTTAGATGGTACATAGATCTGGAGGAAAACCTGAATGAACATTCTTTTTCCTCGGACAGTGGCACTCAGTCATTTGTCCCCCGTATCTAAAAGTGCTAGGTTCAAGCATCTACACTTTCTCTACATGCACTAGACTTACTTGACACTCAAAATACTCCACAGGAGGTATATGGGAAGTCAGCACAACTGTCCCAGATGTGTGGTGGATAAAGCTATATTCATATGTTGTGGTGGTATCTGCAATTCCACCAGTATGAAAGAATTGATCAATCAACAGATATCACTGGTAAAAGTAATTGATGTGCACAGGAAACATTCTTGTTAAGATTGATGCCTTGGTCCAAAAGTAAGAAACCTAATTGTTGGTTCATTGATCCAAGATTCCTGCTGGCCAAGCAACTGATAGCCTTGAAAGGGCAACACCTGTGAATGCCTAACATTGTTGCTTTGAGATCTAAACTATTACTTTTATTCAAGCACTATGGTGCAGGAAGGAAGGGGGGTACCTCTTTTATGAGCTGGAGCCCTCAATCAATCAATCAATCAGGGAATTGTAAGCGCGCTACTCACCCGTGGAGGGTCTCAAGGCGCTGGGGGGAGGGGTCAGCAGTGCTGTTCAGCCGAAGTGCCAGGTCTTGAGAGTCTTCCTGAAGGTGTTCAGGGAGGGGGCGCTTCTGATGTCTGTCTGGAGCTTGTTCCAGGTCTTGGCCACGATGTAAGAGAAGGATCTTCCTCCTGCTTTGGCTCTGAGGATGCGTGGGGTTTCGGCGAGGACGAGGTTGGCTGATCGGAGGTTTCTTTTGGGTACGTGGAGGGTGACTCTGTCGTTGAGGTATTTGGGTCCGGTGTTGTGTAGGCATTTGTAGGCTTGGGTGAGGATCTTGAAAGTGACTCTCTTCTCAACGGGAAGCCAGTGGAGCTTCCGTAGGTATTGGCTGATGTGCTCATATCGAGGGATGCCGAGGACAAGTCTGGCGGCGGTGTTCTGTATCGTCTGGAGTTTGCGGAGTAGGGACTTGTTAATGCTGGTGTAGACGGCGTTTCCATAGTCCAGCCTGCTGGTGATGAGTGCGTGGGAGACTGTCCTCCTTGACTCGGGGGGGATCCATTTGAATGTCTTACGGAGGATGCGGAGGGTGTTGAAGCAGCCGGAGGCGACGGCGTTGACCTGTCGGTTCATGGAGAGGGATGAGTCGAGTACGATGCCGAGGTTTCTGGCATGGTCCGTGGGGGTCGGTGGGCTGCCGAGGGCGGAGGGCCACCAGGTGTTGTCCCATGCTGAAGGGGTGGTTCCGAGGACGAGGACTTCTGTCTTCTCAGAGTTGAGCTTTAGGCAGCCGTTGGTCATCCAGGCTGCAACGTCCTGCATTCCTTTCTGGAAATTGAGTCTGGCGGTGGCGGGGTCCCTGGTGAGGGAGAGGATGAGCTGGGTGTCGTCGGCGTAGGATACAATGCTGAGGCTGTGTTGTCAAACGATGGCGGCGAGGGGGACCATGTAGGTGTTGAAGAGGGTCGGGCTGAGAGATGAACCCTGTGGGACTCCGCAGCTGATTTCCGTGGGATTGGAGAGGAAAGGTGGCAGTCTGATCCTTTGGCTTCTGCCGGTGAGGAATGATCGGATCAAGTCGAGGGCGGTTCCTTGTATGCCGGCGTCGTGTAGTCTGGCTACGAGTGTGCGATGGGAGATGTGTCGAAAGTTGCTGATAGGTCGAGTAGAATCAGGGCTGCGGTTTGGCCTTGGTCGAGGAGGGTGCAGATGTCGTCTGTGGCGGTGAGTAGGGCGGTCTCGGTGCTCTGGTTGCTTCGGAATCCGGATTGAGACGGGTCGAGGACGGCGTTGTCTTCGATGAATCTTGTCAGTTCCACGTTGACTGTTTTCTCAACGACGAAGTAGTCGTAGAGGTTTTTGATCTTCAGGTAGAAGTAGGATCCGAGCTTGTCGCAGAGGTCCTGGGAGGGGGTGACGTCTGAGGCTTCGCTGCGGGATTGGTGAATTCCTGGATGACACTGAAGAGTTCCTTGGAGTTGCTGGAGTTGGCGAGGATTTTGCTGTGGATGAAGATCCTTTTGGTGGTTCTGATTCGTTGGTGGTAGTCCGTCATGGCGTCCCTGTCACAGAAAAATGCCACAAGATTTGACCCAGAATCAGCTGATGAAACTTACTCCCTTCAATCACATACTGTTAGTTAGTTGGGCGTCATGAGATAAGATAATTGCAATTAATCGTAAGATCATTGGCATACATGTTTAACAGCCTTCTAAACCATCAACACACAATTAATTTCTTTTTTTTTTAAGTTTCAGAAGTACTATGTATAATTAGTTAATACCGACATTTCGCTGGAAAAAACATTATTTTAGCTGTCTTACTTTGTAATTTGATGAATAATTCTCCTTATTGGTTAGTTTCGTTATTACATTTTATTTTTATTCATAAAATAGTAAACTGATAATCTTTTCTGAAATATGTAAACTAATGCGCAGCAATTGCTGCATCTTAATATGATTTAAAATCAAATCAAACACAAGTCTGCTCTGTTTACCACACATTTCTGACACCAGCCAGGATTGGAAGAACCATCACTTTTTCTGCAACATGATAAGGGCATATTTCTGGCACTCACACGTGACAACTTACTTCTCCCTTGAAGAATGCCCTTCACCCGAATGACTTCAACAGCCTGCATGCTTTACATACAAACAAATAAAAGCTTTCTGATGCCACCGCAGTGAGATTCACGCCATAGAGCAATGCTGCTGACAAAAGGGAAATCAATTACCTCCCGACCCCCGACATTATCTTGAAAAGAAACCCAAACCCAATCAAGCATTATGTTATGGTCCAGGATGTAGAACATTATTGGGAAGTCTCAAAGAATAATCCTGAAGACATTAGCACTGTTTCCTACTATGTGAATCCATCCAGAGACTCCTAGGCCTTAACGCTGTTCTCTTTGCTAGATCAATGATTGCCTAATTGGGATTATTAATGTGGTTGGACTATACTAATTGTTATGGTTGTTCGGGGACTGGTTATTCAATGAACATTAATGTGAAATGTAGACTATTTCTAGCCTACTGTCAGGAAGGTTCTCTTAACCAAACCAGGGTAAGGTTTGGGTCAAGTAAGCTATTTTGAACATTGACAGGCAAGATAGAGAGGGTGATCCCACAGACAAAATATAATTCAAGTGCATTGGTGGAAAGGCATCATATGGGCACTTGGAGCATCAACTATTAGAGGCATAACATGCTCTACATATCAATGTTTTTGCAACTTGATAGGTGAGGAAATTCTTATTTTCCTACAAGAATACTTGTATGTTATGTATTGGGTATATTTGTATCTATGGATGTAAGTGGTATTTGTACAGCTCAAACTAACCAAAAGGGAGCAGAGCAGTTTCCTGAGTAGAAGGCAGAGATACTCAGTTAGTGAACAAAGGTGGGGGAAGTTACTAGGTTTTAAGAGGTGAGGTTGACTATCTACTGTAATGTCAGGTTAAGAATACTTAGGGGTAGAGTCTGGCTGCTGAACAACATCAGAGTGAAGTTCCACCAGCCCCCAGAGAGAAACCTAGAACAGATGCCTCCTTACACGTGTCTTGACATCAGCCCAGCAGGCTCCTGCCCACGGTGAGGAGTGAGCAGTGATTTCAGCCACTGGGGAATGCAGAGTTCCTTTCCTGTGGGTTGGCTGCAGGTCGTGCAGCACCCCAGCCTAATGATCTGACGGAGCCTGCTGCTTGAGTGAGCACCAGCACACGAGAAATCTCAGAATTGGTCGCTGTCCATTGGGGCGGGAGTAGACTGCGCTGGCCTGGGGGCCCTACTTTTCTTCTTGTGTGGCCCATCCCAATGCGAGAGCACATCAGAGAAGCATTGGCTAAATGCACCCTAAGCTGGTTTGGAGTTTAGCAGCTCCCCCCGCCTGAGAGGCCTCCTATCTTCTGAGGTTCCACCATGACCTAGGACTGCCGCACCAGCCCTTCACACTTGAACCCAGAATGAGATTTGCTGATGGGGATTGTTAGAAATGGGGGTCTCTAATTGGCAGAGGTAAGTATCTTTGTCCAAGTAGGGACCCTTGCTTCTAGTCAGGGTAAGGGGATACACACTTTAGATAATCCCTGCTCACCCCCTTGGTAGCTTGGCACGAGCAGACAGGCTTATCCCAAAGGCAATGTCTAAAGTATTTGTACTCAAAACACACAGTAACACAGTGAAAACACCACAAATGGACAACACCAGTTTAGACAAATAAAGTATCTTGATCTAAACCAAACAAGACCAAAATGACAAAAATCCAACATACATATATCAAAATAGCAATTGTAGAAACAAATAGCTCCACCGGTAGCTATTATGACATCGTGACAGGCATAAATCCAAACTATGGTGCCGACCATGAGGTGCACGGCATCGCGCACGGAGTCACATGGACCCACAGGCAACTGTATCTTGGAAAACGAAGCCCATGGACAATGCACGGCGTTGTGGAGGTGATGCGTCAGTGCCGAGGTCGAGGCCAGTTCCCTGGTTGCCAAGGGGTAGGCGAGGTGTCATGTTCGCGAGGAGGCGACGTGTAGAGTCCAGGGCAGGGGAAGACGGCGGCGTCTGCAGTGAGGCGTCGGTTGTGGTGAGTTGATGAGAAGTTGAAGAGTTCGTGAAGTCACCCTTGTTGGTTATCAGATCCGCGATAACGAGATGCTGGCGGTGACAGCATCGGTGCGAATGCTGGCGTCGGGGAAGGTGGATAACTGTAGTCATCGGCAGGCATTGACGGGTGTCGGAGCTGCGGTGCAGGGGGACAGTGCATCGTGCACTTCATGAGCAGTGCCCCTGGCCTCGGTGCAGGTCGCGGCATCACTGGCGGTGTCGCTGACAGAGTTGGAGTTGTTTTTCTTGATTTGTTTAAGTTTCTTCCGCCTCCTCACAGCAGGAATAACCTCCAGAGGTCCAAAACTGGAACAGGTACCTCCTGGGAGGTCAGAACTGCCAGCTTGGAGTTCAGGGGAGCTGATGGTGAAGTCTTTGTGTCCCTAAGACTTCAGAACAGGAGGCCAGCACACACAAGCCCTTGGAGATTCTTCTTCAAGCAAGATCTCAGCAAAGTTCTAGTCTTTGTAATCTTATTTGGCAGAAGCAGCAACTGCAGGCCAACCCAGCAAAGCACACAGCAAAGGGACAGTGCTCCTCCTTACAGCTCTCCAGCTCTTCACCTTGGCAAAAGGTTCCTCTTGAGTCCGGAAGTGATCTAATGCTCTGGGGTTTAAGGTCCAAGACTTATACCCCATTTTGTCTTTGTTCTCTTTGTGACAAGGGCCTCTGAGCCCGGTCCAAGCCAGTTCTGTCCTCTTTAGTGCAGCATCACTACAGGAGGTGGAGACAGCATTGTGCAGAGGAGACACTGCCTATTCAGGTGTAAGTGAAACTCCTCATACCACTCTAAATACAGCTAAGGTCTGTTCAGCTCAGCTCTGAACCACCCAGTAAAGGAAGGACACACCTCAACCCTTGGGGCTGTCTACAGAGAATGCACATCCCCAGTCCCTGTCATTCCAAAATCAGACAGTCAATACACAAACCAGCAGAGGCACACAGGATGCTTAAATCAGAAAATGCCTACTTTCTAAACGTTTTACAAAAAGGAATTCTGGCTACCACTTTGAATGTGCTGCTATTAAATTAAACAGACTGGGGGCCAATGTGAAGAATCATTGGCCCTGGTTTTTTAGTTAACCATTTCTTCAATAATTTGTTATATCCTTTTGACAATTTTTGTAGTCTAGAACAGAGTAATACACTATTAAGTGCAAACAGTTACATTACATACGTGCATTCAATGATCATGACACTCAAAAAGAATTATTCATTGTCAACATTGTCAAATATCAACATTAGTGCAAAACAGTGATTCAAATGAAAATAACTGTGATTATTTACACGTTACACCAGTCGATTGATTGAAGGAATATCTAAACAAAAAGCACTCTCGTTACACCCAGTTAGGTTTGCTTTTTTGGAGAGTTGCTTGCCATGGGGAATAAGCTTAGGGGCTGTGGGGTTGAGTCAATGTTCACTGTCCCTCCACAGAGTCTATGCCCAACTTTTAGTTATTCCCTCATGGTGTGGGAGAAAAGAAATGTGCCGACGCGTTTCAAATCCCAGTCACAGTATTGGGATTATCTTCAGGGCATTGATTTTTTTTTTTTTTTTGACACAGTGTAATCTGAAATTAATAAACATAGGGGAGAATAATCAGTGTTTTAGCTCCTTTCTCAGTGTCACCTAACCGTTTCATCAATAAAGTTTTGGTACCTGAGTTGGAATGTGGCTTCTTCCTAACTGGAAGTATTTTACTTATTCTGCCGGTTCATGAATGTTTCATTTTTCAATTTAACTAGAGCGAAGCTGCAGTAATGAAAAGATCTGCATTAATGGTATGCATATTTACAAATGGAAAGTTGTATGTAAGAGCTTGTGTCAGCCGCTTACTTGGACTGCTACATTGTAGCCGGTTTTCATTTCACACGCAAAGCAATCTTCTAACGCGCTGAATATTTAAATTTGCGAACGGAAGGCAAGACAGAGATTGTTTGTTGTCCTGTTACGCCGGAGCATTAGTAACTATGTGCCAATTAGAAGCAGAATATCTACACGCTTACTTTAGGATTTCAATCAGATTTCTTAGTTCGCCGGTGGACCTCTCGGATGTTGCAAGGATTCTAAACTTGCCGCGTTTACTCGTTTCCGGTTACTGCGTGCCTATTTCCGTTGTCCTTTATTGTATCCTCGGTGCCGGAAATTCTCTTTTTGGTGTTTTATGGGTTATGTAGTGTATACTGATGGCTAGATGTGTGCTTTACTTAAAACAGGTAAAGTGATTGAAGCATTTTCGAGCTCGTGCAGATCTCGCTGATTCGCCTTTGGGTGGTTTGCAAACCCGACATTAAATCATGGTTTTTGACAGTTCGGACATTTCATTTAACCCTTTCTGGGTACTGTTAAATTTTAGGATGAGATATGCTTGTTTTTTCATTAATGCTGTTTCAACATCGCCACCCCCGGGTGGTGGTTTCATCGCTGCTAGCACTGTCCCTACAAAGTCTCTTTCAGAATGTTTTTTATCAACAAAGTGAGACAGCAAAGGGGCTGCCAAAACTTGTTTTTTAATCCTGGAACGGTGTTGGAAGATTCTTTGATTTACTTGCTGATTCGTTTTCCCAATATATATTTTAGGGCAAGGGCATTTGATTGCATAAACAATATTTTTTGTTTTGCAATTTGTGAACTCTTTATGTGTCCATTTCACGGATTAATGTATGAATTCAGTACACTCTACTGTATTTTCACACGCTGAACAATTGCCGCACTTATGGTGGCCCTCAATGGGTTTCAAGTTCCATTGGGCTCGTAAATCTTTCTTCTGGGCTTGGGGTGCTAAGTCGGCTCATATAATACTTTGGCCTATACTTGTACCTTTTTTCATTGCGAACAATGGTCGTTCTAAAGGACATTCCAGTTGTGTGAGGAGATGCCAATTTTTCAAGATCATCTGGCTGAATTTATTGGTATGGGTGCCATCTGTGGAGACACAGACTAATTTGTCAATCGGTTTCTTGGGTATTTTAGTGAGCAGATCTTCTCGTGGTGTGAACCATGCTCTTTTCGTTGCATGTTTAAGCATTTTACTGCGATAGCCTCTATCTTTTAGTTGATCGCAAAATAGCACTGCATTGATCATAAAGTCATCTTTCCTTCCACAGTTTCTTCTAATTCGTAATAGTTGACCATATGGGAGGTTATCCCTTAGATTCCTTGGATGTGAACTTTGATAATGCAGAATGGTATTCTTGTCTGTCGGATTCCGGTGCAGGGTAGTCACCAGTTGCTGTTCATACGGTATGACTTCTACATCAAGAAAAATCAGATTTGTTTTGCTTTTGGTAATACTAAATTTGATGTCTTGATGTCTTGTATTTAACCATCCATGGAATTGTTGAAGGTCGTCTTCTGTGCCATTCCAAAGGCACCAAACATCATCTATATACTTGTACCATTGCAGGATGTGTTTCTCAAACGGATTGCCATTGGTGATGAATTTGTCCTCAAATCGGGCCATGAACAGAACGGCCATTTCTGGGGCGAAAAGTGGCATTTTCAAACACACAATTTAAACCATCTCCCTAAAAAGATGTGTTATTAAATTCTGAGCTCAGAGAGCCTAAACTCAATTTCTCTATCTTGTCCCAATGGAAAGTTATATATGCTAACCTATGGGACAGATAGCCTTTCAATACTGAAAAACGAAATTGGCAGTATTTCACTATCAGGACATGTAAAACACACCAGCACATGTCCTACCTTTTACCTACACTACACCCTGCCCATGGTGGTACCTTGGGCCTACCTTAGGGGTGCCACTGTGGGCAGCTCACTCCACCCACCTGCTCCCTTCCTTCATCCCCTTCCCCATAGCTACTGGGCCTCATCCATTTGGTGTATATTTGCCAGGACAGCTTCCTCTAGGATCCCTCCTTTGCCCTCCCCCAGACCCATACCTTTCATACCAATTGTCCATAGGCATTTTTCCACCTCCCAGCAGAGCTCGGACATAAGCCAGAGGTTGAGCCCTACCGACGAGGCCCTCATTGTGCATCTCAGCCTCTGACTGCTGGAGATACAAGACTAGTCTGCTGTTATAGCTTACCCATTATCCCTACTAGTCTAAAAGTCACATTTTCCCTCTCCCCTGCCCTCGGTCTGGGAGCGGGGCTGGTTTGCCCTTCTTCTTCACCCTCTACCTTTTCCTGGGTCTCCCAAAAGCCACCTGACATGTAATATCCCCACGATGACTGTTAGATTTGGGGGTCTCTAGTTGGCAGAGGTATGTACCCTTGTCCAAATAGGGACCCTTGAGTCTAGTCAGGGAAAGTAGGTACACTCCCGAAATAACCCCTGCTCACCCTCTTGGTAGCTTGGCACGAGCAGGCAGGCTTAGTTCAGAGGCAGTGTGTAAAGCATTTGTGAACACATACAGTAATCAAGTGACAACACTACAAATGGACACCACACAGGTTATATATTTATAAAAATAGGTATACTTTATATAGATTTATCACAAGACCATAAACGACAAAAATAATCCACAATACTGTTAAGAATACTCAGTTCTGATCAAAAAGGCTTAATTCAAGGTTCTGTGCGAGTCGGTAGCCTCCTCCGGCTACGGCGATGTCGAGAACAAACAGAGTCTAACAAATCCAGCTGACCGCGTCGAGACGGGCCAACACAGCGTAGACAGACTCGGTCACAGTACCTTTTACTTGAAGCGGCAGGCACGGGGCGTGCGAGCCGGATGGCGGGTCGTCGCGGTCGCGATGCAAAAGTGGAAGCGTTGCAGGACGCGTTGTCCCTCGATGCGGTGCAGGCAGCGGCTCGTTGACGTCGTCGAGACGGAGTCGGTGAGACCAGGGCCGTGCGTTGCAAGGCGAGACGGTGCTTCGATGCGGTGCTGGCAGGTTGCGGTGCGGCGACGGAGCCGGATTCAGGAGCTGGCGTCGATCAGTCCGGACAGCGGTGCGAGTCGGGCGGTGCGTCGCAAAGCGTGCGAGCGGTGCCCAACTCCGGTGCGGTCACAGGACTCGAACTCAGCAGCAGTGACCGTGTCGGTCGGACCAGTTCGATTCGGCGTAGCGAAGCGTTGCAGGACGCGTTGTCCCTCGATGCGGTGCTGGCAGCGGCTCGTTGACGGAGTCGGTGAGACCAGGGCCGGGCGTTGCAGGGCGAGACGGTGCTTCGATGCGGTGCTTGCAGGACACCGAGTCGGTCGTGAGAGTCGGTCACAGCTCCCTACCTCTGTAGCCACTGAAACAGAGTTTCCAGCAGCAATTCACAAAGGGGTGAAGTCCAATGGTCCTGGGACTTCGGTCAGGGGCAAGCTCTCTTCCAAGCCCTTGGAGATCCTTCACAAGTTGATGAAAGTCACAGCAAAGCAAAAGTTCCTTTCTCCTCTCTTTGGCAGTCAGGCAAACCACTGCAGGCCAATCCCCCAAGCAGCACTTCAGGCTTAGGGATAGTTTCTCCTCAGTTTCTTCTTGGTTCCGCTCCTCAGTAAAGGTTTCTTCTTGTTCCCAAAAGTGATCTAGTCTTCCTGGGGTCTGGGTGCCCCTCTTATACCCTGATTCTCTTTGTTCTCTGGAGGCAGAGAGGCCTCTGCCTAGTCCAAAACCAGTTCTGGTCAGTTCTGGAGCACTTTGTTTTTCTGACTCCTTCTTTCCTTTCAGAATGTGGGGCAGAGTGCTCAGCCGCCCGGCAGGAGGTGGAGCCAGCATTGTGGAAGGCAGGCACAGCCCTATTCAGACCCAGGTGCAGCTCCTCCCTCCACTCTGGATGCAGATCTTTCTATTCAGCCCTGCGCTGACTCACCCTGTCTCCTGTAGCCACCCCCAGCCCCTGTCACTCAATCTCCAGACAAGGAATACACAACCTAGCAGAGGCAGGCTTGGATAGTTAGGCAAGAAAATACCCACTTTCTAAAAGTGGTATTTTCGAACACAGAATGTTAAAACCAACTTCACTAAAAGATGTATTTTATCATCCTGAGTTCAGGCATACTAAATTCGTTTTTCTACCATGTTCCTGGGTCAGTTCTGACTATAAGGTGTAATAGTCAGTCTGCCCATTCTGGCCTATGGGGAGCAGGTAGCCTTGCAATAGTGAAGAACGAAAATGGCTGTAATTCACTATTAGGACATGCCACACACACCAGGGCATGTCCTACCTTATACTTACAATGCACCCTGCCCTAGGGCCTACTTTAGGGGTGACCAACATGCAGTAAAGGGAAGGTTTAGGGACTGGTAAGTGGGTGTACTCACCAAGTCGACATGGCAGCCCGAGGCGGCAAACAGGCTCTGCGATGGCAGGCCTGGAGACACATTTTACAAGCCGCTTCTGTGGGTGGCACAACCAGTGCTGCAAGCCCACCAGCGGCATTGGATTTACAAGCCCTGGGCACACTGAGTGCGCTGTACTAGGGACTGACAAGTAAACCAATCATCCAATCATGGAGTCACTAATACATGTATCAATTAACGATAGGGAGCACTTGCACTTTGGCACTGATTAGCAGCGGCAAAGTGCCCATGAGCATCTAGTCCAGCAAAAACATATCGGCAACCGTGGAGGCATTACGAAAAATGGAAGGGAGACCCACGCCAAGGATGCCAGGTCTAACACGTGTCCCCTCCAGCTGAAATGTGGGGAGAACTATCCTACCCCTAGGGAGTTCTCATCGCTAAGGCGGAAAAATCTGGACAGTCCATCAGCATTGGCGTGTTCTGTACCAGGGCGGTGTTCCACCGTAAAGTCCATCCCCTGTAGGGAAATGGACCACCTCAACAGCTTTGGATTCTCACCCCTCATCTGCATCAACCATCTGAGGGCCTGTGGTCTGTCTGAACCCGGAAGTGAGTCCCAAACAGGTATGGTCTCAGCTTCTTCAGTGCCCAGACCACAGCAAATGCCTCACGCTCGATAGCACTCCATCTCTGTTCCCGGGAAGTAACCTCCTACTGATGAAGGCTACAGGTTGGTCTAGGCCCTCCTCATTGATCTGTGATAGAACAGCCCCTACACCATGCTCTGAAGCGTCGGTTTGAACAATGAACTCATTGGAGAAGTTGGGTGCCTGGAGCACAGGTGCCGTGCACATGGCAGTCTTCAAGGTGTCAAAAGCTTTTTGACAGGCGTCAGTCCAAATCACTTTCCTGGGCTGCTTCTTGGAAGTCAGCTCGGTCAAGGGGGCAACAATGCTGCCATACCCCTTGACGAATCTCCGGTAATACCCGGTGAGTCCTAGGAAGGCTCTCACCTCTGTCTGGGTCTTGGGGGCTCCCAAGCCAGAATGGTATCAATTTCTCGGTTGGAGGGGCGCCACCTGGCCGCTCCCAACCTGGTGTCCCAAGTACACCACAGAACCCTGCCCAATCTGGCACTTACTCGCCTTGATTGTGAGGCCTGCCCTCCGCAGCGCCATCAACACTTCCCAGAGGTGGTGCAGATGCTCTTCCCAACGGGCACTGAACACTGCGATGTCATCCAGGTAGGCGGCACTGAAATCCTCCAGTCCAACCAACACCTGGTTGACCAACCTCTGAAAGGTGGCAGGGGCATTCTTCATCCCAAAGGGCATCACCCGGAACTGGTAGTGCCCATCTGGTGTGGAGAATGCTGACCTCTCTTTGCCCCATCAGTCAAGGCGATCTGCCAGTATCCAGACGTTAAGTCAAACGTGCTGAGGTACCGCGCAGCCCCTAACCGATCTATGAGCTCATCAGCTCTGGGGATGGGGTGGGCGTCAGTCCTGGTGACGGAATTGAGTCCCCTGTAGTCCACACAGAACCGGAGTTCTGGTGTGGCACCAGGCGCGGCAGCTTTGGAACCAAGACCACGGGGCTGGCCCAAGGGCTGTTAGAGGACTCAATCACCCCTAGCGCAAACATCTTGGAGACCTCCTCCTTGATGCAGGCTCTCACCCTGTCAGTCACCCTGTAAGCCTTGTGCTTCACAGGAAGACTGTCCCCAGTGTCCACATCATGGACGCACCAATGAGTGACACTGGGAACCAGGGAGAATAGGTCAGGGAACTGTCCCAACAAGTGGCGACAGTCACCCTGCTGCTCAGGTGTCAGGGAGGTAGAGAGGTTTACTCCCTCCACTGATCCATCTTGCTCTCGGGCTGACAGGAGGTCAGGAAGAGGCTCGGTCTCCTCCTCCATTCCATCATCTGTCGCTAAGAGCATGCCCACTTGGGACCTCTCCAAGTGGGGCTTCAGGCGGTTCACATGCAGGACCCGCAAGGGGTTCCTGGGAGACTGCAAGTCCACCAAATAGGTAACTGGACTCTTGCGCTCCACCACCGTAAAAGGGCCGGTCCACCTGTCCTGGAGCGCACAGGGCTCCACAGGGGCCATGACCCACACTTTCTGACCAGGCTGAAGCTCTACCAGAGTGGCATTCTGGTCGTACCACCGCTTCATCTCCTCCTGGCTGGCTTCCAGATTTGCCTCAGCAAGCTCTCTGAAACGCCTAGTCTGGTTCCTGAAGGCCAGCATGTAACTGTATACATCCTGGGGAGGTTTCCTGGGAGATTGCTCCCAGCCTTCCTTGACCAAACTCAGAGGTCCTCGCACCGGGTGTCCATAGAGGAGCTCAAAGGGACTGAACCCTAGAGACTTCTGTGGCACCTCCCGGTATGCAAACAACAGGCATGGTAAGAGGACGTCCCATTTACGCCTCATGGGTTCTTCCAGACCCATAATCATGCCCTTGAGGGTCCGGTTGAATCTCTCAACCAGACCATTTCCTTGAGGGTGGTAAGGAGTGGTGAACTTGTAAGTTACACCGCACTCCTGCCACAGGGACTTCATGTACTTGGACACGAAGTTGGTACCTCTGTCAGACACCACCTCTTGAGGGAATCCCACACGTGAGAAAATTCCCATCAGTGCCCGTCCCACCACGGGGGCCGTCACTGTCCTCAGAGGGATGGCTTCAGGGTACCGGGTGGCATGGTCCACCAAGACCAGGATAAACCTGTTGCCCATGGCTGTCTTGGGGTCCAGTGGCCCCACAATGTCAATACCCACCCGTTCAAAGGGGTGCTGACCACAGGGAATGGCTGGAGAGGAGCCTTGTGCTTCCTCCCACTTTTTCCACTTGCCTGGCAAGTCTGGCATGTCCTGCAGTGAGTGGCGGCACTCCTGCGCATCTGGGGCCAATAGAAATGGGTAACAAGCCTGTCAAAGGTCTTGTCCTGCCCCAGATGTCCCGCTAACGGTACATCATGAGCCAACCCCAGTAGGAAGGCTCTGAAGCGCTGGGGTACCACCAGCACACGGGCTGACCCAGGCTCAGCAACCTTAGGCTCTGAATACAGGAGACCATTCTCCCAGTAAACCCAATGTGATCCAGACTGATCACCTGCTGCCTGGTCTGTGGCCTGTTGCCTCAGACCCACGAGAGAAGGGCATGTGTTCTGCTCCTTGCAGAACTCTTCCCTGGAGGGTCCTCCTTCTTGCTGCCAATGGGTCAGCTCAGGTAGGTCCCCCAGTTCAGCTACCTGTTCCCCTGTAGGCTCCAGGGCATCCCCCTCAGGGTCTGCCTCCTCCTGGACCGTGGGAACCTCGGGAGCCGGTTTCCCGCGCCCCCTGCCTCCTCTCTCTCCGGCAGGCACCTGGGCCTCCCTCTCAGGCTCCAGGTCCTCTTGAACACCTTTAGCTGCCATTGACCGGGTGGTCACACATGCCCAATCAGGCAAGCCCAACATTTCTAAATGCGCACTCCGCTCCACCTTAGCCCAAGGTGAGCTCTCCAAATCGTTCCCTAACAAACAGTCAACAGGCATGGCTGGCCTCACAGCTACTTGAAGAGTACCCGAGACCCCCCACTCAAAGGGAACCTGAGCCACCTTGCAGTGACTCTCTGTGTTGTCAGCGGCAACAACCGGATAGAATGCATCAGGGATAACCTGCTCTTTAGACACCAGGTGACACTTGACAGCTGTCACACTGGCTCCTGTGTCTCTCAGAGCCTCCACCCTCTGGCCATTGATGGTCACCCACTGCCTGTATTTCTTAGTGTTCTCAGGCAGCGGGGTCCTAGGGACCATCTCAGAGTCTCCTAAGGAGACAAGGGAAAACACTGTGGGATCCCCCCACCTTGGGCACCCAACTCCTCCCCCAGGGCTACACTAGCCAACTGCCGGGGGACTGCACTGGTGGGTGCTGGTTTTCCATGCAAAGGGCAACGAGGATCGTTTGCCTTGTGGCCAGGGGCGCCACACTTGTAACATACCAGTGGTCCCTGGTGAACAGGGGGCCTGTCAGGGCCACTGGCTTCTTCTCAGGGGAGGCTGGGAACCTTTCCCTTGGTTCCCTTGGGGTCTACTTTGGGGCCCTTTATGGAACTCCTTCTGTTTACCCTTGTCCCCCACTCTTCTGCTGGGGACCCTGCCCACCCTTGGCGGAGTCTCCCACGTGACCCTTGTGGACCCGGGTACTCACCCAGCGGTCCGCCTCCTCAGCAAGCTGCCTAGGGTTAGTCAGCTTACTATCAATCAGGTGCTGGCGTAGCTCAGGAAAACAATTACCGGACAAGTGCTCCCAGGCAATCAAATCAAAGAGCGCCTGAAAATCAGTCGCTTTGCTACCCTTTACCCAACCATCCAAGGCTCTGCAAAAGAAGGTCACATATTCAACCCAGGTACTGCTTTCAATCTTACTACAGTTCCTGAACCTTTGCCTATAAAGCTCAGGGGTCAAACCATACCTAGTCATTAAGGCATCCTTCATGTGGCTGTACGAATTATAGACTTCAGAGGGCAAATCCAACAAGGTATCCCGCCCTTCACTAAGGAACCGTCCCCACAACCCCGCTCCCCAATCCTTCTCAGGGACCCGGTGGGAAGACATGGCTACCTCATAGGCTTTGAACCACTGCCCTATGTCGTCATTTTAAAAAACTCCTTCACCACATCTTTGGGAATATACACCCTAGCTTCAACAGGCACAGGCGGTACACTGCCACCAGAGGGAGTAATCTCTAAGCTCTTGGCCTTCAATTCCAACTCCCTCAAAACTTTCTCATGTTCAAACTGCATTTTCTTTTCCTCTAGGGCTAATTTCCTTGTTTGCATTTCGAATTCTAACTGCTTATTCAGCTTGAGTTTGGTCAGCTCCATTTTGTGCATCCTACTCTCTTTCCTGTCCTCCAACTCCTCTGGAGACAGTCCTCTGGCAGAAACACTGCTACCTACTGGGGAAGGTGGTCTTCTAGCCCCTGGACCCAATAGCCCCTCCAGTTGCCCTTCTGCATTCTCAGCCCCCTCCACAGGGGCACTCCTTGATTCGACCCAGGCCCTCAGCGCCTTTTGGAGGTCCTCCTTCCTGGAGATCCCGGTCATGGACACTTTAAACTTTTTGCAGAATTGCTTGAGCTGCTTAAGGGTGTAGCATTCTAGCCTCTCTTCTTCCCAATCACATTCAACAGAGGCTACTGATGCTGGTTTCTCCATAGTGACTGAACTTGGCATTTGCAAAAATAGGAAATCCCAGAAAAAATGCTATTAAAGTATGTGGTTGCGTTTTGGTCTGCACTCACTAAGTAGTGTTCACCAATCACTGTACATGAGTCACAAATGCAAGTCCAGAATCCCACCGCTGACCACCAATGTTAGATTTGGGGGTCTCTAGTTGGCAGAGGTATGTACCCTTGTCCAAATAGGGACCCTTGAGTCTAGTCAGGGAAAGTAGGTACACTCCCGAAATAACCCCTGCTCACCCTCTTGGTAGCTTGGCACGAGCAGGCAGGCTTAGTTCAGAGGCAGTGTGTAAAGCATTTGTGAACACATACAGTAATCAAGTGACAACACTACAAATGGACACCACACAGGTTATATATTTATAAAAATAGGTATACTTTATATAGATTTATCACAAGACCATAAACGACAAAAATAATCCACAATACTGTTAAGAATACTCAGTTCTGATCAAAAAGGCTTAATTCAAGGTTCTGTGCGAGTCGGTAGCCTCCTCCGGCTACGGCGATGTCGAGAACAAACAGAGTCTAACAAATCCAGCTGACCGCGTCGAGACGGGCCAACACAGCGTAGACAGACTCGGTCACAGTACCTTTTACTTGAAGCGGCAGGCACGGGCGTGCGAGCCGGATGGCGGGTCGTCGCGGTCGCGATGCAAAAGTGGAAGCGTTGCAGGACGCGTTGTCCCTCGATGCGGTGCAGGCAGCGGCTCGTTGACGTCGTCGAGACGGAGTCGGTGAGACCAGGGCCGTGCGTTGCAAGGCGAGACGGTGCTTCGATGCGGTGCTGGCAGGTTGCGGTGCGGCGACGGAGCCGGATTCAGGAGCTGGCGTCGATCAGTCCGGACAGCGGTGCGAGTCGGGCGGTGCGTCGCAAAGCGTGCGAGCGGTGCCCAACTCCGGTGCGGTCACAGGACTCGAACTCAGCAGCAGTGACCGTGTCGGTCGGACCAGTTCGATTCGGCGTAGCGAAGCGTTGCAGGACGCGTTGTCCCTCGATGCGGTGCAGGCAGCGGCTCGTTGACGGAGTCGGTGAGACCAGGGCCGGGCGTTGCAGGGCGAGACGGTGCTTCGATGCGGTGCTTGCAGGACACCGAGTCGGTCGTGAGAGTCGGTCACAGCTCCCTACCTCTGTAGCCACTGAAACAGAGTTTCCAGCAGCAATTCACAAAGGGGTGAAGTCCAATGGTCCTGGGACTTCGGTCAGGGGGCAAGCTCTCTTCCAAGCCCTTGGAGATCCTTCACAAGTTGATGAAAGTCACAGCAAAGCAAAAGTTCCTTTCTCCTCTCTTTGGCAGTCAGGCAAACCACTGCAGGCCAATCCCCCAAGCAGCACTTCAGGCTTAGGGATAGTTTCTCCTCAGTTTCTTCTTGGTTCCGCTCCTCAGTAAAGGTTTCTTCTTGTTCCCAAAAGTGATCTAGTCTTCCTGGGGTCTGGGTGCCCCTCTTATACCCTGATTCTCTTTGTTCTCTGGAGGCAGAGAGGCCTCTGCCTAGTCCAAAACCAGTTCTGGTCAGTTCTGGAGCACTTTGTTTTTCTGACTCCTTCTTTCCTTTCAGAATGTGGGGCAGAGTGCTCAGCCGCCCGGCAGGAGGTGGAGCCAGCATTGTGGAAGGCAGGCACAGCCCTATTCAGACCCAGGTGCAGCTCCTCCCTCCACTCTGGATGCAGATCTTTCTATTCAGCCCTGCGCTGACTCACCCTGTCTCCTGTAGCCACCCCCAGCCCCTGTCACTCAATCTCCAGACAAGGAATACACAACCTAGCAGAGGCAGGCTTGGATAGTTAGGCAAGAAAATACCCACTTTCTAAAAGTGGTATTTTCGAACACAGAATGTTAAAACCAACTTCACTAAAAGATGTATTTTATCATCCTGAGTTCAGGCATACTAAATTCGTTTTTCTACCATGTTCCTGGGTCAGTTCTGACTATAAGGTGTAATAGTCAGTCTGCCCATTCTGGCCTATGGGGAGCAGGTAGCCTTGCAATAGTGAAGAACGAAAATGGCTGTAATTCACTATTAGGACATGCCACACACACCAGGGCATGTCCTACCTTATACTTACAATGCACCCTGCCCTAGGGCCTACTTTAGGGGTGACCAACATGCAGTAAAGGGAAGGTTTAGGGACTGGTAAGTGGGTGTACTCACCAAGTCGACATGGCAGCCCGAGGCGGCAAACAGGCTCTGCGATGGCAGGCCTGAGACACATTTTACAAGCCGCTTCTGTGGGTGGCACAACCAGTGCTGCAAGCCCACCAGCGGCATTGGATTTACAAGCCCTGGGCACACTGAGTGCGCTGTACTAGGGACTGACAAGTAAACCAATCATCCAATCATGGAGTCACTAATACATGTATCAATTAACGATAGGGAGCACTTGCACTTTGGCACTGATTAGCAGCGGCAAAGTGCCCATGAGCATCTAGTCCAGCAAAAACATATCGGCAACCGTGGAGGCATTACGAAAAAATGGAAGGGAGACCCACGCCAAGGATGCCAGGTCTAACACTGACCATCTAACCTTTGCAGACTGGCCCTTTCAGTGTGAACGGCCTCACAAGCTTTGTCAAGAGAAAGAAAACCCTTTCTTATTTGGCCTCTAAATGGGCAGATAAGGGATATAGCTCTCCTTCGCCTATCACACATCGAATCCACCACACACTCGAAAGAGTGGGGGGGACAGGTCTTATGCAGCTGTTTCCCCCTGCTGCAGTCACAAGAGGTGCCAACTAAGGACTCTAGCTCCCGGCACTGTGGAGTGGTCATACTGGTGAGGAAGTAATTCCTGTGTCAGGCTCTGCCTTCCTGGATGGATGATGATGACGGATGTTTCGTGGTGGCCAAGCTTAAGATAGTTGGTACGGTCCTTGGGTGGGCTCAATCTACCCACCCACAGGAAACAAATAACTTTTTCTCCTCTGTCTCAATCATACATTGACTCAACTGGGAACCACTCAAACAGTTTTGGGAGGACAACTGGAACCTTGTTCCTGATGTGATTCTGGATAGGACAGGCCCGTTGGACAATAGGCATTGCAGAGATAGGGCTATACTACAGGATCTACATGACGATCATGGCTTTTACTAATATATGGCACCTACTACACCCAGAGGACAGGGATCTTACTTTTCACTCTCAGGTCCATGATTCCCAGTTCAGAATAGACTATTTCCTGATATAGCAGGCTGTGGTTGCATGCGTACAAGACAGCAGCATCCTTGAATCAGCACTCTCCGATCATGCCCCTATAGTCCTTGGTATAGACTGGAACAACAGTGGCTGCTCCCGCGAAGCAGCAGTGAGGTGGAGAGGGGGAAAGGGAGTAAGTGGGAGAAGGTGGTTAGGGGGTTTAAAAGACACAAAAAAAGATCACTTACCTGCCGGCCGGCCAGCTGGTCGGCCGCCTCATCTCCTCCATCCTCTTCGTCCTCTTTCTGGCTTCTATGCGAGCTGAAAGCAGGAAGCACCCAGGCTCCCCTGAGCCAATCACAATGCTGCAGGTCAGCGTTGTGATTGGACGAGGACCATGGTTTGGCACTCAGACCCGGAATGTGAGCATGGGCATTCTCTCCACCCAGCTGTAATGGAGCCTGGGTGGAGAACATGCAAAGTGTGCAGGACTGTTTAGCAGGACCAAGATGGCCGGCTAAACAGTCATTGGCACTTTAGGAGTCCCGCCACTTCTCCCCCTGCACTGCTCAGCCCAGCCCCGCCCCACAAAACTGCCTCAGCACAGAAAAATAAAATGATAATAAACTCGATTTATTATCATTTTATTTTTCCTTTTTTACAGTGCTGAAAGGCAGTGGGGCGATGCTCCTCTAGACTGGAACTTACGTAGTCCCCAAAGGAAACTATGGCATCTTAACATTTTGGGGTATAAGATGCCTACTGAACAGGCACACCTGAAATCGCGCCTGTCCATCCAATTAACCGATAACAGAGGCTCCGTCGAATCGTTCCTTATAATGTGGACCGCTGCAATAGCTACTCTGCGCTAGTTATCAGATGCAGGCTAGAATGTGCTGTAGAATTGGATAGAGATATCGCTTCTAACATGTGAGCACATCTTGTTCAACCAACTGCACGCTCCAGACACAGGCTACCTAACACTCTCACCACAATAGCGGCCATAGGAGGCTTTAGATTTCAACGAAAGACAGATCGCCAGACAACCTTGATCTGCTCATTGCCAACTGACAAACACATGCTGAGTAGTTGCCCAAGATGTACAAGACAGCCACGTACAAATTATTCATATACAGGGTTCAAAACAAAGCAGATATCTTCACACACCTTTGGGAACCCTTTTTGACTGACGTGGCTCCGCACCTGTAGTCACTTGGCTAGCGATAGTGATCATGGGGAAACAGTCGGAACAACGCAGGCAGAGCCACACGTGTTCCGTCTATGCAAGCGCTACCACGCTTGCCTTAACCACGCATATGCCTTAACCACGCATCTGCGTGATTAAGGCAGTGCACGGTCTAGCTCTTGGCTGCAGCTCGGTGGAAGCAGGAAGACGCCAGGAAGAGAGGACGATGTGAGGCAAGTGGGGCTTGGGCCGGGGCCGGGATTGGAGGGATAGTTTGTATGGGCTGGGGGATAGAGTTGGGGGGGTCAGGTCATTTTCAGGGTTGGTCATTATCAGGGTTGGAGGGGTCGGGGTCGTTTGCAGGGCTGTGGGGGTTGGGGGTCGATTTTAGAGCTGGGGGTCAGCTGATTTCAGGGCTGGGGAGGGGGGTCAGGGGTAAGTTTCAGGGCTAGGGGAGGGTAAGGGTAGTTTTCAGGGCTGAGGGAGGGTCTGGTAGTTTTTTTTAATTAAGGGTTAGGGTATTAGGCCTAAGGGCAGTGTAAGGGGTTGGGGTAGTTTTAGGGCTAGCGCCCTAGGGGTTTGGAGGGGTCAGGGTAGTGTATGTTAAGGAACAGGGTTTTAGGCCGCAGGGGGAGGGGAATGAGTAGTTGGGTAGCTTTTAGGGTTAGGGGCAGGCAAGGGAGTTTTTTTAGGACTTGGGGGGGGTGTGGGTCGAGGTAGTTTTTTAAAATAGGGGTTAGGGTATTAGGTTTAAGGGCAGTGGAAGGGGTTGGGGTAGTTTTAGGGAGACAGTGCAGGGGTTGGAGGGAGTCAGGTAGTGTATGTTAAGGGTGAGGAACAGCGTGAGGGGTGAGTGGGGGTCTGGGTATTTGGTTGAACCTCGGGGAGGGGCAGAAAGGGGGTTTGTAGCTTAGGGCGAGGGCAAGGGGGGTGCATACTCAACCACGCATATCCCTTTACCATTCATGACTTTACCACGAAAATACGTGGTAAAGGCATGGGTGGTAAAGGAATGCGTGGTTAAGACGCATTCGTGGTTTGGGCTGCGTGGTAGAGGCATGCATGTTAGTTAGACATGTGTGCCTCTATCATGCAACCGTGATGATGAGGTGGAAAAACCCCCCACACTTTTGTCCAAACCAGAGAAGGTATCCAGTAGCTTTCTAGTGGCCCCGTATTGTTATTGTTTATGTTGACTTTGTTCCAGACGGACACTGCCCCACTACACTGTGATTATATCAGGGTAGCAACATTGTTTTCCCGGCATCCAGAGGGCCCTTTTGTCTTCTTTTCTCTTCTTCTTTTAATTTATTAACTTCTTTCTTTTTCCCTTTTTCTTTGCTAAGTATCTTACAATTGTGGTACTGATGTTATCTGGAAAATGCACCTCTCTCTTTTTTGTAAGAGTTCTGAAACTATCTTTAGTCTGGTTTTCTATGTCTTTCTCATTTGCTGGAGACGTCTGTATTGAGGAGCGACTGATTCAATAAACAATTACTTTAAACAAAAAATACTGAGGGCCTCATCTACTACAAAATAATGCTACGCTGCGCCGCAAGACATTTTGCTGCACTGGGCTGCGTCATTTTAAAAGCACAAGGATGAATCGTATTTACAACAATATGACACCCCCCTGTGCTGGCGCACAATTGGCTGTCGTGCGCCAATGTAGGCACCCTCGCACCATGATGCAAGGGTGCCTGTGTTGCGGGATGATTATTGTTGTGCAGGAAGGGAAACCTTCCTGCACTTAAACAATAATTGATTGCGTTTTCCTCTTTCTATGAGCGCTGCAGAATGCAGCATGCATAGATAGAGGAAAAAACAAGGAGAAATAAAAGCATTTTTCCTTGTTGCACTCCTTACTCCTCCCCCTGGGGTGGCGTAGGATTCTGACGCATTCCCAAGTTTACAAAATGTTGTAAATCTGCGAATGTGGCAGAATCCATGGGTTTTGCTTGGGGACACACACAGCAACACCCATGGCACACCCCTTTCACGCAAAGTGATGCGTAAAAAGGGGCCATAGTTACAAGGCAATGAAAAGCCACGCAGGGTGGCTTTTCGAGGCCTTGTAAATTAGGACCAGCACACCGTGCCGCCGGTGCGTCAGAAAAAGTGACTCACCAGCGGCGCAAGGGGCTTGTAAATAAGCCTCACAATATTTTCAGCGCAAGAAGAGAGTATTCACTATTTTCCAAATAAACTATGGAAGACAAGCACAGGATAACCAACGAGAAAAGACAGGAGCTCCGACAAAGCTGTGTTACCACAATGCTTATTCATCCGGATAAGATTACAAAGTATTTGAAACAGTTTCTCTAAAAAAACCTTTTTTTATTATCTGAGTACTTTTTTAAGCTAGGATTTCGAACGGTCCATGACACTGTGCTTGTCTGTGTAGTCATATTTAGAAAACTGTCACTGATCTACAGTCTTTGTGAAATTATTCCACTCAGCCTTCATGTTTTTCTTTAGTTTGAATGCCACTTTTAAGAGGCCGTCACATTGTCATCTGCGATTAAGCGCGTCTTCTTACCTACCACAGAGGAGCAGCAGGGACACCATCAATCATGAGAGTAGGAAGTAAAGCAAGAGGTAAGAATAGCAGGACATGCTTTGAGATACTGACAGCCTACAAAAGAGGGCCCAGCCTGCCCCTGGCGCTGCAGGCTAGGTGTTCAAGGTTGCTGAACAGCTGAAACAGTCGGGGAAGTCAACTGTGAAGGGGAGGCCTAAAGACCTATTGTGTTTCACCCTGAGATGTCTGCTGCTGATATCCTGGCCTTGTGTTTTCTGACAGTGAAGACACATGCAACTGAAGAGTCTGAATCTTGTTTGAGACTGACTCCCAGACTTGCACAAACCCACATCAGCAGAGTCAGCAAATAGTGAAAGAGTATGAAGACAATATTGCTAGAGATGAATTTACTAAAATGATAAATTTGTTGATAAAATATATAATCCAGGTCTATTGGTGAATGGCATATGTAAACAGCTCAGATGAAGAGTAAACAGCGCCTCATGAAGAACTGAATTAAATGATTTTTCAGAAAGCAATGAAGAGAAAGTAGTACACATGCAAACTTTCTTGGCAGTATTGGCGTATGGCGTTAGCGGTTGTGGAAACCTATGTAAGTGTGACCAAATCATTCAGTTATCCACTGTTGATAGTTTAACTGCAATCCTAAAAGTAATAATGTTACATCAGAGCAAGAGACTCCTTAGTATACATTGCAAAAGTTGTAAAATGGTCTCACAGAGAGTGATTCTGCTTGGCTTGGCTTGGATAACTGACCGTATGAAGTTTTAAGACAAGCTTCAACAGTTCATAGTGTTTGGGGGAGACACTTGCTTAGAGTGTTAACACAGTGTTATTCTTTGTATTGACTGTGTCATGTTTGCACATAGAAATATTACTCTTTCCATGAAAAGGTAAAGTGTATTTTCGAAAAATATCTTACTATGCAACAAATTGGTTGCCATGCCTGATTTTACGTCTAACATACCAATAGCTTAAGTTGTATGTTGTCAAAAATCTCTAGGGTAGTGTATACATTACACACAAAGCGGGCTTTGGTACAGCCCCTTATTAATCTTCAGATAGCTTTCTTGCCTACATCAGTTTTCCTGTTCCTTATTTGGTCGGTTTCCTCCGTATTCTTGTCCTGCCTCTGGAACATTATTTCTTTACATTGCTTCTCTTTTGATTACTTTTACTCTTCTTCTGCTCGTAAGAGTGTACTATTGTTATTTACTTTCTGCACTCTTTACTGTCTTTAAGCAGCCCATTCATTCACTTTCCTTCACGTCCCCAAACAGCCCCAACTTTAGTTTTTATCTTTGTTTATGCTATTATTTATTTATCTTTTTTCTTTTTGCAAGAGTCCAGCAACTGCTCACAGCGGCTGTTCAATCCACTTCTGACCATATGGTCCTACGCCTTTAACTGCTCCCCAGTTTGTTATTTTCTTTTTTTAATTATACTTGAAAGAGCTCAACAGCTGTACACTTCACTCGTTTCGAACATAATTCCCAGCTTAGTTGAGGCATTGTTAGAAATGGGGGTCTCTAGTTGGCAGAGGTATGTACCTTTGTCCAAATAGGGACCCTTGCTTCTAGTCAGGGTAAGGGGGATACACACTTTAGATAACCCCTGCTCACCCCCTTGGTAGCTTGGCATGGTGAGCACAAAGGCTTATCTCAAAGGCAATGTGTAAAGTGTTTGTACTCAAAAACACACAGTAACACAGTGAAAACACCACGAATGGATACCACACCAGTTTAGAAAAATTAGGTATCTTTATCTAAACCAAACAAGGCCAAAATGATGAAAACCCAGCACACACGTATCAACACGTATCAAAATATCACTTTAAAGCAGTTACTTGCATAAATAGCACTTGTAGAAACAAATAGCTCCACCTGGGGGTATTACGTCTTCGTGACAGGCATAAATCCAAAGTAGGTGTGCAGAGTCGGGCTTGGAGTCACACGGACCCCCAAGCAACAGTACCTTGGAAAACTAAGTCTATGGACAATGCATGGCGTCATGGAGGTGAGGCATCAGTGCCGAGGTCAAGGCCGGTTCCCTGGTTGCCACGGGGGAGGTGAGGAGTCCAGTCAGTGAGGAGGCGAGGCGTCAAATCCAGGACTGGGGAAGTCGGTGGCATCGGCGGTGAGGCGATGCGAATTCGAAGAGTTTCTGAAGTCAACTTCATCGGTTATCGGCTCCACGATAATGGGAAGAAGCCCTAGCGGTGATGGCGTGGGGAAGGCCGAAAACTGCAGGCTTCAAAGGGTGACGGAGCTGTGGTGCAGGCAGGGCGGTGCGTTGTGCACGTCACAAGCGATGCCCCCGGAAAAACGAAATCCAGCACAGCATCAAGATACAGGAGTTAGAGGCAAAATGTCTGAGGAAACCACATCAAGGATGCCAAGTCTAACAGGCATCAATTAAATTACAAGAATAGTGGCCCGGGGTATAGCTTGACGTCTCGGTACCAAACATCGGTTAGTAGGGGAGCAGTTCTACCCAGGATAGTGGCGGGTGAATGTATGTACCTAGGTGCAAAACGTAGCAACTGTGAGGCCCTTGTGACCCTGGGAAACACCTTTCCTCATCAGGTCAAACACTGTGCAGACAATTCCCCTCCTGTTTCTCATTCACAGGAGGCTCCCAAATCTAGGAATTATGGCTCCATGATGTGTTCTTTGTTGGTGCATGCACTAGGACAGGAAATGTTTCCTTGTGTGCTTGGTGAAACTCTGATGCAAACGAGGAACCTTCTCCTTGATGAATATGGAAATAAAGATAGAGGACCATCACATTCCGTGTTACAAATGGGCCTTCTTTCACCTTTCGTATTACCAAACTTCCTCAGACACAAAAGTAAACAATATAATGTAACTGATGCAATGAAACTTTGTTCAGCACTGATTTTGCAATGGAAACCACTGGGCCTGCAGTTTGCCACAGTCCCAAACTGCTTTTCACAAATATTGATCACTTAGGAGCGCCAGTGGTCTTCTCATTTCCTGGTTTACCTAAAATTATTGATTTTTGTAACCTTTTTGAAGTTACCGCAGAAACTAAGGTACTTGTGCAGCTCTTCCCTGCAACTATTTCATCATAATTTAAGTGCTGGCAGCTCATTTTTCATTGGACCCTGCAATCATAATTTTGAATGCAATCATGACTGACTAAGCCATTCATTCTTCACAGGTCAATTAATGGATTGCCCATGTTTTGGAAAAACACTTATGCTTTACAGCACTACAAAACAGTGGTGGCACATGCTTTATAATAATAAGTGTATTATAGGTTTTTTTTTCTCTTAAGTTCTCCGTTGTAATTATAGGAGAGGTCATTGATAAAATATGTCAGATTTTTCCAAACATATCTCAAATTCTCCTTAGACATCACTGATTTGCTGTATGTCATAATTGTCATCTAGGACATAAGAGAAACAAAATTCTGATGGGTGAATTAATCTCAGTCAGTGGTAATTATTCAGGGCCACATACCAGTCCATCCATTTTGTCCACCATGGCACCGCAAACTTGAACCGGCCTTATATAAATCAGCTTTGGGCCTGCACCAATAGGAACAGTCCATTCCAAACTGTCAGGTCAGGCCCCATTTGAACAGGAACACAAGCAAACCCAGACTGGTTTCGGCCTAGTTAGGCCAAGTCATTGATGTATACCTTGAGGCCTGTGGCATAGGGAGCATGGGACCCACATCTGGGGGTACCCATCACACTTGTGTTGTTGCACTGACAAGAATAAATAAGTGATGGGTAGCATGCTTGAATTATTCTCAGCCACTGATAATTACTCTGGAACATCCCACTCCATTGCTTTTTCCCCATGCAACCAAATACAGGAACCAGCCATATGCAAATTACCCTTGGTACTGCTCCAATAGGATCAGTACCACCCAATTGTTTGCAAAGCAGCCCCAGGCGATCATCGGTGACTGGCATTAATTCAAATATTCCTTCCATGACCTTTTTGCTTGTTGTTTTTTTTTTGCAGTAGATTCACTACGTGTGATCATAATACCCAGACACTGTTCCCACGATCACTTGACCACAGGATTTAAGGTACAGCTTACTGACAAGACATAAGAAGGTCAAAACTAGTCTAGGGTTGTTTGTTTTCTCATGTGGAGGAATTCTGGCCTTGGATTTTGGGCTGGACTGTTCCTGTTAAAGCAGGATCAAGACTGGTTTACATAGGACAGATCTCTGGCTAGAGAGGCTTAGTGGGCGAAAAACTAGGTATCGAATGTGGCCCGAGTGATCACCAGTGCCTGAGGTTAATTCAAATGCAAAAAGAACAATTGATGGACAGAATGCAGAACAATGTCATACATTCACCCCAGTACAGAAATCTGGGCCTAAATCCATTGTTTTTTTGCTCCCCATGCCAATCCAGTTTGAACCCAGCCATATGCAAATCAGTCTTGATCCTGCGCCCAATGGGAACAGTCCAGCACGAACTGCCAGGGCAGGTCCTCCCTGGACTGCAAACAAGCATCCTAGGACCAGTTTTGGGTTTCACCCCTCATCAGCCAGGATAGCTTGACTCCAGTGGCATGGAGAGCACTGGACCCACGTCTGGGCATACCCGTCCCACTTGGGGTGACAAACGCAAAAAGAACAATTGATGGACAGAATGCAGAACCATGTCATACATTCACCCCAGTACAGAGAACTTGGCCTAAATCCGTCGGTTTTTGCTCTCCATGCCATTCCAGTTTGAACCCAGCCATATGCAAATGAATCTTGACCATGCACCCAATGGGAAAAGTCCAGCCCGAACTGCCAGGCCAGGTCCTCCCTGGACTGGAAACTACTGTGTGTCTTTTGCTTTTTCGCCCTATGTGCACCAGGTATGCCCAGACGTGGGTCCCGGGCTCACTGTGCCACTGGGTTCAAGCTATCCTGGCTGATGAGGTGTGAAACCCCGAAACCGGTCCTAGGATGCTCGTTTCCGGTCCAGGGAGGACCTGGCTAGGCAGATCGGGCTGGACTGTTCCAATGAGGCACAGGGTCAAGACTGATTTGCATATGGCCAGGTCTAAACTGGGGTGGCATGGTGAGCAAAAAAATGATGGATTTAACCCAGATCTCTTAACTGGGGGTGAATGTTTTGATTTTTTCTGCATTCCGTCCATCAACTGTGTATGTCTTTTGCTTACTTGCTCTAAGTGCGCCGGGTATGCCCAGCTGTGGGTCCCTGGCTCACTGTGTCACTGGATTCAAGCTATTCTGGCTGATGAGGGGTGAAACCCCGAAACCGGTCCTAGGATGCTTGTTTCCGGTCCAGGGAGGGCCTGGCTTGGCAGTTCGGGCTGGACTGTTCCATGAGGCATAGGGTCAACACTGATTTGCATATGGCCAGGTCTAAACTGGGGTGGCATGGTGAGCAAAAGAATGATGGATTTAACCCAAATCTCTTAACTGGGGTTGCATGTTTTGATTTGTTCTGCATTCCGTCCACCAACTGTGTGTCTTTTGCTTTCTCGCCCTAAGTGCGCCGGGTAAGCCCAGACGTGGGTCCTGGGCTCACTGTGCCACTGGATTCAAGCTATACTGGCTGATATGGGGTGATACCCCGAAACCGGTCCTAGGATGCTTGTTTCCGGTCCAGGGAGGACCTGGCTTGGCAGTTCGGGCTGGACTGTTCCATGAGGCACAGGCTCAAGACTGATTTGCATATGGCCAGGTCTAAACTGGGCTGGCATGGTGAGCAAAAGAAAGATGGATTTAACCCAGATCTCTTGACTGGGGGTGAATGTTTTGATTTGTTCTGTATTCCGTCCGTCAACTGTGTGTGTTTTGCTTTCTCGTCCTAAGTGCGCCAGGTATGCCCAGCCATGGGTCCCGAGCTCACTGTGCCACTGGATTGAAGCTATCCTGGCTGATGAGGGTTGAAACCCCGAAACCTGTTCTAGGATGCTTGTTCCTGGTCGAGGGAGAACCTGGCTTGGCAGTTTGGGCTGGACTGTTCCCATGAGGCACAGGGTCAAGACTGATTTGCATATGGCCAGGTCTAAACTGGAGTGGCATGGTGAGCAAAAGAATGATGGATTTAACCCAGATCTTTTGAATGGGGGTGAATGTTTTGATGTGTTCTGCATTCCGTCTATCAACTGTGTGTCTGAGGTTAATTCAGTCACTCCTTCCATGACCTTGTTAGTTGTTGTTCTTTCTTAAAAGGCTTGTAAGAAATGTTATTAGTCCAGTTTAACGTCCATACCTTGAGGTTCACAGGTTTGAATCCATGCAGGAACAACTTAACCTTTTACCTGCATCTGTTCAAGGTTTTAATAAAATATAGTTTAATTGTGGCAGGTAAAATTAGCACCTACGATTACCGCTGCCAAGAATAAATACATTTTGGTGTGGTATGTACATAAATAATCAATGTTACTATGTGTATTATGCAGTGCTTCTTTGAAGGCAATTTCAATATCATAGCACTTTTCTGAAATGATTCATTACGAAAATTAAAAAAAGGAAATCTGGACATTATATAATGACCGCAACCAGTGTTTAGTTTTTAATTTGCAAAACAAATTACAATCAATTCGGATAGGAACGTATACATAGTAATATAGAAGATCTAAATGAAACACCCTTCTCAAACAGCGTGATTAAAAACCAGGAGGAAATACAGTTAAGAAACCATGACAGAATATATTGCATGTACACAGCACATACGCCACTGTGATTTCGTATAAAGAACAAAAAGAAGGTATTGGAGGAAAAAGGCAAAAAAAGAATCTAGAATTTCATTTTGTGAGACCTATACCATGCATGCATGTCATTAGTCGTATAACCATAAACCACAAGTCGCATTACTTTGCCTTCTCAGGTCAAACCACAAGCATGTGGGTAAACAGCTGAAAATCAACCAACCCCCATACAGCAATGTCAGGAGAGGTGATGAAGTGTTAGTGCAGGCTTCAGCCCTTAACACTTCTTCATAGGTATTTATTGTTTTTCTCTTCAGGCACTAAGGCCACTTGTGCATATAAATGCCGACACGAGCCTAGCATGCAGTTCACATGAAAATAGGCTCTAATTATACACAGTAAAACGAGCCATCCACATTGCAAGCGCCAGCCACCGACAGATCGATCATTTCCCCCATTAAACGCTGCTGAAAGTATATCGGGACGGGGCCTCCTGGCTATTGTTGAAGCCACAAATATAAATACTAGGCGGGACGGGCGAAATGGTCCACCGTGTTGGGTTATAAAGAGTTAAACGCGGTCCCAGTTTGCGGGGCAGTTCAGATCCAGACTTTCACGGCCCTAGCCGAGGCTGGCTCCGTAATAAGTCTCACATTACGCGTGGATTAGATTTGCAGAAATCCTGTAACTCAATAGGTACCTGCCTATTCTCTCCTGGCGTCAGCCTGCCTGCTCCGCTTTGCCCTGGAGACATACCTGGCATTCCACCCGTGCCTCCTCACTCGTTAAGAAGGCTGGAGCCGACCTACCAAAACATTGGGATTTTGTTGTGCGCGCGAAAGTCACTTGACAGACGTGTCAGTCGCGCGACGCCCTGTTACCTCCCTGTGAAGTAGCCACGATGCGCACCATTTTGCCGTCCTTTTAGGCTACAGTAGCGTCGGAAAGGTGATATCGTAGAGGTTTGGTGGGCGGGGGAGTTCTCTGCAAGTAAGTAAACGCTAGCGACACCCCTGGCCTCCACAAATGATGTCTACAATCAAAGGGGTGGGAAACAATAGTCTTGGCAGGCGAGCCGAACATGAAATGAGCCGGGGCCTGGGAGCTGGGCCAAACAATAATAGAAGTAATTCTATTGTACTCAGTTAACTAAAACCTACATTTCAAGAAGATCATATTATTTGAAAACGAATGTTCAAAATGAAAACCCTGTTTAAATGATACTGGGTATTTCTTTCTTAGGGCGATTGGGGGAGAAAATATTATTTCGTAAGGATGAACATCTAATTTTGTTTGCGCAGCTTTTCTTGACACTAACTATACCTCGACATCACTAGTTGAAAAGAATGATGGTGTGTCTGCCCAGTGACATATGCACCACTGTTAACAGGAAGCTATTTGGATCTGTATTGAATATTTATACAAGTTTTTGATAACGTGTGATGACGATGGGTGCTACCTGAGCATCACAAGACATTAAGGGCCTCATTTATGAGGCTTTACGGTAGAGCAGCGCCGCAGGCCTTCCTGCTGCGCTGCCCTACGGTAAAGAAAAAGGGCAGGACTGCACGTATCTATAAGATACGGCGCATTCCTGTCCTTTTCCCTTGCGCCGGCGCACAATGGGCTGCTGTACGCCAACGCTGGCTCCTTCACACCATGGTGCAAAGGTGCCTGTGTTGTGGGGATGAATATTTCTGTACAGGAAGGGAAACTTTCATGCACAAAAACAATCACAAGAGGCTTTTTCCTCTTTCTATTTGTGCTGCAGAATGCAGCAGACATAGAGAGAGGAAAAACGAGGAGAAATAAAGATATTTCTCCTCATTGTGCCTCCCTTACGCGCACGTTTTTGGCACTGCCTCAGATTTACTATTTCATGTAAATCTGGGGCAGTGTCAAAAAGCCATGGATGTTGCTGGGAACAGCCCCAGCAACACCCATTGCCCACCCATTTAACGAAGAAAACTGCATTAAAGGGAGACATATTTAGGAGGCAGCATTGAGCCAAAAAAAGTGGCTTAGTGCTGCCACGTAAATATGGAGCAGGCTCCTGTGCCACGGAACGTCACAAAAAGTGGCATTCCGGCAGCGCATTTATGAGGCCCTAACAGTGAAAGGCAAACCAGTCACGTTTGTGTCCGTTTTTACTTTCTAAGGTGGGACGCAAATTGCAAATTGACCTGCCGTGGTGCTGAAACAATTTCCAGAGTAGGGATGCTATCATTATTGTCACATCACTGAAGTCATGGGGATTGTGGAAAATGTAAGTGTCACATTTAGAACAACTGTTGAAAATAAGCCACACACTTTCAGCAGGAGAGTGGTCATGGTGTAGTGTACCTGATATGCATTGTGGAACACACTGTAGCACATATGTTACTAAAGCATGTAGGGGAGCATACTGTCATTAACAAACACCACTTTTTCATAATGGCCAACAATATACACAGATAACACTATATAACACACAATCGATAATGCTTGGAAATTGTGGTTTACGAATATTTTTTATTTGTGCATCACCAAGAAAAGTATTTTAATTAGTTTTGATCGTATTAAAATGTTTGATTCCAACATACTTCAGAATGAAAAAGTGCTTTATTTGTGCTCTCCTAACTGCTGATATATTTAGAATAATATGCACAGTTCTTTTACAGGTACTTAAATGAATTGACATCCTACAACCTCCCCTTTCACACTCGCTGTACACCACCAAGATTGTCAACTAGTCGGTGCTTTAAATGGAAAAAAATAAGTGCAGGTACTCACCAAAATGAGCGGTGGACTGGGGAAGGAGTTTGGGGCGGGGATAAGGGTGGGAAATGGGCAGGGATAAAGGTGGGAGAAGGGGCGAGGCTAGGTTTTTGACTTTTCCAAGCGTTGTATACAAGAAATCTGCATGACTGTAAGAATGTCGAATGCATCCGTCTATGAGTTAATATACTAATATCTATTTATATAGCACTTACTTACATATGTTTATTACTACCCAAATCTTTAGCAACCTTAGAATAAAAAAAGATTGAGGAAAAGATGGTAAGGTTCTAAACTTATGCCTTGTAGTTTGCAGCACCAAATGATGGACGGAATGCTGAATTAATCAAACATTCACCTCCAGTCAAGAGATCTGGGGTAAATCCATTGTTCTGTTGCTCCCTACACTACCCCAGTTTGGACCCAGCCATATGCAAATGAGTCTTGACCCTGTTCCTCGTGGAAACAGTTTAGCCCGAACCCTGGACCGGAAACAAGCATCCTGGGACCCGTTTCGGGGTAACAACCCTCATCAGCCAGGCTAGCTTGAATCCAGTGGTACAGAGAGTTTGCATGCAGCTCCTTGATACAGGTCCATAACTCACTAAGCTATATTACAAGGATTTTAACTTGTGACAAGGATCTCTGCAACAAAATCGGTAATCAACTGAGCTAGCTACATAAAAAACAAATCTGTCATTTGTATGTTGTATGATTTGCTTTACAGCGGTCACATACACCCTCTATGCAATTTTATGGTGAATCAAACCTTTGGCTAGAAGCGCAAAGATCGAGTTATTAATTAAAGTGATATTGTAGCCAGGAACATGCTGGATACTCAAACATTTCTATACCAGGTGATATTTTGAAATGCATCCCCTTGTGGCCAAATAAGTGTGCCAGAACAGTGATACAGATACAGAGACACAGAAATGTGGTTGAAAGGGCCGAAATAGAAATGGAGGGGTAGAAATTTGGACGTATAGAGATCAGCGGAGAGCAAGGGAAAGAAAAGGGGAGAGCTGAGGGCTAGGTTTGTAATTGCCCAAATCACCCATTCCTTAAAACATCTCTGGCTGTTTTCCTGCCCTGCCCTGGCAGGCTGGAGAGTGGGGAAGTTGGCCGAGCCATATGCAGGTAAGGTGGGAAATTTAAATATCCGCACTACTCGGGATGGGATGAGAACCACAAACATTACCCAGCGTTATTAGCTGTATTAGAAATTCAGGCATTGTCCCATTAAACTATTACCAATGTGTTTAGAAATGTTGTTGCTGTCCTATGAAAAGGCCGTTTGAAGTAGCAGCCAGCAGCACAGCTTAGAATTGACAGTACTCATTGAACATATTATAAATGCCCTGGTGTGCTCAAGAGCCTGGGGAAGGGTATGCTTAGTTTGGTTCACTGCTTAGTTCTAGCGCATAAGTTACAGTCAGAGTAGAGGCCTTGTGAACAGCCCCATGAAGGTGCCAAGGTTATGTTGGATGTTCTTACTAGTAATCTGATTCAGCAAGAGGGCTTGATGAGCTGCAACTGCTGCTGACATCTGCTATGACCTGCTGGTGAAGTGTTCTAATAAAGGCAAAACTAAATTATACTTCTGAGCAAGGACTAATGAGCACTTTAAAACTGGGTAACACTTTTATAGATAGTGCTTTGAAAAATTGAAAGTGAAGCACTATATGAAGGCACTCAGCAATATCCTCTACAAATACACACAGAGTTTTCATCACAGAAAATTAGAGCACACAACTAGCATACCCCCCAGCAAGCGCAGCCAGTTAGGCACAAGGTCTCTTTCCCTTATCTCTCATGCTCCCTCTTTCATGCATGCGCACATACAGAATGATCTCCTTGTCACCGTCACACTCAACCATTATCTCTCTACTTCTCTCTCTTCATGTTCCCCCTTTCATCATTTCTAACCTCTCGAGCACCATTTCATACACTACTATTTCTCTCACTGTAAGTTTCTCTTGTCCCTTCCTTTACCATAATTGTACTGACTCTCCATCCAGTACTTTCTCTTTCCAATATTCGCTCTTCATGTCTTTTTGTGCGTTTTACTGTTTCCATAGCCCAGTCTCTGTCTTTTCATCTCTCCCATCCACATCTATCCAACAGCTAACCCCCTATGTCTATCTCTTCTTCCTCTTCAACCTCTCCTCTACCCTTTTCTCTGCCCTTGTTAAATTCTCTCTTCTTGTTCTCTTTCATTGCCTTCTCCTCTGGTAGTCCCAAGGTTGTGGGCTCGCGGGAAGAGCACAGCAGGGATGGTGCATGTGCAGAGAGCCTGATGAGGCAGAGACTGGGCAGTGCAATGCCTTCTCCTACAAGGAGGTGAGGTTGTGAAATGCCACCCTCAACCTGGTCTTCAGGGAGGCTCCCACCCCATTCCTCTTATGTGCCAGTCGGGCAGGGGAGGGGTCAGATTAAGGATTCACTGGCCTCATACAGTGAGAAGAGGGGGTAAATGTCTCTTCACAGCTGGGCTCTGAAGATCCTTCTCACTCCCCTCCCCTAGCTCAATCTGCACACCTTATGTGTGTCCATAGCCGGCCCGTCAGTCTCATAGAGAAATGGGTTGGACCAGCAGGGGACTGATGAGGATGCTGACAGCCCCTGCTAAGAGGTGGAGAAGTTACAAGATTCCATCTATCCCTGCTTCAGGCTTCAAGAGAAGGCAATTAGGCCCCACAGAGCCACTGACGACCCAGGACAACACAGCTCAACACAAACATTTTCAAAACAAGAACCAGTGAAACAAAAAGAAAACAGCCCACAGAGGGGCCTCAGGCACTAGTCCATCACCAACTTCCCAGATTACCAATCGGACCCTCCCTATGAGTACCGGTACTCTCTTTGTACGGGGAGACGTTCCGGTACTGAAGGGGAGTACCAGCCAATTTAAAGCGCTGCACCTAGTTCAATTTACAAACTCCTCTCACTTTGCAGTCAGAGAAAGATAAGCAAACACCAATCTACGAATCACTGACATAATATCGAAGACAAAAATATCTACATACACAAATATCGATGTAAAAATATTGATAGTCAAAATATCGACATCCTATCTTAAAATGTGAATGACAAAAATATCGAAAAAAATATATAGATGTAAAAAATATCGATGTCCAAAATATTGTTTTTTTATATATAAAAAACAATGTTAAAACAATTATATTATAAAATTAATTTTAAAAAAATTACTTAGATATAATATACATTAAAAAAATATAATAAAATGTAAACGTACATTCATAAAATTTAATATATAAATGTATATTTACTTTAAAATAATTAATAAACTAATAACTTTAATTTATTTTAAAATATTATAAATATATAAATATTAACCTTTAAATATATATATATATAAATATATATATTTATATATATATATATATATATATATACATACACCTATAACATAAAATATAATAATAAAAACATATTATAAAATAAAATACTAAGGGGCCCATTACGATGGCGGGCGGAAGCACAACCGCCGTGCTGGCGGATGCAAAAACCACCAGTTACCGCCGGCACGCAGCAGTCCACACGCCCGCCCAATTACGATGCGAAAAGTAGGCCAAACACCGCCGGCAAGCCAGCAACACCGTCCGCCATCAAAGTGCGCCCGTACACGTAGCGGCGCAGCCCAACTGACACACACCGTCCGACGAAACACGTCCCGCCCGGCGTATAAATTACGATGCCGCAAACAAACGGCTCCCACGGCCAAGAGATACCGTACGACAAACCGAAGCAGTAACACGGACGCCGAGCACGGACAACGAAGAAGCGGCTCCCCGAGCATGAATCCAGCACTGCAGGCCCTCCCCATGCTCCTGCTGATGCACCACCAAGGACGCAACGTACCGCGGAGACGCAGGTAGGCACACACACAACAAGTGCACGCAAACAGCGCACACAGTGCAAGGGCGGAAAAAGCGGACAACCCCCACCAGCGCGTGTACACTACACATCCACCATTGCATCCACATATGACACACAGGCCAAATCGTAACATCGCGTAACACATGTGTACACACCACCTGGGACTAGGAACCAACAACCCCGTCACGGCCCCAAAGCGGCGATGACGCCGCCACACATGCGCACAACGCAGAGGCCAACCGCAGCGCCATGCATGCGTCGCACACAGACACAGGGACACAACCAAGCAGCACACACATCAGCCCCACCCCGAACGCACATGACACGTGACAGGCCTGCCACAGACATGTCCCCAACGCCCAATTCACGGACAACACCCAACGCCACACAACCGACGCACACATGTCAGTGAAGTTACGCAACAGCAGGACACACCCCAGTGTAACAAACATGGCGTAGCACACAGCGGCGGCAACACCAACTAGGAGAAGCAGGGCTCCTTCGGGAAGAGGAACGCCAGTACCACACTGAAACACCCATACCACCCTGCACATATGAACAAGACATACAAAACGGAACACCAAAGAGCCCGGGGACCGACAACAGGTGGCCCAAGAATAACATCCACACACAAGGCCCAAGGCAGCGCGGAAAGGCAGCCTGCCGCCCACAGAAGGGAGAGCAGACAGCACTGAATGACCTTCCATTCTAACTCCGAAACCACAGCCCTACGACAGAAGCCGGTGAATACAGCCATTGTCCAAGAATAGACCAACACAGGCATGCCGAGGAGACCGACCACAGGGCAGATAGCGCATATCACAGAAGCACACAACGGACGGGGAAGAAAGAAGAAAACACTCCCCCATGTCGGCCAAATGCAAGTTAATTGGAAGGAGTCACACATCACTGACCTTGAACTGTCTGAGAAGCATGTGGGATGAGGGCCCGTGTCCTCCAAACAAGCCAACAGAACACAAGTCCTGTCTCCCTACGACTACACGGAGCTCACAGCAACCTCGGAGCGTGCACATTGCAGACTGCACACACAGCCGGAGCACGCCACCACAACGCACCGCTGCGAAATGGCAACCGCAACACACCTACCCAACTACGCCGAACAGCTCAAGCTGTACAAAACCAACCTGTTTCATATATTGGGATGCGATCTCCTGTCCCTGCTGAACGTAAGTTACCGACTGACTTACCGCATCACATTGTTCAGCTGCGTCATGCCCGTCTTCTACTGTCGGAGGTGTCCCTACCAGCATCCCGTGGAGATATGCCTCTCCAACCCGGCATGTCTGAAGGCGGACCTGCTACCACTACTCCTCCCTCTGGACGCACACGACAGGGCCTGCTCTGCCTATGGGGGCATGGCGTATGTGGCCAACATCGCGCCCGCACTGAAATGGGACCACTGTGCCTCCACACGACGGATCATCGAGAACAGCTACATCGAATGTCACCCAGCATGCCCCATCATGGTCCTCCAAGGGACCACTTACGAACAACACCTTGACAGCCACCATCCGCTACATTGGCTGGCAAACATGTACACCACCAATGACATGGAAGCCCTGCTGGACGGCATCGCATACCTGACAACCTGTAAATTCGTCGGACCACAACGCAGGTTCACCGATTGACCTATGATGTCCAACCCCGCACCCATGCTTAGCTTCCGCACGGACTGGCCAGTCACCACCACAACAGCCATACCAAACGACCGACAACTGTCACCACACCATCAACGACATCGCCATGACATCGGATATGACCGGGACATGCACACTGTTCCCCATCACATCCAGGAACACCGCATGCATCGTGGGAGGCAGTGGCATGGGCTCTGTGTATCGCACCCACATGGACGGAACTGCACGAACAACCAGGACACGACATGGATCCAGCGCACATGGACACACACACCGCTCAGTGGACATGAATAGGTCGCCTGGAGTCTGTGGGTGCTGCACCCCTCCCACCCCCGCCCCGGGAATCCCATACCAGGACCTTTGCATGGACGACAAGTGCATACAACAACAACACGACCCCAGTGACTGTGACATGTCCAGTAACCACCACAGTGCAACAACAAGTGGCACGCCGCTGCATGCACGCAAGCACATGCCCTGATGTCATCTCACATGCACGCGTGCATGAGGAACAACCGCAGCAAACCTGTCACATGGAACTGAGATGGACTGTGCCCATGATGCCAAGCGGTCTGGTAGGCTACATGTATACCATCTGTGTCAAAGTCCGCAGCTCCGCAGCTATACGTAAATGTACATTAGCACAGCCTTGGCCAAGCAGATGTAACTCTGAAGCCCACATCCCACATGCAACAGCCAGTCACATGTAACCCCACACCCTATCCCATTTGAAATCATGCTCAGTATATCCTCAACATGTATTCCGCTGCCAGTAGTGTCCACTATACTGCATCACAGAGGACAGAAGACTCAATATAATGTTTGAAACCAAAACTGTCTCCGCTGACTCATTTCACAAGTACGAATGAGAGAGGATGAGAGAATGTGAAGTACACGGCAGTCGTGACATGACCATGTAGTCCACTGGTATTGGATGTCAACGCAAATGAGTAGCACAACTGTGGAAGACACACATGTGTCGTGTGAAGTCGTATGGACGCAGTGCTCAGGTGGGTGGGTGTGACGGGTAGATGCGCACATGCCAAGTTGGAGCACGCCGTGTTGGGAGGGGTCATGAACAGTACACCACCGCTTCCCTGGGCATTGTGAGAGGACACCTGTCGGGGGGAGTGAACACGTGTGTGCACAGCAGCCGGGCACACGTACAAAGCGGTACCAGGCGCACCTCAGCCCACCCTCTGTGGACAAGCTGGATCCTGTTGTGCGCCCGCCATGCCCCTTGACAAGGCACACACAGCCCCAGTCGACCAGGTGTAACCCCAACATAGTCAATCCGCACAGGCGATACAGGGCACGGGATGGCAGTGGAGCATGGTGTGTGAGAGGTCTCCTCGCGCTCCTCCTGGTCATATCACGCAGGCAATAGAACCTCAACGTCTAGCATGGCACAAGTCAAATGGAAGTGTAGGGGGGACGCACCACAGCACGAGCAGCACTGACGTCACGGGAGGTGGCTCGCACCATCCCATCCATTGCCCATTATACCAACCACGCCACATGCCATTGCGACTAAGTGCAGGCGCGTGCGCCACCACCCCCGAGCCCTCCCCAGAGAGGCCAAAGAGTGAATGTGTGGGCCATCAGTCACAGACGGACGCGGCATGGCCGCAAGGGCAGCCACAGCCACTGGGTGTCGCAGGTGGCGGATCCGGAAGGCGAAGACTGTGATGCATAGTCCATGCAGGCCGGGTCTCCATTTGGGGCACCACGCAGGTGGACGGCGTCCCGCAACACATCATACCCTGAGACAGCCCACTCGTGCAACTGGACCCACACATACACTCCTTGCCCTCTCTGGTGCGAGCTTGGGGCTGCCTGTGCAAGCGCTAGCCTCGCAGGTGCACATGCATATTGGGGGAGCGAGGGGAGGACATGAGGGCTGGGGCGAAGATGACTGTATCACTGTCAGTGAGTACAAGGGATGACCCAGATGTGGAAAGGAAGAGACGTGTCCCGTGTGTACTGCAACTAGTCGCCAATCCAACTACCCCCCATGTCCGGAATGTAAGCCCGCACCTAGGCCCGCCCATCCGCCACATCGAATATACCACCAGCACGACAACCTTCCCATTCGAAACACTGACTGGGGGTGGCGACCAGTGAACAATCATGTGTAGCCTACCCACGCGTACATGTGGGCCCTCCATGATCCATGTCACCTGCGGCAAAGTCATGACATGCGCAATGAGGGAAGTGAGGAGAGCTGTCCGCCCCACGCACAGAAGGTGCATCAGCTCCACAGACCCAGCAGCGAGTCCAGCAGGGGTCACATGTGCAGGGGCAGCTGTGCCTGGTGTGAAGGCACATGCATATAGACAGCACATCGACCAATGTGTAGTCTGCCCACATCTACAGTCCATCATCATGCGGACATAGGAATTGAACACAGGGCAACACATCTTAGTTGGTGCACCCACCGTGACCAACAATGCGCAATCATCGACGTACCCGCCCTGTGCATGGCCCCCCACCCAACGGAGGCACATCCAGTGCCACCATCCCACACACACAAGCCTTCCACGGAACATGCTGTGTCCAATGGTCAGTACAGAGTCAGCGCAAATCTGGTGGATCCTGAACAGGAGACACATGCACACACATGCCAGCTCCCACTATGTACGTCTGCCACCTGGCACGTGCAATGTAACCTCTCACCTGTGACGTGTGACTGCAAGCACACAGCCTTCTTGGCATGGGGCTGTCAATGTGGACACCTGTCAATGTTTCGGGAGGTGTGATCCGTACAGTGCTGTACATAGGGTGCAGTGCTGACACCTACTACTGTCTCATATCCCCTCGTGCCACCGGTCCCACTTGTTTTGGCCGCTCAGCCTGTGCCCACATCGTTGTCGTCGTGTGCCATACTCATCCAGCCTCGGAAGCAGTTCCATGCTCAGCAGACATTCATGTTGCCGTGGCGTTGCCGCTTGACGAATATGCAGTCAGTCCCCATCAGCACGCCCCGCAAGTCATTGGGGCCTAGATCCCCATGTGCATGCACATGGCAGTGGTTTGTATCACTAGCCATTGCCATTGTTGGGAGACCTGTGTAAGTGTATTGTGGCCGTGCCGTCCCAGCTTGACAGCTGGGCTGTGGCTCATGTGCTTGCTCAGTCATGTCAGTGATGTGTATGCAAAATTGCTATGTGTTGTGTTGCTTTGACATGTGTCCTCTGCCATTTTCCCTAGGCGGAGACCGAACATTGACCGCCCATACCAATTGCTGGTGGACATGGACGATACAGAGGTTATTAGGAAGTTTCGGCTGGACAGGCCAACCCTGCATCGACTGTGTGCCATGTTAGAACCCCATCTCCGTCCCCGCAGGGTGTATCCGACTGCTGTCACCCCCATGGCTAAGGTGATGGCCGCCATGCATTTCTTCGCCACTGGGTCATTCCAGCACACAGTGGGCAGTGGAGGAGGGATGTCCCAGCCCATGTTCAGCAAGGTGCTGAGGGATGTACTGGCAGCCATGATGCTGTACCGAAACAGGTACATCCGCTTCCCCAGGGCTCGTGAATTGGCGGCAGTGAAGGGTGCATTCTATGCCCTTGGCAGAATCCCACACGTCGTTGGAGCCATTGACTGCACACATGTTGGCCTTGTTCCACCACAGGCCACTGAGCACCTGTACCGCAACAGGAAGCACACGCACTCCCTGAATGTGCAAGTGGTGTGCCTTGCGGACATGGTAATCACCCACGTGTGTGCAAACTTCCCAGGCTCGGCCCATGACGCACACATAATGCGCAACAGCATCTTGCCACGACTGATGTCCAATCTGCAACAGGATCGTGGCTGTATTGTCGGTGAGTATGTGGAGTGGTGTAGCGTGCTGGTTGGGCGATGCTGTCCCCTGTCCAGTTGGAATAGCAACGGTTCTCTGTGTCCCTCACACCCAGGTGACTCTGCGTACCCGAATGGGGCATGGCTGCTCAGTCCATTGAGGAATCCTCGCACCCCAGCAGACGATCGCTACAATGAGGCACATGGGAGGACCAGACGTGTGGTCGAGCGTACCTTTGGCCTCCTCAAGTCCAGGTTCAGGTGCCTGGACCGCACCGGGGTGCACTGGCGTACTCCCCACAGAAGGTGTGCCAGATAGTGGTGGCGTGCTGCATGCTGCACAATCTGGCCATTCGGAAGCAGATCCCCCTCATCGTGGATGACGGAGATCAACCAGGGCCCCAGCCCGCAGACCAGGACAGCTCGAGTGAGGAGGACAGCGGAGAGGAGGAAGCTGGGAATGTGCGGCAGCAGCTCATCGCCCGCTACTTCACTTGACGGTGAGTGTCCATGTACGACGGCTGATGTGGCTGTATCTGTGCAGGTGTGTGTGTGCTGTGTCAGGGTGGCCGTTTGTTCACTGCGTGCTGTGTGTCAACGCTCCATGGCCAGGGTAGTATGCCACTGTTGGTGGCTGTGGCATTGTGCCCTATTGCTCTGTGCGATGTGTGTACATTGCTTGTAGTTGTTGACATGTACTGTGTGATGGGTGTGTGACACACTCATTGAATGTGCTCCTGTTCTGTCTCCCACCCCTAGGTCCCTACAGGCCCTCCGGATTCCATTGCCATGCCACGCATCAGGTGCCTTTCCGCCCAAGGTGGCCGTTGTATTCCGTACAAATAAAACACAGGGCACAAACAGCAGTTTGTGTAAGAGGTGCATTTATTTCAAACTGTGACATGTGATTGTGTGTAAGGTGATGACAAAAGTGGTGCGTGCAGTGACAATGAGCTGTCGGTCATGGCTGCGTGATGCTCAGGGTGTACCCACTGGTTCTATGTCCATAGTCCAACACACACATGCCATCCAGATGGCTGTGTGGAGTGGGATCGTAGTCCAAGTCAATGCAGTGGGTGGTCAAGGAAGGCTGGCTGGCTGCCTCACTTGCGTTTGGAGCGTGCGAAGTCCTCCCGGGAGATCGGTTTCCACTTCGGACGGCCCCTTCCACGTTTGCGAGGGGGTGCCTGCTTGCGACATGCTGGTGGTTGAGGTGTGCTCACTGGCTGTGGACGCAGGGGAACTGGACACTGCTGCTCGACCCTGCGCCCCGGCAGGTGGTGGCGGAGGGGGAGCTGCTGTCCCTGGCTGTGACCTCACCGCCACCACCAGCTGGCCCATGAGGTCCACGAGTTGACCTATACGGGCGTCCATGGACCTCAGCACCCCCAGCACCTCCCGCGTGTCTGAAGCAGACCTGACCCATTGTTCTTGGGCCTCTTCATAGGCCCCAAGGACTCTGGCCATTTGAGGCAGGGCATGGCTCCCAGGGGAGACTTGCGTTTCCCTGACCCTGCTCCTCCTACCAGTTCTGCTGCCACCGGCCTGCCCACTAGCCACATTGCTCACCACGGTCCTCGCTGTGGCTCCCAGGGTGGATCTAGTCGGCCGGGCCACCACCTGCGCTGGGGCTGGTGCCAGCGAAGACGTGGTGGTGGTGGCGGCGGTGGTGGTCGGTGCGGCGATGGTGGCGGTTGCGGCAGTGGTAGTGGCCGCAATGACCGTGGGTGTGGCCGCAATGACCGTGGGTGTGGCCGCAACGACAGTGGCAGCAGGGGGCTGGGAATGTTCAGCAGCCCTGGATGATGGGTTGGTGGGTAGGAGGGGTCCTGGGGAGCGGCTGGGCCCTGCCACACCAGATGGGCCTGCTTGGTGGTCCGTGTCCGAAGAGGAGGACGGATCCTCCACATCCGTGTGTCCTCGTTGGGGGCTTGTAGGCTGGCTGTGCTGGCTGCTGTCTCCATCCCCAGCATCCAGCAGTTCGTCACCTGTGGAGAGAATGAGATTTGTTATTGTGTTGCACCTGGCGAAGTATGTATCTGTCGTCTGACATTAACAGTTCGTGCAATCTCGTACATGGGTTTCCCGGAGGCGTGTGTGTGGCTGTAGCATTTGTAGTTGTGTGTGCTTGGCAATGGGACTGTGTGCTGTGCACATGTGGCATGGGACGGATTGGCCATGCCGATGGGTGTGTTGCTGTGCCCCTACTCATTGTGACTCTGGTGTATGCGGGCTCCTGGCCCATCCTGGGTCTGGTTTGTACTTTGCTTTTGGTGTTCAGATGGAACGCTTAGGAACGCATATGGCAACATGGGGGCCATGCCCCAGATTCGCATTTGGGAGGGAATATGCTTTTGGGGTTCAAATGGAACGCTTAGGAACGCATATGGCAACATGGGGGCCATGCCCCAGATTCGCATTTGGGAGGGAATATGTTTTTGGGGTTCAAATGGAACGCTTAGGAACGCATATGGCAACATGGGGGCCATGCCCCAGATTCGCATTTGGGAGGGAATATGCTTTTGGGGTTCAAATGGAACGCTTAGGAACGCATATGGCAACATGGGGGCCATGCCCCAGATTCGCATTTGGGAGGGAATATGCTTTTGGGGTGCAAATGGAACGCTTAGGAACGCATATGGCAACATGGGGCCATGCCCCAGATTCGCATTTGGGTGGGAATATGCTTTTGGGGTACATGCTGTGAGCCATGGGTGCCGAACGTGACATGTGTTGTGGCAGCATGACAGTGCATGGTTTGAGGTGTGTGCATGCTTGACATGGCCTGCATATTTGCTGTCTGTTGTGATTACTGGACATGGCATTGGACGCATCGTTATGAGTGAGTGATGGTTGTGTGCCAGCCAACGTATTGCAGTTGTCCCATCTCCTTGGTGTGCGTGCTGCCCTGTGCCATGTGCATCACTGCAGTGCTCGGGGGTGTGGCCCATGTTGTGTGTTGTTGCTCACAGTGTGTCGTGCGCTTCATTGACTTCTGGCACATGGTTGGTCATGGGCATGTATCTTAGCGTGACTGCTGTATGTGTGGCAGCTGTGCGGATGATATGCCTTTCATGAGACTGGGGCTGACGGATGGGATGGATGGTATGTTGTATGTGCATGGTGTGTCTGTGAGTTTGATGGGTTCAGTGGTGTTCGTGTGCATTTATGTTGTTCCGCTCTGTTGCGTCTAGTGTTGTTTGTCTTACATAGGCGTAGTTGTGGGGTGTGTGGTTGACAGGCAGTAGGGGCTACATGGACAGGACTTCAATGGTGTTTCGGTTGTGTGTGATGAGTTGCACAGTGGCTGCCGTGTGGTACTATATTCAGTGTGGCTTGTGCATGCAGACGTGGCTCCTTGGGTGTTGCTATGTCTGTGATGGGTCATGTGGGGTGTGAGTCTGTTGTTCATGTCCGTGTGCACATTGTTCACTTGTTCGTGACGGTGGGCGGTGCTGCGTGTTCGTCTGCTACGTGACATGTCCCATGTGTTGGTCGTGTTCCGGTCCTCATGCCTCCAGTAATCCAGCCCTGTCCAGTTTCCCACCTGCAGGTTGTTCGTGCGTGCACTGTACTGGATGCCACATGGTTCTAAGCGGGGGTGCTCCATGTTGCAGGTCTGTGGGGGTGGGGGTGTTGTGGGTCGTGGGGGTGGCTGGACACCCACTGACACTGATTGCTGTGGACCGTGATGTCTGCCTTTCGGCTGTCGTTGTGCACTGCGGTGGCTGACACGTGGCTGTGGGGTGTGGGGGATTCTCCTCCTTGCTGTGCTGTGGGACTAGGGGCCTGGTGTGTGTTGTACTTGGGCTGTCCACCCTCCCACCCACTGCACTTCGTGTTCCTGCCACTTACCTGTTACTTGTCGGTTAGTGCAGCTGTGGCGGACACATGGGTGTGGTGGGTGCTCGTTGTGGCGCTTCTGGCATATTTGGGGACCTGTTGGTGGTTACGTGGCTGGCTGAGTGTACACATGTCCCCACGCATCTTACAGTTGTTCTGTTTGGGCTGTGTGTGGTGGTGTCTGTTGCATGTGTGTGTTGTGTATTGTGTGCTGGACATGGGGGTGTTTGTCCCTGGGAGCTGTGGCATGGTGGTAGTGCATGTGAGTACATAGCGGTGTGCTGGTATACATTAGTTTGTACTTACCAGCCTCCACTCCCCCTGCTAATCCGGCGAGGATCTCGGGATGTATGATGACTTGCACCTTCTCCTCCCACGCTTTGAAGGTCTTGAAGAGCGCGGGATTCCCTCCGCCAGTGACGGCAGCCAGCTCTCTGTTTTTGCCCTCCTTCTTCTTGACCAGCCTCTTGACGTCATTCCACCGTTTGTTTATTTCGACTCTGTTCCTGGGCAGGGTCCCGACTGCATTGACCTGGTCTACGATCCGGTTCCACATTCTGTTTCTGGTGGCTAGTGGTGTGTGCTGGACCATGTTCCCATAGATTTGTGGGTGCACCTTGATGATCTCGTCGACCATGACCGTCAGCTCAATGGGCGTGAACTTGGGCATTCTTTGTGGTGCCATGGTGTTTGTGGTGCTGGTGCGGTGTGTGTTGTGTAATGTGCAGGGGGTTTGTGGTGCCGGTGTTTGGTGGTGGTGGTGGTGGTGGTGGTGGTTGTGATGTGTGCGTTTCTGTGGTGTGCTGCTGTCCTTGCTGTGTCACTGTGTCCTCTCCTCTCCTCTCTGGTTTGCAATGTTGCAAGGGGTTGTGGTCTGTGGGAGTGCTGCTTTTGTACTTACCTATGTGGGTGTGTCCTCATGGTCTGTTGTTTTCAGGTGTGTTGTGTCTGGGGTTCTGGCCTTTGTAGTTTTTGTTTGTCCGGGGGGTGTTTTCGGGATGTGTACTGTGCTTGTGTATTTGTGCGTGCCTTGCTGTGTGGACTTGTTGGCCATGTTGTGTGCTATTGGTTTTGTGAGCGGATGGTTTCTGTGCAGGGACGTGGGCGCCATGGCTTCTGCCGTGTCGATTCTCATCGGCGTTGTTTGCGCTGGCGGACGGTATATTTGTAGTTTTCCCGCGCTCATGGCGGTGCGATCGTAATTTCACGTGCGGTGTGTCGGCCGTGAGGGCGGGCGGTTTTGTGTTGTCGTGCGTGTTTCCGTCCGTGGCGGGCGGTTTGACTCCGACTCGGACGATGGCGGGCGGTATCTTGTGTGATTTTTCCACCGATGGCGGTTTTCGGTTTGTGTAATCGTAATGGCGTGGTCGGTGTTCAGACGGTGTGTGCGGGCGGATTTTTGCCGCTTCCATGCCTGGCGGATTTTTTTACGCCGGGTATCGTAATGGGCCCCTAAAATATTTATACATTTTTACACTTACATTTTGCACTCCATTGATTGCAACAGTAGGAAAATTGTTGAATAGCGTAGGGGTAAAAATTTACTATCCCCACTTCAATTACTGCAACAGTAGGGAAAGTGTTGGATGATAGCGTAGGGGTAAAAATTACTATTCCCACTCCATTTAGTGCAACAGTAGGGAAAGTGTTGGATGATAGCGTAGGGGTAAAAATTACTATTCCCACTCCAGAAATTGCAACAGTAGGGAAAGTGTTGGATAGCGGAGGGGTAAAATTACTATTCCCACTCAGTGAGTGCAACAGTAGGGAAAGTGTTGGATAGCGTAGGTGTAAAAATTACTATTGCCTCTCCAGTGAGTTCAACAGTAGGGAAAGTGTTGGATAGCGGAGGGGAAAAAATTACTATTCCCACTCCAGTGAGTGTAAAAGTAGGGAAAGTGTTGGAGAGCAAAGGGTAAAAATTACTATTCCCACTCCAGAGAGTGCAACAGTAGAGAAAGTGTTGGATAGCGGAGGATTTCAAATTACTATTCCCACTCCAGAGAGTGCAACAGTAGGGAAAGTGTTGGATAGCGTACGGTAAAAATTACTATTCCCACTCCAGAGAGTGCAACAGTAGGGAAAGTGTTGGATAGGAATGTATGACGTTACTACGCATACATTTACAATGCGGTACTTTACATTGCGTTCGTTACAACGCAAGTCGTTACAACGACTTGCGCTGGAGGGCGCTGGACTTAGGAATAGTATGATTTACTGTTCCAACTCCAGTCTACGTACAGTAGGGAAGGTGTTGGAATAGTAAACAGTAGAGAAAGTGTTGGCTAGCGGAGGACTTCAAATTACTATTCCCACTCCAGCGAGTGCAACAGTAGGGAAAGTGTTGGATAGCGTAGGGTAAATATTACTATTCCCACTCCATTGAGTGCAACAGTAGGGAAAGTGTTGGATAGCGTAGGTGTAAAAATTACTATTCCCACTCCAGAGAGTGCAACAGTAGGGAAAGTGTTGGATAGCGTTGGGGTAAAAATTACTATTCCCACTCCAGTGAGTGCAACAGGTGAGAAAGTGTTGGATAGCGGAGGACTTCAAATTACTATTCCCACTCCAGAGAGTGCAACAGTAGGGAAAGTGTTGGATAGCGAAGGGTAAAAATTACTATTCCCACTCCAGAGAGTGCAACAGTAGGGAAAGTGTTGGATAGCGTAGGTGTAAAAATTACTATTCCCTCTCCAGTGAGTGCAACAGTAGGGAAAGTGTTGGATAGCGGAGGGGTAAAATTAATATGTCCCAAAAATTTAAAGAAAAAGAAAAAATAAACAAAATACCAACTACAATACAAAAATTGTTAATAACACAAAAATAAAAAATATATAAAAATATAAAAATTACAAAAGAGAGATATTTTAATGTTAAAAAGTACTAAAAATTAACTACAAACATTAATTTATAAAAATTGTAAAAAACATTTTACAAACAAATAACTATATTTAATATATATAAATTAAAATTAAAAAATTAATTATTAATGATTTTTAAATAAATTACTTCACACCATATTCGCCTATAAACTCACAAACAACTCCTACATAATTGACACAATTAACATAATTATCAATTAATTAATTAGAATTAACAAACAATTAATAATCAATTAATAATAAATGAATTACCACAAAAAACACTATAAAATCGAAATATAAAATAAATACTAATAAATACAAATTATTAATTAGTTTATTAAAAGTAAATTACTTCCCACCCTATTCCCCTATAAACCTACAACCTGCTTCTAAAAAAATAACACAATTAACATATAATTAATTGATAAAAATTGATCACGAAATAATTAATTAATAAAAAATTAATTATAAATACTAATAAATAAAATGTATTAATTACTTTATTATAATTAAATTACTTCCCACCCTATTCCCCTATAAATCCACAACCTGCTCCTCAAAAAAAGTAACACAATTAAAATAATTATCAATTAATTAATTAATAAAATTTGATAACCAATTAATAATTAATTAATAAAAAATTAATTATAAATACTAATAAATTAAAATTATTAATTACTTTATTATGATTAAAGTACTTCCCATCCTATTCCCCTATAAACTCACAACCTGCTCCTAAAAAAAATAACACAATTGACATAATTATCAATTAATTAATTAATAAAAATAATCTCCAATTAATAATTAATTAATAAAAAATGTACGATAAATACTAACAAATAAAAATTATTAATTACTTTATTATAACTAAATTACTTCACACCCTATTCCCCTACAAACCCACAACCCACTACAGAACTAAAATACGCAAAATTTAATTAACATAAAATTAATCACTTCTAAAAATGTCACACATACATTAAAAAAACAGCTATACTTATACAAAAAAATTTGATCACATACTTTTAACATACATACTAAAATACAGAACACTAATATAAATATCGATATTATTAACAACAATATTTTTACAAACGATATTACTGACTTCGATATTACAGAAAATGATATTTCTTACCTTCAAGTCGCTATTCTGGTCCACGATATTCTTGCAGTCGATATTATGCCACTTCAATATTCACAACTCGATATTCTGGCACTTCGATATTCACAACTCAATATTCTGCCTGTGCACCCCAATCTACATGTTAAAGCTATAAGACATAGCCTGGTATTTGACCTTTTTCTTCTAACACACAGCAAATGTGACAAGATAAAAATAAAATTTAAAGGGGTCTGAATTGCTTATTCACCTTCTGAACTCCAGCATGGATTTTCTAGGGGTGTTTCAGCACCTCCTGTGCCCCTATTTCCAGCAGCTATGTGGACCTGGAATTTTTCACTGGTCAAGGTACTTTATCCAGGAGAATAATAGCGCACATATTTAATTTAGTCAGCACGGGATCTTTATACTAGTGGTTCCGTGTAACTACAGATTATAAAGAAAAAAGATTTTTCGCCAGACTTAGGAATTTAGGAGTTATCCTGTTTTTCGTTTATACTGTGAGCTGTCAATTACTATTAGGTTTGTTCTTATAACCCTCAGTGTAGATCAGCCTTTTATTGCTTTGCCTGTCACTGATATACTTGCTTTGGAACATAACTTCACTTAAATTAAGTGTCACACGTTAACTTATTTGGCCCATCTCAAGATGTTTTCTTCTATTCTTGGTACATTGAAGTGCCAACTTCAAGAACGTGGATGATTGCCTATCTGCTTAAATGACCACTACTTTGTTCATAATTATGAACAAGATTATGTTACTTTGGATCCATTGTGCTCACAGAATGTTTTTAGTAGAGTAGTACAACAGTTTGTTTTTCAGTATGTGGTATAAACGCTTTGTACTTAGCTTACAAAGAGCAACAGTTCACTTTTTGGTGGATAGTGCAAGCAAATTGGGCCCTATTCATATAGGGAATTCTATGTGTAGAGTTCTCCACATACATACATTTCCACCTACACCTAGGCAGAAATCTCCATCTTAGTACAATTCACCAAGTCTGGGCAGAGCAGTGGTAGGAATATGTGAGGAGGAGGAGACACATACAGCTCACTTTATGCCTGTAACGTTACTACAGGTAACTTTACGGCCAGATTTCAGGCATACATCTGTCAGTAGAGGTTTAGTCAGCAGACAAATATTTCTGCCTATGCTCTGTAGAGATAGAAAAAGTTAGAGAATTGGGAAATGGGTAATTAACTTTGTAGTGGATAACCACAAGGAAATACATGGACTGCCTTCAAACACCCTCAGTGGAGTAGAGGTGATAGCCATATGGCAGGAGGTCACCAACAGAGTGAATGCATTGTGGGTGGATGTGGAATTTAAAGGCAAAATAACAGGATGAAAGGAGGTGGGTGAAGGAAACGTTTCCAGGCTAGTTGTGGCCAAAGCTCTTCCTAGTAGTGGACCCAGATCCTGTGTCTATCTCACATCAGGCGAGAATAAAATACCTTTAGCTTTCACCTACATCACAAGATCCTACTCTTGTCATACTGTCTTCCAACAGCATACCTCACCTTTCACAGATACGCACATATTTCAGGCATATCACACAGCGTTCCTACCCCCTTTAGATTTTAAATATATATATATATTGACACTTTATGACTTTCCTTTCTACAATTTCCATATCTAGTTAATTACTTGTGACAGCTGGAGCAGCACTAGTCCTCTTATGGGAGGGAGACAACCAGATCCTGGCTCTCAAAGCATTCCTTCCATTCAGCCAGATGTGACACACTACTATCAACAAAAAATACTCCTATAGATTAACTGATGGTTAACATAAAAACTGTGTTACCTAAATACGATAGGGAGGTGTCTATGTGAAGATCTAGAACTGCAGACACCCAAGAGTGCGCAAGGAAGCAATTCCTTTTTGTTTAGTTACCCTCACACACCCTAGTGGTGTCATGCTTCATCATCGGGTCACCCCAACGCCTATAAGTTGGGGTGGGCTCAACCACAGTGTTGGGAAGCTCTTTGGAAAGTGAAGACCAGGGGGATTATAGATAAAAATCCTCCGACAGGCCCCGGTTTCCCTTTATTATTGGGTCTGTCAGGGATATTAAAAATAATTAAAAAGAAATGGGTCAATGGGAGTGATAATGGTCCTATGACCCTATTGCCAACATGTTTCAGTCCTGGGATGGCCGTAAAGGTCCTGGACTTTCTTCAGGGCAGAGGTCGTCCTCCCTGGGAACAACAGTGAAAGGGGAGTCCCTATCCTGTGAACGAAAAAAGGGCAGAGTAGCTGCTCCTTTTGTATAAATAACAGATGATTAATCTGTTATACGCAGTCCTTCATCTCTGAAAAACACAAGAAACAAAACAAACACCATATCGTTTCCATTGCTTAAACATCATTTGTGTAGTTATTAACACCCCTAATTAGGTGCGTCAACTGTGACCCAACATTTAAATAAATGCCAGGTGAGTGTGCAAATGGAAATTCTCATTTACATCATACTCATGCCATACACAATTATATCTGTAACATAATAGTGCTATGTGGCAGATAAATGTGCGGTGGCGATTTTACTCGCATACTGACATTATCAGCATGCCAGTGTGTGTACTTATTCCAAAGTGAAAATATCGCGTGACAGTCTATAAGAACAGCACTAGGCTGCTATCAAGCAGTGTACTATTGTGCAGGTATATACTCGCATCTTTGCTTTAAAAATACTAATCATAATAAAAGCATCCATTTTCTTACCCATTTTGCGGAGAAAAACTGTGTCACAGGGGCCCGCTAGGCGTGATGGAATAGCCCTGTAGTCACACTCTGTTGTATTGTTTGGGGGTGGGGAGAAGATGAAGTATACCGGAAGTTTTTTAGTCAGGGCAAACAGTCTGTGTTTAGCAAAGTAACACGACTAAACCTGTTGTAACCACCTGTCACCCCCTACTTACTTCTTCAAGGGTCCTATCCCGCCTGTGTACCTACTTGGTCCGAGTCCCCGGCTTTCGCTCTTCACTGCCGTTGAACAGGGATATAAATACCTTTATTTTAGCGGGAAAACCTCAATTGAGTGTCACGCCCATGGTATACTCAAGTGCCGTTAGGCACGTAGATGCGTGTGTGATGTGCCATAGAGGATCATGGGATTTGAAGTCTTTTTACAAAATGGTGTCTCGATCCGAAAAATCGGTTCGCATTGGTGTTAGATTTACCGAAGAAGCCTCGATGTAGGGCTGACTCAACAACGTAATTCTAATATCGTGACACACTTAAATTTACATATGTGTCATACAATATCTACATACGGGTGGGAGTTTGTTGGCAGATTAAAGAAAACAAATTTTCATGCTCGGAAATCAGTGTATAATTAAGATGACAAGCAAGATGTCAGTGTCATGATGGAAGGGGATAATGGGAACAATAGTTCCTTTGCATTTAGATGGAACTCGAACAGTAAAGTTTTAGTCTATTATACTAGTGTGTATAAATGAGTATTTAGAAATGGTCACTTTATACATTTTAATCAGAAAGGAAAAACCAAAAGACTATCCAAAGATACTGTTCATATAGCATCTCCATTTGTCATAACAAGAGAGATAGCAGAGATGATATGTAGCTCAGTAATGTTTATTTATTTAGCTGATTCCAAGGTATAGAATCATTCAGACCAATTTCATATGTCTTCAAACGATACACCCATCGTTGTTCTCGTTCTAGAAGTCTATTCGTCAGATTGCCTGAGCCTTTCACTTTCTCTATAACTGTCCACCGTATGTCAGTGTCTTTATGTTGTTTTTCTTTATAGTGTGCTGTTAATTTAGTTGCGGTCACTGCTCGCCTTATTGTGCTTCTATGTTCACTAATGCGAACTTTGACCTTGCGACTAGTCATACCGATATAGCTCAAATTGCATGGGCACTTGATGAGGTAGACTACTGATTCTGAATTACAATTAGTATGGGATCTTTGTTCCCATGGAAAGTGTAGGCCTAAATCAAGGCTTTTAGTATGTTCTGTAAAGGGGCACACTACACATGAACCACATGGAAAATGACCTAACACAGGTGGGTTATTCCACAATGTAAGTTGAACATTGTTTACATTTTTGAACGTGTCAGTGTGAACTAGAGTGTCTCTCAAGCTTTTATTCTTTTTGAATGAGAACATGGGTTTTTCATAAGGGAGTCTATTTGAAGTAAGAATGGGCCATTTCTTGTTGATGATTTTCTTCACCTCATTGGAAGAGGAATTAAACGTGGTTACACAAATTATTTGATCAAGTGGGGTCTTTTGATGGGACTCTAGAAGTGCAGCTCTTGGAGTGTTACGAGCTCTTTTACTAGCTTTTTCTATAATCTTGTTCGGATATTTTCTCTGTCTAAGTTTGGTGGTGAGAATTGCAGCTTCTTTTTTATAGTCTTTCAAATCTGAGCAATTTCTCCGTACTCTCAAGAACTGGCCTACCGGAAGATTCTCCCTGAGAGAGCGTGGGTGCGCACTGTCAAATCTTAATAAACTGTTCCTGTCAGTGGGCTTTGTATATAGTGAGCTTAACAGAGTACCGCCAGCTGCTCTCAGTGTAATATCTAAAAAGGAAATCTTTTCTCTATCCATATTCATAGTGAATCGTAGATAGGGATTTAAACAATTAATCCAATTCATGAAGCTATTGAGAGTCGAAACTTCTCCCTTCCAGATGAGAAGTACATCATCAATATATCTGTACCATTTGTATATATTAGTAGTATAAGCATTTGCCGTCCAAATATATTGATCTTCAAAGTGACCCATATACAGGCAGGCTAAACTGGGGGCAAAGGTACTGCCCATTGAAGTTCCGTGTATCTGAAGATACAACTGGTCCTCAAATTTGAAAAAGTTTTCTGTAAGGGCTAACCGAATCAAAGTGATAACCCACTCAATAGGAGCTGTCCACTGCCATTCTTCTTGTTTTAGAATATCCTCTATTACTTTGATACTTTCTTCCTGAGGGATACTTGTATACAATGCTTCCACATCAAGGCATACCAAAATGTTTTCCTGTGGGTCATATTCTATGTCTGTCAAAAGATTAAATAGATGTTTTGTATCTTGTACGTATGAAATTATGCGTGTAACCAGAGGTCGTAGGAACCAGTCAGCATATTTCGATAAAGGTTCAAGAATAGATCCAATTCCAGATACAATAGGTCTTCCTGGGGGTGGTATCCTGCCTTTATGGATCTTAGGTATTGTGTAGAACAGAGGTGTTCTTGGATCATCTTGGTTGAGAAAATCATGCTCCTTTTTGGTGATCCACTCTTTTTCAAGGGCATCTGTCGTCAATGTTGATATCGTGGTTTTTATCCGTTGGGTTGGGTCCCTATTGATCTTTATGTTAACCATCAGTTAATCTATAGGAGTATTTTTTGTGATAAAATATCTTGACTTGGGAGGTTATACTCCAGTATGGAATCCTCTCAACCCTCTGGGCATTAGGGGTCACTTCCCCATAGCCCTATGTTTATACACTACTATCAACGTCACAACCACACTCTTGACAAATATATATCTTTCACTGTCAGAGATCTACACTGCAAGTAATGTTTTATATATTTTTATGATGAGACAATGTACATTTCACATATTTATGTTATGCCAATTGGCCTCAAATGCATGTCATTATTTACATAACTGGTCCTATCGTCATCCCCTGCCACCTGCCACCACGTCCTCTTCTGCTCCACTGCCTGCTCCGAAATATTGACTTGTCTCAGACACAACCTGGTAAGTCTACCTACCTGTCAACTGTGATTTGTCTCAGCATATCTCCCTCTCTATAAGTGTGAGGATAGTGCAAATGAGACTATTTTTATTTAATTATTTAAAGTTTTGTATAGCGTGAACATGACCCAGGTGGGTATCAGAGCGCTTTACATAGGTTTAGGTAGACAAAGGAAAACAGCCAGGTGAGAGAAATCATGGAAACAGTGGGACAATATACAACAGGGGCAAGATGAAATAAGGAATAAGGACCCCATGCACAGCATATTTCACCAACAGGTCTAATAGTTTAACATATAGGTTGATATTTGTATCTTATGTCACAAAATGCTCCTTTAATGGTATGTTTATATATATGTCTTGTGTCACCAACTCATTCCTTTCATGTTACCAATGCAGCTAATCACAGAGTGATATATCCTTTGCCACAGTAACACTATCTCAAATCATGAGAATATCTGCCTATAACTAACAACCTTCTCTGAATAGCTGTTATCCAAAGGACACCTTGAAATCTTATTTACTACATAACACTAACATGCTGCTATATCATCTTACTATTTGGATTGCAATATTTCATTTCTTTGTATCTGTCTCTCTCAACAACTTCAGAAAAACAACAGACCTTCCTGTCAACACTACGGCCACCCATGAGACTACACTAGGGGACATCTGCAAGTGGAAAATCAGTCCTCTACTTTCTGTTGGGCAGATAGGTTAGTAACCAAAATACAAACTACAATCAAGATTATTTTATAGCAATCAATGTTACCTTGAGAAAAATATATGCCCTAGCACTCTGTTATATTTATCAGAATGAACATATTTTTTCCCACCTATCACAGTTGTCCTCAGTCAGACAGTTAGAATTATTAAGTTGTCAGTAGTTCATTTCTGCAGGTGTTGGAACAAGGGACACATCATTTGCCTTTTTCCATGACATCTGTTTAGTAGTTGACACCAAGGTGCCTGCCCACAAAGCAATAATCTGCGGCTGTCGCTGGTAGTACTCTCTTCCATCGTGTGTTTATGTGAACAAGTGCCCTTAAATACCAATTTAATGTTCCACTTGTCTTTGTTGAAGTGTCATCTATGCCTTAAAGTTAATGTACAACATGCCTTGTTTTTGTGTCTACATCCTCCATTTTAATGTCAAAGTAACAACTTTAATTTTTCTCCCCTTGCAGCATTGCAGCATCTGGGGACACCGAGCCTAATGATGATGCAATTCCAACCATGAGCTGAGGATGATGTGCAATTCAGAGAGAAACTTCAATCTTACTGCAAGGTGCCCTATCGGAGGCCTTCACTGCTACAGAGGAAATAAGACTGTTGGTCCCACACAGAATGACATACCCAATATCACTAATATCCTTCTTAGGAATCTCCTTTGGATTGTCTGTACCAAGACACCACTAAAAAAATCCATAGATGCTTATCCAAGCTATGCCTCCATTTTAAGTACCTAACTCCGCAGATACCTAATTCTGCAGGTACCTTAGTTGCCTCCACTGTTCTAGCCTTCCAATCAGGTGCAACTCCAGTATTCTGTTCATCTTCTCAAGAAGAGAAAACCCCAAACGGGGCTGTCCTTTTCCTCTTTGAAATATTACCCCTCCCACCCAACCTCTCAGATGTCAACCCTGTAAGTACATGATAACCAGGTGGCTGCATGTGAAGGCCATGTATTAAGGGATTAGCAAGGGAAAATGATGTTCTCTTCAATTCTTTTAACTGCATTCTTTTGTATGGGTGGAAATTTGTAAAGTGTGGGATCATGCACAACTTAACCACCCACCTAAAAGAGTTCCCATAATTGAATGAGAGACCAACCTGGGTCCTGGAGAACAAAGGCAAAAGCCTCCATGACTTCATGAATTTGCACCGGGACATCTCTCTGTGTCTTACGACTAGGATGTATGGAGCTATGACATAGGCATGCAGCTCATACAGGCCTCTCACACAAGTCCTCATCTCAAACAATAAGCCAAAGTCAAAAACCTCAGGCAACTGGGGACAACAAACAACTGCAAAAACCACCCCCACCAACTCCACTACCAGCCCACCTGCTTTCAGTGCACAATGTGATCCATTTTAATTTTGACCCAGTGTTCTGTAGCCTGTGATGTGGATGTCAGTTGCTGTGGGCACGGACAGCAGCAACCACTGTCATCTTGATGACTTCACTCACCTTTCACTGTCCCATCCACAAATAGCACTCGTTACAACGCATGCGTTTTCTACGCATGCCATTACAACGCAAGTTGTTACAACGACACGTTGTTACATCGCATGCTATTACAACGTAAGTCGTTACAACGACTTGCTGTAGGGGGGTGCTGGAGTTTGGAATAGTATAATTTACTATTCCAACTCCAGTGTGTGCAACAGTAAGGAAGGTGTTGGATTGAAAATCCAACAAATCCAACACCTTCTGCCCCCTACAGCAAGTCGTTGTAATGACTTACATTGTAATGGTATGTGATGTATGCATGCATTGTAAACGATGTTCCCCCGTCCACATAAACCACTTCCTGACTTTTGTGTTTACCCATTCTACCAATGAATATAAAAAAACATAAATTGTGAACAATTATGAATGATTACCAATTACACCTACCATCCTGTGTTCCATTTCAAGTGCACCTGGGTCTGATGGTGGCATTGTGTTTGAGAGTCTGGATCATGTGACATTGATGGAGCAAGGACTCACAATGAGACTTGCTCGGAAGCAATTCTCTCACAGTATCAATTAATTTGTACTAAAACCTTGTAATGTCTTTATTAATAATGTGCAAAACAAACATATTTTATCTAGAAGAAGCTTGCCTATGTGTTTTCCGTTAATAAGTAATCCTTGTCTAATCCAAAATGGCCGCTAAAACGCGGGAATTCTACTGCGCATGTGTCAACAATGTCACATGGTATGACGTCTTTCTTTGCTTGGAGGGAATCTTTGCTTCTGCGCAGTGTATGCTAAAATGGCCGCTTTAATGTTCTCACATGCTAAAGCTTTCACATTGCTGCAATTAATAATGTGGTATTCTAAAGCTACTAATGCGGGATAGACATTTATAAATAAATGGGATTAGTGTAGAAGTAGTAGGTATACAGTGAAAACATTTATTTTTGATTTTAATATGTTTCTTCATTGATTTTCTATTAGTTCGTAAAGCGGGCCTGGGTTGGCTAAACAGCAGCTCGAGAGTCATGTGACCTGCGCATGCGTTCTGAAAACTAACAAAGCAAAGTGATGAAGTCAACTTGGAGGATGTCCAAGGACATGACCCGCTGATCACCTTCAGAGTTCAACTAAATGTCCTATGAAATGATACATTTTGTATATATTTTATCATAATATTGGTGTGAAACGGGTGGGAAATAAATCAAATGTATTAATTGAGAGGGGCATGATTCTAAAACAATGGGCTTAAGAAAATTGAACTAAATCGACATGGTGTGAGGATCAACCCCCTGTCCCTGTCCAATCAGAATTAGTGGGCCCATAATTTTGAAACATTAATGGGAGGTACATGGGCATAGAAGGGTATAATAGATATAGAATTAGCTAATTAGTTAGCAGCAGCGGAGCAGCAGTAGCGCTTAGGAGCAGCAGAGGAGCTGAGGCGTGATTGATCAGGAGAACCGAGCAGACTGAATCGCTGTCCGAAGAAGTCGTGAGGTGGGGGCGGCGGACCGCATTAGAGGGAGACGCGGAAGAGCCACGAGGAGGAACGAAGTGTCAGAGAGGGGAACGACGCAGGCGTCGTTGATAGAGAGGTCATCTATCCTGTCCTGAACCTGGTCCGGAGGTCTTGGTCTTCATCCTTTCTTGGGGACCCTCTTTCTAACTCCTTGGCCAAGGGGTTTGGTTTTCACACCATTAGGTAACTATAAATGCGTAATCTTTAGTTTGTACTGCTGTCTCTATCTTCTCCTTTCTGAGGGACCGTCATTTGTGATTAATAGGTGACGATACAGTGTGCTTCCTCCTTGATATGCGATCAAGTATTATGGGGTTTGTATTTTACTCTGCTAAATATTTTAGATAAACATTTTAAAACTTCCTGAGTCAGTGGTTATTTCAGGTGTTTAATGAAATTATGTTTTGTATGATCTCATATCAACCCCAGTTATCAAAGGTCCATTGGTAAGTCATTACTCTTCGATCAGAAAAGGTAATTGGTAGCAGGGATTTTTTGATAAAGAGTACAACTGATTCCCACCAGCGGTGATTGCTAGTTAGTGTGAATGAATGGGCCCAGGTGAGTATTTAGTGTATGAATGCTTGTTGCTAGTAACCCGCTGGATCAGTTTTCTGGCTATCAGAGGATGGTTATACTTTGTTAATTGGGTAATGAGAATTTTATTTTTATGAACTAAAATCCGTTTTAAAAAAAGTTTTGTTTTATGTTGTCTAGAAATCCCCGGGGAATTTGAATAGTGAATGGTAAGTGGAAACCATACTGCAGTGAGGTTATCTGTCAGGCAGAAATAGTACTGAAAAGTTAAGCAGGGCTATCAGTACTTGTTAGGGACTCTGTGTGTGTATGAGTGACAGCAAAAGAATACGCTGGTGAAATTTTGATGTTATATCACCTAGAAAGGGTAACATTGAAGAAGTAGCAGGTATTTCTGAAGCTTGCGTGAAGAGTAAACTAAAGGGTTTTACTCATAGTTTATGTCTAGTAAACGGAAAGGTTTTACTAAGTGTGAGAAAATCTATCCTTTTCAATTTAGGGAAACTGACAAGATAGCGAATGTTTTATGTTGTTACTGAAATTTAATGGAAAGTTTTGAGGAATTAAAGTTGCGTACGATTTTTGTAAAGGGAGGGTCAGCTGCCAGAGTAGAAGCTGACGTCACAAACGCCGCGCTGAGATTGGCTGAAACAGCGGGCATAGAATGAGTCTTGTAAAGGAGGGGTCAGTAGTCAGTAGTAATACTGACGTCACATGCTGGGATTGGTCGACACAGCAAGGGACAGAGAAGCGCAGGTTATAAAGGAGGGGTTGTCAGATAGAGTGAACAGACGTCACAGAAAAACCGCGCTAGGATTGGTTCCGAGACAAATTGTTAGCTGGAATTTGATTGGTTGTCAGAATAGAAGTTGAAATATTAGTGGACAGTGGAGATTGTATGTGGAAACATGATCCGACTTTGATAGGAACACGACCAGACAGGAGGTTTTGCAGAATATAATTCAATACATAGATATTTACCCAAAATGTACGGAGAAAAGAGAAAATTGTCATTCCTACAAAAGATTAAAAATTATTTTAAGAAGGATAAGCCAATCAAAACTAGGGAAGGAATTCTTATTCCACCAGCAAAAATGCCCGCCTCATTCATGATGATGGATAGGGGTTATCATACTTGTGTATGGTTAGAAAATTGGATAGAATATACAAAAGATGATGGAGTATTAGCTTTCCCAGAGAATGGTACTTTCAATAGGAGAATTCTTCAAAAGTTAAGAATGAGAATGAATGAATTAGAACCCAGACCAAGATTAACGCAGTGCGAAGCCCTAGAAGAATGGGAAACAGAAGCATTTGAGCGTGATAGACCCAGGAGAAATAGGGGTTATAGGGGATTTTTCCCTAGATACCAGAATGGGACAAGAGAAAGTCAGATGAAACAGTGGAGACGAGCGATAATTACTGAGGGTTTGTATCCAGTATTTATGGCTGATGAGCAGCTAGGGAGCAAATGCAAAGAAAAGACTAAACACATGACAGGGTTTGGAGAATCCGAAGATGAATTCATGGAAGAAATATTAAAGAACCCTCCACCATACCAGGAAGAGTTGGGTGGATGTACTCCAAGTGCACCTGTTTTGAGAACACCATTAGTACCTCGAGTACTGCATAATCCACCAGTTAATAGAGTACTTCAGGATAAGGAAAAAGAGGCTTTAGACAGAAACAGAGCAGAATTAATACAGAAAATAACACAGTTGAATGTACATCCTGAATCCCTGACTATACCTGTAACCATTGGTCCCGTGGTCCCTTTATACAGAGACAAAGTAAATTGCCCGAAGCCTCTAGCTATGACTACACCTATGGATATTCCTAAACCTGAAGCTGTAATAATTGATGATCATATCAGTGACTGTGAATCTATGATTCCACTAATGGATTTGCCTATTCGAGAATCCGCAAATAGCACCCCCAGAAGAACCACACCTGGTTGCTCAAAGGATGTAAATATAATAACATCTTCGGGAACTAAAAGTGCAACAGTAGTAACTCCAGAAGACTTAGAAAGATGGGCACAAGGAATAGACAGACAGAGTTCACCCCCAAAGATCTTGGACATTTATAAACTAAAAGTCGAGTTAGAAGAAATGATAGCAGGCAACATAGGAGTAGATCGCCTAAATACCTACAATGAAGACAAATTATTGTTCGTATGTAGGAGCATAACCAGAAATGTAAAAATATTCCATGAAAAGTTATTGGATTTGGCCTCAGAGATGGGAATTGAAATAAGGAAGTCAAAAGTGTTGCAAAGACCATATAGAGCAGAATTTACTGACAAAGATTTTGAAAATATGAATACATCAGGTAGAAAATTACAAGTTAAAGAATTAATGACAGTTTTACAGAAATGGGGAGAATTGGATAGATGGAGAACTAGATGGACAAAGTAGAAGGAAGAAGCACGTTCGAATAGAATGACATCTGAGTATTTATTGAAGGAAACAGGAAAGGTAGAACAGATGTATCCAATGCGAGAGGTTCCAGGAGGAGGCTATGTCCATGTCCCATGGAGTAGGCAAGACATTTTGTCATTTACAAATGATTTTCCAAAATTGAGGGAAAAACCAATTGAATGGTACAAGCAGGTTGAGAGGTTTGTGAAGGTTTCAAAGGTTTTGTTAAAGGACCTAGATGGTTTGTTTGACATAGTGGTACCTGCCGATTTATGGACAAATGTAAAATTACAATCGACTGGCCTAGTGAAGAATATCCTAGGGATCCAAAGACAGGTGCCCCATCAAATGATGTGATGAAAAAGTATCACCAGGTAATAACTTATTTGAAAGGGAAAATACCACTAAAAGAAACAGATTGGGTGAAAATAGACAGAACAACCAAAGAAGCAAATGAATCGGTACATGCCTACTATGAACGTTTATTACAGGTGTTCAAACAGTATAGCGGTTTTGAAGATATTGGAGACAAAAATATGAGTCAGTTTGTTTATCGATTTGTTTATGGTCTAAAACCAGAGATTTGTCAGATGATTAAGCAACACATGTTATGTTGGCAGGGAAAGCCTATCGATGAGATTTTGAAATATGCTAAATATTGTGGGGATGACATTGAGGATAGGCACAAGAAACTACAAGAAAAAGTAATGTGGACTCAACTGAAAATGGCTGAGCGACAGGGAATTAATTTAGATAATCCAACAGAAAGTCAGGGAAAAGAATCTGGATCGAATGGTGACACAGGAAATGGTGGAAAGGTAAGAGGACGAATGAGTAGAGAAGAGGCTAAAAAGAAATTTCCTTGTCATGGATGCGGAAAGTTGGGACATTGGAAGAACGAATGTAAAAAGATTCAAAATAATAATGGCCCAAATCATAATTTAAATCCACAGACGCAGAATGACTCACAGCAGGGGGTAAATTCTCAGAGTCAGTTGCCACCTGCCCCTATACAGGGTAATGTAAGCAGAGCAAAGCACGGTACAGACGTCGGATATCAAGGAGGAAGTGGTAAGAACGAATATGTAACTTCACAGTTTCTTTTACAGGATGATTTTAATCCATATGATTATCAATGACGGTGCCTAGGAGAGGGGGAGAAGGAGTGCGTACCTGGTGCATCCTTGCCGGTAGATCAGTCAGGTCCATATGTTGAAGGGAAAGTAAAAGGTAATGATATCACCTTTCTTTTGGACACTGGTGCTACCCGTTCTACTATAAGAACAGCAGACATCCCAGACCTCCCTCTCTCTGGAGAAGCTATCCAAGTCGTAGGTGTAGCAAATCAAAAGATTAGAACACCCCTTACAGAACCCATGAAAGTAAGAATCAGAAACTTCAGAGAAATGCACCAATTTGTAGTGTGTGATTCCAGTCCAGTAAATTTATTGGGCAGAGACTTAGGGGCCGATTCTGATGCGGGTTGGAAAAGCTTCCCGACCGAATCGGTTGGGAAATGGTGTCCGACCCACTCGGATCGGGAAAGTCCGACCGGCGGAGTAGGATGCATCCGGATGCTTCCAGATACGATTTGGTTGAACTCCCATTGACTTCAATGGGAACATTTGTTCCTAACTGCATCAGAATTGGGCCCTCGGTCGGGAAGACACGTTCCCGATCCGATTTGGAAGGAGCAAATGCCGTTAGGAGGCCTTCCTAACCGCATCAGAATCAGGCCCTTGGTTGGGAAGCTTTTCCAACCCGCATCAGAATCGGGCCCTTACTGTGCAAAATGAACTGCACTATTTTCTGCACACCGGATGGTGTTGCAATACAGACCCCGGATGAAGATCATGTTTACAAATTCATGATAGCCAAGCAAGGTACGGAGGTAGATGAAATGTTCTCCTTGATAACCAGAGATGAATTACCAGAAGAATTAAAAACTACAGTGAGTTCAAAGGTATGGGATTTTACTGGAAAAGAAGTAGGTCTGATGGCAAATATAGACCCAGTAAAGATAACTGTAAAGGAAGGCGCAATTTTCCCAAATACCAGACAGTATAAAATGAGTGCTGAAGTGAAAGCAGGAGTTACTGAGGAAATTGGCAGAATGGTGAAACAAGGGATATTAAAAGAAGTTATGAGTAGCCCTTGTAATTCGCCAATCATGGGTTTGAAAAAGCCTAGTGGAAAATATAAGATTGTTCAAGATTTACGGAAAATTAATAAAATTGTGGTACCTTGTTGTCCTATATTACCAAATCCTGCAGTGATCCTATACCAAATACCATGGAATGCAGAATGGTTTACCGTAATTGATCTATGCCAAGCATTTTTTTCAATTCCATTGCATCCAGATAGTCAGTATTTGTTTTCGTTCAAATTTGAAAATCACGTTTATGTGTGGAATCGTGTTCCTCAGGGGTACACAGAAAGTCCCTCCATTTTTAATCAGATACTGAAAAAGTGCCTAGAAAAAGTAGTAATGCCCAGGAACTCAGTCTTGGTACAATATATAGATGATTTGTTGATCGCATCTAGAACTCATGATGATTGTGTCACCGACTCGATTGCATTACTCAATCATTTGGCTGAGGAAGGTCACAAAGTGTCACCTAAGAAGTTACAATTTTGTACAACAGCAGTTAAGTATTTGGGACACCAAATTGAGAGAGGAAAGAGAAGAATAACCTCTGAAAGAATAAAAATAATTAGGCAAATGAAAATGCCAGTAACACAAAGAGAGGTGAGAACGTTTCTTGGAATAGTAGGATACTTTCGACAATGGATTGTAGGGTTTTCACTACTAGCAAAGCCTTTAATTCAGTTAACCAAAAAGAAAGCAAAGGATCCAGTTGAATGGGATGATGAAAGTGCCAGTGCATTTGTAAAATTAAGAAATGCTTTATGTGTGGCACCTGCCCTGGGCATGCCTGACTATACAAAAGAATTTACATTATTTTGCTATGAAAGAGAAAGTTGTGCACTTTCAGTCTTAACACAAAGACATGGACTGGACAGACGTCCTATAGCATATTTTTCTGCTACATTAGACCCAGTGGCCGCAGCATTGCCAGGCTGCTTAAAAGCAGTAGCTGCTACCTGTATGAGCATTGAACAAAGTGAGTCAATAGTAATGGGACACCCTGTCAAAGTGTTCGTCCCACATGCAGTTGTGATTCTGTTGATATGAACTAGAACCCAGCATCTTACACCTAGTCGGATGACAAAATATGAGCGAATAATTCTAGGAGCTGAGAATGTGACCATAGCTAGGTGCACAGTTGTAAATCCTGCAACACTATTACCAGATCCATATTGTGAAGAAGTTAGGGACGACACAGAACATGACTGGAAGTCACAGAGTTGTGTACCAAGCCGCGCCCTGACATACAGGAAATGCCTCTTAAGAACCCAGACAGGGAGCTGTTTGTTGATGGCTCATGCCTAAGGCATGAAGATGGCAAATTGAGTGCAGCTTATGCTGTATGTGAACTTACCGGAATAGTTGAAGCACCCTATTTACCAGGAGTCAAATCTGCACAAGTAGCTGAATTAGTTGCTTTGATTAAAGCCTCCAAAATTGGGAAAAATCTAAAAGTAACCATATTTATGGACAGTCAATATTGGTACGGGGTTGTGCATGATTTTGGCCAACTGTGGATGCAGAGGGATTTCATGACTTCTTCAGGATCCCCAATCAAAAATGGGCAGTTTGTAAAGGAATTATTGGAGGCAATACAATCACCAAAAAATTGGCAGTGGTGAAATGTGCCGCACATCAGTCAGGAGATGACTGGGTGGTAGCCGGTAACAGATATGCAGACCTAATCGCTCAACACTGTGCGAGAAATAGAATGGCAGTAAAGAGAAAAGTCGAAAGAATGGGACTCAGCTGCCAACTTATGCTATGTTCAACACCTGAAACATGGAATGATGTTGATAGAGCGAAATGTTCTTGTGAAATTGTAGGGGTGCATCATAATCACTGATAGGCCGCACCCATGTGTATTCAGACATTAATTAGTTTATATCCCATTGTATACTCATGCACGTTTAGTAAAGAATGAATAGTTCACTGAGACAAAGTGAACTCCGCAGTATAATGGTGTTAGGATAATGATGTAATGTAATGCTTATTGAATTGTGTGAACATAATGCATAGAGGAATTAGTTCGTGTGTGTAATGTAATTGCAGTAGTTTAAATGTGCACCATATTAAAGTTGCACATGTAATTCATTGTTTGCATATGAATCATAATGAAAATGCTTATAGGGAAAAGTAAGATGTGTGTGTTTAAAAGTCATATGTAAAGGCCTGACTACATATATGCTTAGGGAAGGCCTGGTTTATTCTTATGTTAGCTTATTTTGTATGAAGAGAAAAGTTTCTCTTGGTAAGGCTCTCTGGGCACAAACGGTAGATTTAATTTGCACAGTAGAAGGTTTCTGTTGAAAGTATCTTTTGTTGCAGGTGCAAGGACACATGTCTCGTTAGTAAGACTAACTCTTTGTTTTCAAAAGCTAGAGAGAGGGGAGGCATGGTACGGGGAGTGAAACGGAATGTAGGGATGATACTTTCAGCGGAGAAGGTGCCTGGGACTCAAGGTCAACGCAACCGTCCAGGATGAAGTCACCGTTTCAATGGAAAAGCACAAGAAAGAAGACCTGGCCAAGGAGGCGTGATAAAGGCGTGTACAATTGTAGTGTGGTTTTGTATTAGGGTTAGTGCCCTGAGGGAGGAGGCCAGAGAAGAGTTAGGGGAGACCTGAGAGAAGGACAGAGCTGAGCTTAGGTATTATGTGATTGCACTTCTTAGGAAGTCTTCACAGCTGACACCTTTTATTCTTTCTTGCCTGGGAAATCGTTATGCAGGGATGTCACTTAGCGTTAGTGTAGGGACAGCAATTGATTGTAAGCTTGTTTAGTCCAATGAAGAGCAACTTAGAAATTGGAGCAATATTAGTCTGGTTGATCCTTCTAGAACTTTCTATTCTCCTTATCCTGAGTCGGATGAGATTCTTGCGTAGATTATTATTTGTATTAGTGCCCATTTATTTCTTTAACCTCGTGTTGAGGTGCTTGCACGTTCAGTTATTTTTGGCGATAATAAATTCTCAAACTTGAATTCGGAGTCAGTGGTCCTTTCAGATAAAATGAATGCTGATGTCTAATCTGATGAGATTCTCTCCTTTACACTATTCAACAGGTAAAAAGATCTTGGCGACCAGAAGGTTCTTATAGATAATTAGATAAGAATCGGCGTTATCAGTTGGTAGCAGAGTAGGATGGTTACCTTTGATGGTAAGGGGAGATCTAGAGCAAGATAGGAGATTAAGTTGCCCCATAGAGCCCGAGTGACGCAGATCCAGAGGACCGCGGGAGAAGGATGTCGGAGGTCGTGGAAAACTGACGGAGAGTGACGGTGCGGCGGAAGTAGCAGTTCGTAGTAGAGTGAGTATGAAAAGAGTGATGTTTGGTAGATTGCGGTGTTTTATTGTTGTGTGATGTCTTGCGGAGTTGGAACGAAAGTTGTGTGATTGAGAAACGGACCGTGAGCGCGCGCGGGACCGGGACATTTATTGTGGTGTAGAATACACCCAGAGTGAGAACGTTGACCAGAGGTTGTGGGGGTCACGAGACGTCATTGACAGACCCACTGAAGATAGGGAACACATGAGTGAGTGTGTGAATAACCAACGCAGGTCGTAGGTTATTGTGTGCAGAACATCGAGTGATTGAATCCTATCGAGTGTGCTAAAGGCGATTGTCCGGTCGTTTCGCGGACAGACGGTTGCCAGATTGAGGTCAACAAGCTCAAGAGGCTGATCGGTCATTGGTAAGACCGACGGTCAGAGAGGTAATTGTTCGGTAGGACGGACATTATTTCAGAGTATGATTGGGATAGATGCGAGTGAGAACAAGTGAATTAGAAAGGAGGGGAACTGCTGCGAGCGGAGGAAAAGTGATGTCAGACAAGTGCCGCGCTGCGATAGGCCGGTTGGTGTGAGCCGCGCTGGTATTGGAGGATTGAAATCAGGAAGTAAAAGCGGACATTTTGAGTGCGAATACAAAGTTGATTCATCATGAAATGTTTTAAAGCTTTACGGGAACTTTGTAGAGGTGATAGACATGTGGTTGTTCGGGAGGGAGAGGAAGCTCCTCCCGAGGATACACCAGCACATTATATGGCAAAGAATGTAGGATTGCATACTATAATTTGGCTTGAGAATTGGCATAAAATGACAGAAGCAGAAGGAGAATTGTCGTTCCCTCGATATGGTACTTTCAGGTTAGAGGTGCTGTACCAGCTAAAGAGTGTAATGGCTTCATTACGACCACTACCTAGACCAACACAGTTTGAGGCACTACATGCGTGGATAAGAGCAGCGTATGATAGGAAGAAGGACAGATGTCAAGAAAGGGTGAAGAAATCGGTCAGGGCATTCCAAGATGCAAGGTGGGATGCATTGGAGAAAAGGTGGAGAGTGGAAACGATCGAAGGAGATAAGTTGTACCCATTGTTAGTACAAAATGGGAAAATAATAAGAATCGATGAGGACGACAGTGATCTAGATGACAGCTTGTTGGATAGGATGTTGGCAGAGAGGCCACCACCATTTAATCCAGATTCAGAAGAGGGAAAGACGACCCCAGCAGTGGCAATAGTTGATGAGAGCCAGAACCAGACTAGCATGAGAGTGGTGGGAAGGATTTCCACAGGAACGGAGGGGGCAACGGCGTCTATGATAACACAGCCTCCTGCGGGGAACACAAGATTACCGGAATCCTTGACAGTACCGGTTACCATTGGCCCTATAGTACCGGTATATGACCCAGACCGAGTGAGGGAAGGGAGCTCCGTACCGATGAGAAGGGAAGAAGGAAACAGTGAGAGTGGGAATGGGTTTGGAGTAAGAGTGGTTCATTTCCCAAGACCAATGGAGACAAGTACGCCGTTACCGGCTACTGCGGACTCTTCCTTTAGGCGAGAAGAGGAGAGACCAGAAAGACCGAGGTCTTTGCGGGAATCTAAGTCAGCTTTGAGGGAGTGGACACCAACAGTAACGAACCAAGAGGATAGGATGCAAAGAGATAGGGCACAAAATGTCTCGGAAGACAGACCAAGTTCCAGGAATATGATGGAAGGGAATAGATCACAAGGACAGAATAGTGACTGTGACGAGCGAGATGGCTCGGGTTGTCGAGACGTACTGAGGAGTGCAGTACAGGCAAGGTTGCTAGACGTAGTGAGGCTGAAAGCAGAGGTAGACGAAATGATCAGTGGGGGCCTGCCTTTGGAAAGGATAGAAATTTATGGATCAGATGAACTGCTGTTTGTAGCAAAGGATGTGACTCGAAAAGCTAGAATGGCACATGATAGATTGAAGGAATTGGCCAAAAGATATGAGGTGGACCTGAACAAAACTAAAGCGTTGCAGGGACCACATAGATTGCATTACAGTGATCAGGAGTTGGAAGACAAAAGAATCACAGGATTAAGGACACACACCAGAGACCTGATTATAGGAATGAGAATATGGATTTTGTTGGACAAATGGGAAGAAAGGTGGTCCAAGAAGAAACTAGTAAAGAGAGCAGAAGGGGAAACGCCGCCGCCAGGAGGGGGGCGACGGGTGTTGGAAATTTTCCTTTACGAGAAGTACAGAATGGAGGGTACGTGCATGTGCCGTGGAATAGAGGTGATTTGGCTGCATTTACTAATGATTTTCCTCGGCTGAGGGAAAAACCAGTAGAGTGGTACAAACAGGTTGAGCAATTTGTGAAAATTTCAAAAGTATTGTGGATTGATTTGAACACTTTGTTTGACATAGTGGTACCAGGAGATTTGTGGACAGCTTGTAAAGTCGCTATTGAGTGGCCGACTTCAGAACCAGAGAGAGAGGCGGTTACAAATGGTCCCTCACCACTAGTCATGAAAAAGTACGAGCAGGTGATTACATGGTTGAAACTGAAGATTTCACCTCAGGATATAGATTGGGTTAAGATAGATCGGACTGTACAGGAACCCAAAGAAACGGTGCATGAATATTATGAAAGACTTCTGCAAGCTTTTAAACAGTATAGTGGGTTAGATATCTTAGACCCTAAGGATATGGGACAGTTTGTCTCAAAGTTTGTACTGGGTCTGAGAATGGAAATCAGCCTCATGATACAGCACCATTTGATCTGCTGGCAGAACAAGCCACTAGATGAAATTCTGCGGTATGCGAGATACTGTAGTGATGAGGTGGATTCGAAACATCGAAAGCTAAAAGACAAATTAATGCTTGTCCAGATGCAGACAGCACAGAGTCAGCCTAGTGGAGGGACCTTAGGGAGAAAGCAAGGAAATTTCCAGGGAAACCAGAATGGGCAGGGACAGGGAAAGGGAAAACCAGTAGACCCCAAGACAGGAGTGGACGTGGCCACACTAAAGAAGACCACTGCGTGTCATCTTTGTCACCAGGTCGGACATTGGAAACGCGAGTGTCCTTTGAACCCAGCAAATCAGGTGCAGGAAGAGGAAGAGGGGGCTCAGGCACCCGCGCAGGAGGTAGTTAACACAATAACGAGACCTAGGACGATGAAAGGGGGGGTTTACAATTCTCATGCCCAGATTCCCCAAGCTCCAAGGATTTCACAAGGAACGCGAACGTACCAACAGATGCCCCTGTTCGAAGGTTATGATGAGGATAGCTCAGACCCTTTATCCTGACGGTGCCTGAGAGGGGAGGAAGACTGCACACTTGGAGCGGTCTTGGAGGTAGACCAGAGAGGACCTTTTGTGGAGGCAGAGATTGAGGGCAATCCTGCAACACTTTTGGTTGATACTGGAGCTACCCGGTCTACTGTAAGATCTGCAGTGGTCCCTAACCTACCCCTCTCGGGACAATCAATCCAGGTTGTTGGAGTAGCGAACAAGAAGATGAGCAGCCCATTGACAGAACCGATCCTAGTAAAGATAGGTTCTTTCCAAATTAGACATCAGTTTGTAGTGTGTGATACGAGTCCAGTTTGCCTTTTAGGGAGAGATCTGTTGTGCAAGTTGAACTGCACGATTTACTGTACACCACGGGGAGTGGAGGTCCAGACGAGAGATGACAATGCTGACTTTAAGATTGCCAATCAGCATCTGTGTATAGATCTGTACCCAATGGTGACGGTGGAAGAACTTCCACCTGATCTGAGAGACGCAGTGTCGTCTGTGGTGTGGGATTTTGCAGGAGATGAAATAGGTCTAATCAGAGGGGTTGAACCAGTGCGGATTGAGGTGAAACAGAATGTTGATTTCCCAAGAACACCTCAATACAACCTGTCGACAGAAACGATTGCAGGAATAAAACCTGTGATCGAGACTTTCATTGAGAAGGGTATTTTAAAAGAGATCAGAGGTAGTCCCTGTAATTCACCCATAATGGGACTACAGAAACCGAGCGGGAAGTACAGGATCGTGCAAGACCTGCGAAAGGTCAACACGATAGTTGTCCCTTGTTGTCCAGTGGTACCGAATCCTTCAGTAATACTGTTCCAGATCCCATGTGAAGCCGAGTGGTTTACGGTTATCGATTTGTGTCAAGCCTTCTTTTCGATACCGCTCCACGAGGAAAGCCAATTTCTTTTTGCGTTCAGGTTAGAAAATCGCGTGTTAACATGGTGTCGTATCCCTCAAGGGTATACGGAAAGTCCATCGATCTTTAACCAGATCCTGAAGAAGAACCTTGAGAGTCTCGTGTTGCCACAGAACTCGGTTCTCGTGCAATACATAGATGACTTGCTCATTGCCTCAGAAACAGAAGATGCTTGCAGAATTGACACTGTAGCACTGTTGAACCACTTAGCAGAGAACGGACATAAGGTGTCCCCGAACAAGCTGCAGTACTGTTTGAAAGAAGTACAGTACTTGGGACACAGATTAGAAAAAGGCAAGAGGAAGGTGTCACCAGATCGAATTGAGGCAATAATGAGCATGGCAGTACCCACGACACAGAGAGAAGTTAGGATGTTTCTAGGAATGGTTGGCTATTGTCGACAGTGGATTCCTAGTTTCTCCTTGAGAGCAAAGCCTCTGCAGAGGCTTACGCACAAGGATGTGAGTGATCCGGTACCATGGGACGAGGAGTGCTTGATATCATTCCTGAAACTGAGAGAGGATTTGTGCAGGGCTCCGGCATTGGGAATGCCTGATTACAACAAGGCCTTTTCATTGTTTTGTTACGAGAGGGAAGGATGTGCATTAGCAGTGTTAGCTCAGAACCATGGAGGTGTCCGTAGACCAGTTGCATACTTTTCAGCTACTTTAGATCCAGTAGCTTCTGCGTTGCCCGGATGTCTAAGATCCGTTGCTGCAACAGGTGTCAGCATTGAAAGATGTGAAAGCATTGTAATGGGACATCCATTGACTGTACATGTGCCACATTCGGTTGAGTTATTGATGACCAGGACCAAGACCCAGCACCTAACGAACAATAGGTTAACGAGGTACGAGCAAGTCATACTTGCTGCAGAGAATGTGACTCTGAAAAGGTGCTCTGTCTTGAACCCTGCGACATTGATGCCTACACCGAGCACGGATGATGAAGATTGTGCGGACCATGATTGTCTCGATGTGACCGAACTTTGCACCAAACCGAGACCTGACATTGTCGATGAACCATTGGCTGACCCAGATGAAATTTTCTTTGTTGATGGTTCATGCTTAAGAGACAGTGTGGGGCAATTGAGAGCAGCGTTTGCTGTATGTACCATTTCAGGAGTGGTCGAGGCTGCTTGCCTAGAAGGAGTACGCTCCGCGCAGGTAGCTGAGATCATTGCCTTAACCCGTGCCTGTTTGGCCACTGATCGAATTCGAATCACGATTTACACAGACAGCCAATATGGGTTTGGCGTGGTGCATGACTTCGGGCAGTTATGGTCTCAGAGGGGATTTTTGACATCATCTGGCTCACCCATTCGTAATGGAGAATATGTAAGACAATTGTTAGAAGCATTACAGCATCCGAAAGAAATTGCTGTGGTAAAGTGTTCAGCCCATGGGAAGGGGAGGACTTTGTATCCTTGGGTAATAACTATGCGGACGAAGTCGCCCGCTTCTGTGCAGAACAAGGATGCATATTCACAGGAAGAGAGATAGAAGAGAGCCAAGAGGGAACCGATCTCAGCATAATGTTGACCATGGCAGACACTTGGGAAGAGCTTAAGCGATTGCAGGATGAAGTTTCTAACCAGGAGAGAGAGGGATGGATCAAAGCTGGGTGTGAGAAAGGAGACGTGGATGTGTGGGTATCAAACGATGGGAGAGCCGTGTTGCCGGAAGAATTGCTGAGTCCGATGGCTAGATTGATACATGGACAGGCACACCTGGGTAGAGACGCAATGATGAGAGTGTTCAGACAGACGTGGTATAACCCACGGTTCCGAGCAATGGCAGAAACTGTATGTCAGAGGTGTGTTACGTGTCAGCAGATGAATGCTGGAAAGAGAACGGTAGTCACGTTGAGTCACATTGGAAGGTCGGGAGGGCCCTTCAATAGACTACAGTTGGACTTCGTGGAGATGCCTAGGTGCAATGGATTGAGGTACATTCTAGTGATAGTATGTGTATTCTCACGGTGGGTGGAGGCTTACCCCACACGCAGGTGTGACACTCTGACAGTGGCTAAATTACTGTTGAGGGAGCTCATCCCTAGATTCGGGATCCCGACCTCTTTGGAATCAGATAGAGGAGGGCACTTCCATAGCGAAATCATGAAGTTACTTTGTGCAGCATTGAACATTGATCAGAGACTCCACTGTAGTTACAGACCAGAGGCTTCTGGGATGGTGGAACAAGTTAATGGAACTTTGAAAGCCCGGATGGCAAAAATGTGTTCTTCGACATCCCTGAAATGGCCCGACGCCTTGCCACTGGTGCTAATGAGCATGCGAAGTGTCCCAGACAGAAAGACCGGGTTGTCCCCCCATGAAATATTAATGGGGAGGGCAATGAGACTGCCAGCAGTACCAGCTACAGCCTTGATAAGCATCACTGATGATTTGATTCTCGATTATTGTAAAGGACTCTCTGATGTGGTCCGTTCTGTATCCCACCAGGTGCAAGCAGCAGTGGTTCCAGCCTCGAGTGATCTGTGCCACGACTTGTGTCCCGGTGACTGGGTGCTCGTCCGAAAGCACGTGAGGAAGAGTTGCTTGGATGTCCGCTGGCGTGGCCCGTATCAGGTGATTCTGATCACGAACACAGCAGTAAAGTGTGGAGGATTGCCGAACTGGGTGCATGCTTCCCATACCCGCAGAGTTCCAGCACCCTTGGAAGAAACAGCTCCTCTCGTAAATGAAAACCCAGCGGATGTGGCAGGGCCACATGAGAGGACAAGTCAAGCTGTAAGGGTTGCTGACACAGCTGGTGGTGCACTAGAGCAAGCAGAAGGGGGTTTCCACAATTCGAACCCTGACTCAGACACCGAAGAAGGAGACGGTGCAGTGGGCGGAGAAGAGTCAAATTCAAAAGAAAGAGGAAGTAGTGCACTGGGTATAGAAGGGGAAGGCAGACGAACGAACAGAAGTGCAGAAAGTTGGCCTGAGAGACAGAGGCGACTGAACTTGAGGTTAGCACCTGAGAGAGACCTTGCTCCAGTGTCTGAAGTATCTGAAACGGAAGCAAGTGACGAAGACCAAGCACAAGACAGTCGGCGAACGTCAAGGAGAACAAGAGTACCTTGTCGCAGATACTCTACCCCTGAGTGGACTTACACTGTGTTTGATGCAGGGGGTGGTGAGTACGGGAAGGCTGAGGTCAGTGCAAGTGGTCTGTCGGAGCCCGAATGTGGTGGTGAAGGTGGTGCTGCGGATGCCAGGGCTCGAGATAGAAGGAACACTGACTCTCACGGTTCCGAATCCCCCGCTTCTGAGTGAAGTCCGAAACTTGCTTTTGCATCGACTCGAATTCCCGCCTTTTGGAGTTGAGCCGTTTTCACATGAAGTGCTGATTTTGCGTCTTGAACTTTTGTATCACGTTCTGGTCTCGCTCAATGAGGATCTCATTGTGGATCAGTTATGAACTGTAAATAAAAGTCTAAAAGAAGAAGATAACCTAGGTCCGAGTGGAAGAAGAATAAACTTAGGGACTTTCCACAAGAAGAGGAACGAAAACTAGGGAAGTCTTTTTCTGGACTGTGTAAATAAGTTGTGATCGGAAAGGGAAAGCCCGGAGATTTCATGGTTGCTCGAGCTGGTTAAGCAAGTCACAAATAAAGGACAGAGACTTTTTCAGAGTTCTTTGCGATAACCAAGACTTTTGAGAACTTTCGAAATCATGGAGCCGGGAGATCCCAATCGTAGATCAAAGTGGATTGTAGGCATTCTTATAAGTAGTGTGATAATTTCTATAATCATAGTAGTTGTAGTCTCATATACTGGTTCGCACGAGCCAGAAGTAGAGGCAGTGACAGGGACACCGACACCTATCACACCTAGCCAGAAGGGGGTAGACAGGGCAGCTGATAGAGCTTTGCTATTAGAAGAAAGTTGTAGATTACATGTAGATTTATCAAAGGGTGATTTTAAGTTAAATGCATATGCTAAGTTGTTGTATGAGTATGTTGACGTGATGGATGCGAAAGATTGTTATGTGTGTATGCAGTTGCCTACTTCAGTGGATGAGGGTATTAGATATCACCATCTTCCACTGACTTATGGTATTTCATGTAGTCTTTTGCTTAGTTTGTTTTATGAGAGAGATCAGTTCGAGTATTTCTTTTCCAATTTCGACGCAGTGCTTCCTGAAGTCCCAGCTTACAAGCATTTGAATAAGTATGACTATTATAAGACCGAAGACAGACTGAGGAAGTACTTCATACCGAGTTTGGCATTGGATACAGCATTCGCACACAGAAACAATCTGACTTGTTTGATGTCGGATGTAGAGAGAAAGTTTGTAGATCAGGTTGAAGATAGGTATAGAAAGCTGACTGAAAACCGAGATTTAGGGCATCACAGGACAGATTGGACAGAGGAAGAACGGTTGCATAAGACCAGGGGAAGCTATGGTCCTATAGCGTTAGATAAGGAGCAGAGGGGTAAGTTGTGTATAAGGCGTTATCAGACTTACTACGAAAAGGTTCCAGTGGGACAAAGTACTTGTGATCACGTTTTCACCATGGCAGATGTGGCAAAAGATTTTCTCCAAGGTCCTGTACAAGTGATACCAACGGTGTATTATGTATGTGGGAAGAATGCTTATGTGAGGTTGCCTGCAAACTGGTATGGAACATGTTATTTGTCAATAATATTTCCAAAGATTTACCATACAGAAGACTTAAATCTTCTAGAGGGTGGAGAGCATTCAAGAACGAGAAGAGCTGCAAGTGCAGGAATCGTTGTGGGGGATATCTTTGGAGCTATGATACCTAGTCTAGGAGTAGTCTTGAATGATGTGAAGATCCGGAGGTTAGCGACTGTGGTGGATGAATTTTCGATGAACACAGCAAAGTCGTTGGTGTTGGTGGAAGGAGAGATGTTGTCGATAAGGGGAATGGTTTTGCAGAATCGCCTTGCTTTGGATGTCCTATTGGCAAAAGAGGGCGGAGTCTGTAAAATGTTGAAGGTTCAAGAGTGCTGCACTTATATACCAGACCGTAGCAAGGATCTGGAGAAATATATAAGTAACATCACTATGATCCACACAAAGATAGCGGATTTGACCGAAGAAGGGGCCTGGGAAAAGGTCGGAAAGGGTTTTGGTCAAGTGGGAGGTTGGTTTGCGAACCTAGGAAAGGGATTCCTTGGGTACTTCCTGAGACCACTCCTTATTTTGGTGGTTTGTGTGGCTGGCTTGTGGATTATGATCAAGGCCTACAAGTGGTATCGAGCAGGCCGAGTCAAGAGAGCTTTGAGGGAAAATGACATGAGATTGGCAAGACTACAGGACAATCAGTATCAAAGGCTCAAGAGCATGGAGAAATTTAGATCAGGGAAGATGGCAACAAGTTCTGTTTAGGTCGGTTCCTTCTCCGAGGGAGTAGAATGAAAAATGATGACAGGAGTCATCAAAGGGGGAACTGATAGAGCGAAATGTTCTTGTGAAATTGTAGGGGTGCATCATAATCACTGATAGGCCGCACCCATGTGTATTCAGACATATATTCGTTTATATCCCATTGTATACTCATGCACGTTTAGTAAAGAATGAATAGTTCACTGAGACAAAGTGAACTCCGCAGTATAATGGTGTTAGGATAATGATGTAATGTAATGCTTATTGAATTGTGTGAACATAATGCATAGAGGAATTAGTTCGTGTGTGTAATGTAATTGCAGTAGTTTAAATGTGCACCATATTAAAGTTGCACATGTAATTCATTGTTTGCATATGAATCATAATGAAAATGCTTATAGGGAAAAGTAAGATGTGTGTGTTTAAAAGTCATATGTAACGGCCTGACTACATATATGCTTAGGGAAGGCTTGGTTTATTCTTATGTTAGCTTATTTTGTATGAAGAGAAAAGTTTCTCTTGGTAAGGCTCTCTGGGCACAAACGGTAGATTTAATTTGCACAGTAGAAGGTTTCTGTTGAAAGTATCTTTTGTTGCAGGTGCAAGGACACATGTCTCGTTAGTAAGACTAACTCTTTGTTTTCAAAAGCTAGAGAGAGGGGAGGCATGGTACGGGGAGTGAAACGGAATGTAGGGATGATACTTTCAGCGGAGAAGGTGCCTGGGACTCAAGGTCAACGCAACCGTCCAGGATGAAGTCACCGTTTCAATGGAAAAGCACAAGAAAGAAAACCTGGCCAAGGAGGCGTGATAAAGGCGTGTACAATTGTAGTGTGGTTTTGTATTAGGGTTAGTGCCCTGAGGGAGGAGGCCAGAGAAGAGTTAGGGGAGACCTGAGAGAAGGACAGAGCTGAGCTTAGGTATTATGTGATTGCACTTCTTAGGAAGTCTTCACAGCTGACACCTTTTATTCTTTCTTGCCTGGGAAATCGTTATGCAGGGATGTCACTTAGCGTTAGTGTAGGGACAGCAATTGATTGTAAGCTTGTTTAGTCCAATGAAGAGCAACTTAGAAATTGGAGCAATCATAGTCTGGTTGATCCTTCTAGAACTTTCTATTCTCCTTATCCTGAGTCGGATGAGATTCTTGCGTAGATTATTATTTGTATTAGTGCCCATTTATTTCTTTAACCTCGTGTTGAGGTGCTTGCACGTTCAGTTATTTTTGGCGATAATAAATTCTCAAACTTGAATTCGGAGTCAGTGGTCCTTTCAGATAAAATGAATGCTGATGTCTAACCTGATGAGATTCTCTCCTTTACACTATTCAACAGGTAAAAAGATCTTGGCGACCAGAAGGTTCTTATAGATAATTAGATAAGAATCGGCGTTATCAATGTGAGACGATTGCAGGATGATGCTGAAGAGAGTGAAAAGGATGTTTGGATGAAAATAGGGTGTACCCGAAGAACAGATGATGATGTGTGGGTTTATCCAGATGGCAGACCAGTCATGCCTGATTGCCTGATTTCACACATGGCCAGAATGTATCATGGAGACACACATGTAGGAAGAGATGCCATGATTAGACTTTTTAGACAAAATTGGTACAATCCAAGGTTTAGGGCTGCAGCAGAGAGCCTTTGCCAGAGGTGGTTAACTTGCCAAATGAATAATCCAGGAAGGAGAACAGTGGTTGGACTGGGAAAAATTGGAAAGGCAGAAGGCCCATTTGTGAGATTACAGTTAGATTTCATTCAGTTACCACCATGTAAAGGACTGAAATATGTACTTGTCATAGTGTGTCTGTTTTCAAGGTGGGTGGAGGCTTACCCTACCAGGAGGAATGACAGCATAACAGTTGCAAAACTGCTATTACGAGAACTCATTCCACGGTTCGGTTTCCCAGTAACTTTGGAATCAGTTAGAGGGAGTCACTTCAATAACGATGTAATTCGAATAATCTGTGAAGCATTTAAAATTGAACAAAAATTGCACTTTGCATACCGCCCAGAGGCTTCTGGAGTGGTTGAACAAATGAATGGCACAATAAAATCAAGATTGTCAAAAATGTGTGCATCCACATCATTAGAATGGCCAGATGCGTTGCCTCTAGTCTTAATGGGACTCAGAAGTATTCCTGATAGAAATACAGGATTGAGTCCACATGAAATCATCATGGGAAGAGCAATGAGACAAGCCCATGTACCTGGCAATAAACTGCTGATCATAACTGATGATATGGTTCTAGATTATTGCAAAGTATTGGCTGACCTAGCGCGTTCTGTCTCTCACCAGGTTGGAGAAGACACAGGGGGATATTAGCAACAACTTGCGATAATTATCGCAAACCGCGCTTAGCGCGTTTTTTTTTATCGCCGCCTATCGCTGGATATTATTGCGGAGATAACACGCTATTAGCAACGCTTATCTCCAATGCGATAAAATATCCAGTGATAGCGGCAAAATGCGTGAATATCGCTGGAAATCCAGTGATATTCACGCATTAACGCCATGGTGGACTTAGCCTGACAATCCACCTCCCATTCAACAAACAGGTAAGTCATGTTTTTAGCAGGTGTTAAATTCTAGCGATATTCGCACTTAGCGCGACTTTTGTTATCGCTTCGGCTGCGTTGCTAATAGGGGGAAGTTGTGTTAGCGACTGTTTTCAGTCGCTTTTAGTTGGGAACGCCTACCTTGCATGTCATTAGCGATAATTATCGCTGGCATGCAAGGCGATGGGAAAACCGGCCGCTATCGCCAGAAAGCTGTCGCTAACGCCTGTTAGCGACAGCTTGCTGATAGGGCGATAAAAAAATCGTCGCTTTGGCGGCAAAAAGTGCCGCTAAAGCGGCGATAAAGCCCTTGCTAATATGCCCCGCAGTTTCCAGGCAACCTGAACAAGAGCATGATCTGAACCCCGGAGACTGGGTGGTAGTGAAGCATCACACCAGAGAAACGTGTTTATCACCCAGGTGGGGCGAACCTTGTCAGGTTATATTGGTTACAAACACAGCAGTGAAATGTGCAAGTTTACCTAATTGGATTCATGTAAGCCATACCAAAAGGGTGCCAGCTCCTGAAGAAAGAGATCCTCAGTCAGCATCAATAGCTGAGGAAGCAGAAGGTTGTACAGCTGAAGAATCCCAAGTGATAGATTCAGGAGTAGCTGAAGAAGAACAACCGAGCACAAGTCAGGACTGGATGCCAGTGGTTGATATACCTGAAGTCTTTATCAAAACAAGGAGCAGAGTTAGATTAGAGGAAATTAGAGAGGACCAGATAGGCGAAGAAGAACAAGCTCAGGATAGGGAGGTTGAAACTATAAAGGAACCTGATCAAGCCCAGATAGGGAAAGGAAATTGGGCTCAAACTGACAACGAAACAACAGAGTTTGAGCAGGGACAGATAGGTTCAGAAGAACTCGGTCAGGCTGCAGAAGTACAGAATGCAATAAGCCCTGATCAGAACCAGTTAGGACAAGAATATCACATTCAGGGAGAAGAAAACCAAGAAAACATCGAACATGAAAATATCAAGCAAGAAAAGGTCAATCCTGAACAGGGCAAGTTAGCAGAGACTCACATTCAGGCAACTGAAGAAACAACAATAAGACCTGAACAAGGGCAGATAGAGAGGAAAACTGAAAACAAAGACAAACACATTGTGCCACACATTAATGTGAATAAAGGAGTATTTGGAAAAGACACAGCAGGTGAAGGTACAGTGCAAACCAAGAAAGTCAGAAAGGGTGATCATTGGCCTAGTGTCATTAAAAAAGTGAAATATCATATAGTAACACGAAGTGAAGACCCAGAACAAGTAAATGAAGTAACAAGCTTAACTGGACAAACAAGTGGGACTGAAAAACGAAAAAGCAAAAGATTGAAAATCGTGAACAATAAGTTTAAAGGTCCTGATTGGACTTATGTAATTCTCGAAGACTGTTAAAGTTCAGAGAACAGTGAAAGTGGTGACGAAGGAACAAATGCAGAGCTAACTTATGAAAAAGAAGTAAAACCACCTTGATAACGTTAAAGGTTTGAGGGAAAAGGAAAGAAGAGAAATCTTCTTGGTCAAAAATGGCTGAGGACAGAGTTTTCGGGAGACCGAAACGAAAATGTTGTAAAAGATGCTGTGCTATATGCATATGTAGTCTGGTATTGGTGCTTATAGTGTGGTTAGTTGTGATTGTAGCAATTCCTTACCTTATGATAATGGACAAAAAGAATAACAACAATACCAAGGGAAGGATAGATAACCTGAAAAGTGATAGAGTAGAAATAGAAGCAGAAGATGAACCAGATTTTCATCACGCTGTAACAGATAACAATACTAGCTTAAATGTTTTTACTAAATTATTGTTTCAGTATGTAGATACAATGGATGTTAGTGATTGTTATGTCTGTATGAAGTTACCTGAATCAGTAGCAGAAGGTTTAACCTATCATCATTTGCCTTTAACTTATGGTATATCATGTAGTGTACTAAGTAGTTTATTTTATAGAACAGGGAAACTTCAGTATTATTATTCAAATATAGATGTGATATTTTCAGAGGTTACTATTCGAAAGAATCTGAACCCAGTGCTTAGTAGTCAAGATGCACAATTTATGGGAGAATTTTTCTTAACGATGAAGTCAATAGACATAACACATGCACATAGAAGCAATCTAACCTGTTCATTACGTGAAGAAGAAAATATATTTTTAAACTTAGTTGAAGATAGAAGACAGAATTTCCAAAAGAAAGCGTCTGAGCATAAAGCTCACCTTCCACCTTGGGCTGAGAAAGAGGGTATTTACACACCTGGCAAGGCTCAAGCTGCTATGACTCTCGATTTTGTAAAGATAGGGAAAATTTGTCTTCATAGGTTAAAAACGAAATATAACAATGTTTTTATTGGTACCAGTGAATGTGAACACAATTTCTTAATTCTTGGAGGTTGGGGACTAAAAGGAGGAACAGATTCAGTTTTTCCTGGAATCTATTATGTGTCTGGGAATAAGGCTTACTATAGGCTTCCTGCATGGTGGTACGGAAGTTGTTATTTTGGAATAGTTTTTCCAAAAATATACCACGTAAAAAGAAACACTGGGAGCAATGAAAATAATAGTGAACTAACACGTAGTAAGAGAGCTAGTTTTTCAGAAATTGTAGGTGATATATTTGGTGCATTGATACCTTCAGTGGCAGTAATTCTGAACTCAAGGAGAATATGTAAGTTGTCTACAGTGGTTGATCGTTTATCAACGGATACTGCTGGAGGATTTCTAATGATTAATGCGGAAATGGTTGCGATTAGATCTATGGTTATGCAAAATCAACTTGCTCTTGATATATTATTAGCAAAAGAGGGCGGAGTCTGTAAAATGTTGAAAACGAAACATTGTTGCACATATATTCCGGACAAAAGTACAGAAATCGGAACACATATAAAGAATATTACTAAACTTGAGAAGGAACTGAAACCACTGGAAGTTGATAGTGTATGGGAAAGATTGACAAATAGCATTGCGTCAATTGGTACCTGGTTTACTAATTTAGGGAAAGGACTTATAAGTAAAATAATAGTACCCTTAGTAGGGATAGCAATAACAGTATTATCAATAATGATATGGTGCAAATGTTGTAGAAAGAAGGAAACATATAGGGTGACAGGAAGAGGCAAGAAAAGAAAATTTGAAGAGATTGAATTAGAAGACCTGAGAAGTGAAATTTACAAGAAACTGAAGGGAAAAGATAAGAATGGACAGTATAAAAATGAAAATGTGACTGAAATATGCTAAAGTTGGCATCTGGTTGTAGGTAATTTTGATGGCTCAGAAACGCCATCAGAGAGGGGATTGATGGAGCAAGGACTCACGATGAGACTTGCTCGGAAGCAATCCTCTCACAGTATCAATTAATTTGTACTAGAACCTTGTAATGTCTTTATTAATAATGTGTAAAACAAACATATTTTATCTAGAAGAAGCTTGCCTATGTGTTTTCCGTTAATAAGTAATCCTTGTCTAATCCAAAATGGCCGCTAAAACGCGAGAATTCTACTGCGCATGTGTCAACCATTTCACATGGTATGACGTCTTTCTTTGCTTGGAGGGAATCTTTGCTCCTGCGCAGTGTATGCTAAAATGGCCACTTTAATGTTCTCACATGCTAAAGCTTTCGCATTGCTGCAATTAATAATGTGGTATTCTAAAGCTACTAATGCGGGATAGACATTTATAAATAAATGGGATTAGTGTAGAAGTAGGAGGTATACAGTGAAAACATTTATTTTTGATTTTAATATGTTTCTTCTTTGATTTTCTATTAGTTCGTAAGTAAGTAAGTAATCCTTTATTGTTTGATTAATTAAAATCTTACAATAATACAAAAATCATATATTAGTCCAATATAAACAGTTAAAACAACAAATATAAAAATGCAATGTTTTTAAACTGAGGTACATTTGATAAAAATTCATTACATGTTGTATTTTAAAATGTGGTGGTTTTAGATTTTAAATTATGCCCCTCTAATTTTTTCCCTACTTTCAATAAAAATTTTACAAATGCAGAGTTCATGAGTATATCATCCGAAGACAAACATAATATCAACGCTTGCCTACATGTCCTTACTCCTCGGTCATTGAATAGTCTCTTAAGTATGCTCATTCTTTCGTTTTTCAATTCAGGACAGAGACACAGTCGGTGCATAATATTCTCCTCCCCAAATTTACATAACCTACATAATGTGTCCTCTTCTGATTTTTTCCAAGGGGGTAAATGGCATAATCCCGGTAATTCACCAAATCGTGCTTTTGTAAAAATGTGTTTGTTTTTCAGCGACCATGGTGTATCCAAATATTGCTGTATCTTCTTTTTTGAAAACCCATTTATTATTGGCCATGCATGTTTTCTTTTTACAAATATGTCTTTGTCTCTTATCAGCGATAAATGATCTGTTTTTTTGTTGATAGCTTTTTTAAATGATTCCTGGGTTATGGTAGTTTCCCAGATCGACATTACCTCAAATTCTTCTAGCGCTGTATTTAAATATTTCCAGGCCGGCGATTTCCTGTTTTCACTTATTTCCTTCCATAATAGCTGGGACATTTGGTTATCATGGTCGTTTTTTATTCTGTTCCATACTTTAATAGCTTGTCCTTTTCTTGCATACAGCTGGTTATTTAGGCCAAATTCCAGCCTTACTTGTGCTTGGGATGCGTTATTAGGCAGGCGGAAAAGGGTTTTAAAAGTTTTTGAGACCGCGTTATTGATGATAACAGCATCTTTTCCATGTAAGGCCTCACTACCATATGTTAAAGTAGGCAGCAATTTTGCTGATATCACCTTTAGGAAGGGACGATAAGTCAGATCGCTTATTGATTTCTGTATAATCCTCAATGCAGCTGTCAAGGCGTTTGCTTTTCTGTAAATAGCAAGTTTTTGAGGGAGAAAGTTTCCATTGTCATTGAATAAAACACCCAAATATTTATAGAATTCTACTTGTTCTAATTGCACTTTTTCCAAAAACCATTTAGATTTGTGTTTAAGTCTTGAATTTTTTGTAATCACCATAACTTTAGTCTTTGTTTTGTTTATTACCATCCCATTTTCTTTTGAATACACTGATATTCGAGCTATTAGCCGTTGTAAACCCACTTTTGTATGACTTAAGAGTATGACATCATCCGCATACAGCAAATTCAATATTTGTTTGTTAGCTAATTTAGGCGGATGTGCATTTAATTCATTCAGTACATCTGTTAGATCTGCTAAAAACAGGTTAAAAAGTAATGGGGCCAATACGCACCCTTGCTTTAGTCCACCTGTTGCTGATATTTCATTAGTTAGTGTCAGACCATCCCCCATCCGCACTCTGACCCAGGTATCGGTGTGCAGGAGTTGAATCAGCTTTAATAATTGGTCTGGGATACATTGCTTTTGTAATTTTTTCCACAGGCGTTGTCTATCCACACAATCAAAAGCCGATCTAAAATCGACGAAGCACAAATATAAAGGTTGTTTTGTTAAAATTGCTTTATCCATTAGTACCGATAGAGCTAAAATGTTTGTAGAAGTTCCTAGACCTTTAATAAATCCTGTTTGATTAGGCGGGAGAATCTGTTTGCCCTTTACCCAATCAGATAAACTTGACAGTAGAATCCCCGCAAACAGTTTAGCATCTGTATCTTGCAGAGTTATTAGACGATAGTTCTCGGGCAGGGCCCTATTTCCTTTCTTAAAGATAGGGGATATTAACGACCCTCTCCAGGATTCTGGTATTGCCCCTATCCGTACAACCTCTTTAAAGACCTCTGTTAGATGTTCCGCCCACAGGGCTGGTTCCTCCTTATATAGGGCAAACGGGATGCCGTTGGGACCTGGTGCCCCATCTTTTTGTTTCTTTATTAGTTTAGACACTTGTTGCTGTGATATATCAATTTCGCTATCATATTCTAAATTTAATGTAACCATCCATTTGTGATTACCATCCTGATTATTTATTTTCCCGTCGGGATTTAGGTGTTTCACCAGAAAATTAACCCATTCAGTCTCAGTTAATACAGATACTACGACGGATTTGTCCGGTCTTACTAGACCATTTATCATTTTCCAAAACTCCCTTGAGTTTGTTTGGTTACTAGCATAAAAATGTTTTGTCCAAAGATCGTGCTTAGCTTTGTTTTTTTCGTTCCAGATTAATTTCCTCAAATTTTGATTTATGTTTTTTAGTTTAGGTGTTATTTCTTTGTTATTTGGAAGCTTGGTTAACTGTTTCCTGAGATTGTTTCGAGTCAGTCTCATTTTTCGTACAGTATACGTTAAATTAATATTTATTTCCCTTTTTTTCATTGTGTCACTTGTTTTTTCTCAGTTTTAGATGAAGGATCATATGGTTTGACTAATTTGCATGTGAAGTTTACCCATTGATCAATTGCGGACCTCGTGGTTTTATCTTCAAAGCATTCTTTAACCAGTTTTTGCGCCAGTTCATTGATGTATTCTTTATTGTGTGGTTTCCAAATAAGTTTTCTATAATTAATAGTTCCCGTCTGACCGTGCGTTGACAGATACAGTTGATGTTTCGTACTTGGAAGTTTTGTAGTGATTATTTGTTGACTATGATCACTATCTGGCACCTTCCTTAGGTAATACGAGGTAAAGTTGTTAAAAATGTTCAATGATACCATCGTATAGTCAATTCGTGACTTTGAATTATGTGTGTGAAACGTCCATGCTGGTGGTGAATCCATCTGGAATCTCCCATTTAGTATTCGTAGTCCCATTGCTTGAATGTCCTTCACAAAGTTTATTCCTAATTTACTTTGCCTGGACTTAATTATTATCAAGTGTTTGCTCCGGAATTAACCATTGTTGATTTTGCGACTGTACAGTGTCGCCTCTTATAAAAGGTACTAATAGATTTAAATTAAAGTCGCCCGTAAGTATAAAGTCTACAAAAGGATCATCCATCATTTGCTCCAGTAGGAAACTGGTAAGAGTAGCACACATATTCTTCCTTGAACTCTGTGTAGGGGGAATATATATATTGATCAGCATTAAGGATTTTTCTCGGTCACTTGCTTTATATCATAACATTACCGTTTGGACATTACAGTTATTCGTAACCAGCTGCTCATGTTCCACTTTCAGGTCAATAGATATGAATATTGTTAGATCCCCACTGGGGCGACCATGTTTATTATGCTTAATCGCGGGCTCAAAATATCCCTTGTATCCCTGTAACATAAAGGGGTCAGTTGCCCATGTTTCCTGTAGTAAAATGATCTGATAGGAATTAGATATTGCGTTTAGGTCGGCATTATTTACCTTTTTACTCATCCCATTTATGTTCCATGAGCACATCCTTATTCTTTCGCTGTCCTTCTTTAATTATTTGATTATATTTTCTTGTTTGTTCTGTCATTGTTCATGATTACCGTGTAAAGCCATCGATATCCATTTTTCATTTATTCCTGTAGCCTTTCCTACTTTACAATCAATCATTGACTTTTCAACATCTTGATCTATTTTTCCTAAAGGATTTTTTAATATAGAGAAGACTGGGGCACCCTTTTTTCTTTTTTCCCTTGATATTAAACTTTCTTCTTTAATAAGCGGAGTTGGATATACCTTTGGCGCTGGCTTGCTAATTATTATCCCCCAGCTATGAAAGATTTCTTGTTCATTCATGATTCGTTCCGCTATAGAAGGAGTTGTTACAGTTATCAGAGTTAATGGCTGGCTGCCTTCCACATTTTGTAGGAATCCGACACATTCAATGTCTTTAGTTGACACGTTTGCTAATGATGGAATCGATTTAAAAGGCAAAGAACATTGCCTCTATTCAACGTGTCTTGGTTACCTCGGGAATCATATACTGGTTTAAAAGTTATTTGTACAGACCCTTTAGTCTTTTTCTTTAAAACCTTCCTGGTCCTTATTTATGACTTGTTTGTCCTTGCCATGTCTTACAATAACTAGGTGATCCCATTTCGATATGTATCTGATATCCTCTGTTTGTTCTATCATATCATTTTGTCTCACAATTTTATGGTTAAGTTTCTTATTCTGTTGTTCTGAATTTGAGGTAATTTGGTGGATCTGATGTTGTGTTATGTTCAAACTTGGATTTGGGACTGTATTATGATCCCCTCGAAGTGATCTTTGAACTGCTCGGCTACTATATAATTGTTCTTCATCTATAATAGCTACCAGATCTTTAGATTTACCAGAATTTAGTGGACTTTTTACTTGATCCTTCTTTTCGAGCGATACACTTTGGATGTCTTCACTGATCTTTTTTACTACACAACAGTTTCCTTGCTGTCTATATTGTGTTTCACGTGTTAAAGTTTTTTTTCCCTCTTTTACAGGTTCGTTAGATAATCGTTCAACGGTGTCTGATGTAATAACTATGCCTGTTTGAGGGATTTTTTGAGGGACTTTTTGACTGGTCGATTGTTTTCCTTTTTTTGCAAAAATATCGAAGTACTTAGTGTTCTTTATCTTTGCTGATGTAGACTGCTCTCTACATATATCATTTTTTGTTTACCTGTTGTTACCTCCAAACGATCTTTTCCTTCACAAGCCATATTGGTTGGAATTTCCTCTTGAGGGTATGTTGTAACTATATTCTCCATCTTGGCTTTATTTCTTGCTTTGCGTAATTTTTTCCTGTGTCTTTTTGTCATTTTAAACAATGGCGAATCCGCTTCTTTGACCTCCCGGTCTTCAATGGCTTTGCTACGAGATGAACCGATGGTTTTTCTCCTAATGACTTATTTTTTTTCCGTTGTGTATTCAGAGCTACTGTCGGGCTTAATTTGTCCTGGGTGTCTAGGTCTATTATAACACTGGGTGGTTCCTCAGTCGTGGTCAACTTATTTTTCAATGTTATACACATATCCTCTTTATTCTCTTTATTCTTATCTTGTTTCTTTTGAAGGCTCACTTTAACGTCTTCCAGTATGGTATTAATAACGGCCGGTATTGTTGTCATTTTATTTATTATTGGTGCACAAGATAAGTTGTAGCTGCTTCAGTTTGGGCTCTAATTATCAAACTATTTAGCTCAGCTAGTTTGTGATCTATTCCAGTCACTGCATTTGCCATTGTTCCAAGTAATTCAATTTGAATGTCCATTTTATTCGACTGATAAGTCAATGCTTCTAGAGTTAATGATGATGTTTGGTAGAAAATATCCCAAATCGACCCCAGGTCCTGGTTATCTATGGTTTTGTTTTTTTGATCCCACTGTAGTTCGTGTTTACTATTAGAGGAACTTTTACGGTCGGCCCAAGGGATTTCTTGCATTATTGGTAATTCTTTTAAATCGGGCACAACGATATATTTGCTCCTATCATTTCCACTATATAACATTTTGCTGTTTTTTGCGCTATTAGCGCTATTAAAATGTGTAATTTCCGATTTTGTTCCTATAGTTACACTTGTTCCTTGTAGATTTTCTTCCCTGGTTCCTAATTCATGATCATAGCTTGTCAATATTTTTTGTTGATTGAGTGGTTCATCTCCCTTTTCTTTACATTTTATTTCCATGTTTGTGACTCCATTATTACCTGTTGGCGTGGTTATCCCAGATGAGGAAATAGTGTGGCCATTTGTTCTGATTTGACTTCCCTGGGTGACTTCAGTTATGTTGTCATTTGTATCTTATTTCGACCTTAACCTCTATAGGTAACTTAGTCGATGTTATTGATTTTTTCCCGGTCGCCTCTTCTTGTGACATCTCAACCCTTGATATTTCCAACACATCCATATAATTTTGTTCCATTTGGGAATACGATGTTATATTTAGTAATTCAAGGTCGGTAATTTGGTCAGTCATTTGGTCAGTCATTTTGCCTTCTATGTCCGCAATGTGGGGATTCTTATCCAATTCCTGCTTTTGTCCAACAGTTTGCATACTTCCCTCCAAGTTGTTAATTGGCTTAAATGGCTTAATCGGAGTTTGTAGCTTTCTTATTTCTGTTTCTATTTGGCTTGTCATCAGAGCTCCAGATTGGTCTTTCATAAAATCAAATTTGTGTGGGACCTTTATGGATTTTTCAAACATCCGTGCTATTGGTGAGATTAATGTTTGTTCCACCTCCTTTAGTTGTGCTTTAGCTTTTTTTAATACCCTTGGTGCTTGGACTTTCCACGCTTGTCTTGTTGGAGGGCCCGATGTCCTTTCCTTTCCAGAACGCATGCCTGATATTTATTAGTATTTGTATTTGCAATCAGATTTTTAATGTTATATATTTTTTATCAAATGCGCCACAAATGTACCCCCAGCTATACCAGTGAGCAATGCCCAGTATATATAGTCATACGGTGCAACACTGATCCCTTCTGTAGGCCGCCAATGGCCTTTGTCAGTGGCCCGGTCTCTGATGATGGGGGTATGGGCAGCAGGTAGGTGTTTTCCCCTAAATTGCGTTTTCCCCTAAATTGCTTGGAGGGGGGCGGGGAGATGGCGAAAAAATAATCAGGAGGAGGATCGGGAGCAGGGCACACTGGGGCACCACAGCCGCACCCAACCTAATTGGGTCGCTTCCGTGGCACGCCCGGGCACAACACTCTGCAGCCTCTGATAGCGGAGGCCGCACTCCAGACCCTGCTCTTGCCGCACCCGGCTCCTAACGCAGCCTGCTCGCTCCTTACCGCAAGCTGCCTGACGCCGGCGTTGTGAGAGAGGCAGAGGCGGCAATCAGCAGTCAGCAGCAGCAGCCGTCGCCCGTTGACCTCAGTTGCAAACCGGGTCTCGGGCGTCGGGCCACGATTCACGGATTGTCCGTAGTCCGTAATCCGGAACCACAGGGCGTCCTCCGGCAACGTCCTCCGGCAGCGTCTGCCGCCCGCTCACCCGCTCGCCTACTCCAGGCTCTCGCTCCTCGTGATCCTGCACTGCCACCAATGGATATGGGTAAAGTTTCTTTAAAATGCCATCGTCTTCATTTTTGGTGTAAATTGTCTACATGAGATAGTGCCAGGGGAGCAGAGGAAGTCGTCTTCTGTGTGGTAGTGCTAGCTGAGACCACCTGTCCTTTTTTGTGTGGAGGATGTTGTCAGGAATTTATTCTGAGCTGATCGGCACACATGAATTCTTCCGTTAGTTCCGACACTACTCATCTGGACAGGGCTGCAGCACTCCCGCTCCTCCGCCTTCAGCTTCCTTCCTTCCTTCCTTCTATTAGTTCGTAAAGTGGGCCTGGGTTGGCTAAACAGCAGCTCGAGAATTATGTGACCTGCGCATGCGTTCTGAAAACTAACAAAGCAAGGTGATGAAGTCAACTTGGAGGATGTCCAAGGACATGACCCGCTGATCACCTTCAGAGTTCAATTAAATGTCCTATGAAATGATACATTTTGTATATATTTTGTAATAATATTGGTGTGAAACGGGTGGGAAATAAAGCAAATGTATTAATTGAGAGGGGCGAGATTCTAAAACAATGGGCTTAAGAAAATTGAACTAAATCGACATGGTGTGAGGATCAACCCCCTGTCCCTGTCCAATCAGAATTAGTGGGCCCATAATTTTGAAACATTAATGGGAGTTACTTGGGCATAGAAGGGTATAATAGATATAGAATTAGCTAATTAGTTAGCAGCAGCGGCGCAGCAGTAGCGCTTAGGAGCAGCAGCGGAGCTGAGGCGTGATTGATCAGGAGAACCGAGCAGACTGAATCGCTGTCCGAAGAGGTCGTGAGGTGGGGGCGGCGGACCGTATTAGAGGGAGACGCGGAAGAGCCACGAGGAGGAACGAAGTGTCAGAGAGGGGAACGACGCAGGCGTCATTGATAGAGAGGTCATCTATCCTGTCCTGAACCTGGTCCGGAGGTCTTGGTCTTCATCCTTTCTTGGGGACCCTCTTTCCAACTCCTTGGCCAAGAGGTTTGGTTTTCACACCATTAGGTAACTATAAATGCGTAATCTTTAGTTTGTACTGCTGTCTCTATCTTCTCCTTTCTGAGGGACCGTCATTTGTGATTAGTAGGTGACGATACAGTGTGGTTCCTCCTTGATATGCGATCAAGTATTATGTGGTTTGTATTTTACTCTGCTAAATATTTTAGATAAACATTTTAAAACTTCCTGAGTCAGTGGTTATTTCAGGTGTTTAATGAAATTATGTTTTGTATGATCTCATATCAACCCCAGTTATCAAAGGTACATTGGTAAGTCATTACTCTTCGATCAGAAAAGGTAATTGGTAGCAGGGATTTTTTGATAAAGAGTACAACTGACTCCCACCAGCGGTGATTGCTAGTTAGTGTGAATGAATGGGCCCAGGTGAGTATTTAGTGTATGAATGCTTGTTGCTAGTAACCCGCTGGATCACCATTCACCCTTAGGTCAACATATTTACTTCTGTCCTCAGGCATGCCTGCCCATTCAGAGCATAATCATTTTTGAAAAATAAAGATTTTTTAATTAAAAAATGAATATAAAGTGGTGCATGAGTTCTTTAGATGGAGTAAACATGTCATCCGTCCTTGGGGAGAGAAGAAATGTCCCAAGTAGTACCTTGTCCAGGAAGGGAAAAACAATTTGTAAGGGAGTGGGCAACAGATAATAAACACATCATGAACATTATAGAAAAGGTTTACATACATCACTTAGAGTGGAAAATTATTAAAATAAAGGAAAAAGTTAAAAACAATAGTCCAAACAAATGAACTCACTTTCCACAGTATAATCAAAATACAAATGAAGGTCCAGCAAATCCAACATAAAACAAAACTGGTCCTCAGCCTAGATGCTGTCTCAGAACTGCTGTCCTGGGTTTAAGTTAAAGGTTCCTGATCATCATCAGGGTCTGATAGTAGGACCAATGGGCTGACACTGAGAGTTGAAGAGCACCTAGCAACTCAAAGAAGCACTTAACAAATCCTAAGAATTTACCTGCTGGGTTATTTGTCTGGGCAGAAGGGGAAGATGCACTGGGGCTCACACGACAACAGATGGGGAGAGATGGGTTTCATCATGAGAGTAAATGGATGCGTTCAAGAAGGACAGGCAGTAGCAGAGCTGCTAATGCTGGCTAACCTGCGACCATTTGTGGGCCTTGACCACGGCCTCTATCTTTTCAAGTCTCCTAGAGAGCATCTGCTGACCAGCAACCAACTGTTTCATGGACTTGGGTGTGGTGGGTGGGTGATGCAAGAGGGCTCACGAGTGCCCCTTGGTGCATCTCAACTAGTTTGCTAATCTACTTGTCAGGATCTCTTCAGAGAAGTAAGGGTGAAGGCAAGTGCAGCTCCTGACCCCCGTATTGTGGGGCATCTTCAATTGTGAATGGAGCTGCTTCAGGCCCGATAATGGAAGTCCTGTTCTGGGACATCACAGAAGTTGCGTCTTCCTCTCCGGGAGGAACCTCATCATCATCAGTCTTCACTTGGAATGTGGTCTTCAATTCTTTCACTCTCTTGCTAGCCTCAGCCCAGAGCTTCTTGATTGTGACTTTGTCACTCTCCAGCTGGACACACTCTCCTTGTGCATGCCATCTCCCTCCTCCACAGCAGTGGTATCCTCTGGTGTCCTCTGAACCTCAAAGTTCCTTAGCCTTCTTTTCCACTGGTCCTGCTGTTTCCTGCTTCCTTCTTGGCCACCCACTGAAGAGGTAAGGAGAGAGAAAAAGAATTATAAGTGCACTGCATATGTCCACTACTTTATGTACATTACAATAGTTAATGTAGCACTGTTAACAAAGGGGAACAATGGGTAACAAGGGAGAAGGTCATACATAAATCTTCTACATACAGAAGAATCATCATAGCACATGTGATGCATTGTTTACTTAAGCAATGTCACCCTCACAATCGCTCATGATAGTAAACAAGATTGCAGGCACAATTGTGTTGCAAACAGGTGGTGATTGATTGGTGCGGCTTGTGTGCCTGTTAGATGGGCACATGGTAGCAGATACCTCTAAGGATACATTATATATAAATGCCTTGACAATGACCATTTTGTGTTTTACAATGTCAGAATGTCTGAGCTGTGTGGTTCACACTGTCTAATATCTGTGTCTGACTTGAGAGAAGTAGACATGAGTACAGCTCCCATCTCGATTTAGCAATACAAATTGCCATTACCTGAAAAATAGGAGTTATGACCATTGTGGCTTGTACATTCTTCCAAAATCCACCATTGATTTATCATGACAAAGTTTCTATGAACCAATATATGATACAACTGGACTTCATGCATGTATTTCATAAACATTGAGAAATACAGACAATAGTTTCATTGAGCACATACTCTCAATTACACATTTTTGGATAACATGACAGAATACAGACAATATGGACATGGCAAGACCTATGAGACATGACACAGCAACACCTGCACCGACGCATCACTTCAGCTACACGATACATCTTCGATGAGACCCTCGCAATGTTCTGCAAACCAGGATTTAAGGTACTTTGTTCAGCGGGCCTAACTGGGTCCCTGTAGCCGGCCCACGCTCCATCGTGGTTGGTCTAAACTTGTGCCTTTGCCTTAGTTCGACACAACCACATATCTACAGTTGGCGCTTTATGCATTTTGGTGCTATTTTCACTGAAATCTCTAAACTTGAAAATCTCCGGATCTACTAATTGGATTTTTGATGTTTTGGTCTTGATTTGTTTCTTAAAATAAGTTCTGTTTTTCCAACTTGGTGGGGCATCCTTTTTGTGTGGTGTTTTCACTTTATGACTGTTTGAAGTGTTGCACAAATACTTTACACATTGCCTCTAAGTTAAGCCTGACTGCTCTGTGCCACGCACAGGTTAATTTTGGGTTGGCTTGTGCCTCACCCTGACAAGGATTGTGGGTGCTGCTTAACAACAGTCTCGGAAACGGGACCGACCGACCCATTATGATGCCACCGCACATGGTGCGGTCGCATTCTGACATTTCCCTATGGGAGCATGTGTTACGGCCATAAACCGGCCCTAGTACATGCTCCCATAGAGAAATGTGAGGTGGTGTTAATCCCTGGACCCCGTGGCAGGCACCTTAAGGTGCCTGCCACAGGGTGCAGGGATTAACAGGGGAGCACCATAGGTGCCCCCTCCGCCACCAACCAGAGGCCTCAAAGGAAAGGGGGCCCTCCTAGGGGCCCCCAAACACACTTTCCGATGGGTTTCCATGTTGGAAAGGCTGGCATGGAAGCCCTGTCGGAAACCGTGCATCGTAATCTGGACGGCGTAAACTGCCGTCCTTGAGCCCATCGGAAGCCAGCCGGAATGACTGGCTGGTTTAAATTCCGACCGGCTGAAGCAAAATCAGCCCGGTTGGAATTGAGACCAACGATGTCGGTCGTAAGGTCAGAGGCCTTATGACCGATATCGTAATAGGCCCCTCTGTGTCTACAGAGCTCTACTGCCACCCACTGTTTAAAAAATATATCTTCAGCTATCGGCAATGCAAGAGCTACTTAGTATAATATATGTTTACTCACTTTACTGGTCTTATTAGGACGGAGCAGAACTCCGCTGAATTCCACTGAGTTTTTATACAACTCCGCGGAATTCCATGTGGTGCAACTCTGCGAGCTCCGCCCACCCCCGAAAATAACACATGTATGTCTATTGGGTGTCCCTGCATTTTCCTCAATAAAACAGTACCCCACTTTTGTGGGTATCCTATCAGTCACACAGAAAAGGCCTTTAAATGAAAGGTGGATACACAAAGATTTTTCCTTGGAATTTTCATCTTTCTGGAGATGTGGGTAGCGAGGTGTTGTGGCACAGAGTTGGCCAGAACACAATAAAACCTTGTATCCCTAGACATTTCTGAAAACCTGACACTTGATGGAGCCTTAAGTGGTGTGGCTTGCATAGATTTCACTATTTCTTCTTACCAGGATTGCTCAGCAAACATCAAACGTTTGATTAAATAACACCCTGTCCTTGCTTTTCTTAGAGGGAAAGTTCCAGAACCCAGGGATTGACAAAAGGTCTAGTGGCATGTGTCTCAGTTAGGCCCAGTGGGAAACAAGACCATTTTACATGTACACATTTTTCCTAAGTTGCCTTGTCCTTCACATATTGGCTCTTGACCAACATTTGCATGCATGACAGTGCGGGATTAGTTTCCATGAAACTACACTTGCTTACAATTTCCACTTTGTAAGAACAGTGTCACAACACCTTGAACATCCCATACAAGGCCTGAACATACATTGTGCAAATGTGTTTGTTCATTGTTTGTTCGTGTGGCGACACAGCTATTTATAGAACATAAACAATGGTGGCCTGACTAAGGTCTCTGCGCGGAGCAAGAATGTTTTTTGTTATAAATAAGCAAGCATTTCCGAGTTCAGGCAGAGGATCATTTCCTGTCATTGGGAGGTCACCACACGCTGAAACCTCAGCCCAGCCGCTTGCTGACCCCTCTGTGAGGAGGGTGTCTAACCTGTGACCAAGACAGGGACCTACATACTTTCCCTTCAGGTAATGGGGGTTGGATCATCATCTAATAGGGGATTCTTGGCAGAACATCCACATACCCTAAACACTTATGTTAGGGAATGCATTTTTGAAGTACGCTATCTAGATATTGTTTTATATGCTTGCATATATACATTGTTTAGCAGGATGGTGGAACTGTTCATTACGTTCACTGTCCTTATACTGCAAATTACTCTTATCTGCTTCTGCTTATTGATCATTGCAGCGCATATATTGTATACAAGAATCAAGATGGTTCAATAAATATTGAAAATGTCCCTCTATGTATTCTTTGTAAATTTCTCTGAGAGAGCACGAGTGACTGAGTAAAAGGGTTCTAGATCTTTTACCACGATTCCTGGGGGGTCAGGGTTGTCATGTTCTGTGGTTGTCCAAGCCATTGACTACCTGTCTAGGTTTAGCGGTGCTTATGGTGACACAGTGAGCTATCTGACCTATCGGACAACATATCCTGACGGAATCAGTCTGGCACCATCCCAAAGTTTATGTTTTCCAACAAATGCGCAGGTCCTATTGGAAAGTGGAAACTACACAACGTGGCGATGCCAATGTTGGTAAAATAGGTTCTTATTTAATAGATCGCCTGAGTAGTTCTCTTGTGCATTCTCTGAGACCCCCACTTACCTACTAAACTGGAGACGTCCATGGTGGTAGGTACTCTCCTCAGCTGAGTAGGTAAATCCTATGTGTTGGCTGTAGGTTGTTCAAGCTTGAACTCTTCTAAGATCTATTTAAATTGTGCTACCTTCTGTGTAATTCCTTCAGAATAGTGTCTGAAGATAGAGGACTTAACATTGCTGAGAACTGCAGACATGCGGTTACTCAGGAACCATTACAACATGGTCTCGCACTTGCAGGTGGAGATGTTACCTTCGTGATTGAGGCTCATGAAGCATATAGGACAGAGGTGTTCTATGGCTGGGTTACATTTCTGGCTGCAGATAACACAACACAGTTATTTTACACCTACAAACAGGATGAAGTACCAGATAACTATATAAAGAAATAGAGATACCACTAACATACCAAGAACACATGAATTGGTTTAATTGCGCCCTACCACACATAACAGAAAATGCTAGACTAGGTCCCCTTAGCAAGGAGGGCGCAACATGGCCAGTCTAAGCCGGATAGATACCACATCCTAATGTTGATCATTTATCAGCAGCACAGGTGCGGATGCTATACAAGCATTTAGTAACAATATACAGATGCTTGACACAATTCGTTGTGCGAACATTAACAATTAGCCCTGCACAAACTGCTCAAGCTGAACAATCACAACTGGCTACCCCAGGTATCAGCCCACAAACATTGAATGCAGTCATAGGTAAGGTTCCCATCAGACGGGAGGAGATTCCATAGTGGATTGCACAAAAAACAAGTCAGCTTGAAACGGTATTTCCCCATACGGGTCTGCAGGAAAAACACTGATTATTAACAATTTGCTTGCTGATGGGGATGGCTACTCCTGTAGAAGACTGCACAACTTGGGGTACAGTCTTTGCTGCTGATTATACCAGAACACACAGTACCTCTTCATTGGCTGTTTAACCTGAAGTGCTGAAACAGATGGGAGATTTTGCGATGATATCCACCATCATATTGAGTAACATAATGGGGGAAGCAGCAGCGTTAGCTATACGCCAACGCCTAAGGGATTTGGCTCCAGCATAATAGGAGCTCAAATTATCTAAAATTATTGAAGAAACCTATGCTGTGCTGGGAAGAGATAATTTGGGAGCCAGACCTGGTAAACCATAATTAAAGAGTAATTCTGAAAAGGATAACTCTAAGCAAGCAGCCGACTCTTCTACAAAGAAGAAGTGGGACACTAAGAAAAACAAAGACAAAATAAAATCATGGGGTGGGTCTCCTACACAGGAAACCACTGAAAAGTGCTATAAACTGCATAACCATGACAACATTAGACCTCCTGACTGGTTTATCTTGTTCCTTTCAGGAATCATCCGATAAATGCTCGAAGAGAGGTGGATGGTCAGAGTGCAGATCATAGAATTGTGAAACTGAAGGACTCACAGTGCTTGTCTGACTACATAATTAAACAGGAAGATAAACCTAAACATTCCAAGCCTCAATTAACAACGAAGAAGGTAGCCGGACTAAAGGTCAGGCATGTCCCAGATATTGAGGACATGGCTTCTGAGCGGGGAATGATCAGTGACAGTGCTAAACAGCACGGCAGAAGTCACAATAGTTTGCCAGAACCTGGTGTATTGTGTGTTTGGAGTAGCGCTGAGTGAGTGAATCACGGTGGAAACACCGGATACTGGGGTAAGTGTCCCACATTGTTTATATGAAATGCAACTGCAATTGAAGGGGACGTACCGAGAAACATTAATGCTCTCTTTTGGGAGAACTTAACTCCTGGTTATGATATTCTTTTGTTTGAAAAGGATTGGTCACCTGATTTCATAATAGATTGCCCGAACAGAGAAACTGTTAATTTGCTAGCTTTTTCCGACCTTGTTCCAGAATCAGTTAAATATTCAAACGCCAAGGAGTGGGCGCTAGCTCTAGCTCCTGCGTTATACCGTAACCATGTGGGGTGGGGTGATGGTTCCCCTTACCATGAAATAACACTGAGGATAACCCACCACCTCAAAGACAATATCCTATTAAGCATGAAGCTAAAAAAAGTTAGGGAAATCCTCCAACAACTTGAATACCAAGGTTTAATAGAAAGTTGCACCTCATCAATGAATAATCCCTTGTTTCCTGTGATGAAACCCGATTATTCATATTGCCTAGTATTAGACTACAGGCACTTCAAAACCATTGCTCGCACATTTGCAGTACAAAATGCACACAGTGCCACACTAATGAATAAAATAGTGTGGAAAAAATACAAAATAACACTTGCTATCTTGAATGGATTCTTCTGCCAAAATATAGCACCTGGAAGCAGATATCTGACTGCATTCTCTGCGCTAGTCTCTCAGAGGCTATCCTGTCAATTGCCCCAGGGGTATAAGAATAGCCCTGGGCTGTTTTCAGCCAGAGTAACACAGCTACTTCAACATTTTGATGACCAGGAATTGTCCTAGTTCGATGACATATATCTGACATATGATGATCTCATGGAACACTTGACTAAAGTAGACTTCATATTTCTGGGGTATGCTCACATAAGCTAAAAAAGTAATTTTAAAAAAATCAAAAATTGCCCAACTCAATGTACTTTTTCTGAGATATGAGTTGTCGAGTGAAGACAAAAGCGTTGAGACACAATTCTTAGAGAAGTGTGTGCTACTTCAACCTCCAACTACGTTGAAAAGACTAGAATCCATACTAGGATCCTAAATTTTGGCAGAACATACATTCCAGATTACACAGAACAGGTTAAACCGTTCTACGACTTGATACATCCAGACATTTCCAGTGCACATTGAACTCAGGAACACACAAACATTTTACGTTCCATCAAAGCTGACATTATAGCTTCAAAGCATTTACATGCACCAGTAAACACAAGAAACCTGGTGATCCACATTATCGTGGGGGCAGCAATACACCTATGTCCTGTTCAATGTCAGTAACACTGTACTGATTGTTTATTAATCGCACTTATACACCAATGCTGAAATGCATTTTGCATCTACAGAAAAAATACTGACAGCAGTACAGACTGCTGTTGTGAGAGAGAGAGCCCTTTCTCAGCGTAAACGTATTATTGTTGTGACCCTGGCACCAAGCTTAGCGGCCGTCACCAGAGCACGTGTTCCAAATGCTAAAGCATTACATCCATGATTAATTCAATGGGAAAACTCACTCACTGCGACAGCTGTAGATTACAGATTCGATTCTACACTGCAGACACATTCCTTTCTACAGTATGAACAAGGATATCTCTACCTAATGAAATAATGCCTCTAGAACGATACGATTACATCATATACTCTGATGGTTCTGCCTAGCCTGCCGTAGGGACTAAGCACTAATACTTACCAGCGTGCGCAATTGTGAAAGGGTGCATGCATGATGGAGAATTGCATCCTGAGAAAACCTACATGGTGACTGCACTACACAGTTGGTTGAACTAAAGGCTCTAATTCTGGCACTGGAGAATATGGATCCTAGATGCCCCACACTCATAGTGTGAGATTCGTATTATTGTGTCCAGTCTTACAACTAATATTTACACTACTGGAGCCAGAATGGAATCAGAGATTTATAAGTGTGCGCAATAAAGCATAATATGCTTTGGGAACAGGTGGCAAAGCTGGAAGACTGCTTGCCACAGTCTCATGTAATATACACATTGAGTGATCACTGTGCTGGCGTTCACATTGCAGGGAATTCCATGGCTGATAAAGCCATGAAAGCAACAGTTTGCACTGCTGCAGTTTCTGCAATTACTCGTGCAAGTATGAAGATAGACAGAGACATCATGGTGGATGTCAATGCTGCTAGCAACGACACCCACCTGCCAACAGGCTTTCCACTCAAGTATGCCTACAAGTTAAATGCACAAAACATCCCATATGCTCACATTCCTGGAATTGGGGATAGGGTAATACCAAACCCTGATTGTAGGATGGGTTTAATAGCAGTTGCACACAAGGGTCTGGCATCTTCTCATGCAGGGGTGGCTGCTACAATTTCATTACTGCAGCAGTGCTACCGGTGGTCAGGTCTTTGCAAACAGACCAAGGACTTTGTCCTTAAATACGACATCTATCAGAAGATGAAGGGTTCCACTGTGATGCGTCCACCCTAGACACCTCTACAAATTTCAAACAAGCCTCTGGCTTGTGTTTATTTGGACCATTGCAGCCCTTTTACATCAGATGGGGCTTACAAGTGTATCTTGGTAGCAGTGGATTCCTGCCCTTGATTCCTGTGGGTATGGCCACAGCAGTCTGCTGACGCCCGAACTGTTATAAAGAATCTGCAAGTCTTCATTGGGATACAAGCAGTAGGCTCATTACATTCCGATCAGGCTCTGGCGTTCATCTTTAGGGCTTACAAAGAGGCCATGGGAAGTTTGCGTGTGATCCTGCATTTCTCTTCTCCTACCATCCTGAGGGAAATTCGGTAGTGGAAAGGAACAGCCATGACATAAAGCAGCCTTTAACAGTTAGGGTTCTAGGTTTAGTTCGCAGTTGGGTCCATCACTTATATAGTTTCCAGGGGGCACTCAACAACCTGCCTAGAAAATCCCTGAGTGGTTGGACTCTCTATGTTCAGGGTAAAGATGTGGGTCTCAGACCTCGACAATCCCAGCACAGTGGCGGCAGAAACACCATTTGATATCAATGAACGTTTGGCTGTTTTACAGGAACTGAACGACTTCTGGGACGAACATAGCAACATCCAAGTAAATCGCACCACCACTGGGAAAGTGAAAGTGCCGGCAAGACCTTGCTGGGTCCCAAAGGTTGGGGATCTGATCAGGGAAAAAATTGTTGACAAGAAAGAATTTGAGTCATCCGACATAACACCTGTACCTGTCCTGGCTGTTAAAGGTTCCAGAACTGAACTTTTTCTGCCTCTTGATTGTTGCAAAGACAAGAGATTCGACTCCATTGATCTGCTCAAACCACACTATGTGGGCGATTCTCCACAGTAAACCAGGTGGGCTCCCGGGTAGCTACCTGCCTCCTCGCGCTACAGTACAGGAAGTTCAGATGGAAACTTTAACAACTAATGAAGCATCCTTTCTCCAACGAGAGACAACAATAAACAACAATGAAGTATGCCTTCTACCTGTTGCTACAACTACAACAACTGTACAGTCAACTAGTACAGAAACAATGCAGATTTCAATTCAGAAACCTGAAAAGAATACAGGTCTATGTCAAAATACCACAGATCGAGACCACTCACTGTTCGACAAATCTTGCTGCGCTGCCAAAAATATATCGGACTGCCTTTGGCTACGTCATCGACCTTGATAACTTCTCTGCAGATTCATCTGGTCCTCCACCACCACCACCTCTACCATTTAGGCTGAAAGTGCGTGTCTTCTATCTTTGACTGAAAAGGACGTAATTTGTTACTCCCGGGCTACAACTTTGGATTACAATTTTGTTACTTTTCTTGGTTCTCTGGATGGGTTTTGTGACAGTCTTTTTCCTAATTGTGAATGGACACTATCTACCAGAACGCTCTGCAGTACAACTGGTGAACTTGGTTCTTAAACCTCATTAGTCATCACACCGAGAATGAAGATACCTTTCCCTAGTGAACATTTTAGCTGTTCCAGTTGCTGACTGTATTGTTTGGAATAGGGTATCGTATTATGTGTATGGCTCCACTGAACTTTTACAAATTCCATATCTGTTTAAAATTTCATTGAATTATGTCATTAACCTTAGTACTGTTTCTGATGATTGGGACATTGATACAGTGCATGAAATGCTAGAAGATCTAGAGCATTCTACAGTGTTTTCTTCTATTGAATTGTATCAAGGTACATCTAATTATGATGTAATGTTTTGTTTTCAACATTACAGTCATCTTTTTTTGCTTAAAGCAAGAATTCCATGTGCTGTTTTCAATTACGCGCGATTGGAACATTGCCCTACATTATCACGGGAGAGTTCAAAAACGTTTGCACAGAAATGTGCTTACTTTTCCGGCTATGATACATCTGACCCTGCCTCTTATTACTATAGGTTTACACCTTCACCTGAAAAGAGAAATATGCTGACTGACACCAAGCTGATATATTCTGCCTCTTTTCTTTCCCAGCTGTCTGTACAAGGTTTCGACTTTTGGAGGGACACTATAGATGTAAAATCTCTAAGGAGGAAAAAAGACTGGCAGGTTCAGGGAACTAAGACCTTGTTTAGAACATGTCTAATACCCCAAAAAAGTATGTTCCTGAACAAAATTGTGCAACAGGCAACATGTCTTGGATTAGCTAAGATGAAAGATTTAAACACACCAAGAATTCCCACATTCGCACGTTTTTGAAAACTGGCGGCAATTCATTAGATACCATGCTACGTAATGGCACATACAATTCATCAGACCTCTTTTGGAAGGGATGGTTAGTTTGGCCACTTGACATGAACAGATGTCAGGCATGATTCCTAGATGACATTGAGGGATTTGAAACAAGCAGGTCTGACATGCAGTACATGCAGTCTGAACACTCATGGGTGGTGATAACCTACAGTTTTGGGAAGTTGTGCCTTGATTGGCTAAAGACCTCAACACTGTCTCAGGGGAAACATCACTTGTCCCTTTTATCTGATGACCTGGAACTTTGGGACATTTTATTAGGTCCTCGGAAACCACGTCAAAAACGCTTCCTGTATGCAATATACAATGAAATATGGAAAGATTCTCAGCAGGAAGCTGCCGAAAGACTAAGCAAAATTGACTGGGCCAATCTAGAAAAAGCTCTAGCAGTGGTTCACGATGATATGACCACCTTGTCCTCTAGAATCTACTCCTTGGGAAACATAGTGTCATCTACAATAGACATTGTTCAACAAGACATGTCCGCATTACAACATGAAGAGTCATAGCTTAGGTCTATTCTACTATTGAGCTGGACACTACAAACACTACATTCTGGTCATGTGCCGTTGGGTCATATCAATGCTGCAAGTCTGTTTTCCCCTTACCACCTTAGAAAACAGCATATATGCATGGCACGCAAAGATGCAACATACACTATGTTACATATCGAAAAACTCAAGAAGTTATCTTTCACCGTTGCTGAAACATCATCCGCATATTGGATAATCCATGGGTACATCACCCTGCCGATTTCGACATTTCATTTTGAGTACTGTCTGCAATATCACCAAGTGGGCAGATAGAGAGTTTTGTACACAAGTATTGGGAACTACCATTTAGATTTTGGTGTCGGAATAGGGAAACTGAAGTGTTTCTCAGCGGTTCAGACTGTGAGAATACTTTAAGTGGATCCTTAGTGTGCAAAGACGTTTTGCTTCACGGGGGCTGCAATGCTTCTGAGGCAAAATTATCTTGCTACTTGAAAGGTTCCCTGGTGGCCGTGATACATCCAGCTTTCAGATTGCTCTCTAACGGGAGTTACCTTATTTCAAGGTTGCTGTGGGATAAAACCAGGGGTTGCCTATCTGGTGACAGTTTCTTCCATTGTCACTTGTTGTACACTAGAACTGTTTCTACCTGCCCGTACAGTTAGGGAGGCGATGCTTTGGCCTTCGATAAATCTCACCAACGTGCATTTTGATGCCCTTAGCAAACTGAAAGCCTTACTATTACATAAAGATGTGACCTTAGCATCTGCAAAGGAGACATTTGATCTTTAGGTTGCACTTTCCTCTTCAGAGATACAGGCGCTACTTCACACTAACTTCCCACAACATTTTGGGGAGCTGTTGCACCATACTTTCAACATGTCTAGTACAATAAGAATAGCAAACGTTTTTAAGAGTATAGGCTCAGTTGGTTAGCAACGTCTAGACAATTTTCGGAGTCATTCCATCCTACATACACACCATGCTCTGAAGAATTTTTGGAGGCCTTCCGCTGGTCCTGGTCCTGCTCCTGATTGTTAGAACTGTGATTTGAAGTTTTTGCTCTGTAATGGATGTTCAATATCAAGAACAAATGGAGCTGGCACTACCGAATGTGCTACTGTGCCGTGAACACATGGTACACCTTTGCTTCGAGAACTGAATGAGCATTGGTTCTTATAATTTCAGCTTGTTTGGCTTCACAGCGTGCTGCCCGTATTCCGCTGTCTGCTGTGCACTTCTGAGTGTGCCTTTCGAGTGTGCCTTGGACTTGTGCCTAGGAATCCAACTGGTTGAGTCTTTGGACATAAATGTACTGGTGGACCCCTTAATGGCCCATTTGTATTGCTGTCCACTGCGTATTCCATTGCTCCTGGCTATTTTCTACAAGCCTTCCTGGAATGCTTCTGCTCCTGGTGAATTTGATCCTGGCTGTGGTTAGGTGGAACTTCCACTGGCTATGGATACTCCCTCAGTGGCTGCTGTGTGGCCTGGATGGGAACAAGTCTGCTCTATAAACCTGCTCTGAGGTGTGCCTTTGAGATCATCGTCTGCGGTTGCTGGCAACAGAAATGTTTCAAATAAAACTTGGAACACATAAACATTTGGCTACTCCGTTTGGAGGAAACTTTTAATTCTGCCTGTTTTTAACATCTTAAATTGTTTCAAAATTTTGTTTTTTATTGGCTTTTACTATTTTAATGACGTCCTGTGTGCTTTGGCTTCCAAATTATATGATTGCCTTTTTTATTGATTTTTAAATAGATTTTCAAAAAAAATTTATACATATGCTGTAGCATTAATTGATATAGCTTTCTTCATATTTAGATAGGTTACAAGTTGATTTATGTTCGCAGAGTTGATGCCATGTGTCTCAGTTAGACCCAGTGGGAAACACTGCTATTTTACATGTACCCGTTTTTCCTAAGTTGCCTTCTCCTTCACACATTGACTTTTGACACACACTTGCATGAGTGACAGTGCAGGATTTGCTTACAAATTCCACTTCATAAAAACACTATGATGACACCTTGAACATCCCTTACAAGGTCTGAACATATATTGTGCAGATGGCATTGTTCGTCCATGAGGTGACACAGCTATCTAAAGAACATAAAAAATGGTGGTCTGACTAAGGTCTAGGCTCGGAGCAAGGATGCTTTTTGTTATAAATAAATTAGCATTTCCAGGTTTAGGCAGAGGAGCATTTGCTGTCATTGTGCGGTCACCATACGCTGAAACCTCAGCCCAACTGCTTGTTGATCCCTCTGCGAGGAGGGATGTCCAACCTGTGACCAAGACAGGGACCTACTTACTTTCCCTTCACGTAACGGGGGTTGGATTATCCAATTGGGGATGCTCTGCAAAACACGCACACACACGGTGAGTACACACTTAGGTTAGGGAATGCATTGCAGGAGTACGCTATCTAGATATTGTTTTATATGCTTGCATATATACATTGTTTAGTAAGGCTGTTCATTCTGTTGACTGTCCTTACACTGCTAATTACTGTTATCTGCCTCTGTCTATTGATCATTGCAGTGCATATATTATATACAAGAATCACAAAGGTTCAATAAATATTGAAAATGCCCGTCCGTGTATTCTTTGTATATTTCTCCGAGAGAGAGCACGAGTGACTCAGGTTCTAGATCTGTTACCACAATTCCTGGGGGGGTCAGGGTTGCCATATTCCATGGCTGCCCAAGCCATTGCCTTCCTGGCCTCGGTTTACAGGTGTTCATGGTGACACTGTGAGGTAGGTGGCCTATAGGACAACACATCCTGTGGGTTGATGCACAGAATCCATCTGGCATCATCCCAAACTTTATGTTGCCCAATAAATGTGCAGTTCCTACGGGAAAGTGGAAAATATACAACACTAGCTCTCAGTATCCCCAAGCTTCTCCCAACAGAAGCAATACCCCACTTGTGTGGGTGGGCCTATTACCTGAGACAGGGAAATTGTCAACATGCAACATGGAGACATCAAGCTTTTTCCTGGATGTTTATCATATTTGAGGATGTGGGTAGTGCTGTCTATGTGCCCATGGTTGGGTAGCTCCAAGGAACACCTGTCTATCACAGACACTTCCAAAAACTAGACAGCTGGGGGAATTAAGAGCGATGTGGCTTGTCCAGCCACTCTTTCCTAACCAAAATTCTGTGCAAACCTCAAACTTTAGCTAAAAAGGGCCCTGCTTGGATGGGTGGGTCTACTACCCAGAACAGGAAAATCCACAAAATAGATCATGGCGATATTAAGATTTCAAACAACAAAGGAGAGAGTAAGGGTATTTATGTTTCGGATCCCGTGCAGGCTGACGAATAGGTTTTACGGTGGGCGCTGAGGCTACTGAATAATGCAACAGTCGCCAGCCCCTTTCCTCACGGTTTCCATGGGGCAAACCGAATCTAGTTTCCTTAAAAACCCCATTTTTTACCCTTCAAGAGAATTGCTGTAAGGTTACCTTGCCGTGAGTATACGGTGGGGTGAATTGTTGGATCCAGGGACGGGTGCACCTTAGTGTGTGCACACCCCCCGGTCCAGTTACTTGGTCCTGACGAATACCTGATACTATCACAGATAGGTTGAAACATGTTGACCAAAGCTTTCTCACTTATCACTGATACTTATTGGTCAATCTAACCAATTTTACAGTATCACACTTGATTTTAACTCTGTCTTATTGCTCTACAAATAAAACTAGTTAGAGAGTACAATAAAGAAATTTTTAACTTCACTTACACATATTTTTTCACACTATTTCACGAAAAATCCAGCTCCGCTGTATTCCAGGCGTCGAAGCACACCTGAGTGGCACTCGGCTACTCGGGTGGACCCCGATGATGAAGCATGTCACCAACCAGGTTGGTGAGTGAGGGGTTTCTTAAATAAGAAGATTATTTTCTTATGTTACGTCTTTCTCCATTTTCCCTTGTCACTGGGACCTTTCTTGGCACCTGGGATGCTCCCTTTTTTGCTTTGAGATATTAAGATTTCTCCTTGGAATTATAATCATTCTGAGGGTGTGTATAGCTGCAGTGTTTGGGCCCAATGTCAGCTGACACCTAGGAAAGCCTGTGAACCCAAGGAATTTCTAAAGCCTAGACACTTGGATGAGGACAAGGTTGCATAGCTTGGATGAAACCCACCCCGTTTTCTTACTCTGAATGCACTGCAAACTATAAACTTTGGCAAAAAAAACTGATTTTCCTCAAATCTCTGTAAGGAATGTACTTGAATTGATAGGGATTGACAAAACTCCTCCCACTCTGCATTCCCACACTTTCTACGATAAAAACAGTACCCCACTTGTGTGAGTGAGAGCATCACCCATGACAGGAAAGGCCCCTAAATGCATTGAATACATATCAAGATTTTTCCACTGAACTTCAATTGTTTTTTCAAAGTGGGTATCTATGGAATTTGGACCCAGGGTACACCAGTACCCAAGGAAACCTACCAATCCCAAACATTTCTGAAAACTAGACAGCTTAGGCATCCCGGGTGGTGTGGCTCTCTACTTTTTCTTCCCCAGTACACCCTGCAAACTTCAAATTGTGACTACCATTACAGAAGTTTCTCAACATTTTATGAGGGAAAGCTTTGGCATCTGTAGGTAGATACAAAAGTCCTACCATCCAGCATTCCCAATGTTACCCAACTTGTGTTGGTTAGTCTACTGACCACAACAGGAAAAGCACCAAACTGCAAAGTGCAAACATCAAGATTTTTCAATTGCATTTCAATAATTTTGATGCTGCAATATTTGGACCCAGGTCAGCCAGCACCAAGGAAACCTACCAACAACATTTCTGAAAACTAGACAGCTTGTGGAGAATAAGGTAGTGTTACTTCTATGGTTCAATCTACTTTGTCTTAAACAGAATGCCATGCAAACATCTAACTAAAATCACAGAGCTTTCTCACATTTCTTTGATAGATTGACATATGTTGTTTCACTCAGCATGCCCATTCTTCTTCAAATAAAACAGTGCCCCCCCCCCCCTTGTGTGAGTAAGCCTATCATCCATGACTCAAAGGCCCCAAAATGAACTGTAGGTAGATTGAAATTTGGGTCCTCGGTTGGCTGACACCCAGGGAAACCTACCAGCCCCATATTTTTCAGAACATTAGACACCCAGGAAAATCCAGGGTTGTGTGGCTTGTGTGAGATCTTACCACTTCTTCTTATCCAGAATGCCCTACATATATCAAAAATCAGATTTTCCTCCTATTACTTAGAAGTTAAGGTAGGAAATCTGCAGGGATTGAAAAAAGTCCTACTACACAGCGTTCCCATACTTCGCTCAATAAAAACAGTACCCTACTTGTGTGAGTGGGCCTATCACCTACTGACAGGAAAATTCTAAAATGCAATGTAGAATTATTTTTTTTACATTTTAATTTATTTCAATGTTTCCAGAACTGAAAAATAATTTCAGAAAAATACAATGCATCAAATATACATATTGGTTTAAAAACGCAGAAATTGATACAAATGTAAACATAGATGTGGCTAAATACAAAGCTACTTCCCCTGCTAAATTCCAGAGAACAAAGCATTCATTCATGTCGCAAAACTAAAATAATAAAGTGCCATAGTCCCCACCTTATAAATACTTAGGGCTTCATTTACAAGGCCACCGCGCCACCGGTAAATCACTTTTTTTGATGCAACGGTGGCGCAGTGTGCTTGCCCTTATTTACACGCCCACATAAAGTCACCCTGCGTGACAATTCATGGCCTTGTAAATATGGGCTCCTTTCACGCATAGCTCTGCGTGAAAGGGGCATTCCATGGGTGTTGCTATGGGTGTTCACACACAACATCCATGGAACCTGACACTTTACCATGTTTACAAAGTTTTGTAAAGCTGGGAAAGCATCAGAATCCTATGCCTCCCCAGGGAAGGTGTAGGCGTGCGCAACAAGGAGAAAACTTTTATTTCTCCTTGCTTTTTCCTCTTTCTATACATGTTGCATTCTGCAGCATGCATGGAAAGAGGAAAATACCATCAATGATTGTTTTTGTGCAGGAAGGTGTCCCTTTATATATGGATATCTAGATCATGGCATATGCCCTTAATCAACGTTTTGGACAACTTAAAAGGGAGTTCACATGGTTTTGTGGCACCAAATCATTATTATCAGCACCATGTAATTGACTGCCTTAAAAAATCTTCACACTACTTTCAAATATATCAACCAAAAGTAGATGTGCATGCCTCCACTACTAAATATAATAAATGCATGTTATATAATGCTATGAATATTTCTACAGTGCACACCTCACCTTGAATGGTATTTTGGTGCTTAAGCAGTAGGCCGGGCGGTGTTCGTGGAGTTTCGCTACGCAGAACTCCACAAAGTGACCAAAAATACTCTGCTGTGGTACACTAAGTTCCACAAGCGGCAGTGTGCGTTACGTTGTGCCTGTCGTGCTGATTTTTAGCACTGGGTGTTTTCCCATGCTGGAAAATCAGCGCGAATGGCACCATGTGCAACGCAAGAGAGTGCTGCTTCTTTCTGCCGCTCGAGTAGGTATTCTACTCGAGCGGCAGCTTCATGAAACACGAACGGAAGGTTTCCCAACATGAGCGATCTCGGCCATCTGTGACTGCCAGCATTGAGAAATCACATCTGGAGGTAGTCTGGAGTAACATTTTTCTCAGTCACACTCGACAACTTCATGTTAGCAAGCGGAAGCGAGAAATAAACTCCTCCCCATGGAGGGGAGTTTCTTGGCGCTCCGCATGCTCTGCAAAGCATGTAGTATGTAAAACTCCGCAAACTCTGCGAACGGAGCAGAGTTCACCACCCAGGCCTATTAGGCAGGAGTAGTATGGGCTGAGCCCTGATCAGAGCTCGGTGAACATCCAGGTCTTCAGTTTCTTGCAGGATTCAAGAACTGAGGAGAGGACTCTGATGTGCAGGGACAAGTCGTTCCAGACTTTAGGAGTGAGGTAGGAGAAGGCATGGCCATCGGATCTAGATCCATCTTATGTTATGTTATATTGATTTTTATAGTGCACTAATCACCTGAAAGGTAATCCAGGTGCTTGTGTTTGCGGAGAGTGTTCAATTCGGAGTTTGTCTGAGGGGAGGTGTCTAGTAGGTTTGTGGAGGTTTATGCAGCTGTTGAGCTATATGGGGCAAACGTTGTGTAATGTATTGTATGTGTGTGTGTGATGATTTTGAAGAGTGTCTTTTCTTGACTGGGAGCCAGTGAAGCTCTTTGAGGTGTAGAGTGATGTGAGTGTTGGCTGGGAGGTTGAGGGTGAGCAGGCTGCTGAGTTTTATATGGTCTGGAGCCTTCTGGTCAGTTGAGAGTTGATTCCAGCATAGAGTGCATTTCCATAGTCCAGCTTGCTGATGATGAGGGCTTGAAAGGCAGTTTTGCGAGTGTTGGTAGGGAGCCAGTTGAAGATCTTCATGAATATCTTGAGTGTGTGGAAGCAGGAGACAGGGACTACGTTCACTTGGCCAGTCATGGTGAGTTGGTTGTCTATTACTATTGGTGAGGCTGTTTGGCATCTTGATGGAGAAGAGAGCATGAGCTGTGTGTCATCAGCATAGTATATGATGTTGATTCTGTGGGCATGGATGATGCTGAGGAGTCGAGTCATGTAGGCGTTGATCAGAGAGGGGATGAATGATGATCTTTGTGGAACTCTGCAAAATGAGGATAACTGTGTCCAAGGTGAAGGGAGCCAGTCTGACCGACTGGGTGTGGCCTGTCAGGAAGGATCATATCCAGTTGCTGAAGGTGGATGGGGGCAGTAGGTCTCCTGTGGTGCATGTGTGGGGCCTTCCACTCTCTGGGTGAGCCGAGGTTGGATAGGTCATCAAGGAGGTTGGTCATGTTTGGAACGGTGAGGTCCTTCAATTGGAAATTGAGGTTGTAGAGGAGGATGAAGGCGCTGGAGTCAAAGATCAGGGGGTGACAAAGTCCCCAATAGTGCTGCCAAAGTTGGCATGTGGTTCAAGAGTGCAGTAGATGAGGGTTCTGCCTAGGGTATTGTTGATGATGAGGAGTTTGAAGGTCAAGTGTTCTATGTTGCTGGTGGTATTTTCCGAGGTTGTGCAACATCAAATGGATTCTTTGAAAATTATAAAGATTCCACATCCTGGTCTGTTTGCTCTGTCTTGTCTTGCAATCTTCTGTCCGGGCGGACTTGCCATGGCGAAGACAAGTTCCGAAGAGGAAGTAAGCCAGGTTTTGATCAGGAAGATCAAGTCCAGTGAGTGGTCAAGTAGCAGATCTCAAATTTCAGTGTCGTGTTTAGTGAGGGATCGAGTGTTGAGGAGTATGCAGTACATGAAGTAACTTCTTTAAGAGTGAGCACTTCTCAAAAGAAGTAGATCCAAAATCTTTGTCCAATAGCTCTCTGGAGTACTTTTGTAACCTCTGAAAGTGAAAGGAAATACCTGTAGACAGTTGCCCTCTTTTCCCAATCTAGATAATCTTAGAGCAGCTCAAAGACTTTATAAAAAACACTTTTAATGTGATGACCGAAACAATCAAATCTCTTAATGACACAGCTAATATTTAACCAGGACAGTTGTTTGGGGAAGTAAAACTGGCCAATAATTCTTCTCCTTTTTCATAGTCAAAGCTCCCCAGTGCAAATAATTTTCAATTTTTTTAATGAAAAATGTAAAACCGTTGAACTCTTATTGCCTGAACTTCCTAATCCTCTTGGAACCAATATGGGCTAATAGATTGGATTTTAAACACATTTCAAATAGTGACCTTCTGAAAACCATTGCTAAGGTGAAAACAGCTAATCATTTCATAGATGCAACTCCTACAAATATTGCATATGGCCGTATATATCATCTCTTACCATATTGGACTGATCAAGTGAACTCATCACATGTGCAGGGGGGCATATTTATGAAACATGGCGCAGCGTAGCAAGTCATCTTGCTGCGCTGCGCCACAAGGAAAGGGCAGGAATGCACCGTTTTTAAGGGAATAGGGTGCATTCCTGTCCTTTCCCATGCTCTGGCACACTTTGGCTGCCTAGCGCCAATGCAGGCACCCTTGTACTATACTGCAAAGGTGCCTGTGTTGCATGCAGGATTGTTTTTGTGCAGGAAGGGGCACCTTCCTGCACAAAAACAATCCTTTGGAGCATATTCCTCTTTCTATGTCTAATGCAGAATGCAGCAGACATAGAAAGAGAAAGAAACAAGGGGAAATAGAGCTATTTCTTCTTGTTACCGTCCCCTGGGAAGTCATAAGGTTTAAGCACATTCCCAGGTTTAATAGTTCTTGTAAATATGGGAATGAATTAAAATCCATTGGATTTGTGTGGGAACACCCACACAACTCCCATGGAACACCTTCCGAGGTCAGATTAACACAAAGCAGTGAATAATGCTGTGTTGTGTTACTTGAGACTTATGAAGTCACTCAGAGCCATGCAAAGTGGCTTCATAAATCTGACTTAGAGCTGTGCGTCGCACATGTACCACGTTGCATGGGGAAAATTAGACATCTGTCCCCTGTTGAGCAAGCCCTTGTATGATGCTGGAGATCTTTAAAACTTTCACCCTGTAATTGAAAGTAGAGTAGCTTCATAACCAGAACAACATTCCCTTCTTTTGCTTGCTCTGTTTACAAGACTCCTTTGCTCCCCAATCAGATTGTTGTGTTCCACCTGGAAAATACACCACAATTAACCACTAGCAGTATTCTCTGATAAGGAGTGGAAGCTTTTAATTCAATGGCAGCTTTGACTTTTATAGATTCTGGGAAAGGAGACTGATCAAACCATGATCTTATTGGGTCCTCTATTTGCCACCTCTATCTTCTCATTGAGAGCAAAAGACAATGGGGCATATTAGCAAGGGCACTATCGCCGCTTTAGCGGCACTTTTTGCCGCTAAAGCGGCGATATTTATATCGCCCTATCAGCAAACTATCTCTAACAGCAGTTAGCGACAGTTTGCGGGCATTAACGCCCGTTTTTACCGCTTTGCATGTCAGCGATATTTATCGCTAATGACATGCAAAGTGGGCGTTCCCGACGAACAAACCTGGGAAACACTCGCTAACAGGCCTATCGCCTATTAGCAAGGTGGCCATGGCCCCAGTTAGCGACGTGAAAAGTCGCGCTAACCGGGGTCATCGCCATTTATTTAACACCTGCAATTAGCAGGTGTTAGTCATACCTAACATGGGGGGGTGGATTATGCTGATACGACCACAGGGTCGTATCAGCAAGGTGTTCTCCCTTCTCCATGCAACATCGCTGGTTTTTCAGTGATGTTGGCCCATTTCCCCCGCTATCGCTGGAATATTCATCGCCATAGCGCTAATCGTTGCTAATACAGCGTTAGCGTGGCGATATATTCCAGCGATAGCCGGCGATAAAATAAATCACGCTAAACAGGGTTAGCGATGATTATCGCCTCTTCTTGCTAATATGCCCCAATGATCTTCAAGACGCTAAGGGGTCTATTCACAAAAGTAAATCTACATATGCAGATTTACCACAAGTAAATTTACTCTTACGCTTTTGAGTAACTTTGCTACTTTCACAATTTATTCATAATTTACAAGTGTAGAGTTACTCAAAATTGTAGACTTACATGTCCCCACCTCATGAAATAGGGGGTGGAGCAGTAAAAATGCCAAATACAACTGAAAAGTGTTAGTGACCTTACAACTGTATCTAACATTCCACATACTTTGTGCAGACCTCTGCAATTGAGGCGGAAATCTTCATATAGTAAAATATAGGGAAAAGTGTAATGGTTTATTACATTTTGGGAAAATATTTTTTGTTAAATATTAATGTTAATTAATTGTATATTTATTTTAAATGAAGAATAATATAATACAATGCTACAGCAATAATAACTACACTTTGAATTAAAAATGTAATTAGTTGGAATATACTAAATAAAAAGTATACCCATCTAAAATAAAAAAAATATATTTTTATTCCATATTATAGATGAATAAAATTGATGTATAGAATTAATTAAAAGTAATGTAATTATTTTTAGTATAAGTTAATCTTTCATTTCTTAAATGAAAAATGTTGTTAAAGTATTTTAAAATAAACCAATAAGTATGTTTTATTCATAGATACATATTTAAAAATGACATGAAATGTATTTATACTTTTAAATAGTTTATTTTAACTCCCTACCTTAATTAGTTTCTATGGGAGGGTGTGGCAGTAACAGTGATTGTCTATGTGTGATGTGAGGTGCTATACTTACAACAGCTCTGAGCTGGGGAATATTTGCAACTGTTTTGAGGCCTTTTTGGCAGTAGGAAGTATAGAAGGGCAGCTTGTGAATAGCAATAGGATTTCTCTTTTGTGTGTGGTGCATGTCCCTCACTAAACCCTTCCATAATCCTCTCTAAACCCCACTGTACTCCCTCACTTAACCCCTCCCTTTTAGTAGTAAATTATCCTCATCTTGCAGCCACTACCCACTGTACCTCACACAAATATACTACTATAACATATACTAACATGTGCAGAGATCTCTTCAGTCAAGGCAGAGATCTCCAAACATAAAAGAAAGGAGAGGCAGAGGTGTAGACCTCCACAGGTAGGTATGTGAATAGCATTTTGCAGTATATTAGTATTACTGCAGTTGTACTACTAAACGTACTACAAAATGGAGTTTGTGAATAGGCCCCCAAGTGAAGATGTGATATTAGTCATGATAGAGCGTAACTTTGCTCTTTTATTTGTAGGGGTGCGTTATAATCACGGATAGTCCGCATCCTCATATAATCTCTTGTATTAATATTATGCTGTTAGAAAGTGAATTGTAATAACGTGTAATTGAAGATTTTCTTCATGTAACCAAAGAATTAACATAGTAAGTTGAAAACAAACTCCGTGGAACTCCGCTCCGTACACCCGCCTCCACCCCCCCATTATAAAAAGTAATTAAACATTATTAAAAAATAGATTTAAAACCACTTACCTGGCATGCAGCGTCCCCGGGCAGTCCTCCTCCTCTTCTTCGCCGTCTCGCTAATCCTTGTGAGAACTGCCCATGTGCTTTCTTGCGAGAAATGCGCATGCGCAGGCGCGCACGCATGCGCAGTTCTCACAAGGATTAGCGAGACAGCGAAGAAGAAGAGGAGGGCAGATCGGGGACGCCGCATGCCACGTAAGTGGTTTTAAATTTATTTTTTAAAAATGTTTAATTACTTTTTATAATGGGGGGTGGAGGCGGGGGCTGGGCAACTCCGCTCCGCTGCGGAGTGTGCGGAGATTTGTCTTCTCCGCGGAGAGAAGGCATATCTCTGCACACTCCGCGGGCGGAGCGGAGGTCTCCGCCCGGGTTAGTAAATGTACGTATTAGGTAACCATGTACATGTGAAGTATTCATGACTAATGAACATATCTTTTATAAAGGCTCCTATAATGTGTATATTAATGGTTCATATATGCATGTATTTTAAACATGTGCATTGTTCTTATGTTAGCCAAATCTTGGTAGGCCTAACTTTAATTTCTCTCTATTTGCTCTCCGTTTGAAGGTTGTTAATTAGAATTTATGTGCTTGTGGAATTTCTCTCTTTTCACTTTCTGATGCAGGTGCAGGAATTCGTCCTCATTAGTTTGAATAACGTCTTTGTCCTAGGAGTTGGACAGACATAGAGAGGAGAGGATGCCTTTGAACAAGCGGAGTCGATTATGTAGGAGGATGTCATTCGTGTGTGGAAAGGCCTGGGAACCAAGGTCATCGAACAAGAGCCTGGATGTCCATTACCTCATGGAAGGTTACCTAACAGGAGGGGTCTAATTGGATGAGGTGGTCTTGTGATGTGTTCAGGGTTTTATTTTCAACTTTAGTATTGGGTTTGGGACAGAGTCCGGGCACTTCTGCCTTACCTGAAGAGAGGAGAGCATCTTAGAACGAGCTCTGTAGCTTTAAGCTACTCGACCCATTCAATGTGAGTGCGCTTCTTAGGAAGTCTTCGCATGCTGACACCTTTCAGGGAACTTGCCTAGGGAAATGCTAAGTAGGGATGCCACGCTAGAAGTAGTGTAGGGACACATTAATGCTTTTTACCTACGAATCGCCATTGAAGAAGTCTCATGATGTGGTCACTATAATTATTTGTTTTTTTGATTCTTGAATTGGTGATTTTGTGCATGTTGCACCGCCTAAATTTTATTCGTAGATTTGGATTCGTAATGGTGCCCTTGTTTCTTTACACTCTCGTCATGAGGTGTTTGTATGTCCAACTTTTCTTGGCTTTGTAATAAATATACTAGACTTTGGATTAGGAGTCTGTCTGTATTCCTTTAGCGTCATGGGCATTGGTAATGTATAATTGACAAATGATTTTCTCTCCCCTCCACACTTACAAAGCAGGTAAGAAAGAGCCATCAACCAGGGGTTCCAGAGTAAGTCTAGAACGTGGAACCCAGCTCTTTCAGTTGGTAGCTGAGGATGGTTACCTCTTGAAGTAAGGGGAGAATCCAGAAAAATCTAGAATAAATTTAGACCCATAGAGTCCCAAAATAGAGCCCAATGTTTGAGAGCGGAGAACAACGGGCTTTTGTAGGGGCCTGCAGAGATTGACAGTGTGGCAAAGACAGCGGTGAATGATGGCGTGAGTATGAACAGGGATGTGTGTATTAGATTGCAGTGATTTGATTGCGTGATGTCTTGCGGAGTTGGGATGATAGTAGAGTGAATGTGGTTTATTGGGCCGAACACACGCGGTCCAAGAGGTTTTTGGTTTATCAGGCTCAAGAGCAGCCTAAGATCCCGGTATATATTTGTGGTGCAGAAAACACAGATTTGTTGTAATTGTCTGACCATTGGTTAGTTGGGAAGTCGTGGAGCGCTATTGACGAGCCGCTTGAGACAGGAAACTTTGTGTGAGTTGATTTGTTAGAACCATGTGTGGAAAGCCTTGTGTGCAGATTATAGCGATTCGAGTGGCCAGCGCAGGTCATGGTTCACGGTGCGTGAATGTTCTTGAGTGATTGAATTGTATCGATCTTTTAGTAAGGCAGACAGTTACTTGGTTTTTGGTTCATTGTAGTTGTCCGATCACTTGGAAGGCAGACAACTACTTGGTTCTATGAGTGTGAGAGTGAATGTGTATGGTGTGATTGTGAAGGAGGGTGATCTGCTGCGAGGAGGAAAAGGTGACGTCAGAGTGCGCTGCACTGCGATAGGTTGGTTGGTGTAACACTGCTCTGGGATTGGTGGATAGTCAGCAGGAAGCCAAAGCTTTTTTGTTTGCGAAAAGAATTTTGGCTTAATCATGCGATGCTTTATGGTGCTACGAGATTTGTGTAGGGGAGGCAGAGGTGTAGTAACTCAAGTGGGTGAGGAAGCACCGCCCGAGGATACTCTGGCGAATTACATGGCAATGAATGTGGGTCTCCATACTATAGTTTGGCTTCAAAATTGGCATGAGATTACTGAGAAGGATGGAGAATTGTCTTTTCCACAGTATGGGTCATTCTGATTGGACATGTTACACCAGTTGAGAGGAGGAATGTCTTCATTATGACCCACACCTAGACCGACACAGTTTGAGTCATTAAATGCTTGGATGTGAGCAGCACACACGAAGAATAAGGAAAAATCGCAGGGAATGGAGAAAAAGGCAATGAAAGCATATAAGGACGCACAATGGGATGCACAGTTGAAGAGGTGGAGAGTAGATACCATTGAGAGAGAAAGGCTGTATCCAGTATTAGTGAAAAAAGGAGACACTCGGAATAGAAATGGGGATGACAGAAGTGATTCAGATGACAGCTATAGATAAACTATTAGCAGAGCGTCTTCCACCCTATAATCCCTTTTCAGATGAGGGAAGAAGATAACTGACAGGTGCAGTGAGCATGAAAGGAACGGAAATGCCACAGCCTGCTCCTAGAGCGAGAGTAGTGGGAAGGATTTAAACGTGGGTAGAAAGAACAGAAAGGCCAGAGCTTGGAGGGGCTGAGACGAGTGGAGTCAGCACTGCCATACGGCTACCAGAAGCCCTTACGGTACCGGTCACCATTGGACCTGTAGTTTCTGTGTATGACCCAAGCCTAGGGAAAATCAGTAGTCAGCAACAGACAGGACCGGGAGAAAGGATCAACTTGGGGGGAATGTGACAATGAATGGGAAAGGTACATTTCTGTCTGTGGAGGCAAGTACGCCATTGCCAGCAACTGCAGACCCTTTGAGGGTGTGTGCTAGGTCTAACACAGTACGGACAGGTTCATTGGCTAATTCCCAATCGGATTTGAGGATGTGGGAAGCACCAGTCAGAGGACCCATGGGGAGGATAACGGAGGTAGGAACAAGTCAGGGAGCTTCTGGTGGTCAGCACGTCTCTCATAATACAGTATCAGAAGATCAACGGAGGGATCAGAGTTGCAAAAGGGAAGGAAAGACGAGTGTGTCGAGTCAGGGAACAATCAAGGCTGCAATAAGGGCAAGATTGTTAGACGTGGTAAAATTGACAGCAGAATTAGATGAGATAATTGATGGAAGCTTGCCTGTGGACAGGATAGAACTGTATGAGCAGGATGAGTTGTTGTTTGTGGTGAAGGACATTACTCGTAATGCAAAGCGAGCACATGTAAAGTTGACCGAATTGGCCCAAAGGTGTATAATGTAGACCTGACTAAAACTAAAATGTTACATGGAAATCATGGATTAAATTACAGTGATCAGGAATTGGAAGAGAAAAGGATGATGGGTTTGAATATACACATTCGTGAGTTGGTCATAGGAATATGTGCATGGAGCAGGCTTGACAAGTGGGAAGAAAGGTGATCTAAGAAGAAAAGTGTCAAAAAGGGGATAGGAGATACGCCGCCTCCAGGAGGGGGAGCCGCAGGAGTGGAGGCTTACCCATTGTGAGAGGTACAGAGTGGAAGGTATGTGTATGTGCCTTGGAGCAGGGGTAATTTACCATCGTTTACAAATGATTTTCCTCGGCTGAGGGAGAAACCTGCTGAATGGTACAAGCAAGTCGATCGCCTTGTAAAAATTTTGAAGGTGTTGTAGATTGATTTGAATACCATGTTTGATATTGTGGTCCCAAGTGATTTATGGGTTGCATGTAAAATTGCTGTTGATTGGCCATCTACTGAACCAGAAAGAGATCCCAGTAACACACAGGCCTTCACCTGAGGTTATGAAAAAGTTTGAGCAGGTAATCACATGGTTGCAGTCTAAGGTCGCCCCACAGGATATTGATTGGGTCAGGATATACTGAACCACCCAAGAGCTTAAGGAAACAGTGCATGCCAATTATGAGAGGCTTTTATAAGCTTCAAGCAGTACAGTGGGCTGGATACTCTAGACCCTAAGGATATGGGACAGTCTGTGTTAGGATTGAGACCAGAGGTTAGCTTTATGATCCAACAGCACTTGATCTGCTGGCAAAATAAATCTGTGGATGAAATCCTACGTTATGCCAGATACTGTAGTGATGAGGTGGAGTCCAAGCAGAAGAAGATGAAGTATAAGTTAATGCTGGTGCAGTTGAGAAATGCAGATAGCCGAGCAGAACTAGATAGCTAGAGGAACGTTGGGTCAGAGACAGAGAAATAACCAAGGAGGGACACAAAATGTATCAGCTCCTATGGGACTAGGAAGAGGAAGGGGAACAGATCCCAGGTCAGGAGTAGACATAAGCACCTTGAAAAGGACCACTGCCTGTAATTATTGCCACAAAATCGGGCATTAGAAGCGTGAGTGTCAAGCAAATCCAGCAAGCCAGATACAAGATGAAGAGATAACACAAGTGCCTGATCTTATGAATACTGTGATAAGGCCTAGATCAATGAATGGAGGGGGTTTGAGTCAGCAGATGCAGTTACCCCAACCTCCGAGAATCCCACAGAGTAACCGAGTGTACCAACAAATGCCTTTCATTGAGGTTTTCGACAACTTCGATCCGGAACCGTCATTATGACGGTGCCCGACGGGGAGGAAGATTGCGTTCTTGGAGCAGTCTTGGAGGTAGACCAGAGAGAACCGTTTGTGGAGGCAGATGTTGACGGTCATCCCATTACATTCTTGATTGATACTGGTGCTACCTGTTCTACTGTGAGGTCTACAGTAGTCCCAAACCTACCCCTCTCAGGACAATCAATCCATTTTGTAGGAGTTGCCATTAAGAGGATGACAAATCCTTTGACAGATGAGTTAACTGTAAGGATAGGAACATTCCAAGATCTACACCATTTTGTGGTGTGCGATTCGAGTCCAGTCTGTTTGTTGGGACGTGATCTTTTGTGTAAGCTAAATTGTACCATCTATTGCACACCCAAAGGAATAGAATTACAGACTAACAATGCTGATATTGCATTTAAATTGGTGAATCAAAATCTTTGCAGAAATGTTTCCCTTGCTAATGGTGGATGAGCTGCCACATGTCTTGAGATACGCTGTCTCTCCTGTGGTGTGGGACTTTACAGGTGAAGACATAGGGTTGATTCGAGAGGTTGAGCCAGCTAAGATACAGATCAAACCCAATGCTGAATTTCAGAGAACGCCGCAGTACAACCTGACCCCTGAAACGGTGGCAGGAATAACACCTATAATTGAGTCCATGATCGCACAAGGCATTCTAAAGGAAATTAGAGGAAGTCCATGCAATTCACCCATCATGGGATTGCAGAAGCTGAGTGGCAAGTATAGGATTGTCCAAGACCTGCGAAAGGTCAGCACGATTGTGATTCCATGTTGTCCTGTTGTACCAAATCCAGCTGTGATCCTATTTCAAATCCCTTGTGAAGCAGAATGGGTTACTGTCATTGAGTAGTGTCAAGCATTCTTTTCGATACCCTTACACGAGGAAAGCCAATTTTTCTTTGCTTTCTGGTTGGAAAACTGTGTGTTAACGTGGTGTCATATCCCACAAGAGAGAGCCCATCTATCTTTAATCAGATCCTGAAACAGAAAATTGAGAGTCTAGTGTTGCCACAGAAGTCAGTACTTGTGCAGTATATTGATGACCTCCTGATTGCTTCGGAGACCGAGGAAGCTTGTAGGGTTGATACCTTTGCTCTGTTAAATCACCTGGCAGAGAATGAGCACATGGTGTTCCCAAGCAAACTTCAGTACTGTTTGCCAGAGGTCCAGTATTTGGGTCATCGCAATGAGAACGGCAAGAGAAAGGTGTCACCAGACTGCATTGAGGTGATCATGCAAATAAATCAGCCTACTACACAAAAGGAAGTCCGAATGTTCTTGGGAATGGTCGGCTACTGTCGACAGTGGATTCCCAATTTTTCATTGAAGGCGGAGTCTTTACAGGGATTGACACGCAAAGATATGAGTGATCCGGTACCATGGGATAACGACTGCTTGGTCGCCTTCCTGGAGGTGAGAGCGCCTGTGTCGCGCTCCGGCTTTAGGAATGCCTGATTACAACAAAGCATTTTCACTCTTCTGCGGAGAACGAAAGGGTTGTGCCCTAGCTGTATTCACCCAGACGCATGGGGGTGTCCGTAGACCAGTGGCCTATTTCTCAGCTACATTAGATCCTGTAGCTTCAGCGTTGCACGGATGTCTCAGATCCGTTGCGGCAACAGGTGTCAGCATTGAGAAATGTGACAGTATTGTGATGGGTCATCCACTTACTGCTTACGTTCCACACTCAGTTGAGCTCCTGATGATGAGATCCAAAACACAGCATCTGACTAAAAATAGGCTCACACGTTATCAGCGGTAAATAGACATAATATCGAGAAAAAAATGTAGAATGGACAGAATATCGAATTCAAAATATAGAATGGACATAATATCGAATGGACATAATATAGTGGTTAATAATATCGAAATGAAGGTAAGTAATATCGATTGTCAAAATATAGAAGTACATAATATAGGCATTAAAAAATATCGAATTTTTAATAATATCGAATTTTTTAAGTGTTCTGTATGTTAGTATATGAGTTAAAAATTTATATTATTTTTGTAATGTATGTTTAATATTTTTAAAAGTTACGAAATTTATGTAAAATTATTTTTGCGTAATTTAATTCCGTAGCGGGTTGAGGGTTTATAGGGGAATAGGGTGGGAAGTAATTTAATTATAGTAAATTAAATATTAATTTTTAGAATTATTAATTATTTTTAATTTAATTTTGTGTTTTAGTTCTGTAGCGGGTTGTGGGTTTATAGGGGAATAGGGTGGGAAGTAATTTAATTGTAATTAAGAAAATATGTATTTTTATTTATTGGTATTGATAATTAATTTATTGTTAATTAATTATTAATTGAGAATTAATTTTTATTAATTTTTATTAATTGATAATTATGTTAATTGTATTAATTTATTATTCGGAGCGGGTTGTGGGTTTATAGGGGAATAGGGTGGGAAGTAATTTAATTGTAATTAAGAAAATATTGATTTTTATTTATTGGTATTGATAATTAATGTATTGCTAATTAATTATTAATTGGTAATTAATTTTTATTAATTGGTAATTCATTTTTATTAATCGATTAATTGATAATTATGTTAATTGTATTAATTTATTATTCAGAGCGGGTTGTGGGTTTATAGGGGAATAGGGTGGGAAGTAATTTAATTGTAATTAAGTAATTATTGAAATTCTTTTTGTGTATTGATTAATTTATTGTTAATTGATTATTAATTGGTAATTCTTTTATTACTTATTACATTTTTGGTATTGAAAATTAATTGGTTGTTGATTAATTATTAATAGGTAATTAATTTTTTATTAATAATATTATTGGTATTTATAATTAATTAATTATTAAATATTTTGTAATTGGTAATTAATATTAATTAATGTTTTATTGGTATTGATAATTAATGTATTCTTATTTAAATATTAAATCATTACTTTCCCTACTGTTGCACTCATTGGAGTGGGAATAGTAATTTTTACCCCTACGCTATCCAACGCTTTCCCTACTGTTGCACTCACTGGATTGGGAATAGTAATTTTTACCCTCCCGCTATCCAACGCTTTCCCTACTGTTGCACTCTCTGGAGTGGGAATAGTAATTTTTACCCCTACGCTATCCAACGCTTTCCCTACTGTTGCACTCACTGGAGTGGGAATAGTAATTTTTACCCTCCCGCTATCCAACGCTTTCCCTACTGTTGCACTCACTGGAGTGGAAATAGTAATTTTTACCCTCCCACTATCCAACGCTTTCCCTACTTTTGCACTCTCTGGAGTGGGAATAGACATTTTTACCCCTACGCTATCCAACGCTTTCCCTACTGTTGCACTCACTGGAGTGGGAATAGTAATTTTTACCCCTACGCTATCCAATGCTTTCCCTACTGTTGCACTCACTGGAGTGGGAATAGTAATTTTTACCCCTACGATATCCAACGTTTTCCCTACTGTTGTACTTTCTGGAGTGGGAATAGTAATTTTTACCCCTACGCTATCCAACGTTTTCCCTACTGTTGAACTTTCTGGAGTGGGAATAGTAATTTTTACCCCTACGCTATCCAACGCTTTCCCTACTGTTGCACTCACTGGAGTAGGAATAGTAAATTTTACCCTCCCGCTATCCTACGCTAAAAATATTGAATATTTTTTATTAATATTAAGTTAATATATATATGTATTAAAAAATAAAAATGCATGTTTTTTTTTTTTTAACTTACATTAATTATTTATTACATTTAAGGTTATTTAATTATTTTTAAGTATGTTCTAGTTAATTATATTTATTATTTCATTAATTTTACATTACTTTTAAGACATTTAAAAAATTCGATATTTTAACAAACTATGGTGTCCATTACGATGTCGGACGGTAAAAAATCCCCCATCTACCTTAGCGGTAAAATTCCGCCCGCCTACACCGTCTGAATACCGACCGAGCAATCACGATGCCGCGAGCCGAAAACAGCAGGCGGCGGAAAATAAACAAAAAATAGCGCCCGCCCATGTCCGAGTCCAAGTCCATCCGCCCTCCACGGACGGAAAGACGCACGACAACCCAAAACCGCCCGCACTGACGACCGAGACACCGGCCGTGAAATTAGGATCGCACAGACATGAGCGCGGAAAATACACAAAAACACCGCCCGCCAGCGTAAACAACAGTGACGAAAATGTACACGGCGGAAGCACTGGCGGCCACGGCCCTGACAGAAATCATCCGCGGACAAAAACAAACGCACACAACATGGCCAACAAGTCCACACAGCAACCCACGCACAAATACCCAAACACAGTACACATCTCGGAAACACCCCCCCCCCTGGACAAACAAATCAACTACAAATCCCAGAACACCAGCCACAACACACCTGAAAACAACAGACCACCATGACACACCCACATAGGTAAGTACAAAAGCAGCCCCTTCACAGACCACAACCCCTTGCAACATTACAAACTGAGGACGAGAGCACACAACACAGCGAGACAGAAAGGACAGCAGCACACCACAGACACACACCTATCACACCCATCACCACCACCACCAAACACCTGACCCACAAACCCCCTGCACATCACACACCACACACCGCACCAGCACCACAAACACCAAAACACACACCATGGCATCACACAGAATGCCCAAGTTCACTTCCACTGAGCTGACGGTCATGGTCGACGAGATCGTCAAGGTGCACCCACAAATCTATGGCAACCAGGTCCAACATACACCACTATCCACCAGAAACCGGTTGTGGAGCAGGATCGTAGACCAGGTCAATGCAGTCGGGAACGTGCCACGCAACAGAGGCGAAATCAACAAAAGGTGGAACGACCTGAAAAGCGTGGTCAAGAAGAAGGAGACCAAGAATCGGGAGCTGGCTGCCAGGACTTGCGGAGGTAATCCCGCGCTATTCAAGACCTTCAAGGCGTGGGAGGAGAAGGTGCGAGTCATCATACATCCGGAGATCCTCACCGGATTACCAGGGGGAGTGGAGGCTGGTAAGTACAAACAAACGTATACCAGCAAACCGCTATGTACTCACATGCACTACCACAATGCCATAGCTCCTAGGGACAAACACCCCCATTGCCAGTACACAATACACAAGACAACACTCACACATGCAACAGACACAACCACACACTCAGCCCAAACCAACCAACTAACAAAACCATGGGGGCATGTGTACAGTTAGCCAGCACCGCAACTCCCACCAGGTCCCCTTGTACTCCAGAAGCGCCAGAAGGAGCACTCCCCACACCCATGTGTCAGCCATAGCTGCACTAACCGACAAGTAACAGGTAAGTAGCCACAACACAAAGGCAGTGGGTCGGTGGGGGACAGCTGAAGTACAACACCTACCAGGCCCCCAGTCCCACAGCGCAGCAAGGTGGAGCACCCCCACACCCATGTGACAGCCACTGCAGTGCACACCTGCAGCCGACAGGTAGACATCTCACCCCACATGCAGGGGTGTCTGTGGGTGTCAAGCCATCACCACAACTCACAACACCGCCCCCACTCCCACAGACCAGCAACATGGAGCACCCCTCCCGCCCGTAACCATGTGGCATCCATTGCATTGCGCACTCAAAAACAACCTGTAGGTGGGAAACTGTATAGGGCGGGGTGTCTGTAGGCATGAGGACTGTACTACGACTGACACATGGGACATGTCACGTAGCAGAGGAACACGCAGCACTGCTCCCTGTCACAATCATGTGACCAATGTGCACACGGACATGTATTACACAGTCATACCCCACATTACCCATCACAGATACAGCAACACCTAAGGAAAAACGTCTGCATGCACAAGTCCCACTGGAGTACAGACCCACACGGCAGGCACTGTGCCACCCATCACACACATCAGCAACACCATCTAAGTCTTGTCCATGTAGTCCTCACTGCCTGTCACTCACACATCGTACAACAACGCCCATGTAAGACAAACCTTACTAGAAGTAACAGCGTGGAACCACAATATTGCACACAAAAACAACTGGACCCATGAAACACACAGGTACACAATGCACATTCAACATATCATCCATCGCATCTATCAGCCCCAGTGTCATGAGAGGTATGTCATCCAAACAGCTGTCCCTCATACAGTAGTCATGCAAAGATACCTGCCCATGACAAATCATGTGCCTGCAGTGACTGAAGCGCACGTCACACTGCGAGTAACAACACACATAATATAGTCAACACCCCAAGAGCACTGCATTGATGCACATGTACGAGTGCAGCATGCACACCAAGGAATTGGCCCATCTGCAATACGTCGTGTGGCACACAACAAGCACGAACTCACAACAATGCTACCAATGTAATGTCCATGAATGATAACAGGCAGCAGATATGCCGGGCATGTTAGACAGACACACACCTTAGTCTATGCACTGTCATGTTCCCAGAACACATGTCACGTTCTGCACCCATCACCCACAGTACGTACCCCAAAAGCATATTCCAAGCCAAAAGCGTCCAGGGGGCTGTACCCCCTTGTGCCATCTGCATTTCTAAGCGTTCCATCTGTACCCCAAAACCATAGTTCAACCCAACATCGTCGATGGTTCTGGAGCCCGCATACACCCGAGCCACAAAATGTAGGAGCATAGCAACACACACCCATCGGCATTGCTAATCCGTCCCATGCCACATGTCCACATCACACAGTCCCATTGCTTAGCCCATGCATACACACATCGTACATCCACACACGCCTCTGGGAAACCTGTGCACGACAGTGCACGAACTGTGAATGTCAGACAACCAATACATACTTTGCTAGGTGCAACACAATGACCCATCTCATTCTCCCCACAGGTGGCGAACTGCTGGATGCCGGAGATGGAGACAGCAGCCAGCACAGCCAGTCCGCAAGCCCCCGACCCGGACTCACGGATGTAGAGGAGCTGAACACCTCTCCGGACACGGACCACCCAGCAGGCCCATCTGGAGTGGCAGGGCACACCCGCTCCCCAGGGCCCCTCCTACCCACCAACCCATCATCCAGGGATGCTGACCAGTCACAGACCCCTGCTGCCACGGTCATTGCGGCCACCACCACCGCCGCAACCACCACCACCACCACCACGCCATCCCTGACCACTCAACCAGCGCAAGGGGTGGCCCGGCCATCTGTGTCCACCCTGGGAGCCAGAGCGAGGACCGTGGTGAGCAATGTGGCTAGTGGGCAGGTCGGTGGCAGCAGTACTGGTAGGAGGAGCAGGGTCAGGCCAACGCCATCTGTGCCTGGGAGCCAAGCCCTGCCGCAAATCGACAGAGTCCTTGGGGCCTATGAAGAGGCCCAAGGAGAATGGGCCAGGTCGGCTACCGACACGCGGGAGGTCCTTGGGGTGTTGAGGTCCATGGACGCCCATATGGGCCAAATCGTGGCCCTCATGGGCCAGCTGGTGGTGGGGGGGAGGGCACAAGCAAGGCCAGCAACACCACCTCCGCCACCACCTGCTGTGGCGCTGGGTCGTGCAGCATCGCGTTCCCCTGCGTCCACAGCGAGTGAGCATTCCTTAGCCACCACCAGCAGCCCACCAACACAACCCCCCCCTCCCAAACGTGGAAGGGGCCGTCCGAAGAGGAAACAGGTGTCCAGAGAGGACTTCGCACGCGACAAACGCCAGTGAGTCAGCCAGCCACCTTGACCACCTACTGCATTGACTTTGAATACGATCCTACCCCACACTGCCATGTGAATGGCATGTGTCTGTTGGACTGTGGACATAGAACTTCATGGGTACACCTTGACCATCACGCAGCCATGACCGTCTACTCGTTGTCACAGCATGCACCACATTTGACATCACCTTGCACACAATCACATTTCACCGCTGTAAATAAATACACCTTGATCACAATCTGCTTAATGTGTCCTGGGTTTATTCAACGATGTGCAATCGCCACCATGAGCAGAAATGCATCTGCTGTGTGGGATGTCGATGGGACAGGAGAGGCTGTAGGGACCTAGGGGTGAAAAACAGAACAAGAGTACATTCAATGAGTGTGTCACACACTCATCACCCAGTACTTGTCACCAACTACAAGCAATGTACACACATCTCACAGAGCAACAGGGCACAATGCTACAGCCACTGTCAGTGGCATACCAACCTGGACATGGACCATTGACACACAGCACTCAGTGAACAAAAGGCCCCCGTGACAGAGCACACATACACCTGCACAACTACAGCTACATCAGCCGTCGTACATGGACACTCACCATCAAGTGAAGTAGCGGGCGATGAGCTGCTGACGCACATTCACAGCTTCCTCCTCTCCACTGTCCTCTTCACTTGACCCGTCCTGGTCTGCAGGCTGGGGCCCTGGTTGATCTCCGTCATCCACAATTAGGGGGATCTGCTTGCGAATAGCCAGATTGTGCAGCATGCAGCAAGCCACTACTATCTGGCACACCTTCTGTGGGGAGTACGCCAGTGCGCCCCGGTGCGGTCCAGGCATCTGAACCTGGACTTCAGGAGGCCAAAGGTCCGCTCAACCACACGTCTGGTCCTCCCATGTGCCTCATTGTAACGGACATCAGCTGGGCTCAGAGGATGTCGTAATGGGCTGAGCAGCCAGGGCCCATTCGGGTAAGCAGAGTCACCTGGGTGTGAGGGACACAGAGAATCGTTGCTATTCCAACTGGACACAAGACAGCATCGCACAGCCAGCACGCTACACTACTCCACATACTCACCAACAATCCAGCCACGGTCATGTTGCAGATTGGTCATCAGTCGTGGTAGGATGCTGTTGCGCATGATGTGCGCGTCATGTGCCGATCCTGGAAATTTCGCACACACGTGTGATATTACCATGTCCGCAAGGCACACCACTTGCACATTCAGGGAGTGTGTGTGCTTCCGGTTGCGGTAGAGGTGCTCAGTGGCCTGTGGTGCAACAAGGCCAACATGGGTGCAATCTATTGCACCAACGACGTGGGGGATCCGTCCAAGGGCATAGAAATCACCCTTCACTGCCGCCAATTCACGAGCCCTGGGGAATCTGATGTACCTGTTCCTGTACAGCATCATGGCTGACAGTACATCCCTCAGCACCATGCTGAACATGGTTTGGACATCCCACCTCCACTGCCCACTGTGTGTTGGAATGACCCAGTGGCGAAGAAATGCAGTGCAGCCATCACCTTAGCCGTGGGGGTGAATGCTGTTGGATACACCCTGCGAGGACGGAGGTGGGGTTCCAACAAGGCACATAGGCGATGCAGGGTGGGTCGGTCCAGACGATATTTACGGATGACCTCCACATCCTCCATGGCTGACAGCAATTGGTAGGGGCGATGTATGTTTGGTCTCCGCCTAGGAAAGATGGAAGTGGACACATGTCAAAGCAACACGCCACATGGCAGTTTCACATACACATGACAAAAATGACTGACCAAGCAATTGAATCACAGAACAGCTGACAAGTAGGGACAGCACAGCCACAATACACTTACACAGGTCCCCTACCAATAGCAATGGGCAGTGACACACACCATTGCTATGAGCATGCACATGGGGAGTTAGGCCTTAACAACTTGTAAGGCATGCTGATGGTAACAGACTGCATATTCGGTAAGCTGCAACACCACGGCAACATGACTAGCTGCTGTGCATCACACTGCTTCCGGGGCTGGGTGTGTAGGGCACACACCGACAATGCTATGGACACAGGCTGAGCGGCCAAAACAAGTGGGACCTGTGGCATGAGGGGATATGAGACAGTCATTGATGTCCCTACTGCACCCTATGTACAGCACTGTACGGATCACACCTCCAGAAACATTGACAGGTGTACACATTGACAGCTCCATGCCAACACGGCTGTGTGATTGCACATACACATCACAAGTGACACGTAACGTTGCACGTGCCACGTGGCAGATGTACATAGTGAAAGATGGCATGTGTGTGCATATGCATATCCCATGCTCCCATGCCAATGTGTACATGATGATATGCCAACAGACATGTGGAGGCTGCCCACTGGCCGTCCCTGCCTCTGCACACAGCATGTTCTGGCCCCGTCCATTGTGTACCTGCACCCACACACAAATCATGGCCACACCTGCAGATGCATTGCGCACATTAAACTGTGTGGTGCACATGGCATCAGCGGACTGTACCCGCCATGGGCCAGGCCCTTACGGCCAACTCCAATGACCCTCGCGGTTGCACCCTGCGTGTTCCACTATGGAGGTAAGCGTCCCGGGCCAGCTGGGTGCAGGCCATCATCTGCAATTGAAGCTGGCAGACATGGTACACAAATTGCAGCAGCTTGGACCCACTGAAACTGCCCCAGGGGGCTATGTGAGTGTGTGAGCGAGACCGGCATTACCACAGCTACCTGGGACTGCAGCCTGGCACCCCTCAACAACACCTGCTGCTGCCACCCCTCCACCTACACGTGGATGACTCTGAGGATATGTCCAGGTCCACTCACCAGCGAGGAGCTGGAGATCCTGGATTCCGAGCTCCACGCACACTGCACATGGCTATTCCTTGCGTAAGTTGTGTGTGAGAGACAACTGCAGTGTGTGTGGGAGTGCATGTGGGGGACACACATGTCGTTGATCCGCAGCACTATGAGTCAGAGCCTGTCGTGATCAGACATGCACTGCTCACCATGCTGACTGCAGGTGGCAGTGGTATGTGAGCTCTCGGGCGCTTTGACATGTCTGTCCCTCCCGAGTGGTGGTACATGGCAACTACATGTCAGACATCCAGTGACACAGACAATTGGCAATGCAGGTCTCAGTGCACTTGTTGCTCGTGTGAATGTCAGGCTGGGGCCATGCTGCCCTTCTCAGTCCCAGCAGGCCTGGCCTGCACATTGACTGCACAATGCCAGTAGGTGACAACACAGAATGACTAGTGGGTTACATGTGTCACCTGTTCAGCACTCTCCGGATGAGCGCAAACTCAGCCCGGTACATTGGTCACACCATGCCTCGTGAAAGGGATGTGTGTGTGAGATAGTGCCACTGAATGTGACCACCGTTGCGGGGTGGGCCATGCGCAGGCCGAGTACGTTGGTTGTTGCGCAGTGTTGGTCACAGTGGGTACACCAACACAGATGTGTTGCCTTGTGATCTGTTGCTAGGTCCGCCTGACAATGGACAGTAGTTGTGGGCAGACTACACATTGGTCGATGTGCTGTCTATATGCATGTGCCTTCAAACCAGGCACAGCTGCCCCTGATATGACCCCTGCTGCCGTCAGTGCTGGGTCTGTTGAGCTGATGCGCCATCTGTGCGTGGGGCAGACAGCTCTCCTCACTTCCGTCAATGCCCATGACATCACTTTGCCGCAGGTGACATGGATCATGGAGGGCCCACATGTAGGCGTGGGTGGACTACACAAGACTGTCCAATGGTTATCACCCCCAGTCAGTGCTTCGAATGGGAAGGATGTGGTGCTGGTACTCAATTTAATGTGTAGAGTGGGCGGGGCTAGGTGCGGGGCTACATGCAAGACATGGAAAGTTCATCGGCTTATCTACTAGTTGCAATACACAGGAGACACGTCTTTTCATGTCCACATCAGGGTCATTCCTTGAACTGACTGGAAGTCAGACAGTCATATTTTACCCTGTCCTCATGGCCTCCCCTCGCTCACATAAATATGCGTTTGCACCTGGGAAGCCAGCGCATGCACAAGCAGCTCCAAGCTCGCCCCAGGGAGGCCAAGGAGTGTATGTGTGGGTCCAGTTGAACAAGTGGTCTGTCTCGCGGCATAATAAGTGGCGGGACGCCGTCCACCTGCGTGGTGCCCCGACTCGACACCCGGGCAACATTGACAATGCATGACAGGCTCCGCAGTCCGGATACACCACCTGCAACACACAGAGGCTGTAGCTGCCCTAGCGGCCCAGGCCGCGTCCAACTGGAGCTCATGGACCCACACATTCACTCTTTGGCCTCTCTGGGGCGAGCTTGGAGCTGCTCATGCACGCGCTGGCTTCTCTGTTGCAATGGCATGTAACGTGTGTGGGGATATAGGCAATGAGTGAGATGGTGCGAGCCACCTTCCGTGACGTCACTCCTGCTCGTGATGTGTGCGTCCCCCACTACTTCCATTAGACTTGTGCCATACTACTAATTGAGGATGTGTTGCCTGCGTGATGTGTCCAGGAGGAGCGCGCCATGACATCTCACCCACCATGCTCCACTGCCATCCCGTGCCCTGGATTGCCTGTGCAGGTGGACAATGTTGGGGATACACCTGGTCGACAGGGGATGTGAGTGCCTTGGCAAGGGCCTGGCGGATGCACAGCAGTATCCAGTATGTCCACGGAGGGTGGGCTGATGTCTACACCTGATGCAGCATTGATCGTGTGCCCACCTGTTGTGCACACAAGAGTTCACATTCATCCCCAGACAGGTGGTCTTTACAAATTCCCAGGAGAGCAGCAATGTACTGTTCCGGAATCCTCCCAACACAGCGTGTTTCAACATTGCATGTGCGCACCTACCCGTCACACCCACCCACCTGAGCCAAGCGTAACTCCCGCTTCACATGACACATATGTGTCATCCACAGTTGTGCTACTCTCTCAGGGCCGGCCCTGCAACTGTCCCGTAGCACACACACAGCACCGATTCGTACTGGCATCCTGTTAGATTGGTGGGCACACTAACCCATCCCCTTCTGAGACAGTGGTGGCTGTGATGGATATTGTGACTGGGCACATGGCTTACTTACAATGTGTGCATTTGGGAGGTGGTGGTGTGTGGTGTGTCATTGTGGTAGCATTGGTGTGTATGTGTGTGTCGTGTCCCTGTCGACTGCACACATATGTCACCCCGGGACATGGTGGATGTTTGTTACCGTGCTGAGGTCTTTGGATATGATGTGATGGGTGTGTTGTATGTTGCACAGTATGCGGTGTGTGGGTGTGTCCTTGCAGTTCAGGCTGACTCCTACTTGTTATGGTTCAGACGTTGTGTGTGTGCAGGGTGTGTGACTGTCAAGATTGTGTCTAGTCCAATTGTGCATGTCAGCATTTCAGCAGTTCTTGCTCACTGTGCAGTGCTGCCCACCCACTCTGATGTCGTGTGTGTGTTCTGTCAGGCATTGCTGTGGCATGCTTTAGCGTGGCTCCCACTTTTTGTTGCTGAGTGTGTGGTCAGACTGTGTGGGTCATTGTAAACATGTGTAGGACTGTGCTTTGTAGTGAGCAGGCCGTCAGTGTTAATGTGATGATCTTTCGGGCGACTTCAGAGTGTGACAAGTCCTGCTCCACGAGCTGTGGTATTTCCCTGTGGCCACTGTTGCGGCTACTCATTTGCGTTGACATCCAATGACAGTGGACTACATGGTCATCTCACGACTGACGTGTACTTCACACACTCTCATCCTCTCTCATTCATACTTGTGAAATGAATCAGCAGAGACACATTTTTGCTTCAAGCCATGTATTGGGACTTATGTCCTCTGTGATGCAGTATAGTGGACACTACTGGCAGCGAAATGCATGTGGAGGATATACTCAGCATGATTACACATAGCATAGGGTGTAGGGGTACATGTCATTAGTTGTTGACTGTGGGATGTGTGCTTCAGAGTTACAACTGCTTAGCCGTTGCTGTGCTAATGTACATTTGCTAATCACTGTGGAGCTGCTAACTTTGACACAGACAGTATACATTTCGCCTACCAGACCGCTTGACATCATGGGCACAGTACATCTCAGTTCCATGTTACAGGTTTGCTGCTATGGTTACTCATACACACGTGCATGGAGGTGACATCAGGGCATGGGCTTACGTGCATGCAACGGCATCCCACTTGTTGTTGCAATGTGGTGGCTACTGGACATGACACAGTCACTGGGGTCATGTTATTGGGGGATGCACTTGTTGTCCATGCAAAGGTCCTGGCACGGAAGTTCAGAGGGAGGTGAGGTGACAGCTCTCACATACTACAGCCGAACGATTACTGTCCACTGACCGGTGCATATGTTGATGGGCGCAGGATACATATTATGGCATAGTTGTACGTGCAGTTATGTCCATGTGGTTGCCATGCACATTTCCCATGCCTCTGCCTCCCCTGTTCATGCAGAGTTACTGGATGTGATGAGGTAAAGAGTGCATGTCCCGAAAATATCAGATGTCATGGCACTGTAGTTGATGGTGTGGTGTTAGCTGCAGGTTGTGTGGTATAGTTGTTGTACTGGTAACTGCTCAGTCCGTGCGGATGCCAAGCATGGGTACGGTGTGGGACATCATTGTTCAATTGGGGGTGTTGCGTCGGGGCCCGACTAATTGACAGGTTGTCAGGTATGCGATACCTTCCAGCAGGGCTTCCATGGCATTGGTGGTGAACATGGATGCCATCCAATGTAGCGGATGGTGGCTGTCAAGGTGTTGGTCGTAAGTTGTCCCTTGTAGGAGCATGATGGGACATGTTGGATGACATTCAATGAAACTGTGATCCAGAATACGTCGTGTGGAGGCACAGTGGTCCCATTGCAGTGTGGGTCCGATTGCAGCCACATACGCCATGCCCCCATAGGCTGAACAGACCCTGTCGTGGACGTCCAGGGGGTTGAACAGTTGTACCAGGTCCGCCATTGGACATGCAGGGTTGGAGAGACATAAATCCACAGGATAGTGGAAAGGACACCTCCAACAGCAGAAGACGGGATGACGCAGCTGAACAATGCGATGCGGTAAGTTAGTCGGTAACTTACGTTCAGCAAGGCCAGATTTTCAGATCCCAATATCTGTATCAGGTAATGTTTGTACAGCTTCATCTGTCCGGCGTAGTTGGGTAGGTGTGGTGCAAGTGCCATTTTGCTGAAGGGCGATGTGATGGCGTGCTCCGGCTGTCTGTGCAGTCTGCAGTGTGCAACCTCCGACGTTACTGGGAATTCTGTTGTGGTCGTAGGGAGGCAGGGCTTGGGTTATAGTGGCTTGTGCGAAGGACACGGGCCCTCATCCCACATGCTTCTATGAATGGTCAAGGTCAGTGGTGTCTGACTCCTTCCCGATAACTTGCATGTGAACCACATGGGGGAGTGGTATCATTTCTTTTTCCCTTCGGAATGTTCTTTCGTGTTATGCGCTATCTGCCCAGTGGACGGTTCCCTCTGCATGCTTGTGTTGGGCTTTTTTGGTATCATGAATGTGTTGTCCTGCTTGGATAGTTGAGCTGTGGTTTCGGTGTGGGTATGGAAGGCCATTCAGTGCTATCTCCTCTCCCGTGTGTGGGCGGCACGCTGCGTTTCCGCTATACGTTGGGCCTTGTGTGTGGGTGTTGTAATTAGAACCACCTGTTGTCGGTCCCCCGGGATCTTTGATGTTACGTATTGCATGTCTTGGTATTGGGTGCAGGGTGGTATCGGTGTTTCTGTGTGGTACTGGCGTACCTTTTTCCGACGGGGTCCATATTCTGCTTGCTGATGTTGCCGCCGCTGTGTGCTTTGCCATGTTTTGCACACAGGGGTGTGTCCTAATTTGGCGTGACATCACTGACATGTTTGAGTCAGTTGTGTGACTTCAGGTTGGCAACAGTGAATTGACGGTTGACGACATGGCTGTGGCAGGACTGTCACGTGACATGTGCATTCTGGGTGCGGCTGGTGTGTGTGGTGTTTGGTTGTGACCCTGTGTTGTTTGTGTGCGGCGCATACTTGGCGCTGCTGTTGGCCTATGCGTTGTGCGCATGTGTGGCTGCGTCGTCGCCGCTGCGCTGCGGGGCCGTGACGGGGACGTTAGTTCCTGGTCCCAGTTGGTGTGTCCCCGGTTGTTGCGAGTTGTTACAATTTGCCCGGTGTGACATTTGTGGGTGCAGTGGTGGATGTGTCGCGTCCACGCAGGGGTGTCTGGGGGGGCCATGTACAGTTTTACCGCACTTGCACTGCGTGAGGTGTTTGCGTGCCCTTGTTGTGTGTCTGCCTACCTGCGTCTCCGCGGTGCGTTGACTCCTAGGTTCTCCATCAGGTAGAGCATGGGGAGGGCCTGCAGTGCTGGATTCATGCTCGGGGGGTCCGCCTCTTTGGTATCCGTACTGTGCGCTCGGGTTTCCGCCTTGCTTTCACTTGCGGTGTCTCTTAGCCGGGGGAGCTGTTTGGTTGTGGCATCGTAATTTGTACGCCGGGCGGTACGTGATTTCGTCGGGCGGTGTGTCTCCATTGGGCGGCGCCGCTACGTGAACGGGTGCACTTTGATGGCGGACGGCGTCACTGGCTTACGGGCGGTGTTTGGCTGTCTTTTCACATCCTAATTGGGCGGGCGTGTGGGCTGCGGCGGGCGGACGGCAACTCTTGTTTTTTGCATCCGCCAGCACGGCGGTGGTGCTTCCGCCCGCCATCCTAATGGGCCCCTATATTATTTACAACGATATTTTGGATTCGATATTTTTGTACTTACCTGTTTGTAGATAGGAATTCGATATTCTGGCATTCTATATTTTGTCCACGATATTTTGGCAGGTCTATATTTTGGTATTCGATATTCTGTCAGTGATCCGTTATCAGCAGGTCATCTTGGCCTCTGAAAATGTTACCTTGAAAAGATGCTCAATACTAAACCCTGCTACTTTGATGCCTATTCTGAATCTTGAAGGGGAAGATTGTGAGGACCATGACTGTCTGGATGTAACTGAACTTTGTACCAAACCAAGGCCCGACATTGTTGATGAACCACTACCTGAATCAGATCAAGTCCTTTTTGTTGATGGTTCATGTTTAAGAGACAATGAGGGTCATTTGAGAGCAGCATTTGCTGTCTGCACTATTTCTGGAGTTGTGGAAGCTGCTTGCTTACAGGGAGTATACTCCGCACAAGTAGCTGAAATCATTGCCTTGACCTGTGCATGCCTTGTTTCTAATCAAATCCAAGTCATCATCTATACCGATAGCCAGTATGGATTCGGTTCATGACTTCGGACAGCTATGGTCACAGAGGGTGTTCGCAATGTCATCAGGATCTCCAATCAGGAATGGAGAATATGTGAGATAATTATTGGAAGGTTTGCAGCGCCGATGCAAGTGGCAGTAGTAAAATACACTGCTCATGGAAGGGGGGAAGACTTTGTCATGAAGGGAAATCGTTATGCTGACGAAGTTGTGCGCTTTTGTGCTGTACATGCTTGCATCTTCAATTGAGAAAACATAGGAGAGAGCACAGAAAAAACCGAGCTTAGCATTATGCTAGCAAAAGCGGACACTTGGGACGAGGTCAAGTGTCTGCAGGGAGAAATGTCAGAACAGGAAAAAGCTGGTTGGATTAAGACAGGTTGTGATAGACAAGATGATGGCATTTGGGTTTCAACCGTCGGTAGAGCAGTATTACCAGATTGTTTGTTGAGTCCTATGGCAAGTGTTACAGCAAACAAATGATGGACAGAATGCTGACAATGCAAACATTCTCCCCCAGTCAAAAGATCTGGGTTAAATCCATCGTTCTTTTGCCCACTATGCCACCTCAGTTTGGACCCAGCCATATGCAAATCAGTCTTGACCCTGTGCCCCATGGGAACAGTCCAGGCCGAACTGCCAGGCCAGGTCCTCCCTGGACCGGAAACAAGCATCCTGGGACCGGTTTCAGGGTATGTCACCCTTCTTCAGCCAGGCTAGCTTGAATCCAGTGGCACAGTGAGCAACGGACCCACGTCTGGCATACCCATCCCACTTAGGGCGAAAAGTGTTACAGCAAACAAATGATGGACGGAATGCTGACAATGCAAACATTCTCCCCCAGTCAAAAGATCTGGGTTAAATCCATCGTTCTTTTGCCCAATACGCCACCCCAGTTTGGACCCAGCCATACGCAAATCAGTCTTGACCCTGTGCCCCATGGGAACAGTCCAGACCGAACTGCCAGGCCAGGTCCTCCCTGGACCGGAAACAAGCATCCTGGGACCGGTTTCAGGGTATGTCACCCTTCTTCAGCCAGGCTAGCTTGAATCCAGTGGCACAGTGAGCAAGGGAGCCACGTCTGGGCATACCCATCCCACTTAGGGCACAAAGTGTTACAGCAAACAAAGGATGGACGGAATGCTGACAAGTCCTATGGCAAGGCAGATTCATGGAGCAGTTCACCTTGGGAGAGATGCTATGGTGCGAGTGTTCTGACAAACGTGGTTTAATAGGAAGTTCCATGTGTATGCCAAAGCAGTGTGCAACAGGTGTGTTACATGTCAACAGATGAATGCTGGAAAGAAAACTGTGGTTGCTTTGAGTCACATTGGGAGGTCAGGAGGTCCTTTCAAAAGGATCCAGCTGGACTTCATTGAGATGCCCAGGTGCAATGGACTGAGATATGTCTTGGTGGTGGTATGTGTCTTTTCACAATGGGTTGAGGCATATACAACTAGGAGATGTGATAGTCTCATAGTGACAAAGTTACTGCTTACAGAGTTAATCCAACAGATCGGATTTCCAACCTCCTTGGAGTCAGATAGAGGAATGCATTTCCACAGTGAGATCATGAAACTGTTGTGTACTGCCTTACAAGGTGACCAGAGATTGCATTGCAGTTATAGCCCGGAGGCTTCAGGGATTGTGGAGCAAGTTAATGGAACTCTCAAGACGAGGATGGCGAAGGTGTGCCCTCGACTCTTTGAATTGGCCTGATGCATTGCCCTTAGCGCTGATGAGCTTGCGTAGCACTCCAGATAGGAGAACAGGACTCTCACCCCATGAAATCCTGATGGGGAGGGCGATGCGCATGCCTGCGGTGCCAGCCACAGCCTTGATAAACATCACAGATGATTTGATCCTTGATTACTGCAAAGGATTGGCTGATGTGGTTCATTCTGTGTCTCACCACGTTGAAGCCATGACTGCACCATCCTCAAAGGACCTTTTGCACGACCTATGCCCAGGGGACTGGGTATTGAGTCACAAGCATGTGAGGGAGAACTGCCTGGACGCATGGTGTCGAGGTCTGTATCAGGTGATCTTGGTGACGAACGCGGCTGTGAAATGCGGTGGCTTGCCGAACTGGATTCACGCCTTCCATACCTGCAGAGTTCCAGAACCCTCAGAAGAAACCGCTCCTCTCCCTGAAGAAAATCCAATTGTGGTCGCAAGGCCGGTGGAGAGGGCAAGCAAAGCTGTGGAGGTTCCTGACGAGGCTGGTTACCCACTAGGACGAGCTGAGGGGGGTCACACTACACAAGGCCCAGGTATAGACTCTAAGGGAGACGGTAACTTTGCAAGTGGTATAAAGTCAGACTCAGCTGGAGAGACTGGTGTGGGAAGTGGTTGAGCGCTGCGAAGAAGAACTCGAGCTGAAGGAGAATCGTGGCCAGTGAGGCAAGGACGACTGAACTTGAGACTTTTGTCTGAAACAGATCTTGCTCCTGTGTCTGAAACGTCTGAATCAGAGCAGAGTGATACAGAGGAAAATCAAGGGAGATTGAGAAAATCAAGGAGAACCAGAGTACCGTGCCAGAGATATGCTGCTCCGGAGTGGACATATCTAATTGCAGATGCAGGGAACAGTGAGGTCCGGGAGACTGAGACCTGGACGAGTGAGGTGTGGCACCTCAGTGCTGATAACTGAAATTGAACTGTTGGTCCCTGGAGTAGAAGCTTACAGACTTCTGACACTGACTGTACCAGACCCTCCGAGAGTGTGTGGCTTGCAAAATCTGGTTCTAAGCTTGCTTTCTTTTCCAAATTTTGGAGTCAGAAGATGACAGCCTTAAGAACAGAAATCTTGAAGCGTGTTATTGAAGGACTTGGCTCTGATCTCATATATGATGTAAATTGAACTGTAAACAAAAGCTGATATTTTAAGAAGATAACTTAGGTCCGAGTGGAAGAAGAAAAAATGGAGGGACGTTTTCATAGAAAAAGAAAGAGGGCTAGAGAAGTCATTGCATTGTATCATAAACTGAGTAAGAACAAGTTTCAGGACGTCAATTAATTGCATATGAACTGTGTGTGCAACAGGTGAGAGGCAGAAGAGACTTTGCTTGATCCTCTTGCAAGTCAACACAAACACGATTCAAAATGGAGTCTGGAAATTCAAACCATAGACAGAAATGTATAATAGGCACACTTATAGTAGGCCAAGTCATAGTATTAGACCTAGTCATTACTATATCCTTGGTTGAGTCACAGGAAACAAAAGCTGAGGGGGTGGGAGTACGAGGGACATCCACTCCTTCTACTTCAAGCATAGAGGAAGGTGCATCAAAATCTGATATGGCTATGATAGCAGAAACTAGTCGCTTATTGCACGTAGATTTATCTAGAGGTGATTACACGTTGAATGCGTATGCGAAGCTGTTGTATGAGTATGTAAATAGGATGGATGTGAGCGATTGTTATGTGTGCATGCAGTTGCCCGCGTCAGTAGAGAAGGGAATCAGATACCATCACCTACCCCTGACATATGGTATCACTTGTAGTGTATTGCTTAGCATGTTCTATGGTATGGGACATTATGAGTATTATTTATAGATCTATGATGTAGTGCTTTTAGAGGTTCTAGCTTACAAGCACTTGAACAAGTGCGATTACTAAAAACAAGAAGAGAGAATGGCAAAGTACTTTGTACCTATTGTCACATTTGATATAGCTTACGCTCACCAACACAATTTGACCTGTATGTTAACCGACATAGAAAATAAATTTGTAGACCAGATAGAAGATAGGCATAGACAATCACTGTTTATACCAGACATTAGAGACAAAAATATTGAGTAGACTAAGGAAGAGTTAACCCATAAGGCAAATGGGAGTTATGGTCCAATAGCTCTAGACATACAGCAACAAGGGAATGCTTTGCATTAGAAAGCCCCAGACATATTATGATAAGGTATTTGTGGGTGAGAGTGCATGTAATCACATTTTCCTGATTAAAGACTCTGTAAAGAAATCCTTGCAGGACAGGATAAAGGTGGTGCCGAATGTGTATTTTGCGTGTGGGAAGAATGGGTATGCTCGATTGCCACTAAATTGGTATGGCACATGTTATATGGCTGACGTATTTCCTAAGATTTATCATGTGGAGGATTTGTGGTCATTAGAAGGGAAGCAGTGAAAAGTGATACAGGTACAAGACAGATTGTGGAAGATGTGTTCGGAGCAATGATACCGAGTCTGGGAGTGGTTCTGAATGATGTGAAGATTAGAAAGTTGTCAACTCTTACGGATAAGTTATCAGTGAATACAGCTCAGTCTTTATTACTCATAGATGGAGAGATGGTCTCGATAAGGGCTATGGTGATGCAAAACCGTATTGCTTTAGATGTATTGTTAGCAAAAGAAGGAGGAGTCTACAAAATGTTGAGGGTCCAACATTGCTGTACTTATATCCCAGACCATAGTAAGGATCTGAGGAAATCTATAAGTAACATCACTGAGATACACCATGAGATACATGATCTGGCAACAGATGGAATCTGGGATAAAATTGGCCAAGGATTTGGAAAGGTTGGAAGTTGGTTTGCAAATCTTGGGAAGGGACGTCTTGGCTATATCTTGAAACCCATTATTATAACTGTGATCTGTGTCATCATTTTATTGGGTGCCATCAGAGCTTATAAGTGGCATGGAGCAACACAGGCTAAGAATTCTCTTAGATGACAGGAAAAGAGAATGGAGAGACTGCAGGACAGTCACTATGAGAATTTCAAGAATATAGAAATGTTTAGACAGGGAAAAATGGCTACTACTTCTGTTTAGGTCAGTCTTTTCTGCAGGGAGATCTTTCTACAGGGGAATGAACTGATTGTGATGACACTAGTCATCAGAGGGGGGGCTGAAAGAGCACAACTTTGTTCTTTTATTTGTAGAGGTGCGTTATAATGACGTATAGTCCGCATCCACATGTAATCTCTTGTCGTATGAATATTATGCTGTTAGAGCGTGAATTGTAATAACGTGTAAGTGAAGTGTTAAAGATTTTCTTCATGTAACCAAAGAATTAACGTAGTAACTGTACGTATTAGGTAACCATATACATGTGAAGTATTCATGACTAATGAACATATCTTTTATAAAGGCTCCTTTAATGTGTACATTAATGGTTCATATATGCATGTATTTTAAACTTGTGCATTGTTCTTATGTTAGCCGAAACTTGGTAGGCCTAACTTTCATTTCTCCCTGTTCGCTCCCGGTTGAAGGTTGTTAATTAGAATTTATGTGCTTGTGGAATTTCTCTCCTTTCACGTTTCTGATGCAGGTGCAGGAATTCTTCCTCGTTAGTTTGAATAATGTCTTTGTGCTAGGAGTTGGACAGACGTAGGTAGGAGAGGATGCCTTTGAACAAGCTGAGCCGATAATGTAGGAGGATGTCATTCGTGTTTGGAAAGGCCTGGGAACCAAATTCATCGAACAAGATCTTGGATGTCCATTACCTCATGGAAGGTTACCTAACAGGAGGGGTCTAATTGGATGAGGTGGTCTTGTGATGTATTCGGGGTGTGATTTTCGACTTTAGTGTTGGGGTTAGGGACAGAGTCCGGACATTTCTGCCTTACCTGAAGAGAGGAGAGCATCTTAGAACGAGCTCTGTATCTTTACGCTACTCGACCCATTCAATTTGAGTGCGCTTCTTAGGAAGTCTTCACGTGCTGACACCTTTCAGGGAACTGGCCTGGGGAAATGCTAAGTAGGGATGTCACGCTAGAAGTAGTGTAGGGACAGATGAATGCTTTTCACCTACGAACCACCAATGAAGAAATCTGTTGATGTAGTCTCTAAAAAATTTTGATTTTGATTCTTGAATTGGTGATTCTGTGCATGTTGCACCGCCTACATTTTATTCGCAGATTTGGTTTTGTATTAGTGCCCATGTATCTTTACACTCTCGTCATGAGGTGCTTGTATGTCCAAATTTTCTTGGCTTTATAATAAATATACTAAACTTTGGATTAGGAATCTGTATTCCTTTAGCGTCATGGACATTAGTAATGTATAATTGACAAATGAATTTCTCTCCCCTCCACACTTAAAAAGCAGGTAACAAAGAGCCATCGACCAGGGGTTCCAGAGTAAGTCTAGAACATGGAACCCGCCTCTTTCTGTCACACCCCAAGAGTGTCATCTTCTGCTGCTAACAGTTTGCTTGGGGTGGGAAAGATGCTGCTGGAAATTTGATGGACAACACAGTGACTGGTGTTGAAGGTCACAGCACTGTCTATCCTCTGATCATCAAAGAAACTTTCACCAAGCAAATAATGTATGTCACGGCTCAGCCAGTTTCTATGGAGATGTGGAACACAATTGTACTGGAACTGGGCCTTATTTCCTTGTTCCCAACATCTTGGTATCAGGTATGCCTGTGAAGTACTGCCAGCTTCTGGCAGTGGCAGACTATATGGCAGAAGACCCACATCCTACAGTTTTTGTGCCTATATTTGGCCAAGAAATTAAAACACCAACTGTCAAACTAGATTAATTGTAACATGCAAATTGAAATTCATTAATTTAATGGAGCAAGAGCAGAAACGTGAACTCAGAGTAGTTAAAGGAGTTTGCATCAATTGGCGTCCTGCCTTCTACTGAAAGAACCAGGATTATCCTGATTCATTTACTTAAAGGTGGGACGCCGATTCATGAGGACTCTCATCGCACGCTGACTTTCAGCAGCTTCTCAGGTGATAATTTTCATACTTGCTTTATATGAATTTGGTCTTTTTTGATTAATCACTGTCATATCTGTTGTTTCAAACTGCTTTAACCAGTCTGAGTTCAAGTTTCTGCTCTTACTCCAATAAATTAATTAAGTGCCTGTTAGAAATGGGATTCCTGGTTGTCTGAGGTATGCGCCCGGCCAGGCAAGAACCACCACTCTAGTCAGGGTAAGCTAGATACACACTAAAAGATAATAACCTGTGCTCATCCTCTGGTAGCTTGGCGCAGAGCATGCAGGCTTAACTGCAATGTATAAAGTATTTGTACAGCACACCCACATAGTAACATAATACAAACACCACAAAAAGACTCCATACAGGTTTAGAAAAATAGAGAATATTTATCTGAGTAAAACAAGACCATCAGAACAAAAATCCAATATGCAGAAGTTGAGATATTAATTTTTAACGGATAAATGCAAATACAATTCTTTGAAGTCAATAGCGCTAAATAGTTACTTGAGGTCGCGAGGGACCGAGGTAAATCCAAAGTTCATGCCGACTGCAATGGAAGGCAGGCCAGCTGCGAGACTCCCGCAAGTCCCACTGAAAAAGTACCTTCGATGGAGCAACGCATCGACGCTGAGGGCATGATGTGTCAATCTTTTCCATACAGTTGGGTTTCTGCATCGTCATCGAGCTCCTTCGAGATGCAGGCAATGCGCCGTCGTCGGGCTGCACCGAGCAGTTTGTGGAACCGCTTACATTGAACAGCTTTTGTGTCGGCGTCGAAGGGCGATGCATCGGTTCCGATAGGTGCAAAGGTGATGATGCGTAGGTTTTGTAGCAAAATAGCTGCAGAACACACTTCTGAGTCCCAGGACTGGAAGGGGCACCTCAGGCAAGGGTAGGACTCACAGCATTACAGAGCCCAGCAGCACCAGAAGAATTAAAGTAAGTCTTTTGTGTCCCTGAGACTTCGGAAGGCTGGCCAGAAGTCCCTTGGAGTCACTCTTGGTTCACGTGAGATGGGTCCTATCCTTGTTCTCAGCAGGGCAGAGATCAGCAGGCAGCAGGTCAGCTCAGCAAAGCAGAGAAGCAGTTCCTCAGAACAGTCAGTCCAGGCAAAGTGGCAACCCTTACAGCACAGCAGTTTTTCCTCCAGCAGAGTTCTTCCCTGGTCCAGTAGTGTACTGTCTTGGTAGGGTCAGAGCCCTAGTACTTCTACCCAAATGTGTCTTTGAAGTGGGGGGTTTCTTCAGAGCAGCTCCTTGAATTGCACAGGTCCCCTTTCATCCCAGCCCTGTCTAACAGGCTATCTGTGGGGGGGGGAGGGTTAATCAGCCCTTTGTGTGGGACACAGGACACTGCCTATGCAGGTATAAGTGTTAGCTCCCACTCCCCCTTCCTGCCAGGAAGGCTATCAGAATACAGATTAATGTAGATGTGTCCTCTGTCACACTCAACCTTCTTGTGTTTGTGGCTGTATAGCAGGAATGCACAAAGTGTAGCTGTCACCCAGACGTGTATTGGAGACTGGCTAAGGGTACACAGAGCTAAGTTAAGAGCAGAGAAATGTCCACTTTCTAAAAAGTGGCATTTCTAAAACAGTATTATCAAATCCAGCTTCACTACTGAAGAGGATTTATCATTACCTTTCCAAAGATATGAAACATGATTTAGCTACACCTTTCAAGTCAGGAATTACAACTTAAAAGTGTTTTAAGGAATTCCAAATGCTAGCCTTTGAGAGGAGTATGCCTCACAGTAGTAAGAAATGAATTTAGCTGTTTGTCACTACCAGGAAATGTAAAGATTAAACACACATGTCCTACCTTTCACTTATATAGCACCCTGCCCTTAGGGTTTTTTAGAGCCTACCTTAAGGTTGACTTATATGTAGGAAAAGTGACAAAAAAACTCTGCTAAGCTACACTGTTAAATTGGCGCAAACTGCATCACCTGCAGTGCAAGAGGGCGCTCCTTCTTTCTGCTGCTCGCGTAGAAGTTCTACTCGAGCAGCAGCTTCCTCTACGTGAACGGAAGGTTTCTCAATGCGAGCAGTAGTGACCATCAGCGACTGCCAGCTTTGAGAAATCTCACTGGGAAGCGGTCTAGCATTGGATTTTCCTTGCTCTTGAACTTACCATTGGCAAGCGCGAGCGAGGAAAAAAACTATGCATAGAGGAGTTTTTCGGAACTCCACAAGCTATGCGGAGTGCGAAAAACTCCACAAACACTGCGAATGGAGTGGAGTTCACCGCCCAGGCCTACTTATATGTAATAAAAAGGGAGCTTGAGGCTTAGCAAGTAGTTTAAAATGCCAAGTGGAAGTGGCAGTAAACTGCACACACAGGCACTGCAATGACAGGCCTGAGACAGGGTTGAAAGGCTATTTATGTGGGTGGAACAATCAGTGCTGCAGACCACTAAGTAGCATTTGACTTACAGGCACTGGGTATATGTTATACCACTTTACAATGGACTTACTAGTACATCAAATAGGCCAAACAGATATGCACCAATATCACCATGTTTAGGGGAGAAGCACATGCACATTAGCACTGGTTAGCAGTGGTAAAGTCCTCAGAATCCTAAGGCCAACATACAGAGTACAGCAAAAAGAGGAGAAGGAAGGCAAAAACTTTGGGGTGATCCTTCAGTTCTGGCCCTTTTCCAACAGTCCTGATTATGCCCCTTATAATACCATGGGTCGAAACACTGTCGTGGATTCTGATGATTGGAACTGAATAGTTATAAAAATATATTAAGTAAGTGAACCATTAGTCAAATCATTGTACTTACTACTACAATTATTAAAATGTTCCATTGTTGTTTGTTCTTTTATCCACACTATTGCACTGGTTGTCTTTCACTCACTGTGTGATCACCTTAGCAATAAGCCCTTTTTTGTAAAATTGTAAATACAATACTCTATAAAGACTTATAAGTGGGTCTAAGTTTTTAGCCATTATCATTTAATGATCATTGACTGAAACGTATTTTTGATTGAAATTATAGTGATTGTTCTAACCTGTAATTTTTTCACTCCGCACTTTCTAAAAGTGGCATTTCCAAAATAGTAAATTAAAATCAGACTTGGTCCTTACATTAGATTTTAAATTCTAATGATTTAAGTCTTTGAATCATTATTCTAGCTATTCTCAAACTGAAGTTATGCATTATAAGGTGTTATAATGTAGCTCAGAGCTTTTCTATGGGTGAACTAGCTTTACCACACTAAAAAATGACTTTGGAGATTTTAAACTGCCTAGACATGTAAAACTTAAGTACATATGTCCTACTTTTTAAATATCCTGCACCTGCCTTATGGACATTTAGTGCCAACCTTGGAGGTGACTTATAAGTACTAAAAAGTAAGGTTTAGGCCTGGAAAAAGGTTTATTTTGCCAAGTCAAATTTGCAGTTTTAAAACTACACACTCAAGATGCATGGGCAGGCCTAAAGACATGCATTGTCACTTTAGTGGTGGTACAACAGGTTCTGCTGTCCACTAGTGACATTTAACTTACAGGCCCCGGATACACTGAGTACCATATACTAGAGATTCAGAGCTTTGTTAAATGTGACAATTAGGATTTTAACCAATTCACCAAGTTTGTAGGGGTCAGATCACATGCATTGGTGCCTAGTTAGCAAGGTCCCAGAGTCTAAAGTCAAAAACAGAAACAACATCAGTTCAGAAAATTGGAAGTGATCATGCAAAGACAGGCATTTTCTTACAGTCTACAATGACTAAATTCTCTATCTGAGGGCCTTCTATCCATTAACTCAATCAACGGCATGGGTAACCAAACATAGGTGTTTTTGTTTGGCTGGCCAACATCTGAATACCGCACTCAACATACATATGTTAGTAAGACCTCTATTTCCTATCCTTGTCATGTAATGTATGAGAGTCAGGCCCTACAGTTTGCTGAGGAGCCTGAGACAGCTTTGGATCTTTCCCAAACCTTGCGCTACTTAGGCATGCCTTCTGAAACAGCACCTAAAAATCCATACATCTTGTTAAAAAGTCTACACCAATGCATACAAATATGTTTAAAAGCCCAGTCACAGCAGGCTTCAGGAAGCCATAACACATTTCATACCTTGATAGAATTTGTAGCACTTATTTTAAGATACGGCTCCATCTCTTTTCTGGAACCATGATTAGAAATGATAGGAAGTGCCATAAAGTGCCTCCAACATTCATGCCCCAAACAAAAATCAGCCGGGTCTGGTCGCTTAGTGAACTAATGCGTCCACTGCAGGGGCCTGTGATCGATCTCATGGTCACAAGTTGAAATCCCAGCAGGTCCACGCAGACTTTCATTCATCTGAGGTCGATAAAAGGAGTACCACTGAGTTGGGTAACAAGAAACAGTGGGGCATATTATCAAGGGCTCATCGCTGTTTTAGCGGCACTTTTTTGCCGCTAAAGTGGCGATATTTCTATCGCCCTATTACCAACCTGTCGCTAACAAGCGTTAGCGACAGCTTTCCGGCGATAGCTGCCGGTTATTCTATCGCCGTGCATGGCAGCGATAGTTTCCGCTAATGATATGCAAAGTAGGCGTTCCCTTTCAAAATTTCACAAAAAAAGTCGCTAACACACCATCGCACTATTACCAATGATGTCCCGGACCCGCGAAGTGATAAAAAAAAGTATCGCTAAGGCCCCTTAGCTGCTGGAAAATAAGACCTGAAAAAAACAGGTCTAAAAATGGCAAAACTGGTGATAAAGGGAGGCATATAAGGGAGACTAGCCCAGACCCACATCTGAGGACCCACAGACGCCATGGAGGTACTAATCATTCAGCTTGGAGTCCCACGAAGGCAACAACCACCACTGCCACCTCCCCCTGGACCACCACTGAGGCAGCGCCAAAGAAGACAACAGGCCCTGCGCAGACGTCTCAGCCTCGCAGACCTGACACCAGAGGATGTCATTGCCCACTACAGGCTCAAAAGGACATCCATCCAACACATCCTTAATCTGATAGGCCACAGGTTGACGCCACAAACACAACGGAGAACTAACATCCCTCTGCAGACAAATCTGCTGGCCGTGCTGCACATGTTGGCCTCTGGGACCTTTCAACCAACAACGGCCAGAGTCGGAGGAGTCTCACAGGCAGCCTTTTCAATCTTCCTCCCGACTGTCTTGGATGGCATACTCAGCCTGATACCCCAGCACCTTCACTTCCCCAACACTGTGCAGGAACAGATTGAGACCAAGCAAGGATTCTACGCCATAGCCGGATTCCCACAGGTGTTGGGGGCAATTGACTGCACACATGTCCTATTTGTGCCCCCTGCGGACAGTGCACACATATACTGCAACAGAAAGCACACCCATTCAATGAATGTGCAGGCAATTGTGGACCACTGGGGACTAATCACCAATGTCATAGCCAAGTTCCCAGGGAGTGTGTATGATTCCTACATCTTCCGACAGTCCATCATAAACCAGCACTTCCAGGATGGCACATATGGAAATGCAGTGCTAGTCGGTAAGTATCAATGTGACCCACCACATGCCTCAACTTCACAGAGATGCAAATCATAAGTGTGAGAATGTACATGTCACAATCACACATACAACATGGTAATCAACATGCCCACATACCAGACACAACAACACCAGGAACTGTGTGAACTGTGACTAGCTATGTAGACAAACCATCCTCAAATGCTTAGCCCCTCTGCCACTCATTAGCAAATGTGGGGAGAGGTGTGAACCATGTATGTGCGATGGAGGCACCCGATCCATAATGAAAGTATGAACACAAGGCCCAGTGTGTAGGTGTTGTGCTGGACAGTCGGGACTAAGCTGACCGCAGACGTGCCCATGTGTGCATATAGTGTGTTTCCGTAGCCCAGCCTGATGGCAATGACTGTGTGGGTCACTGTCTCACCCGACAATGGGGGGATCCATTGGAAGGTTGCATGGAGGATGCAGAGGCAGGTGAAGCAGCTGCAGGCCACTGCGTATACCTGTAGGTAGATGGAGAGTGAGGAGTCAAATATGGGGCCTAGGTACCCAGAGTTGGGGTGGGGGCATCCGAAGGCGTTGGCCCACCAGGTGATGTCACATGCTGATTGTTTTGTTACGAGGATGAGGACTCATGTTTCCCCTGCGTATAGCACACCCCAGCTGTTGACCATCCATGTTGCAACTCACAGCAATCGTACCTGGAAGCCCAGTTTGGAGTGTGGGCGAATTGTTAATGTGAATATGAGCATCCTGTCCGTGTCGGTGGTGCTGTTTACTGGTATCCCCAAGCTTGCACCAGCTCCTCTCCATGTGTCAGCAGATGCATCAGCCAACTTTGAGGTTGTTGGTGACCAAGGTGGCATTCATTGCCTGCTGTATGTTGCAGTTGCATAGTGGGACAAGGGTGTATGCGCAGTTGGAGATACATGTCTGTAAAATGCGGCCTAGAACCATTGGTGACGACTGCAGCATTGTGGGTGTTGCTGTTGATGGTGGTGTGTAGCATCTCCACGGTGACTGAGCTACACCAACTTTGGGGGGGTCTGCATATGGTCAACGGTGTCTTGGGGTACATCAACAAGGTGGTGCATGTGTAAGTGGTCAATACATGTGCTTTTAGTGGGGTCGATGAACTGGACGAAGTCTACACATGCAAAGACGCCATCAAAGTGTGCCCTGCCTTGTGGCTCAGTGTGGTGAAGATCTGGGACAGTCTGATGTCAGCAAACATTTCCCAGAGTCAAATGGATCTTGAGTAGTCGTGGCATGTGAGTTGGAGGCTACACTCACGAATGAGTACGTAGTCCAGGGAGTGGACAGTGTTGCGTCTGATGATGCTGATGTTGTGGGTGAAGCGTTCCTGCCCTCAATGGGCCCTGCATGTGAGGGGGCTGCTGACTGTTGATTTGTGGCAGCTCGGGACAGGAAACAGCATGTGTTGTGCGGTGGGGCAGGTCTGGCAGCAGCGGCAGTAGCAGAACTGAACGTGAACCGTGTCTGGTGTGGCCTATTGCCATCTAAACGTTAACATGGCATTGACTGTGAGGAGGTTGGATGAGTGCCATCGATAGACGGTAGAAGAGCCAGTCATGCAACCGCGCAGCGCACACAATCTAATTGGCTTGGGGGAGGGAGTATCAACAGTGAGGCAATGTAATTTGCAGTGATGCTGGTAATCAGTCAGAAGCAACACATGGCTAACATGAAATCCAACATAGCACAAATGACACACCACAAAACCATCAACACCAACAACACAGCTGGCACAACCAATAATGTACACATCTCGCTTTCACATGTTACAGGTGACCAAGGATATGCACTATGCCCGTGGATGATGACACCCCTCCGAAACCCCACCACCCAGGCCCACAGGCAGTATAATGTGGCCCACAGACTCACCCGGTCCATTGTGGAGTGCACATTTGGAGTGCTAAAGTCACGTTTCCGTTGCCTGGACATCACAGGTGGCAGACTGCTGTACAGCCCGGAAATGGTCAATAAAATCATCCTTGCATGTTGTGTATTGCACAATATATGTGTGCGCACCAATGCTCCATGGATTCAAGTGCCTGCTGCACCGGACGATGACCAGGATGATGATGAAGATGAGGCAGGTGGCGCACACCCCACAGTAAATGCAGCAGGAACTGCCCGAAGGGACAGAATAATAAACAATTTCTTCAACTGAGCACGTCACATTGTGACAGTCCCCCTCCAATGTATCTCAGTGCAAAATGACCCCAATCATGGTTTGTGCCAATAAAAACAATACACACATACCCTGTCTGCATGTTACTCCCCAGCATGAGTCCACACTCTGAAAAGTGAACATTGCACAATAAGTGCAAAGAAAATCACAAAACTACATTAATGCTGGGAATGTCTCCTCAGTACAGAGATGCTTTTCAGTGTGTCAAATGTGTAAGACTAGAGTCTTCATGGTGCAAATTGGGCTACCCAATTCAAAATTGTTGCGTGTCCTTTGTGTAAATTATTAAATATAGGTTGTCATCTGTGAATAAATGCACAATTGTAGTCTGTTGTCAGTGGTCAATAATTTATTGGAGTGTGTACGTTGTGTAAAATAATGAAACTTTGGGAGTGCAATGGGGTAAAAGATGAAAATAGGGCGTGCTATGGGGTAACAGATGAAAATAGGGCGTGCAATGGGGTAAAAGATTAAAATAGGGCGTGAAATGGGGTAAAAGATGAAAATAGGACGTGCAATGGGGTAAAATATGCTTTTCTGTGTGTCAGAAGCAATTCGCTTGGAAGCCACTTCCACCTCCAGATCAACAACCTCTACGACAAGTATGTGGACCACAAACTGGATGCAGCAGACGGACCACCAGCACCCCTGAGACACCAACCAGACCGCCATCTCCATATGGACACCAGGCACGGATGAAGACACCGCCTCCGCTATGAAAGGCATCCACTCGGGGGCCCACACAGACCCCTGGCCCCCTCACATCTACCACAGACCCGCATCTTCCATCGCACACAAATCACTATGCAACATCAACATCACCTTCAACACATGCACGTTCACAGACAACTGGAAGCGCGCCAAAAGTCATGCCCCTACACCTTGTGACCCCCATGGGTGAGTAGCACAGTTAAAATTTCACTGATTGATTGATGGTTCTCTTGTTAGATATGCAATTATGGTGTGACGTGTGTTGAATGTTGCAAGTTAGGGTGTCATGTGTTGTGAAACATAATTTTCATGGTGTCATTTGAGTGCCAAACAACCCTATCATGTTGTTACAGGGCTCTGACATTAATTTTGCACCAAGACTGCACACCAGTGTATTGATTTGCTCTTAGCGTGCAGATCTGGCCGCAAACACGAAAAAGCGATCTATTTTTCATCCGCCCGATTTTAAAATACATCAGGCGACACTTTGTGCAATTCTAAAGATTACTCATGTGACCATTTGCGTGCAGATTTTCTACGCTTAGTCAAAAACGGGCCGCAAAGAGACAGGAAGTGATGTCTGCATGCTTCCTGTCTACTGGAGTAGTGTTCTGCACTTTCAGTTTCTCTTTTGAGCACATTGCTGGTGATTGTGGAGAGTGTTCGAGGTTTCTGGTGGTGTGTGCTGCATTTTGGAGATTTTGAGAGTGTTGCTGTGTCCTGTGTGCTGTTGATAGTGTCTGTGAAGTGTTGTGTACTGATTTATTGTGTTTTACTGTCTCCTGGCCTCAATTTTGTCGGGTGTCTGTCTTAGGGTAGTACACTTACATTGTGTTGGGGATAGTTTAAGAGGATATTTTTTTACCAGGCTGTGGGCTCACAGGTGTGCAGGGAGATGCCGGGTGTGGGCAGGATGTCTGAGGGGGCATTTGGGGGATTCCTGTGGCTGATTAAATTCCACCTGCCCCTGATGTTGGAGAGGGGAGGCCGTATCCTGCAAGGATACAATGTGACTGTGCGGAAGATTAGGTGGGAGCGTGTGCGGGTGCATATGCTCAGGTTCTTTGGAGTGGACCGTAACGTGCGCCAGTGGAAGCACCGCTGGCAGGACATGCTTGCACGTGAAGCTGACCTCTTGGACTACATGGGAGTCATGACAGGCCTACAGGGTGGTAAGTACAAACTACACATTTAATTGTGTAGACTGTAAGGAATGAAAATTACGACGTGTGTGACACTGGTGTCAAAGTGAGAAATGGTTGCTGATTGAGGTGGGAGATGCAATGCGTTTGCGCATCATGTTGGCACATTCGAGACACAACGCAGCATCACATTGACAAGCATATGTTGCAAGTCTGTGTCACCCACTGCGCTGGACCAACATTTAGCACTGTCCTGCCATAGCTGGCACACCTGCGCAAAATGTGCGTGCAGGCTGAAGATTGTTTGGATACGGCATGGGTGACTGTACATGAACTATCCATGGAATTGTCCATGTGAGCTGTGTGCTGGCCAAAAGGTAGTGACAAAATGCTGTCCTCATGATTTGTGTTACGTTAGCTACGCTGCCCTGTGAACATAGTTGCTGTGTGACAAAGTATTGTATAGGGACAAATGGTCTAAGGAAAGTGGACATCTCCAGATTGTCAGACACCAACAACCTCTGTGTAACTGCTTTGTGCAATCTGCAGCAACTCAAACGTACAAAGTGCATGTAGAACATCATGATGCATGTAGTAATGGTGCCTTGTGGATGACTCACACTACGAGTATGGGCATGTTAGCTAGCATTACAGTCTTGTCTGTCACAAATCAGCAGTCACAGGTCTGGTGTGAATGGCAGTCAAAGTTGACCCAATCATGTAGTCAACATGAAACTCCACACTACAGTTATGTAGCATTTGCTGTCATGGTGATGATTGGTATGAGGAATACGACACATATGAATTGAAGTCTGATCCCAACACATATTTCTTCACTTGTCTCACAGATGGACGACCGCCAATCACACAGGGGGTCATCGACAGCTTCGAGGACCCACATGCCACTGGTGAGTTGGGAAGTAATTGCCTGGCAGGTTGCGGTGGCATGGATGTCTGGGTCAAATGATCAACGTTGCAGTATGAAGTATGGGTGTGTATCACACTACCTTGCCTACAGTGTGATAATGTATTGTGCAAGTCAGCAGTGTGCACTAATCGGTAAGTGGCTTTGGCCAAATGCCTTGGTCTCACAGTTGTGACTTGGCCCATCCCCAGTCAGTGACACACATTGAAAGTAAGGTGCATATCACCGAGCCCATATCGCAAAGTCAACGTAACTGTCATCGAAGTTGTGTTGTTAATAGGAGCCTAGCATCATGATCGAAGCAGCGTTAATACATTCCACGTGTATTAACGCTTACTTGTCAATGAGGTACACTGTCACGCTGTGTTGAGTGTGAAAGGGGCGTGCATTGGGAGTTGTGTTTGGCGTTCCACAGCAACACCCATTGTATTTGAGGCTGCCCCCTATGTCCAAGTGCGGCATTCATAGTTGGCAGCGCACAATTTACCAACAATGACATCCCGATTGTAATCTGGGCAAATGAGCAGGAATGCTTTTTGCTCATCATGTTTGCTTTTTTACATGTGAGCTGCTTTGTGCAGCACACATGGGAATAGAAAATTGACATGGTGTGTATAAGTACAGCAAGGTGGCCCTTCCAGTACATACATAAACATACTTCATTATTCCCAAATGTATCTTTCCTGTGTGCTGCACAAAGCAGCAAAATGGCATTTTAGGTTTGTTTATGTGCCGGAAGGAACTCCTCCCTGCACATGAACAAACCTCCCTGCTCGCAGACACCCTTGCACTCTGTTGCAAGATTGCCTGTGTTGGCGCAGACTTGATGAACTGCACACATGTGCTGGAGGACACACATGCCTGCACATGTGCATTGTACCTATCATGCAGCACTGTGTCACTGGAGAGGATGAGGGTGGGGCTACACATGGGGGCTAATGCTTCCCTCCTCCAATTGCTTGTACATGTCACACTCAGCCTGGGTATGTAATAGCACAATTGTTTGGCACTGTCAGTCTAATGTGGTAGTGACAGTACATGTACCATGCCATGCACTGTCAGGTCAGTCTCCCCAGCATGTAGTCACTGATCCATGCTTCAACATGTCGTTGTCCAGGTCACTTGCTGACTTCACATAGTTACGCTGGAGTGTAGGCTCCCATGTTTAAGTGATCTTGTATTACAGATGTGTATGGTGGAAATTGAAATTGTCTAAGGGACTCAAATTTGCCTTTGTGTATATATTTTACAGACAACATGACGCCAGGCCAACTACATGCCTTCCAGGTGCGGAAGGACCATTTCCGACATGTTAAGAAGGTTGCAAAGGGGTACCACAACATGGGCAAGAGGTACCAGGAGGAACGGAAGAAGGGTACATGGAAGGCGGTGCCCGAGCATGCCCAGACTGTCATACAGCCCATCCCAGGCCCCTCAGGCGTCAGTGGTGGGTCCCAGCCGGGACAGGTGGCACATCCCCCTATGGCCCCCCCAAGGCACAGTCCCATCTGCAACTGGGGATCAAGTGGTCCCATATACATTGCGGGACAGGAGGCTCCTTCAGGACATTGTTGTGTCCCTGGCTGAGATCAGGAGTGAATTGTCTGATGTGAACAGACAAGTAACAGACATTAAGAAACACTTTGGACTGCCATGATGGCTGGACTTGTTGGACCCCATACCCCTCTTCTCCCTTCCCCCAATGTTTTAAAATCTATTATTATGTAGTGTTAGGTTAGTAATTTAATTGTTAGGTAGCGTAGTTTTAGTGTAGGTTATAGTTAGTGTTAGCTTCTTAGGTAGATTTTAGATTTTAATTATTAATCCGTATTTGGGGATAAGTTTCCTTTTCCTTTGGGTGGGGGGTTGATGTGTTTTTTGTTCATAAAAATTTAATAAAAAAACATCACAAATATATATCTTTGTGTAGGTTACATGTGTAGTTAGTTTATGTATAGCTTAGATGTCTTTGTCCTGTCTCGTGGTGTGCCTTAAGGGTGGGAGGGGGGTTGATGTCTAGGATATGTTGTTGCATGTTTAGGATCAGTTAGGGTAGATAGTTTAGGTAAGTAAGGTTTTTATAGCTAGTTTAGATTTTAGTAGTAGTCATAGTGATAAGTGTTAGTTTAGGTTACTTCAATATTTTTACTGTTCAAATAAAAGTTTGATACTTTGGATTTCTGCTTGCACTTGTGTCAGGGATGATGTTGTGGAGTGTGGCTCATTCCATTGTATGCAACTCTTGCCATCACTGGACTATCCATTGGAATTGCTAAGTCTGCTCATGACATGTAAGTTTGCAGGATGTATTGTGTCAGGATACCTTAGATGTGAGCACACTGAACTTGCATATATGACAGGGTGTCAATTTGGATTTACGTCCTAGTCTAGGGACAGTCGTCTGTGACGTTCTACATCTTCAGTGTGACTCACGTATTTGGACAGCACATTGTTGCCCATTTTGCACACAACCTAGTGAGATGGCATGGCAAGTGAATACAGTTAGCTACTGTTATCCATCATGGAGATGGATGTATGCACCAGGTTCCACAGATTCCGTCACACACCTGCATGTCAGATGCTCCTGGCGCAGAGTCCATCTACATTGCACAGACCTAGCCACACTTGCTGCGTAGTGCCAGTGTGTCCGCTTCCTTTGCAAGATATGTTCCTGTGCATGTAAGCTCACTCTCCGGACCATGCATGATTTTTTAGGATTCAGTGTGCATTGTGTACAGGACATGGAACAACAGTGTTCCTAATTCACAAAAGTAATCTGAGAGTAAGTGATGACTTAACATTTTACGTTACTCACAAATGGCTTTTAGGAGTAGTGCATTTTGGTTTACAGAGTTCACATCTCCTAAATGCCTTTTGTGACTCACTGGACTTGTCAAGTTTTTTGAATTTGCCCCAGCTGACATTTGGGTGGTGGCACACTATTCTGCTGCACACAAGGGGGGAAATGTTGCATTGCTCCCTGTGGTGACAGTGTCTTGGAGACTTGTCCCAGCTGTTACTTCTGCCATTGGCTCATGGTGATGCTGCCCTTGAAATGTGGGCCGTGCATCTGACTATATGCTGAGTGCAGTGCCACACACATCCCTACACACATTGCCCGATATGCTCGCAGTGGTCACAGCATGAGAGGGGTCATATTTCAGGTTGCATCGTTTGTCAACAGGGAGGGGCTGACTGACGCCTTGCACTTTGGGGTGAGCCCCTATTTGCAAATCTACTTAACTGAGGCAGACATTGTGGTTCCGTATGTGTATGGTGGACATGTGCCCTTCTGTGTCTTCATCAATGTCAATTTGCTGTGCAAAGTTTTGGGATGTGACATGCAATGTGCACCATCACAACAGGCTTGGTCCACCACGTAGTGTGTGAGTAGATATGCCAAGAGATATTTGTTTACATGTGTTAAGGAGGACACAACTTGTGGCCTGCAACAGACTAGGACATTTTAGCACACATGCCTTTTCCTTAAAGGACGTGGGGCTGGTTGGTATATTGCTAGATGGTTGTTTTGGAGCAATAGGGGCACAGCTAGTTCACACATACATCACCATCTCACTGCCTATCAGTATCAGGTGAAACAGGTACATTGCTCATATTTCCCTTGGTGTACCTTCTGGGTGGATCAGTGTCCTAACACTTTTTACATACTTCCATACTTGATTGGTCAAGAACCACACACATCTGTGTGAGTTAAACAATTTTATGTACATTCAGAGGATGAAGACTGGGCCAGTGCTTGGCCATACATGCCCACATTGCATGGATGCCTGTTGGAGGGCCAGACAGAGTCATTTGGTGGTAACAGGTCCAAGGGAAGAGGCATAGTTCAGTCTGCAGGCTGATTGCAGTGGCATTGGCAAGAAAAAAGTGATATGGCAGTCCATGTGGAGGTCCAAGGTGATTGTCGGGGGACAGTGGGAGACAGTGCAAGAAGATCTTCCGTGGCATGATACTAAGCCCGGCACCAAGGAGAAAACTGGCCTTTTTGCGCCAATGGATGCTACCGCTTTCTCCTTAGCACAAATGCACTATCATCCTCCGCTTCTTCCTCTGATGTGTCATGTGCCTCACTTGTGGGTGGTGGTATAGTGGGTGCAGCACTGTGAGGCACTGACACATCAGGTGGCGGAGCTGAGGATATGGAAGCAGCAGCAGCATTCATTGGCACAAGACCTTGTGGCAGCAATGAAGTTATGAGCAGGTGCAGGGCATGATAGATCTCTGCAACATTGCACTGGTGTGCGGCCCTGGCAGCCATATCATGTGCCTGCATCCGCTCCATGCTCTCCATTATCCGACAGATGTTGGCCAAATCCTGGCTGACATTGCTGGAGCCACTCTGACCAGACAGTTGTTGTTGCCTCTAAATCATGACTCCAGCAATGTCAGCCATGGACCGTTGGAGAGCTACGAGCGGGCTGTGGGTGTCCGTGATCTTCTGCATGTGGTCCCGGATGGGACTCAGACACCCAAGTATGGCCTCAAGTTTGTCCGCCAGGCTCTTGAACCCCACCCGCACCTGTTCCGCCATCTCCCGCTGGACCTCTTGCACACGGCATTGGAAGGCCAGGTGTGGGTCCTCGAGGTCCTGGGAGGCAGCTGTGTTGGGAGGTGCTTGTTGTAGGTTGGTTTGTGCAGGGGGTGGGGGTGCCGCAATGCTGCTGGGTTGCCCTGCTCCTGGAGGTGGGGTGCTGAAGGAGTCTAGCAGATGTTGGAGTTCTTCCTGATTGATGGTGGGGTAATCCTCCTCATCATCAGTGAAGATTGGGCCAGTCTGCTGTCCAGGAGGTGATGTCTCTCCCTCTGCAATGTGATAAGGGAGATACAGTTTAACAGTGTTTGTCACGTACAATCATGCATTGGATGAGTTTACAAGCAGACTGCAGGACAGTGTCGATTCATACTGTTTTGGAGGAGATGCCTATTTGTTGCAGGATAGTGATGATTTTGAGGACATTGTGGATGTGATGTTGTAGTTGTACATTGTCATCTCACAGTTTCCAGCTATGACAAATGTGATTGTACAATATCTACACACAAGCGTCACGAGTTGTGTCCTCTGTTCTTTGTGTGAGTAATGCAATTTGGCCCACATAGTAGTCAATGTTGATGAGCTAAGATTTGTCTGTGTGTGCACTGCATTGTGTGATGGTGGCACCTGCAGCTTTGGTTTAGCTGCCCGTTATACCTTTCAGGCAGTGAGCCTTTCAGTACTGTACATTTACAATGCTGGGATGAGGCAAACTGGGTGGAATATGGGTCTTGGTCAGAGTTGTGAGAGTTGTGCATTGTTTGACATCAAATGTCTAGTTTACGTCAGGGGTTGCATGTACGCGAGGATGTGTCAGAGTGTGACTTGCTTGTTTAAGGATGTTGTCCACACTCAGCCACCTCAGTGAGGTGGCCTGCACCATGTTAATATATTGGGCCTGCAGGCATGCTATTCATCATGCACTGTCACTTGCCTTGTCACTCTGGCTCACGGATACGCAGCATTGCAGGGTACTGCACATGTGCATGTGTTTTGTGCAAGTATAGTTATGTGTGAGTAGGGCACCCTTTCGGCACATTAGCAATGAGAGCTTACTTGCTGTATCAACATGTGCTGCACTATGTAGTACACATGGACATCCATGTTGCTTTGTCTATTGTGATTTGTCTTGTGTGTATGTCGTCCTTCATGTTTTTTCTTGCATGCATTGCTTACTGCCCTCCGTTTGGCTTACCCGTTGTGAGTATGGTTCGGCGTGAGTTTCGATTGTTGTTGCTGTCTGAACAGACAGGGGCATGTTACCAAGAAAGTGGCAGAGAGAAGCGTTAGCCATCTTGGCTTCATGGCTCTCGCCACCACTTTGGTAACGCCAGGCTGCACCATGTTGACAAGAATATGGTGCAGCCTGGCGTTTCCCCCTGCGATGGCACTAATTTACACAGCTTAGCGCCAGCACAGGCACCCTTGCACCAGAGTGCAAGGGTGTCTGCAAGCAGGGAGGTTTGTTTATGTGTAGGAAGTAGTTCCTTCCTGCACATGAACAAACCTAAGAAGGCATTTTGTAACTTTCATGTGTGCTGCTTCGTGCAGCACACATGGAAGTTACAAATTGGCATTTTGAAGTACGGTTTGTTCATGTACAGGAAGGGACACCGTCCTGTACATGAACATACCAGGGTATTTTGCTTTTTCCATGTGGGCAGCACAAGGCAGCACACATGACACAAGCAAAAACAAGGAGATTTAATGCATTTTTCCTAGCTTTGCAACCTTAGGCCCAGGATTTTTCTGGTGTTAAGATCAGCACTGCCACCTATTCTCGCCTAACTTGATAATGGATGGCAGCATCAACTTCAATGGGTGTTGTGGTGGGACACCCACCACAACACCCACTGCACCCCTTTCACACAAAGTTTAGCGTGAAAGGGGTCCTATTCTCAAGGCAGCGTAAAGCCACTTAACGTGGCTTTAAGCCACATTAAGTGACTTAACGCTGCCTGGATAATGGTGCGCTGACCCTATCGCCACCCCAACATCACAAATGAGTGACGTTGTGGTGGCGATAGGGGCTTGATAATATGCCCCATAGTGTCAACACCCATTACCCTCAAGGTTGAACCCACGTGTGGTGTGTAAGTGGTCAGTTTTCTGATGTATGTGCATTTCATGATGCCTATTTATGGTGCTCAGGCCTGGTCACCGCCACCCTCACAAGAGATGCAAATGTGCGGGTGATGTGTGTTTGTGTATGTGCCACACAGCTGCTGACATGGATGATACCTGCTGTCCTGGTTCTGGTATTCAATGCCTGGCTTATCGTGTGGGTGATGACTACCTGACTGCATATTTGTTCACTGACACAGTTGACTTACCAAACACCCACCACAACACCCACTGCACCCCTTTCACACAAAGTTTAGCGTGAAAGGGGTCCTGTTCTCAAGGCAGCGTAAAGCCACTTAACGTGGCTTTAAGCCACATTAAGTGACTTAATGCTGCCTGGATAATGGTGCGCTGACCCTATCGCCACCCCAACGTCACAAATGAGTGACGTTGTGGTGGCGATAGGGGCTTGATAATATGCCCCATAGTGTCAACACCCATTACCCTCAAGGTTGAGCTCACGTGTGGTGTGTAAGTGGTCAGTTTTCTGATGTATGTGCATTTCATGATGCCTATTTATGGTGCTCAGGCCTGGTCACCGCCACCCTCACAAGAGATGCAAATGTGCGGGTGATGTGTGTTTGTGTATGTGCCACACAGCTGCTGAGATGGATGATACCTGCTGTCCTGGTTCTGGTATTCAATGCCTGGCTTATCGTGTGGGTGATGACTACCTGACTGCATATTTGTTCACTGACACAGTTGACTTACCAAACAGTTACGTTGACTTGCACATGATGGTGTGACGGGCAACTCACGTCAGGACTGGTGTGGAATGCTGTTTTTTGTATGGCAGATGTGTACACTTGGGGCTTGAGGAGTGCAATTTTACCTAAGGGTTGAGGGTGGCATTTGGGCGTTTGTCATAGTTTGTTTCAAATTTGCTATCCTTGCTTGTTGTCATACTTTGGCAGTGATACAGCTTTACAGGCACATTGTGGTTGAGCGAGTATGTCACACAGACAAGGCATGCAGTACATATTTGTGTGACACGTTCCTGATCTGCATTGTCCACGTACTGTGGTGTTGTGGGCATGTCGCCCTGCTCATTGTATTCCATCGCCCTTTGAGTGAAGTGTGCTGTTAGTGTGCATTTTTGGATGTGCAACTTGTATCCAGCGGCCTACATGGTCAATTTACTGTGACATTGCATGTGTGTGTGGTATGCACACTCACTAGATGTTTCCCCACTAGGTGTTCACCGGACTGCATCTCATGAACAGGCAAGGGGGCACATTGCCTGGAAATGCAGGTGATGTCAGATTTTCCCCCTTGCCACATCACCACACACATACAAATTGCCAGCACAGGGACACATCTCTCTCTGACGCCAAAATGCGGATGCACTGTGAATGTGACTGGTCATGTGCACGATAAGGCATGCCACCACCAATGTCAGCACACCTGCAGCATAGTTCACATGTGTTTGAGTAGTGTGCATGGATGTGCATGTGCATATAGGTGGACTTTACTGCGCATACACAACCTTGCACACTACTCAGACACATGTGCGCTATGCTGCAGGTGTGCTGACATTGATGGTGGCATGCCTTATCGTGCACATGACCCGTCACATTCACAGTGCATCCGCATTTTGGCGTCAGAGAGAGATGTGTCCTTGTACTGGCAATTTGTATGTGCGTGGTGATGTGGCAAGGGGACCATCTTGCCACCCTGCCGCATCTCAAGTTGTTGTGCCACTTTATCATTTGATGTAGCACTTAAGGAGTGGTCTGACGTTGATCTTGGACTATGTTGGGCTTCCTTTTCTGTGCACATTTAGAAGTCTGTGTGCCCACCAATGTGTGTCGTGCAATGTCTTGTTTGACAAGGGTGATATGTCATGGACAGGGGTATCCGGGACATGATCCACAGTAATTGTGGGTATGCACTTCAATTTATTTGATTGTACATGAGTGCCACTGGGCCCATCCACCCCTGTCCCCCCGTCCCTGGTTGATGCTCACCTGGTGTTGCTGTGTCTGGTCACGTTCAGCAGTATCCTGGCCCGCAACTCCATCCACCGTCTCCTCACTGATGACTCGGGACACCTGCTCCTCCAACTCATCCAGCTCCTCCTGTGGCGCTGGACTCCCACCTCCAGTCTGCTTCGCTGCTCTCAGGTTGGCTGCTAGTTTCTCCTTGGTTTGGCGCTTGGTATCATGCCAGCGTTTCTTGCAGTCGTCCACTGTCCTCCTCCTCTCTCCGAAAGCATTCACCTTGTACACAATGTCCTGCCATATATCTTTTTTCTTGCCAATGTCACTGTGGAGGTGACAAACAGTTCTTGTTGGTGTTCAGTCACCTCCGCAATCAGGACCTGGTTTTCCTGCTTGCTGAACTTAGGATTCCTCTTCCTCTTGGCCTTCACATGGGTCTCTGGCTGGTCCTCCTGGGTATTTGTGGGGTTGTTGGTGGCCTCTGCACTGGTCCCAGCTTCATCCATTGCTCCTCTGGTATTTTCCATTATTTTATTTTTTTCTGCTTGGCGGGTCTTTTATGGTGCATTTTCCCACTGAACGCTTAAAATGCAGGCCTGGTGCTAAATAGCGATAGGATTCTGTCGCTGATTGGCACATTGCCACTTTTATTACGTTAGCGTGAGGATTTTTATCGGCGTCACGCTAAATCTATGGCCGTCCATTTACGCCGGAAAAGGTAGCTATCGCCTGTTAACAGCGTGTTGCTAATACGCCGCTAAAGCGGCGATGGATTCCGGCGTTCGGCGATGATAAAATAACTCACGCTATACGCGGTTAGCGATAAATATCACCATTTGTTGCTAATATTCCCCAGTGAGTTTGGTACCAATAAACATTTGCTATTCAGTGCAAAGATACCCTTTGCAAAAACAAGTGAATTGGGTTGTTGGAGGTAACCCTTTGCAGGAAAAATGTCCGGTTTTCGCGAATGTACTGTCGTGTAGCTCCTATAAAAAGTATCCAGGATCTGCGCGTTCGGACAGCATACACTGTAGGATTGGTGTCAGACTGACTCTGAACATCCCCACCGGGTATGTTGGCCTTTTGTGCCAACTAGCTCACAGTGCCACTAGAATCTCCTCTTATCAAGGAGAGAATAGTTCCTAGCAACTATCAAACATGACAACCCTGATCCCTCAGGACCGTGGAAACTATATACTACCTTTTGCTCAGTCACTCGTGCTTACTTAGTCTGTCTCAGAAAGATACACCGAATAAAACAGGCTGGGCGTTTTTCAATAAGCATTTATTGAACAGTTGTTATTCTGGTGTAAAATAAATGAGCTGCAACAACCGTTAGACAGTATAAGATATAAATGATTAGTAGTACTATAAAGGTGAATGGATGGTATAGCTCTACCATCTTGCAATAATCATGAATACATTAGAGTATATAAAACACATGATAAAAGATGCGTACTCCTACGAGGCCTCCCTAACTAGATGTACCTAAGTGTACCTTGCATGTATGTAGGTGTTAAGCCAAGAATCCCTCTAGGATTTAGTCAACCCCATTACCTGAAGTGAGAGACTGTGGGACCCTGTCCTGGTCTTGAGTTGGACACCCGTGAGGGATGTTAGACCACTGCAAGCTGGAGTGTCTGCATGCAGGAACCTCAGCGTCTCTGGTCAGCGTGTCGGCCGGGAAGTCTCAGTCTCCTCCTCCTATCTTAGCAAGATGTGATGTATATATACCCATAGGTCTCCACAGGGGTCCTACCTCGCTGTATTACTGTGTCGGCCTAAGGATGATGTTGGGCATGAACTTTGTACATAGATTTTATACAGGAGATGGTAGTCCTGCTGTGCTTCCAAGAATCCTTATGCATAATGTATGAGATTTCGAACTAGGGAAAACCCACGTTCTGAATACAGTGTCATATCAAGGTAAAAGGTCAGTCCCTGTAAACCGTGACAAGTGTAATGTAGGGAAGAATATAGGTGAAGGGTAATGAAGTTACCGAGGCCTATATTATGGTACCTGGAATATAACAGTACAGGTTAGGTGATCAAAACTATGACTGGAAGATAGTTTTGCAGTTAAGTATACTCGCTGAATAAGATTTATGAATTGGGGAACTTAATTTGAATTTTAACTTCTCACCAATATGCGTTGTAGGCATTGCATGTCAAAGTGGGTGAACCCCGAAAAATCCTCAAGTTTGTAGGGTTTTGTAAAATTTACCTGCCACATTCTCTCCCAATAATGGTGAGAGATTCACTTCTGTCAAAGCCAGAAGGAGTAAGGCCATTTTCAGGGATGAAATGGAGCTGAATTACTCATAAAAGCAGTGAAATTATTTGAGAATTTCTCCATAGGAAAAGTGATTTCTCTCTGCAAATGCACTTCAGCAGAAATGTACCTGCGCATACTGCTGAGTGCATCTGAAAATGTGCGATAGTTACAGTTTCCCAAGAGCACTCGGGAAATTCTCGGGGAACACTATGGGGTTGATTCCGATGTCGGTCGGAAAAGCTCTGAATCGGTTTGCCGAATCCGATCCGGAGCCCTTTGTTTCCGACCGACTCGTTCCCAGTTTTGAACAACTAAGTATGATGCCTGGAAACCGTTAGGGCTGACCGATTTGGTTCAGAAAGGCATTCTGATAGGTTGAGCCTTTCCTGAGCCGATTCGTACAGCTCTATGGACTCCGTTTCCGAGTGAGCGAGTACGATGACCGATTCGGTCAGCCTTTCTGATTCGACTTGCCCAGAACAAAACGGCTGCCGGAATCGGTCTTTGGTGGGCAATAGCAGGCCCCCCTTCACCCGGGGCCCTCCGAAACGGGCCTGTGGCGGTACCCATTGGTCCCCCCTTCCCAACTATGCACAGTGTGGCAGGCACAATGGGGTGCCCGCCACAGACTGCACAGTTTTCCCCAGCTACTCCTTTCTTCAATGGGAGCCTGTGTTCATGTTTGCAACCCAGGCTCCCATTGAAGTCAATGGGAGTCCGACCGAATCGTATCCGGATGCATAGGGATGCATCGTACTCGGTCGTTCGGACTCCCCCGATCTGAGTCGTACGGAAAGCATTCTGGAACCTATTCGGTTGGTATGCTTTCCGAATGAGATCAGAATCGACCCCTATGAATAAGATGCATTATTATTTTTTAAGTTCTAAAAGCTACTGAAAGAGAATTGCTATTTAGCCAATCGTGCTAGAACCTAAAACTGTGGGGCGCTTCTGCTCTACGGTAGTGGCTACTAGAATAACCTTGGAAAATGCATTAATACATGATTGTTGTTATAAATATTGAAACTTTTGCAATGCAAGAAAATAAAAGAATTTCAGCACAGAATGAAAACAGTTTCTCAATACAAAATATAGAACGAAGAAACATATAACGGATCATTTTTCACAAATAAATAGATGGCAAAGAAAATGCTGCTTTAAAATGTCCCATGGAATGCACTTGTGGTATGAGGGACCCACTTGAATCTTATGGACTTCAAAAATCTACCTTGTTATACCTTGTTATACCGGTAGAATGGGGTTAGTAATGTTGTTTGAGATCTTTTATTGCCTATTAGTCATGCCCAATATATAACCAGCATGGAAGGCTACTGTTCGCAGATCTTGATTTTGTAATTGTAATTGCATTTACATAGCGCTTGCTACCCCTGACGAGGCGTTGAAGTGCTTTTTCAGTGAGTAGCTCGCTACTCCGGAATGAAAGAGGATTAGTGATGAATTAGTATAGGGAGATATGAAATTAATTTGAGCAGTGGACATGTGAGTTTGTTATTTAGATTGAAAAAGGATAGTGGAGTGATGGAAGAGGAAATGGTTTGCATTTATATAGTGTTTGCTACTCCTGATGAGGTGTCAAATTGTTTTTCGGTGGGTAGCACGTTACTCCGGAACCCAAGCAGTATTAGTGGGGAATTAGTACAGATAAACATGAAATTCATTTGGGCAGAGGACATGTTAGTCTGTTAGTTGCATTGAAAAGGCTAGTGGAGGGATAGAAGAGGGAAGGGTCTAGAAAGTGGTTTTTGGAGCTCATAGTAGTAGGAGGAGGTTTCGGACGAGTGAAGGGGAGGTGAAGAGGGAAAGGTTTAGAAAGGCTCGTTTGGGAGATCTGATTAGTAAAGGAGGTTTGAGATGATGCAAGGAGGGGTAGAGGAGGGTGGATTTTTGGGGGTCATAGTAGTAGAATGGGGTTTGGGCAGAGTCAGAGAGTGGAGGTAGAGGATATATTGAGAGAGATATACGGTGAGAAATAGGGTAGGGCATTGGAGAGAGTAGTAGAATGAGGTTTGAGATCAGTCAGAGAGTGGAGATAGAAGATATATTGAGAGAGGTATAGGGTGAGCTATAGGATAGTGCATTTGAGATTTTCAATTAGAAGTAAAGTAATGCATATAAAGATACATACATACATGGAAGGTATGTATAAGGAAGAAAATATATGTAGGTTTAAGTTGTATTTAATAAACTCAGACTTTCAAGTGTTGCTGTACTTTAAGTTAATTTATTTGTTTTTATAAAAAAAATTGTAATTAAATAGTGAAGCAATTGCAGATAAATAGTTATGATAAATATTTACTTATTTATGCAGTGCCCTAGATACATGTTAAACATAGAATAATATAACTATAAGTAATATGTACATGTTTTAAGCAGAACTAATGAATAGCTATATATTTACAAACATAATTATTATAGATGTTTATACAAAGCAATACATATATGTAGGTAAGCATATATCGTCCAAATAAATGCTTAAATACACAGGTATATGCTGTATATATATGTTTGAGTACGGTGGTTATGCGGAGAAGAGCCAACTCTTGAGTAGTCTTTTGAAGATAAGGTAGGATCTTATGTTTGGGAGTAAAGAGTTCCATAGTTTGGCTGCTTGAACCAAGAAGGATGTGCCATCTATCGTTATTTTCTTCTATGGTGGGATTTTGAGGCAAGATGCCAATCTAGAGTGGAGGTTCCTTTGTTGAATGTATTGATGATTTTATTCCTGATAAAGAGCGGTCCTGTTCCATGTATCACTTTGTGGGTGATACAAAGCAGCTTGAAAGTGGATCTTATGGCAACCGGTAACCAATGCAGGGCCTTCAAGGCAGGGGAGATATGGGATTGTGGGTTTATATGTAAGAGTAGTCTGGCAGCAGAGTCCTGAATCTGTTGTAGTCTTTTCATAGTTGTTAAAGATGATCCGTGGTAGAGGCTATTGGCGTAATCGAGTTTAGACAGAACAAAGAGGTAGTAGCCTGGACCTTGTGTGGAAATCCCCGGGGGGGGGGGAATATGCGTTGCAGAGCTTTTAAAGAAACGAAGCTTGATCTTGCCAGTTTGTCCACTTAGGCATTCATTGATAGCTTAGAGTCTATGGTAATTCTGAGGTTTCTTACTTCCTTTGATACTGTAGGCGGTGTTCCCAGATCGTCAGGCCAGGCGGAGAGTGGGTCATCATAATTAAGCCTGGGCGGAGTTCGCGTAGTGGCGCTACCCGGAACCCCGCATAGTTGCAAAAAAACTCTGCCGCGCTACGCGGAGTTCCGCGAACGGAGTTGCTTGTCCCGCCAGTTCGCGTGACGTTTTCCGCCGTATGTCAATGCGGATTGCGGATTCGGGTGGAAATATCGCTCGAACTGCACCACGCGGTCGCACTTGGGCACGGCCATATTGTTTCTTACTCTGTTTGTGGTGCTGGGGCCTACTTTTTCATCCTTCCTTAATCTCTGTAATCCTTGGGATTTAAAACTTTTTTTCCCATCTTTTTTATTTATTATCCTACCCTTTGTCTTTCTAAGTGTGTATTTGTGGGTTTTTTCTCTACTTTACTGTGTGTTTTTGGTGAGTTTTGTACTTTATGTTTTAGCTTTCCTACTTCCTTATTACTACCCAGTCCTTCCTTCCTTTTCCCCATTTCTTTTTTTTCTCTCTTTCCCCACAGCCCCATGGCACATAAGGGCGCACCAAGGCGTGGCCGCCTTCCTTACAGAAGGTGGCGCCAGGCAGGGGTGCACCCCCGAGCCCTGTTTTCCGAGGTGGAGGTGGCAGCGCTGGTTTTTTTTATCCAGCGCCACCTCCCCTCTACCCTGGCTACATGCAGCAGCCCTGGGTCTGGGTACGGGATGTGGGAGTGCCAGAAGTGCTGGGTGAGGGGTCACCAGGCAGTTTACCACTGCTCTGGGGTCCGGCGCACCCATCAGCAGTTGGCGCACTGCAGGTCCGACATCCTGGACCGAGAGCAGGACCTGCTGGACCTGCCAGGAGTTGAGGTTGCGGGGCTAGGTGAGTAATTATTAATTTTTATTATTACTTGTGTGTTCTATGCTATAGATAATATTTTATTTCGCAAATAACAGCAAGCATGTTGCTTACATGCAGGGAAGTTAAGTTTTCAAATATTATGTAATAATATTCTGTTATTCTAGACAGGTGCTTAGCTTACTTGGCGCTACCCACCTAACCTAGTTATTGAATCGTACTTGTTGCCACTCGCTTGGGCTGATGTGATTAGTGATGATTATGTAAGACGTTCTGTAATTAGCTATTTGCAATTTTGTAACTGCATAGTGCATGCCAATGCCACACGGACGGTGCAGGGATGTTTGTGAACAACAACATCCATTTTTCAATGGAATCTTGTGCTGCAGGCCTTTTTCGCCTGCCACACAAGCTTCCATTGACAAACGGAGGTTTGAGACCACCCTATGGCCTATGGGCGATCGCATCGATTCGTAGTAGACCAGTGCGGTCGTCGTGACCGCTGCGCCGACCTAAGGTCGGGCGGTTCCAGAACCGCAATGGCATGCACCCGACATCATTGTAATCATTATAATAAGGCCCTTAGTGATTAGTGCATTGGCCCGTCAAAGGGGGTTGACTTGAGACTGAGAGATTGCGAATGAGATTTGAGAAGGAGCAAACATCATGATTTGATGCAATTTATTAGTAGTAATTCCAAAATGCAGTTTACTAAATTTGGAATACGAGTGGACTAGGTAGGTAGGTTTTGGAAATTTTTAATAGGATAGGACGGTCCGCGATAAACTACTACTAGTTGATCTGATTTAGAAAAGTTCAATGTTATTGCGATTGCCTTTGCTTGTCAAATATATTTTGGGGCGATATTATTTATTACCACTAATCTTTTTTTGTCTTTATGTTTTACATCAGCATCCAGGGGCAAGAAGAGGGCTGATGCGGGTGAGGGTCCGGGAGCTGGAGGTGCCTCCCAGAGTTCCTCGGCCGATGGCTCTGCTAGCTCCAGTAAGTCCTCCTGGTGTTAACATTAATATATTTATTCCCCTAATTTTTCTGCTCCTTTTTGAATAATGTGACGTCTAACCGTTTATATATTATTTTTCCAAATCCTCTTCGATGTATCCATTTCTAAATTCTTCTTATCCCTGCATTATCATATTTACTTATTTTCTATATTTCAAGTCTCTTTACTTTATGTCAAACTGTCTCTAGTTACTAGTCTGTCTGTAGCTGCCTTTCGTCTGCTATTTCAGTCAGCTTTCCCTCTACCCTTTTGTGGACTGCCTAGTGGCAGTACTCTAAGACTCAGAGAACCCATTGGTCACATAGTACTACTACTACTAATCCTCTGCTGTGCAGATTGCATTCCCATTGCCCAAGTAAGGTATTCTACACATGTAATAGATGAGAAGGCTTATAATCAGTAAAACAAGAGAGTGGCAATGGTCACGTTGGACACCCCAAAGTTGTGTCTTCTTATGAGCTAGGCCTAGTATTATTAGTTGCAGTTGGTGAACTAATGACTGTGCACCATGTCTGGGAGGAAGTACGAGGAGGGCAGCCCCATTGCATTTGCCAACCAAGGCCATATGTTATTTTTTTCTCAAAACATCAGATTCATCAATCAATAGCTCCAGCCACTCCTTAACAGCTTGTCTCTTTTCTTGACTTCAGGCTTTTTTTAAACTTTTCAACAACAAAATGCCCATCCTGATATTTTTTATAGAAGATACTGTCTGTAATGTATCCAAATTGTAGTGAATGTTGGTGTTTTTTTTATTTTGCTATAAAACAATTAATAGGGGAGGTGTATCTGGCATCTAAGAAATGTATAATCTTTTTTTTGTAGCCGCACTGACCACCAGTGCCGGGCCAGCACAGACGGCGCCAGCCAGTCTGCAGATGCGGCAGCAGAAGGGGATGAGCCAGTGGCAGGCCGTGGTAAGTCATATTGCTTGCTTATTATGGACAATTAATTATGATTATAAGCTCACTGTAAAGGTGCAGTCTTGTTGACTTGTGAACAACAGGTGAACACAGCAGGAGTTGAAGTTGAGCTGAGTAACTAATGGCCGCTCCTATCTTCAACTCAGGAGAAAACGTTTCATGAACAAGACTTTGAACTATGGGTTGTTGGAAAAGGGAAGGATGGAAGGGGAAAGGTTGGATGAAATGTATTATATGTGACTGAAAGCGAAGGATGTGTGGGTAAAAGCGCCGGATGCATTATTAGTACTATAGGTGGCTGATAGCTAGGATGCATGGGTGGGTGAAGGATGGATGAAAGGTTAGTATACGGGTAGGAACGAAGCTTGCCTGGGTGGGTGAAAGTGTATGTGTAAAGGGATGCCTGCCTGGGTGGGTGATTAGAATCCTGTGGTGGTTTCTTTTGATTGAAATAAACTTAAGGACACATGGGTGGGTAAATGTCAAATGACAAATGTATGTTGTTGAAAGGTTTGTACTTGAGATCACGAGACTAGAGCGAGACAGAGAGCCATGTTTGGAACTTTGGATGGATGGCTATATGGATGGATGGGTAGCTTCAATGGTGAAGAGTGGATTGAGAGAATGTAAAAAAACTTAAATGGTGGTGTGTAGCAAAGCCAAGGGAGAAGAATAAAAATAAAATACTTGAAGAACAATACAATGATGAATGTAAAAATCCTTGGGAAGGAGAATAAGGAACTATGGTGCTCCTCTGTAGTGGTGTTCCTCTCACCTTTACTTGCCTGGAATGTTTTTTACGAGGTTTTTTTACTCAAATGGTTGAGGAGGTGGTATTTCAGACTTCTCCCTGGACTCACAGTAGTTTTCAAGCGCAACATTATGTATCCTTCCTACCCACCCATCATCAATCACCTCCCTCCATATCCATGGCATAATTTTCTTTGTGTTTTGCTAAGAGTATTGTTTACAATTTGACATTTTTCTTTCTTGATATGTAGCTACTCCTGCTGCTCCACCGACCAGGCAGGAAATTGCAGCCCGGACCCGGCAGCGAAAAATGGAGGCCACCAGGGCAGAGTACCAGTGGCTGGTGGTCGAGGAGGATGCAGCAGAAGCTGCTGCAGATGCCCCGGGCCCCAGCCAGGCCCCAAAAACCACCCCACCACCACACTGTCGCCACGGTCCAATGGGTGCCCGCCGGCGCTGTCACCATTTCACCAGCACTGCTGCTCCCCCTTATTTCTGCCATTATGAGTGCGGCATCATGCGAAGGCTGGCGGATATTAAAGCCAGGCAGGAACGGGTGGAGAGGCACCTCCAGAAGCCCCTAACCCACCGTTAGTGCTCTCTTCAGCCCCTTTTTTAATCTGTTTTTGCGTGGGTGGGTGGGAGTTGGAGGATTGTTGGGTTTTTCTTTATTTATGGACATTTCTTGGACACTACTTGGACATTGGTTGGGGTTAGGGAGAGGGGTGGGCCAGTTGTGGGTTTGGTATTTTGTTCAGAGAATAATAAACTTTTCAGACTTTAACATTTTATGAATAAGAATGATTTTAAAAAATGTGGTGGGGTTATTGATTGTTTGTTTTACTTCTCAGTGCTGCCTTTGCCGCAGCCAATTTTAAAAGTCTGCTGATAGTGTAAACAAAATAGTGATGCAGTACCCTCCCTTGTCCTACTACCCTCTCCTCCTAGTCTCTGCAGTCTACTCTGCTACTACTATATAATATTATTAACCCCTAAGGACTCGGAGGGGGTTAATTACCATTGTATAGAATGATTGTCGTTCAACAATGATCAATCATCCACAGTCCACTTCTCTTACCTGATTAGATGAAGCGAAGGCTCCATGGTTTCCCAAGGTGCCATCATGGTGGTGGTAATAGTAGCAGCATGCATTGCTAGCGTTTCTTTTGATATTGAAGGCAAACTCATCAGAACTGAAGCAAGGTTCCACTCCCTCCTAGGCAAGCTAGAACTGTAGGATAAGGACTCGGAGAGTGGGGACTATTCATCGAAAGGGAAGTTAACAAACTGAAAAAAGAAAAACTAGGTTAATGCCGTTATTATTATATGCAAGCTTGATGACAGTCACCAGAGGCTAGGCTACCAGAACAGGCTCAGTCTCAGACACAAGAAGAGAGTATGATAAGCAATGAAAAATGTTATTAATCAGAACAATGTTGAGCTACTACGAACTGTATGAAGTGGACAAGCTTAACCGGCTTAAATGCAAATTAATACAGTGCCTGAATGATGATGCTGGCAATGAGATGTTCCTCTGAAAAAAATATCATACACTGTGCTGGCTGGGGTGGATATTATATAATATATACTGCCAGTGTGGGCTATATGAGCTTAGTTAAGAATAAGATCCTCCTCACCCTGCACTGAGTTGTTGTATTGCTTTCACCGCATCCGCTCCACCAAGTGTGTGATCAATTAGTGGTGTAAAAATTGTTAAGTCACACCTCAATAAGTCACACAGCCTGGGGGAAGAGGGTTAGGGGTTTGATGAATGGTTGGGAAGGGGGATTGAGGGAACGGTTTGACAAAGACAAACACTGCACATGGACAACACTCATCTTGGCAGCCGACCATCATAAATCTGTTACGGGAGGAAAAGGAAATGCATGCATGATGATGAGTGGAATTAAACAAGTACAGGGAAGTATATTAATTATGAAATTGTCTGTCTGCCCCCAGACAGACCCAAGTTACATACATTATATTTATGTTCTGTTGTACCGGGCTTAGAAAGATAGAAAATACATTTAAATGATCTGTCGGAGTAAAAAGCAAACATAAACAACACACACAGTCGTTATGATTGAAGAGAAAAAAAAGATACTGTATAAATTGGGAGTTGCATCTCCGCATTCCTATTGGACTGTCCGCCCATGAATCTTGGGTGCCTGGCGGATGCTGTTTGGTATGGTAAGTGTGAGTTGTTTTTCCAGTATGGTGCAAAGTAAAGGGCCTGTAGTTGGAAAAACAAAAAGGATATCGAAAAATCAAGGCGAAAAAACAAAACGTTAAACTGCATAAGGAGGAGTGCAACAAGAAGACTTTCAGAGCCAGCATGGCTAAATCAGACTCTGTTTATGGCAGTTACCTCCAACAACAGGCCAACCCTACCCAAACTCCACTTACTTTCGGATTTGAGCCAGACATCAATGAGCACACATACATAGTATACACACAGCAACATAGCATATTCCAAATGAAGTAAAAAATCAATGTACCACTGTCAGTCACACCACACTCACCGCTCACCACTACTACACAGACATGTAGGTCTGGTCTCTGTTGTTGTTTACCTTTAGCCCACTTCAAAGTCATCATCAATCATCCAAATCGGTTGGTTTTAGTGAATTTGAAAAAAAACATCTTCTTCTGGTGGCACGCCCTGAGTTATTCCATCAATCATCTCTGATCCTCCTGACCTGACTCTGAATACGAGTATGGTGGTCATGGTGTCCAACTCCGAGTCTGTACCAACAGAATTCGACTTCCGAGTGAGTCCTCCAGACTCGTCCACTCCCGACTCAAAATGCAATGGATCGGCCTTTAGTAGTACAATTTTGTTATTGAACAACACGAAGGGAAAGATTGACTTGTGTCACTTTGTAGAATAGACATTCACAACAAACAACAATCACTCATTGTGCAATGCATGGCATAATTTACCTGTTCTTCCGGGGCAGTACCTCTAGGTTAGGAAAGGATAGATAGATGGTCAGGGCCCAGGGTTGGAGGCAGACACACATTTGTTTGAATTCTTTATCCAATGTCTGGCTTGAGAGAAATGGCTTTTGGGCGAGTCAGGAGTGGACTTTACTTCTTTATTGACTTAACACAGTTGCAACTCTGATCTGGCAATAAAAGGAGTAAGACATTGGGGATGGATTTTGTACCAGAAAGACAGTCACACACACAAATAAATAATAAAGTAAAAATGTTCCTTAGCTATATATGTTTTTTTCGGGGGGGCGTCAAAGAAAGAAAGAAAGTAAGTGGAAATTGAAAGAGCCTAGTTGTCAGGGAAGTAGAGCTCATCCTCAAACTCAGGTCACCTAACACACTACTCCCATGACCTGAGTCACCGTCATCATCTTCCTGCTGTGCTACTTCAGGTATGGTGTAATCCGGTGGTATAAAGTGCTGATTCATTTTGATCATGGTTAACCTCTTCACGTTTTGGGGCGAGAGACTGGTCCTTCTCATTTTCAGAATGGCACCAGCAGCACTGAAAACACGCTCAGAAGAGACACTTGCGATAGGGCAAGCCAGATAGTTTATCGCCAGCCTGCTGAGCACTGGCCATTGGTGCCTTTTCCCATACCAATACAGCAATGGGTTTTGATCAACGTAGACCTCTGTTGGGTCATCCAGATAGGCCTGGACCATCCGCTCAATGCTCAGGGGTGCTCCGCTTTGCTCGGCCTCTTTTGCCTTTGCCTCAGCACTGGACTTAAGCCCTTGCTGTAGAAACCATTCCTGTGCCGATTTTAGGGCTGATGCTCCTGCTATTGTTGTTGTTAATGTTGTTCTTGGTGGTTTTGGCTGCTGTGAGCCAACCGCACTGCCCTCAGGCTCTGAAGTTGAACTTGAAGTCGGCTACCCTGCAGTACTTGTTGTGCCCTGGAGGAGCAGGCCTGTAATTCCCACCCGTTCTTTTTCTAGATGACTGGCTTCCACAGCTATCCAAGTTTTGTAGTTGGCAACATCCCCGTCTGAAAAAGGAATGAAAGTGTGCAGTAATGGTTTGTACCGTGGATCCAGAATTGTGGCACAAATGTAATGGTTGGATGACACAATGCCTCTTTGCACCCTTGTATTTTCAGATAAGCGAAGGGTTAAGCTCTCCACCAACTCATATGCTTCTTTTTTTCCCTCCACACCTGCGTACATTGCAGACACCCGCTTCACCCGCTGTTCCTGGAGCATGTGCAACAATGGGATAGCTTGGCCCATAGTACAGTCCTCATTGCTGACTTCACGAGTGAAGACCTCGAAAAGATGTAGCATCTCTGTCAGCCATTTAACTAGGCCCCATTTGTCCATCTCAATGTTCATGTCTTTCACAGTACCATCCCCTCTTTGCATGACATTTTCATTGATTGGTCTGTGCTGCTCAAACAGACGCTGAAGCATGTAATAAGTTGAGTTCCAACGTGTTGGCACCTCCTGGATGAGTGCTTTAACTGGCATTCTATTATCACGTTGAACGATCCTCAGCTGCTTACGGGCTTTAACAGAATGGCTGAAATGTGTGCAGATTCTTCTGCAGGTGGTCAGTAAGTTGCTGACTCGGTCTTCTTTTTTCAGAAAGTCTTGAAAAATGATGTTAATGCAGTGCACCAAACACAGGACCCTGAAATAGCCACCATCGGCCATGGCCTTGACTATATTACTGCCATTGTCCGTGGCAACAAAACCAATCTTAAGCCCTCTTGGTCGCAGCCATTCAAAGACCTTACTGTCAAAGTCTTCCAAAATGTTTGCAGCAGTATGAGATTTCTCCATGGCAAACATGGCTACAGTTGCATGTTTCCGAGCTGCATTAAAAATCTCAGCAGTGTCAACAACACCTGCCGCAGATATCTTTTCTGTAACCCCCACAAAAGAGATCCAGTGTGCAGTGATGCTCATGTAATCAGTGGCTTGGCAACTGGTCCACATGTCTGTTGTCAGGTGGATATTGTGAACAGCACTCTGCTGCAAACCTTGTCCAAGCAATTCCAGCACGTCATGATGTAGTGCTGGAACAGCAACTCTGGCGAAATAGGACCGGCTGGGAACCTTCCATTTCGGGCAGATGGCTGCCACAAATTCAAGAAAACCCACCCATTCCACAAAAGAAAATGGGAGGAGATCCAGCGCTAACATTTTAGCCAGCTTCGCGTTGTACAAACGTGCCGTTGGGTGGTTGCGTTCGTACTGCTCCTCCGACATAAACATGCTGAGAATGGTACCCTGGATTTTTTTTTTCTGGTGCCAATGATGCAGGTGACTTTTTGATGCAGATGTTGTTAGGCTCAACACAAGTTTTTTTGTTGCGGCCTGGGACCCCTTGGTGTCTCAGCCTGACTCTTGTGCCATTGCGATGCTACTGATGATGATGTGGGTGGTACCGCTGCACTGCTGGGGACAGGGCTGCTTTGTGTAACATAGAAAATGTCTCCCTCTTGTTCACCTTCCACCGTGATCGGATCTTCTTCTTCATCCCCTCCACCAACAACACATGCAGTTTTTTTGGCCGCTAAGGTGCGCCTCCCACTGGATCAGGTAGTGTTTTCTCAGATGGGTTGTTTGGCCTCCGGTACCATAGTTTGTACCAAGCTTACCCCGACTAACACCTTGTCCACAAATGGAGCATATAGCAATGATCACCTCCTTCCTGCTAACCAAAAAGAACTCCCAAACTGGGGAGGTCAACCTTCTGGTGCTGCTGATGCCACTTGCAATGTCAGATGAACTGGTAGGTAGGCGTAAAATTCGACTCTCTGCAGTACCTACTTCTACTGAGGTGGTTGTGGTGGATGTAGGTCGCTGCCAGCGAAATATGGAAGCTGGAGGTGGTGTTGATGGTATCATCTGTGTTGGTGCTATCCGTGCCACATCCTTCACAGCAATTTGGGATGGGGTAATGTCGGTCTCCACTGGGGCGGGACTAATGTCCATGATGACTGGCTCATCATCATCATCCTCCTCTTCTACATCTACCTCCATAACTCTAAGGCTTTCTGGAACCTTCCTTTTCCCTATCCCTGTCTTGTGGGCAACTCAGACTGAAGCGGGATCCAAGTGGTGTTTAGATCATCAGAAGGGGGCTTGGAGAAGAAGTTGATGGACTAACCCTCCTTTTCCTTGCTGGGGATCTGGAAGACAATGGATCTTCTGAAAGAGTGGCTTGCTCTTCTTCTTCCTCTGCAGAAAGCTCGATCTCCTGAACTGCCCCTACTTCAGGAGGAACTACTACTATTGGGGGTGGTTGCGGCTGTTGTTGCCCACTTATCTGAGTTTCCTGCATTGATTGGGTACTACTTTACGATAACGGTAAGTCAATTTCAACATCACTGCTCGTCGGCGTTGAACTCATGATTAGACTGGCTGCCTCTGCGACAGACATGGGCTTGGGCCTAGGTTGATGGGGAGGGTCCACTGATGCGGGGGTGCTGCTCCCAGCTTGCTCCCCAGACACCGCTGCTGCAGGCGCAATTTTTGGTTTCCCATAAAAGGTCTTGTGCGACATACCGGTCTTGGTAAGTGGCAGTGCCTTCTTCTCAGTTATTAAAAAAACATAACAATACAGTGTAGCCATTTGTGAGGCTTTGACAACAACAAGGGCTTTCATGGTTGGTGTGCTAGTGTACAGTACACTCAGGAAGGTCAGGAAAAAGAAGAACAACAACAAAAATACAAATGTAACGGACCTGGTTTGGCATTTTGCATCACGTGGGATTCAGCATTCAGGGAGCTGCAGCTGACAATGGATAGAAGCAATAAGCCAAGAGGAACAAAGGAAAGAAATGCAGGCCTAATGCAGAAGCACACTGGCTGCCCCTTCACAAAATGGCCACCAGCCACATGGCCAGACCACAACAACAAGAGAGGGAAGACAGACAATGCAGGCCTATGGCAAAAGCACACTGGCTGCCTTCACAAAATGGCCGCCAGCCACATGGCCAGGCCACAACAACAAGAAAGGGAAGACAGACAATGCAGGCCTATGGCAAAAGCAAACTGGCTGCCTTTACAAAATGGCCGCCAGCCACATGGCCAGGCAGGCCACAACATAAAGCAATAAGCCAAGAGGAACAAAGGAATGAAGACATGCAGGTCTATGGCAAATGCACACTAACTACCACCACCACAAAATGGCCACCAGCCACATGGTCACTCACAACAACAACAAGCAGGAGGCTTGGAAAACAATGAACTCAAGCAGGCCTATATGGACATAGACTTTACAAAATGGCCACTGGCCACACGGGGAGGCTCAGCCAAGGCAAATGCTGGCCCACTATTTCAAACACACTCACACACTGGCGAGACAAAGGAGGCATGCTAAACAACACAGCTTTAATGCAACAATGCCAAAAACGAAAATCCACAGGGCTAAAAAAAGGATTGCAAGTTACACAGCAATAACACACATCCATTAACACACATGAAAAAAGTGAAATACCAATAAAAAACACATTTTTTGCATTTCAATCCAATGCCATCCATGCCCTAAAGGATGTTTAAATTCAACAGACACTACAGAAACAGTTGTTTCATGCACCCATGAGTAGCTCTGGGCCAACTGTTCTGAAAGGCCTATTGGCAGGCAGACTACTGGGCTAGTGAATTGAATAAATAAAGCAAATTGATTTCAAAAGGTGGAGAAAATGTAGTGAACTGTAGTGAACTGTGCAACATGTTTGATTTATAAAAGAAAAAATTACTTACAAAGAAACAACTAGGCCCCTAGTGAAACTACAGGCCACCAACCACAATAAATGTTTTAAAAAATGATGAAAAGTACAAAAAATGTAGGTGCAATGCCCCAATCAAACAAACAACACCAATTTTCAAACTTACTTGTGAAATCTCAAATTCAAAAGTCCTCAAATCCAATGATATATGATGCAGCAGACACAAAGAGGGATCCTTCCAGCTCCAAATCCAAATGAAAAGTGAACAGGAGATGGACAAAGCACTGGGAGGAGCCTGCTGGACAGGAACAGGAAGTTGGAGACTCTGGGGCACTTCCTTCCTCTTCACAAAAAAAAGTAAAAAAAGAAAAAGGACTCCTTGCACAAAATAGTACAGCCAAATGTCAACCTAAGGAGTTTTTTTAATCCAAATCATCATTTCGAGAAGGTGTTGATGCTACTCGGGAGAGAACCTTCTGCAGATTGCAAATTCTGCATGTTCAAGGTCTTGATCTTCACAAAACTTCTGCCGGAAGTCCGATGGCACGCCCGAATGATGTGTTCGCAATCGCAAACTCTCGCGGGACCATGCGTCCACCTAGCAAATCTCGTGGCGCTCGCGAAAGGATGGGAAATCTCCTCAGCGATTGCAGGCACCCGGTAAGTCGCTCCCATGCGCGTAAAAACACATTTTGGGTGCGCGAACACAAAAAAACTCCGCTCTGTTGCGGAGTGCAGAGTTTTTCAGTAACTCTGTGTTCTACGTGGAAAGCTGAGTTGCCAAAAATCTGCAAACTCTGCGAGCAAAGCCGAGTTTTACTCCTGGGTTAGTCATAAATGTTTCCAATCTCCACATGTGGGTATTTACATTTTAGAAGCATTCAAATTGAGATTGCTTCATGTCATCCACTGATAAACGGCTATGAGGCACTGGAAATTTGTGAATTTCCAATGTCTTTGGGCCTTTCCAATTTAAAGAGTATTTGTGTGTCATCTACATAGTTATAGCAGGTGAGGTGAAACTGATTGATCAGTGCCAGCAATGACTTCATGCAGATGTGGAAAAGCATGGGTGAGATGATAGAGTCTTGAGGGCCCCCAGCGTATGTGAAGTACAGTTTGGATGAGAAAAGGGGGTATGGATGGTATTAGTTGTGTTTTGAAGGTAGGATGTGATCCAGTCGAGAGCAGTCCCCTCTATGACGGCTTCGTAGAGGCTTTGTATTAGAGTGTCATGGTCAACCGTGTCAAAAGCAGCTGAGAGGTCCAAGAGAAGAAGAGAAGCAACCCCCTTCTGGTCAACTGTGTTCTTAAGGACATCCCAGATGGCATTGATGACTGATTCTGTGCCTCTTCCTGGTTTGGAAGTCTGAAAGTATGGAATTATCTTCAGTGAATTGTGACATCTGGGTGAATGCTGCTCTTTCTATCAGTTTCCCCAGGAAAGGTCCATTTGTAATCGGTCTGTAGTTGTCTGGGTTAAGCAGGCCCAGGTTTGTTTTCTTTAATAATGGGTGTATGTATGACTTTTTTTTAGATCTTCTGGGAATATACCCGTAGTTAAGGAATTGTTGATGATTCTTCTTGCTAGTGTGGCAGCAGAGGTAATTAGAAGAATTTTCTTTAAGGTTTGTGGTGAACATGGGTCATAAGTGCTGCTGGCAGGCCTGCTTGCTTTGACCAGGTCTATAAATTCATTGTGTGATATTTGTTGAAAGGAATGTAGAGGCTGGGTTAGCATACTCCTAGGAAGGTGGGGGATTGGAAAAGGGTTGGTGTAGGGGTTTTTCTTAGTCCAACATGTCTGATTTGGTTGTGTAATGATTTGCCAGTTTGTCTGTGAATTCTTGAGTAATGGGATGAGCTCCTTCTAGGCAATTTGGTTTATGAAATGTGGTGAGAATATTATAGAATTCTTTATTTTCACATTTAGCATTTTGAATTCTGTCTGAATAGTATTTTTTCCTAGCTTTTTTGATTGCTGACTTGTATGATCTGTTAAGTTTTTGTAGGTGAAATTTGTCTTGATTGGTATTTGTTTTGAGCCAGGTATGTTGCAGCTTTCTAATTTGCTGTTTTATCTCTTTTAGCTCTGTGTTTCTCCAAGTTGCCTCTTTTCTTTTGTTCTGTTGTGTTGTTCTTAGTGGTATTAGGATATCAAAAGCTTCCTGTAGCCACTTATATAGTTTTTGAATGAAATTTACTGTGTCTATATCTGTACTGGATGTTAGCTGTGTGTCTAAGCGTTCAAAATTTAATTTGTTCAATAGGTGGATGCATGTAAAGGGTTTTAGGTTTGTTGCTTTGTGTGGTTTTATATTGGAAAGCAAGCAAATGGTGGTCTGCCCTATTTACTGGAGTAATTGTTTGAAAGGAGACTAGTTCTGTATTTGCAAAACATCTAGGATGTGTCCAGCGATGTGTGTGGGTTTGTGGACGATCTGATGTAGTTTCAATGCGTCTACGCCAGTGATGATTGTTCTTGGATGGGGCATATTGGGCTTGTCAAACCAAGGACCATATGTACAAAGAAGTGGGGGAGTGAGGCTTTAGCCGTCATGGCTTAACGCCTCACTCCGCCGCTTCAGAAATGCAAGGCTCCACCATATTTACAAGAATATGGTGCAGCCTTGCGTTTCCCCCTGCGCTGGCGCTAAGTTTAGCAGCTTAGCGCCAATGCAGGCACACTTGCACAATAGTGCAAGGGTGTCTGCGTGCAGGGGAAGATTGATTATGTGTAGTAGGGTGTCCCTTCCTGCACATAAACAATCTTTAATTGTTGTTTTGTCACTACTATGTGTGCTGCTTAATGCAGCACACATGGAAGTTACAAAATGTCATTTTTTTAAGATTGTTTATGTGCAGGAAGGGACACCATCCTACACATAAACAATCCAAGGTGTTTTGCTTTTTCCATGTGTGCTGCACAAGGCAGCACACATGGAAAAAGCAAAAAGGAAGAGAAATTAAGCATTTCTCCAAGTTAAGACCAGGCCTTCCCTGTACTTAATTTTGGCATTGCCTCCTATTTATACTGCCCTTGTAAATAGGGGGCAGCGTCAAAATCAATGGGTGTTGCGGTGGAACGCCGACCGAAACACCCACTGGCCACCCCTTTCACGCTAAACAAAGCGTGAAAGGGGCCTTATTTACAAGGCAGCGTTAAGCCACAGTAAGTGGTTTAACGCTGTCTTGCAAATAAGGCAAAGTCCCTATCGCCACAGGAATGTCGGAAAAAGTGACGTTCCCATGGCGATAGGGGCTTGTACATATACCCACAAATGTTTAGGTCACCAAGAAAACATAGGTTGGAGTGTAGTGTTATCAGGTTTGAAACTGTGTCTAGAAGTGTGTCTGAGAGTGTTGCATTGCTAGGTTGAGGTCTAAAAAGGAGCAGGAAGTTACAGGAGGAAGATGGTGTAGGGTTGCATCTGGTGAAGATAGCCTCACAACCTTGTATGGAGCTATGTTCATGCTCTGGTTTTATCAATACGGTCTTCACTAAGCGGTCCTTGGAGGATAATATGGAAATGGAGGTATGCCCTAGTATTGTCTCAGACCAAAACCCGATTCTGATTTAATTTTTTTACGATAAAGGCTAGGTCCAACTGTTCCAAGCTCTCATTCCCTTGTCACTTGTTGGCTAATGATAAGTATAGAATACATGTTTCAGGGCTACTCAGAGAGGTTCTTCTCATTAATAATGGCTCTGCATCACCTCCAATAATTTTGGATAAAATTAAATCTTACATTCGGGGCATTACTTTACAGTATGTGGTCAAACAAAATAGAGCTGCCTCTGTGGAGGCTTACTCTGTTCGCCAAACTATTCTTCAACTCGAAATACTACATGCTTCCAAAATTAGTCAGGGATTGGCGGACAAACAGATCGTTTTGGTCCAGTATTAGAGAAACGGTCTCTTCGGGGACACATGTTGAAAGATCAGGTATCTGCCAGATATGTTAAACATAGAATGTTGCAATACAAATGGTTCACTGACAGAATATCGACACCTAAAATATCCCCATACCACAATATTGAGTTATAAATATCGATGTGAAAAATATCGACATCATATATATATAATGGTAAGTACACAAATATAAAAAAAAATATCCATATCATAAATATAGTTGTACAAAATATCGTTTTGTATATATATAAAGTAAAATAATAAATATTAAATATCTTAAATAATAAAATGTATTTTAAAAAATAAATTAAATGTAATGTATATTTTAACAAATATAACAAATAAACTTAATTTAAAAAGTTAAACCCATATATAATTATATATATAGCTTGAAATGACATCTAAATTTATTGATCACTATTTACGACCTTTTGTATCAGCCTTACCAGCTTATTTAAAGGATACAACACACTTTTTAACACTAATTGATGGTGTAGTATGGGAAGAGAACTATTTTCTGATTACATTAGATGTAACCAGTCTCTACACCTGTATTAGACATGACCTGGGGATCCAGGCCATTAGACACTTTTTGCAGGCTAGGCCGATATCGCTTCTATTACACACTGAGACGTTAATTGAGATGGTGAGGTACTGTTTAACCAATAACTTTTTCTTCTTTGACCAGAAAATTTACAAGCAGATACAAGGGCCGGCGATGGCACCTGCTTCACACCCAGCTATGCAAATTTATTCATGGACTGGTGGGAGGAACAGGTGTCCGAAAGCTGGGAAACCTATGGGGGAAAAATTATTATGTGGACTCGGTTCATAGATGATATTTTTTTAATCTGGAAAGATGATGAGTTATCAACTAAAAAGTGTGTGGTTTCTTTAAATGATAATGACATGAACTTACATTTTACCTCCAATATCAGTAAGGAGAAAAGTGTGTTTCTGGATGTGGAGATCACAGTACAGGAAAGCTTACTGGTCACGAGGTTACATAGAAAGAAGACTGCAGGGAACAGTCTCCTCAATGCCACTAACATGCATCCTTTCAGCCTAATTCAAAGCATTACTTATGGGGAGCTAATTAGGGCAAAGAGAAATTGCAGCACATAGAAGGTATATACTGAAGAGAAACGGGTGATGAGTGAAAGATTTAAGCAACGTGGGTACAGTAAGAAAACTACTAAACAGGCTATAATTAAGGCAGATGCATTGCAAAGACCTGACTTACTGCACCTTAGACCAGTAGCAGTAGAGAGTTCTAATCAGGTCAGATTTATCACGACATTTTCCAACCAAGCATATAAGATCAGAAAAATGTTCAATCGAAATTGGCACATTCTTAGAACCGATTCTATAATAGAAAAATATGTACATGAAGCCCCGCAGATTACATTTAGGAGAGGAAGATCACTCAAAGATGAGTTAAGCTGCAATGCAGTAACTACACAAGACTCTAGGTGGTTTATTGGTAGAATAAGAGGCTTTAGATGCTGCAAGCGTTGCAAAGCGTGTGCCAACAGTGTTGACTGTACGAAAGTAAAAATACCAAATAGTACGAGGGAATTTCTAATCAAGGGTAACTTTACCTGTGATACTGAGTATTGTGTTTACTGTTTGATTTGCCCATGTGGCAAATACTATATAGGTAGTACTGTCCACAGGGTAAGAAAAGAATATTAGAACATTTACGTGCAATCAAAAGTAACGATGAGCAATATCCTGTAGCACGTCACTTTACGTAAGATACACAACCAAAATGAAAAATTGTTATCATATGTAGTTTTGGGTGCAGTTGTAATACAAGAAAGAGGTGGCACTAAAGAACGCCAGCTAAGAAGGATGGAATCAAGATTTATTATTGATTTTGAAACTTTGACACCTATAGGTTTAAATTCAAGTGAAGAAATGGCGGTACATTTGTAAACTGGTGATGATGCAGGTTAATGATGAATTTAAGTGGATGTCGGTACCACAGTTCAGATTTTATTGATAAACATATGGTTTTAATATGTATAGAATTTTGTCTTTTAGTAGTAAAATGGATTGGTAGAGCAATTTTAGAGTAGTTCTTTCCACATGTAAATTTGTTTCTTCTTCTGTTTTTTGCTTACATAGGAAGAAAATTTAATTGACCAGTCAGGAAGTGACAACATCGAGAATAGAAGGAATATATAAAATGAATACCGCACAGGCAATACAGGATGAAGAATACATGTAATGTAATTGTTATGGACCTCGCCCATTTGGGCTAGAGGGATTTGTGTATTGATACTGAAACTAGAAACATGGGACTGATGTGTATTTGCCCACGTGGGCTTGACTGTCTTTATGTAATTATGGCCCACCTGGACTGTAAAGTTGATCGTTTTCAGAATAAGCATTGAACTGCGTGAGGGTGTTACGGGTTGCACTACTTTAATGAATTTGATATTTCATCAGATTAGTCCATTTTTATTTTATGAGGACTGTGTTGTGCCAAATATTATGTTACAGGTACATGAGACTATTAAATCTTGTTTGTAACAGAGACATATCAAGATGGCGCCCAGTTTAAACTTGGAAACATCATGTTTGTATATAATTTGTCCTTCCTCAATGTCATTGATGAATTGTATGTAAAAGCGGAAGCATGGAGGCTCTAAACATACCGTGATAAAGCCGCACGGCAAAACGCGTTGGTAGGGTGCTAACTTGCCAATAAATGAATCGAGCATCCTGGAGTGTCCTGGGCTTTCTTTTCTTGAAGGGAGAGATCTTTACGTGATGTTATAGGGTCACCGGAACCCTCCCAGGACCCCCGCGACAGAAGCTCCAGACTTCCGGGTTTTTGTGTGGAGGCATATATATATATATATATATATATATTTACCGTAAAACAATTAATTTTAATTTATTTTAAATTATTTTATAATTTTTAAATTATATAAAAATTTAACAAATAAATATATATAAACATATACCAATAACATAAAAGCTATTAAAAAAATCATTATATTATACATTAAAATATTAAACTATTTAAAAATCTTTAAACTTAAATTCCCCACTCCAGTCAGTGCAACAGTAGGGAGTGTTGGATAGCGGTGGGGTAAAAATTACTATTCCCACTCCAATGAGTGCAACAGTAGGGAAAGTGTTGGATAGTGGAGGGATAACATTTACTATTCCCACTCCAGTTAGTGCAACAGTAGGGAAAGTGTTGGATAGCGGAGGGGTACAAATTACTATTCCCACTCCAGTAAGCGCAACAGTAGGGAAAGTGTTGGATAGCGGAAGGATACAAATTACTATTCACACTCCAATGAGTGCAACAGTAGGCAAAGTGTTGGATAGCAGAGGGGTAAAAATGACTATTCCCACTCCAGTGAGCGCAACAGTAGGGAAAGTGTTGGATAGCGGAGGGATAACATTTACTATTCCCACCCAGTCAGTGCAACAGTAGGGAAAGTGTTGGATTACTGAGGGGTAAAATTTACTATTACCACTCCAATAAGTGCAACAGTAGGGAAAGTGTTGGATAGCGGAGGGGTACAAATTACTATTCCCACTCCAATGAGTGCAACAGTAGGCAAATTGTTGGATAGCGGAGAGGTAAAAATTACTATTTCCACTCCAGTGAGTGCAAAAGTAGGGAAAGTGTTGGATTGCGAAGGTCCCACTCCAGTCAGTGCAACAATAGGGAAACTGTTGGATGGCGTAGGGGTAAAAATTACTATTCCCACTCTAATAAGTGCAACAGTAGGGAAAGTGTTGGATTACTGAGGGGTAAAAATTACTTTTCCCACTCCAGTCAGTGCAACAGTAGGGAAAGTGTTGGATAGCAGGGGGATAAAATTTACTATTCCCACTCCAGTCAGTGCAACAGTAGGGAAAGTGCTGGATAGTGGATGTGTAAAAATTACTATTCCCACTTCAATGAGTGCAACAGTAGGGAAAGTGTTGGATAGTGGAGGGGTAAAAATGACTATTCCGACTACAGTGAGTGCAACAGTAGGTAAAGTGTTGGATAGCGGAGCGATAACATTTACTATTCCCACTCCAGTTAGTGCAACTGTAGGGAAAGTGTTGGATTACTGAGGGGTAAAATTTACTATTCCCACCCCAGTCAGTTCAAAATTAAAAACAAACAAAATATCAACAAAAAATATTTAAAAAACAAAATAAATAAATATGTTAAATATTAATATACAAATCTATTTAATATTAAAAATAATTTTAAAAAAACATATAATGTTAAATACATCTCACAAATACCTACAAATATTATATCAAATAATTTTCAAACAATTTAATATTTTTATTTAGAAATTATTCATGAACAAAAACATTAGTTATTACATAAATTCAGTTTATTTACTTCCTACCCTATATCACCACACAATTCACAACCCACATCTAAATTTTAAAAAATGTACTTCCATAATTAACATAATTATCAATCAAAGAAATATTATTAATTAAAAAACAAATTAAAACACATAAAAATTAATTAACTCCCCACCCTTTACACCTATAATCCCCACAACCCACACCAGAAATGAAACTGTAAAAAAATAATTACACAATAAATATTTATTTTCAATTAAAAAACTGATAGTATTTGACAACTAATTATAAAGTAAGTAAAAATTAATTTACTCCCTACCCTTTACCCCGATAACACCAAAACTCACACACAAAAAAATTAAACAACTACCCTAATTATTTATCAATTAATGAATCAAAATAAAGTATCAACTAATTATTAAATAATGAAAAATAAATTACTTCTCACCCTTTACCCCTATAAACCCCACAACCCGCACCTACAATTAATTACACAATTTCCATTTTTAATTTTCAATTAATTAATTAATATTAATTAACAACTAATTATTAATTATTAAAAATCTAAAAAATAAATAACTTCCCACCTTTTACCTTTATAAACCCAAAACCCACACCACAAATATAATTAAACAATTAACAAAATTAACTATCAATTATTTATTATTAATTATCATCTAATTATTACTTAATTAAAAATAAATTACTTCCCACCTTATACCCCTATAAACGCTACAACCCACACATAAAATGTAAAAAAATAAATAAAAACACAATTAACACTATAAAATCTCAATTAAATAAATATTAATAAGTAAAAATAATAATGTATTTATTATAATGAAATTACTTCCCACCCTATTCCCCTATAAACCCACAACCCGCTACAGAACTAATATAATTGATAATTACTAAAAATGTAACACATATTAAAAACATAAAAAATATTTATACAAAAAAATACATCACATACATTTAAAATATATACTAAAACACATAACACTAATTAAAAAATCGATATTTTAAACAACTATATTTTTGCAAACAATATTAATGACTTCTATATTTTTGAAAGCGATATTTCTTACCTTAAATTCGATATTCTTGACCACGATATTCTTTCTGTCGATATTTCTGTGTCACGATATTTACAACTCGATATTTGTATAAGTCTACATTCCCAACTCAATATTTTGTCTAAATACCAATACAAAAATGGGGAGAGGGTAGGCCGAGTTTTAGCTCATCAGATATCAGATCGATGGTTCAAGTGTACAATTAAGGCTATTAAGGGTACGGATGGTAAGGTTTACACTACTCCCACATCTATTTTGGAACAGTTCTCCCAGTTTTACATGGAGTATATGGTCAGCCATAGGTAATAGATCAGGCTGAATGTGTGGAGTACATCCGGCAGTGTAGTCTACCCCATCTCATGGAAAATTAGGCTGGCGACATGTAGGCGGAGTTCTCCATTTCTGAAATTAATGCCGCATAGGTGGCCCTTCCCACTGGGAAGGCGGCTGGTGAGGATACCATACCTTTGGAATTCTATAAGGTATTTAAGGATATAATAGCAGTTGAATTTGTAAAGGTAATTCAAAATATCTATACAGGAGGGGCTATTCCAGACATGTGGAACACTGCCAATTTTGACGTATTTCTAAAAAAGGATAAGTCTGCGGAGGACATGGGGTCATACCGTCCCATCTCTCTTATTAATACAGATGCAAAATGGTTGCAAAAATCCTGGCTATGGTTCTTTCCCCTGAAATTTCGGCCTTAATCTCCCCACAACAACATGGATATGTCCCAGGTAGGGACACCACCAGCCATACTAATACGGAAATTGCGGCTTTCGATGTTGATGGGAAACTTAACACCAACATAGGTATTATTCTACTAGATGCAGAGAAGGCCTTTGATCGGGTGGCATGGGACTGTATGTGGGCTACTCTGTGTGCCTTCGGCATAGGTAAAAGATTTATCAAATTGACCCAGGCACTATACAAGACCCCATGGGTTAGGGTAACCCTTGCGGGGAGCTACTTTAATCGATTTCAGATATGTCAAGTTATCTGACAGGGGTGCCCACTTTCTCCCCTCTTGTTTGCCTTGTACATTGAGCCCTATCTACATATCACTCCTCAGGAATGCAGGTATTCAACCCCTGATTTTTATTTTTGAACAACTCAAATTGACTGCATACGCGGACGATATGGCATTTTTTCTTCTAACCTGTTGATAGCAATGAGACAGGTTGTCAATGAGGTCGCCAGGTTTGGCAAGTTCTCTGGGGACAAACTTAATCTATCTAAAACTCAGGTCCTCTTGTATTTCAAGCCCGATTCTCCTACTCCAGGGGTAACTGTAACGGTGGTTTATCTTGGCATTAAACCATGCTCTGAGGTTTTTAACATTATTAAACTGAATTATGAACCTCTGCTAGCCACAGTAATATCTAAACTGAAATCCTGGAATAAACTACCACTTACTATTGTTGGGCGAGTCAATATCATCAAGATGAATATTCTTCCCAAATTTCTTTATTTGTTTAGGGTGATTCCATTGAGGGTCCCCGATTCTTTTTTTAGGTACCTTGAGGGTGCCATTGGAAGTTTTGTATGGGGAGACAGGCGTGCAAGACGAGCCATTCATTTTATGAAACTCCCTTACAAAAAGTGGGGGCTCTTACTCCCAGATTTTAAACTTTACTTCTGGGCTTCCTTTACCGGTCGCATGGGCAGTTTACTAATCCCGAATGATCCAGATCCATCATCCTTTGGCTATCAGCTACCTTTGGGGGGCAAGTTCATGTTTTTTTTATCGGTTGGGGGATTCTAATTTCTACAAAAGGGAACTCTTTAAAGTATTAAGGGACTTTATTCATATCTGTACTAAATATTCAATTTAGAAACAAAGACACACCGCTTCGGGACAATCCTGCTTTTCCCTCGGTTTTTCAGGATTCAACCTGCAGGGTCTGGGCATGTTGTGTGGTTGTGATGATAGGTCGGCTCTATGACCTGAATGGCTTTAGGCCTTTGTCAGGATTGCAAGATTCATACAAGCTCCCTCTCCATTTTTTCTTTAAGTATTTACAAGTGAGGGTCTATATCCGGTTGGGATGTGAATACATGCTTGATATAGAAGGCTCTGAGCCAGCTGCTCTTATCTGAGATCTCAGGTTCAGAGATCCAGAAGGCCTTAGAGATTTTGGATCGTTGGGTACACTCCGTTAACTTAAAGTTACAGTAGCTGCATACCATATGCTTTTTATATCACACTCTGTATAAAATATCTAGATGGGGAAACAATGCTATCTCTGATAAGACTAGATACCCCAAGTGTAAACTCCCAGATGCTGATATTGTACATATGTTTGCACTTTGCCCTCCTCTACAAGAATTTTGGGTGGGGGTGATTAAGTTTATATCCTCAAGCTTGGGACATTAAATCCTATTATCTACTAAAGAGAAAATGATGGGGGGTTAAATACAAGTACAAGGGAGGTATTCAGTGTTTAGCAATAATCGTGCTGATGTGTGCCCGGCTTTGTACTGCAAGGTCATGGGTCTCCGTGATTGTCTCAAATGCTGTTGAATGGTGTGTCCTCATTCATTAGCTCTATGAGTCGGAGTTAGCTTTGGCTAAAGTTAGAGGTCCCTCCTCTCTGAAAATGTTTGAGAAGATCTGGAATAATTACTGCTGGGACTTCTCTTGCGCTAACTGTGATTAATTATGCATTATGTTTTCTATCTATTCAGTTCTAGATATTCTTTATCTATTTTCTTTACCTATTTTTTCTTTTTCTTTTTTGCTCCAATTTCTATTTTGTATACTGTGATTACTATATTTGTGACTAACTCTGACTTGAAAAACAATTTTAAGAAATCAATAAAAAGAGGATGGTTTCTAACCACTAAAGATTCCTATCACCAATAAGGGAATGAGGATGGTTCACAAAGGTTCTCTGAGCATGGGCAAAAGGATCAAGTTTATAGTCCACTAGGGAAAAGTTCATTGGGAAGGGGAATGAAGCATAAATCAGGAAAATGCAAGTCTCTCACCAAACTGCTCCAATTCGGCCTGCAGGGAAGTTCATCAGCAAGGGCAAAAAGGTAAGGGGCATAATAGAGAAAGTCTGACTGGCAGGCAGGAGGCAAGGGAAGTGAAAAAAGAGTTCGCCAGAGCTCGAGCCCCCAATCATAAACCACAAGACACTCGGTTGAGCAAGAGAGGAAAGTGGGCATGAAGAAGGTGGATCCCTCCTAGGAAAAAGCACTTTATATAGTTCATATTTGTCACTATGTCATCAATGGTCGGTCCACAATGGTCTGATCATCATGTGATCATTCTTCCATTCTCCAGGTACGAATTGATTCTCCAGCATACTTTCCTGTGCACATCATGAGAAACGACTGTCAATTCTATCCTCACAGGTTAGTTGACAAAGAGGTTATATACTTTGTTGCTCTCCATGGATATAGTCCAAAGGTCAAGTTCCCACCATTCATACACAAACATGGGCTGTAAGAAAGTCTCTAGTCACTTAAAGAATATCACATGAATAAGAGCACATAAAATAACATTCGAACAAACGTATCAAAGTCGGTTGCACAAAGCTATGAAATAATGCAGCCTAAGGAGAAACACATTTTGAATGCATTTTAAAGTTAGCATCTCTTATTTAGTAAATAAAACTCCTAAATAAGTCCAAGCATAAAAAAATAAATCAAACATATCATATATAAGCATTTTGTAATGCTTTCAGTGATTGTTACACAGAAATGTTCAACTTTCATTGTAGCCTACTACCAAAATTGCAAAAAGTAGCAACATGTAAGCCATGTGGCGTGATATTAATATGAAAAGAAGTTGGGTAAGGTCACCACACCCTGGTCCTTGTCTAGATGGAGAATAGAATATCTTACCCTCAAGATTTTACCATTCCATATAAAGTTAATTATAAGAGAATCTAATTCTTTAAAAAATACATTATTGATTTTAATTGGGAGATTAGTGAACAAAAATAGAAATAAGGGCAAAATTATTTTATTTAGAAAAACTCTACTGATTAATGTTAGTGGAAGACATGGTTTTTATAATTCAGCTTGAACATTTCAGAATATTGTCCTGTCTGTCTTTTGTACTGACACTACAGTCTTGGGGCACTAACTTAGACTGGGCATTGAATAAAAGGGATTCAGTATTACTTTGATTGATCTTATATCCCCCTACTCTCCTATAATCCTGAATAGCATTTATAGCTCCTTCAATATTTGCCCTATCAGCTTTCAGGTAGAGAATCATGCCGTCTGTGAACAATTTGATCTTAGGCATTCCTTCTATTGGGGGGGGGACAATAAATTCTGTACAACGGAATCTAACTGCCAGGGGCTCAATGAACAAGGCGAAGAAGATAGTCATCGGGCACCCCTGATGGGTGCCCCTATTGATTTTAACAGTTCTAGGTTCTTTTGCATTTATAATAATCTGGGCCTCTGTTCCCTGATATAAATTCCAAAGCATTTTAACAATTAAATCTGGGAACCCAAACCTGCCCACAGCAAAGAACAAAGCATCCCAATTGACCAGGGTGGATCCTTTTTTGGCATCAAACATTACAAATGCAGCTTCTTCTTGGCAATTGGGAAAAAGATCAATTGCCTGTATCAAATATTTAGTATTTGCAGCCATCAATCTAATAGGCAAAAAAACATTCTGGTCTTCATGGACCAGGGTTTGCCCTGTAGTAATGATAGATGATGACCATATCTTTGAAAACAGCTTATAATCTATGTTAAGCAGACTGTTTGGGTGATAGGAATTGACGTTCAGAGGTGATTTCTCCTTTTTTTAAAAGCTTACTACCACTGACTCTTTAAAGACAGATGGTATAGACACGCATTCTCTAATTATGTTAAATAGAACCATCAAAATGGGAGCAATTCTTTCAAGAATACCTTATACACATCCCTCAGTATTCCATTGCTGACACCAGCTTTAGCATTAGGCATTTTTTGCAAGGCTGCTGCCATCTCTTGTTCTGTGATACCCTCAACTAGATTTTCTTCCTGATTGATCGACAAATATGTAAGCCTAATTGAACAGAAAAAGAATAGCTCTCAATGGCGTGTCCATCCAGATACAGCGTAAGCAGTTTGGCAGTTGCTACCGGCATTATACGAGACAATGTGGTCTATATGACATTGTTCGCTGAACACGGCATGAAGTGTAAACCTCCTGCCATATGATATTTTGCCAAACTGCTTACGCTGTATCTGGATGGAAACGCCATTGAGATCTATTCTTGTGAAATAACATATGCGGGTTAGACTGATGGAATATTCTGATAGATTGTGTTGTTGTGGTACAACTAAAGAAAATAGACCATATTTCACACAATTTCGTCCTGAGGAAGCCTGTATTTAGGTGAAACGTGTTGGCTGCACAAGCTGAAAAAAAATGGAACAAAAGAGGAAAGATCACTAGCAATGCCTGACTCACTGTGTTTCCTGGAGTACTGTGCTTAAATTGTTGCTTTTTACACTGTGAATTGTTGTTGCCTCTCATTCCATGTTCTAAAGGGTTACATTATAACTCTTTGGTCCTGATTAAGAGTATAGGTGCCATATATTGCACCTGATAAATATTGGTTCCACGGGGTACATTATTTACCACAGGCGATAAATAGCACCTATTATGGGTTTATGGGAAATAACATGCAGATTTTGGTGTTCAATGCACCAACATCTGCATGATACTTTAAATACCAAATGCTTTTCCCCTGTTAAATTTAACAAATGTTGAGGTATGTAATGCACCCGATAATTAATAGATACATTAAATGCCTTCCAACTCGTAATTCCGACCTGTGCATCAACAGGAATTTACTCACGAGTCGGAATACACCAACCAACTTGCAATTAGGCCCTATATAATGTATAAGTTTAGTTTGGAATAGCTAAAACCATGGTTTAAGGACTCAACTTAATAGGAGTTTAAAATACAATCTGATGGTAAAGCTGGATTTTAAATTACTCTTCTGAAAATGGCCCTTTTAGAAAATTAGCATTTTCATACCTAAAGTCTCGAGTAATCCTTTCAGAGATAATCCCGAACGGTCACCTGGAAGCCTTCTGGGAGGCATGAATTGGTATCAGGAAAGGAACAAAAGGGCCTTTACTTGTGAGGAGGTGTGACTTCCTCCTAAGAGGATGGCCTAGGGATGTGATCATTAACTGTAGAAGCTTCAAAGGGGCAGCCTGTCACAGGCAGATGTAACTTAAAACTAGGACTGCCTGTGCAGTGCTCCAAGTAACCTGAATTGCACCAATCCCAGTGGGAGTAAAACCAGTCCCAGAACTGGAATTGCAGTGGCAGTTCCTCATTTTCTAGACACTCCTCATGGGTGTGGCCATAGCTTTGACCCAGGAAAGAAAGCTTCTGACAGCTTGGATTTGGGCAGAGAGATGCACTGGGGGATTGTTTTGTGACAAACCCCCAGAAATTGATGATGTAAGAGTGTGTAGGGCTGATTGTGGGAATTCTTTCTCCTGTTGGTCAGGAAGTCCCCCCTACTCACAAGGTAGTGCTAGGCATAAATGGGGCACCCCTGGCCTCTTTTCTCAGAAAACTGCTGGCCCTCCGGAAAACAGAAGAAGGACTGTACCTGCTGAACTAAAGGACTGTAAATCAGAAGAAGGTCTGAGCCTGCTGTTTTACCTGTGGAGAAAAGCCCCAAAGGCTGGATCTGTTCCTACTTGAACACAAGAGAAAAGAGTGGTATCCAAGGGATAGTTGGCTAGCCACCTGTTAAGCTCCAGGTAAATAAAAGCTGCAAGACTGAGCAGGACCAACTGGATTTGCTCTGGACCCTGCTTGTGGCTCCTGGGAGATTAAGTCCTAACTGGCCAATTGATGCCTAAAAGGCCCTGGACCCTCGGCTTGTGTTACACTGTGCTCTCTCCCTCTCAAGTAAAAGTTGAAACTAAGAAACTTTTTCTGAACTTTTCCTAAAAGAACCAGAGGTTACCATGGGACCACCACTGACCGCAGTCACCGTCATAGCTTTGCCGGTCAGATTGTAGGTGCTGTTTGCCCCAGTGAAAGCAGCTCTACTTCCAGAAAAGTTCTTCTAAGTCTCGACATGGAGGATTTAAATGTAACCAAAGCTAAGAAGCACCACACTGTTGGCGAGCCTTTGTCAGATCAAACCACAGCCCGCCCTATCAACGAGAAAATTTGTCCAGGAAAAAGACTAAGGGCCTGATTTAGAGTTTGGCGGACGGGTATTTACTTCATCAGGACAATGGAGTAATGTAATCCATCACTCTGAGATAGTACCCGCCCACCATATTTTGAGATGTTGGCCGGCCCAGAGGACATTTTTTGGATTTACAGGAAACACCATCACAGCGTTCCTGTGAAAGACCACGCTACTTGGACACTTGTTTGCTTTGAGTTAAGCCTGGCTACTCTGTGCCACAGCTATCCAGGACTAAGCTAAGGTATTAATTAAAGTAACCTAACTGGATCTGATACAGAATAATGAGATTATTACTCAGCGAGGTCTCACAACCCTCCAAACTAATAATACACTTTTTCACAGATGCGATCTGCACATCTAAATCACCAGCATCTCAACGTGTTTCTCAGGAACAAAGTTTTTGGGGGAACTCTTTTCCCCTTCTTCAGCCGGAGAGTGCATAGGCAATTGCTCCCATGATGCTGAAGGATCAGTTTTTAATTTTCAGCACTCTAAGACTCAAAACTGTTATAAACAATTAGAAACTTGAAACAGTTGTTAAATGTCAAAAGTTTCTACATTACCATGGTAACAGCAAGTCTAAAATACTTTGCTGCACTAATTTGAAAGTGTAGAACGGCACGTCAAAGCATCCAGGAGAGGCGCACATAAGCTCCGATTCGCGCCACAACACGATCCACGGCTACGAGACGAACACGCCAGCGACGAGGACGAGGCGAAGCAACGAGAAAGACGAACGAGACGAACCAACCATGAATCCCATCGTTCCGATCCTACCAATATTCTACATCTACTACCGGAACAGGCACGGACGCGTACGGCGCAGAAGGTAAGCCAGACACCAACCACAAAAACAAACTACACGTACCCGACATATCACACACACACAGAGGGATGCAGAAATTACTTACACCAGCAACAGCAGCACCATAGGGGCGGGATGGCCATCACCAATGCCACATATACACATAGGGGCCCGGATGCCTGTCACTACTACCACCCTTACCCAGGGGGTGCCAGATGCCTACCACTACTACCACCTCAACCCAGGGGGTCCCAGATGCCTACCACTACTACCACCCTTACCCAGGGGGTGCCAGATGCCTACCAATACTACCACCTCTACCCAGGGGGTGTCAGATGCCTACCACTACTACCACCCTTACCCAGGGGTGCCAGATGCCTACCACTACTACCACCTCTACCCAGGGGTGTCAGATGCCTACCACTACTACCATCTCTACCCAGGGGGGCCAGATGCCTACCACTACTACCACCCTTACCCAGGGGGTGCCAGATGCCTACCACTACTACCATCTCTACCCAGGGGTGCCAGATGCCTACCACTACTACCACCTCTACCCATGGGGGCTGGATGCCTGTCACTACTACCACCCTTACCCAGGGGTGCCAGATGCCTACCACTACTACCATCTACTACCACCTCTACCCAGGGGTGTCAGATGCCTACCACTACTACCATCTCTACCCAGGGGGTGCCAGATGCCTACCACTACTACCACCTCTACCCAGGGGTGCCAGATGCCTACCACTACTACCATCTCTACCCAGGGGGTGCCAGATGCCTACCACTACTACCATCTCTACCCAGGGGGTGCCAGATGCCTACCACTACTACCACCTCTACCCATGGGGGCTGGATGCCTGTCACTACTACCACCCTTACCCAGGGGTGCCAGATGCCTACCACTACTACCACCTCTACCCAGGGGTGTCAGATGCCTACCACTACTACCACCTCTACCCAGGGGGTGCCAGATGCCTACCACTACTACCATCTCTACCCAGGGGTGCCAGATGCCTACCACTACTACCATCTCTACCCAGGGGGTGCCAGTTGCCTACCACTACTACCACCTCTACCCATAGGGGGCTGGATGCCTGTCACTACTACCACCCTTACCCAGGGGGTGCTGGATGCCTGTCACTACTACCACCCTTACCCAGGGGGTGTCAGATGCCTACCACTACTACCACCTCTACCCAGGGGGTGCCAGATACCTACCACTACTACCATCTCTACCCAGGGGGTGCCAGATGCCTACCACTACTACCATCTCTACCCAGGGGTGCCAGATGCCTACCACTACTACCACCCTTACCCAGGGGGTGCCAGATGCCTACCACTACTACCATCTCTACCCAGGGGGTGCCAGATGCCTACCACTACTACCATCTCTACCCAGGGGTGCCGGATGCCTACCACTACTACCACCCTTAACCAGGGGTGCCAGATGCCTACCACTACTACCATCTCTACCCAGGGGGTATCAGATACCTACCACTACTACCACCTCTACCCAGGGGTGCCAGATGCCTACCACTACTACCACCTCTACCCATGGGGTGCCAGATGCCTACCACTACTACCATCTCTACCCAGGGGGTGCCAGATGCCTACCACTACTACCACCTCTACCCAGGGGTGCCAGATGCCTACCACTACTACCATCTCTACCCAGGGGTGCCAGATGCCTACCACTACTACCACCTCTACCCAGGGGTGCCAGATGCCTGTCACTACTACCACCTCTACCCAGGGGTGCTGGATGCCTGTCACTACTACCACCTCTACCCATGTGGTGCCAGATGCCTACCACTACTACCACCCCTACCCATGGGGGCTGGATGCCTGTCACTACTACCACCCCTACCCATGGGGGCTGGATGCCTACCACCAACAACACCCCCACTCACAGGATGGCTAATACATGACACCACAAGCACACACCAACATAAAGAATGCAACATAAAGACATCCCCCCAACACCATGACAAGCGTGTGTAGACTGTGTCAAATGCCTACAACACTGAACATGACTTTGAACCTACAATGTGACCCCCTATCACATGTGCCACACATAAATGTGTGTGGCCCCCACAATGCAAGCAGGCCATGACCATTGTGGCAATGGGGTCCAAAACCCCATCATCACAGTGACCAAAATGTAAGTGTGGGGCCCATAGCTGAAGCACATCTTGAACATTGTGGCAATGGGGTCCAAACCCCCATCATCACAGTGACCATAATGTAAGTGTGGGGTCCATAGCTGAAGCACATCTTGAACATTGTGGCAATGGGGTCCAAACCCCCATCATCAGAGTGACCAAAATGTAAGTGTGGGGCCCATAGCTGAAGCACATCTTGAACATTGTGGCAATGGGGTCCAAACCCCCATCATCACAGTGACCATAATGTAAGTGTGGGGTCCATAGCTGAAGCACATCTTGAACATTGTGGCAATGGGGTCCAAACCCCCATCATCACAGTGACCAAAATGTAAGTGTTGACAAAGAAAAAGCTGCAACTGCCAAACTGCATGGATGATTCCTGGTCACAGAACAACAAGCACATCAGTGGCAAAGTAGTGCTTGTGTCCCATAGCAACATAGATTGGGGGAGGCAAACAGTGCAGTGCAAATAAGACATACCTTTGGCCATGTGCAGACAAACATCACCCATGGGGGCTGACACTGTCAACATTCATCAATGACACAATGACAGAAGTGACCGTCAGAATGCAGACCCACATATTTGCACCAATGGGCACACAAATGCAGATACCCTGTGGAGACTGTAGATGTGAGGTGAACAGATACCATACCATGGCAGCAATGGGACACACAAACAATGATCATTGTGCTGACTGATGACCTAGGAGTCCCAGGGACAGCAGGGGAAACACACCAAACAACATACAGCCAATGGCACACTAAAGATATGCCAATGGAGTGGTGTAGATGCACAAACACAAACAGGCAGACCCACACTGCACATCAAACACAACAGGTGAGGAAGGGGTACCAGTGCCCCCAGGCAACCACACAACACATGAGGAGGCCTGAATACCAATTACACAGATATGCATACAGTGCCACACAAAGGCAACTCATGGATCCAAATCCCCTATGTGGGCAATCAGGCATTGTCAGATGAGAGGGAGCACAAATCACACATGTCACACAAGCATGTAGGAACAGCAACTGACACAGCAAGACACAGAGACACCACAGCACTACCACCAGGGCCCCCACAATGTGGTGACCCTGGGCTGCAATACAATCCCACTCTGATGACAAAGCTAGATGTCGTTCACACTGTGAACCACAGTCATGTGTCCTGAGCAACAAACTACCATCACACCTACACAAGCACAATTCAATCAGCACGGCCAGTAAGCCAAGGCCAACATGAAGGCAGGGGACTAGCCGGGCAACAACTCTCATCTGCACACACTCAACACCACACACCTCGACCTCCAACAATGTGCAGCAGTGAAGCTCACATGCACTGGTGACATTGCACATGCACCCATGACAATCCCAGGGGGGGTGGTGGGAACCAAGGTGCAGAAACACATCACACATGGCCACTCAACAAGACTCCTGAATGTCTGACACACTGCACACTACGCTGTACATGGACATGACGGCAATACCACACAAACCAATGGGATCCCTGCCACAGTCACACACCAATGAAGAAGCCAAGGTCACCCACAAAGAACACACATAGACAACTACCAACACTGCAGCCCTGACCCTGAGGAGTGCCAGCAGTCACACACACAACGTGTCACAACCAATGACAACTAACACAAACCGGAAATCACATGACAGGTGTAAACAACAAGTGCCAAGGGGAATCCTGACTGTGACCCATCAGCGTCTGCCCACAAACTCAGCCCTGACAGCAAACACACCTATGGGTGACACCCTGATGACCAGTAATGTGCCATGCACCCACATCACAGAGAACCCAGGGAGAAGACTTTGGGTGAACATAGGTCAACTCAGCAAGCATCACAAACAGGAACATCACTAGGGATCCCAGCATGCACAGCAACATGGAAGTGAACACACAGACATGCTCATACAACACACACCTTGGGCGCAGGCGATGTAACAGGAGTACACACTGCCATGAAGGGACTCCACTCCTGTGTGAGGAAAGCTGTGCCATATGTCGCATCAGTAGGGCTCCATCATGTCAGCAGAACACTTGGTCACACAGTCAACAATTAGCACCAAATGAAGGCTCCCGTCACATCAGCCTGGTCATGGGAGTGTCAACGAAATCATCAGCACAGATCCAACACACATGTATAGCAAGTTGCACTGACAACACAGATGAGTCCTTCCCCATTGATGCCCAAACCTGCATGTCCAGTGGAGATGGCCACACGGTCAGGGAACTAGACTAATTGAACAATGGCAAGCACAACAGATGTGCAGGGGTGGAAGCCACAGATGTGACATTGCAAATGTAAGTAGGAAATCCCATTGCCAAATTTTGAAAACATGACACCCTCAGATGCTGCTAAGGATGACATGGATACACCACAGGATAGGACACAGTCCCCCTGGACCACGTGGGTTCCGGCACAGTAACACTTCATTTTCATGAGACCAAATATCACCATCACTGCAGCAAGGGCATGGTTAGCATCATCAACATCATGTACATCAGAAGCAAAAGCACTAGAGAACAGAAAGTTGCTTTATTCAGCATATGTGTGTTCGAAACTTGAAGTCATTTAAAAAATAAACAAAGGCCAATGGCCAGTCAATCATGAAAGTCAAAACAGGGTGACAGTGGCAGATGTCACCCTACGCATGCCTGCACTGATAAAAACCAGGGACAATCCCCTAGGAGGGGCATACGGGGGGCAGGCCAGGCACCGCAGGGACAGGATCAGGGCTCACCAGGAGGAGGCAGGGAAGGGGTGGTGGTTGCTGGAGAGCCACTGACAACTGCAGTGGAGGTGTCTGACATGGTGTGTGCCGGCACAACTGGGGGGCATGACTCAGATGGTGTGGGTGCCGGCACAACTGCAGTGGACCATGCAGATGGAGTGGACAGGTCCGCCACTGCAGTGCCCAAGTCAGACAGGGTGGTAGTGGACTCCACTGCAGTGCCTACCTCCAGGGGAGGAGAATGGGGATCAGGTAAGGTGGGCAGGACAGAGGGGGAAGACACCCTCACCACACCAGTGGCACAGACAAGCGCAGCGGGGGTTGTGGGGCCGGAAGAGCAAGTGGCAGGGGAGAAGGCCTGATCCTTTTGGGGATGGTGTATCTGTGGGTGGGGGAACCTGGGGCAGGGTGTGGTGGGGGCACCTGTGGAGTGGGGGCCTGAGGGATGGAGGAAGGAGACTTGGTGCCTGAGCTGCAGGGCGGCGGCGGGGTCTTGCTCTTCTGGGTCCGGGGGGACTTGTGGGTGGGGGCGCCAGTCGGTCTGCACCTGGGGGAGGGTGTCCGTGGGCGAGGGGCACTCCGCTCCGTGTGGGTGGGCTTCCTCTTCCCCCTGAATGCTGTATCAGCTGGATCGGAGGGGAAGAGGCCGAGGTCACTGAGGAAGAGCCGCTGTGTCTTTGGGGTTGCAGGTGAGGCAAGGGAGGGGGCTTTGGAGGGAGAGGCAACTGAGGACTGCGCAGTGCTCGTGGATGCGTGTGTGTGTGCCTGGGCCCCATCCCCTGTGAGTGTGGTTTCAGTCCCCTGACTGTGTGTGCGTGTGCGTCTTGTTTGCGGCGTGTGTGTCTGTGTGCTGCACGTGTCTGTGCTGGAGTGTGTCTGTGCCGGTGTGTGTGTGCTTGGGACAGGTAAGGTGCTGGGGAGTGTGGATGGGGCAGAGGCAGGAGGGGTGAGGGACTGTCGGAGGAGGGACACTGCTGCCGTCAGGGAGGAGTCCATGGACCTACTGCCCCTCTGTAGGGCAGACATGCCCGATGAGATGCCCTCCATGAACGACACCAGCTGAGTCAACAGAGTGGTGTGTGCATGGAGGACACTCAGCATCGCTGTCTTCCCTACATGGAGCTGGCGAAGGAGGTACACAGACTCCTCACTCAGGGCAGCAGGGGACACAGGGGCAGGGGGTGCAGTGCCTGGCCCGAAGGAGACACGCTACCGAACATGGGAGCCTCCACGGACCTCGGGAATGGGAGCCGATGGGAGGGCGGTGGTGGTGGTGGTGGTGGCGGGGACAGCAACACTAGCTGGGGTGTGGTGGCTGCTGACACCCGCCTCCATAAGGGAGTCATCCTCCGAGCTGCTGTGGTCCTCAGCTGAGGTGGATGGTGCTGAGGACTCCTCGGTGTGGCTCCCCTCGCCCTCCGTGCCACTGGGTCCCTCCGACCACTCCTCGGCTGCTGACCCAGTCTGGCTCTGCGGCTCCTCCTGGTCCGTGGAGCTGTCCCCTCCTGTGGCCGTGGATGTATCTGCAATCAATAGGAAACAGACAGACATCAGTCACCTGCACCGAACGCACACACCACAGTAAGTACAGCACATTACAGAGCAAGCCCTGGCATCGTTAGTTGAACATTGCTAAAAGTGCCCAAACAGAACAGGAGAAGCCAATTGTCAGTCTGATGGTCAACCATGGCACTCACATCCCACCTGGCCTTGCACCCATCTGTCTGGTGTCTGTTGGATGGCAATACCCCAGTGTGGACACATGCACCACCTACACAGTAGTTGGACAGTGCAGAGAACACGGTGAAGCATGTAAAGATGCACACATCACAACTCTTGCCACTGAGTCAGTACAGGTGTCCAGATGAAAGGGATGCCCAGAGTCAAATAGGAAATGCATGTGATGCATACCAGCGCCAGACACCATGATGCACCCATGTCCTGATAGCCATTGCCACAATGGTGTGCATGTAGCACATGTCACTCCCCTGCAGGATCACTAATAGGAAGTCACATGCCATGGCACAGGCATGCCTGCTAAGTCATACATCACTGTCTCCAGTCACATGGGCAGGGCAGCCAGACAACAACACCCTGCACTGTGTCACAATAGTAGGTCATGGGGAATGCAAGTCCTGGAGCTGAACAAGTGCACATGTACATCCCCCACACACCACATCATCTGAACACTTATCTGTCTAGGTCATACCGATTGGACATATGGGAGACCTGTAACACTACCCTCTGAACCTGAGCACCTCACAATCTGCTGTGAATGGGAAACAGCTGCCTGAACTTCACATTCGCATAACCCAGTCTGCACGGTCAGGTGATCAAACACCTATGTGTCACACAAGTATCATCTCCTATGGTCACATCTCCGGTGGCATGCTGAGCCCCAACCGAGAAACACCCCAGCAGACCTGACAACAAAGCCACAGCACACTGACACAGAGGCAGACACCTGAGGGGACAAATCACTGAGCACAACGTGTCAGCTGATACACGGGAGTGGGAGTACAGAGTGTATTGTATGGTCTGGAGTAGGCATGACTGTCCTGCCCCACATGAATGAGGGATGAGCCCTGGATAGTAGGCAGCTGGCTAAGTATGTGTGACACACATAATATACACACTCCTGGTGCCCAAACATTGTTCCCACCTGCAGCATGGGTGTGTGCCAGATACCCCGGGCACATGTGGTGGATCAGCTCTGCAATTGGACCACATATCAAAGTAACACGCAGATTACATGTCAGAACACAGCCATTGTGTAAGCAATGGACCCACCCATGATGCCCACCACAGAGTTAGGGAAACAGATGCTGTCCCCCACCTTGAGTCAAGCAAACTGCAAGGACACAGTACCCAAGTGACACAATTCCCTGACTGTAAGGGCCACACCAGGGTATCAGATGAGGAGTGGGCCGTGCACAATAGAGGGACATGGGTCCTGGACCACATGACTGATGTACTGTGGAAGTTTAACCAGGCCAGAGGAGGGCACATAGCATGGCAGACATAGTTCACAATGCAGTCATGGACTCACCCCCTCCTTGCTGCTCTCTGGCCTTCAGCTGCCCATCCAGGTCAGGGAAGACCACCGCCAGGATCCTGAGCATGTGGGGGGTCAGGGTCTGGTGTCCGCCCCTCCTGCGAGGAGGCGACAGCTTCAGCTGGACACGTGCGATCCTCCGGGTCCGGCCCCGAAGGTCCTGCCACCTCTTCTGGCAGTTGCGGATCCGGCGCTTGTAGACCCCCACGGATCTCACTGCCCGGACGATGGTCAGCCATATCTGCTGCTTCTGGTGGGCATCAACCTGTGAGGATGACAAAGTGAGAATGCCATTACTACACATGCAACATATCCGTGCATTACACAGTTGTATATACATGTCTCAATCACAGGGGCACATGATGTACACAGGCAGTGCAACGATGGCCATGGACAGTATGCCAGCAGTTACTACATGGTATCATTGCCTGGGAAGTAAACCTTGTTTAAATGCACTGTCACTGCACTATACCTGTCCAGTGCATGTAACTACACACTATGGGGGGTGACAACTACTCAGTGAGCCTGCTAGCCAGTGGTGTGCAGACTGTTAGCCTTGCTAGTCAGACAACATGCACATTTAGAAAGGCAGTGGACAGAACACTCACCTGCTCCCCTGCTTTCCCATACAGCTTGCTGTACTGTGGAAGGAGGTTGTCCAGCAGGGCCTGGTTCTCCTCAGTGCTGAAGGCTGGGGCTCTCTCCACAGTACGTGCCATTGCAGGGTCCAGAGGGTGCAGATACAGCAGCAGTGTAGTGGCAGATGTCGTGCTGGAGCATGTAGTGCAGTCAAGTGAGCTCTCAGGGGAACAGCCAGCATTATATGTGTGCTGCAGAGGCAGATACTGTCCCATGTGTCCAAAGTGATAGGTCAAAGTCGTTTGCATCTTCTGAATCTGGCCAATCCATGGAATTGCACCACTTACACACGCCCCCAGCATCCTTCAAAAGTTCAACTTCATGACACCCATGAATTTGCAACATTGTTGTGGGTGACCAACTGAATTTACAGCATCAGACTCGTTCAAAATTTGAAAACGCGTCCGTTGCCAGGCCAGGCCATAGCCAATGGGTGCGCACCGATCGGTCCATTGCTGTTCAACGCGTACCTAGGATACAACGCGTACCCGCACACATTGAATGCAATGGGCCGGCCGGGCACACCGATCGGTCCATTGCTGTTCAACGTGTACCCGCACACCGATTGGTCCATTGCTGTTCAACGCGTACCCAGGATACAACGCATACCCGCACACATTGAATGCAATGGGCCGGCCGGGCACACCGATCGGTCCATTGCTGTTCAACGCGTACCCAGGATACAACGCGTACCAGCTCACATTGAATGCAATGGCCAATGTGTGCGCACCGATCGGTCCATTGCTGTCCAACGCGTATTGCGAATACAACGCGTACCAGCACACATTGAATGCAATGGCCAATGTGTGCGCACTGATCGGTCCATTGCTGTCCAACGCGTATTGCGAATACAACGCGTACCAGCTCACATTGAATGCAATGGCCAATGTGTGCGCACCAATCGGTCCATTGCTGTCCAACGCGTATTGCGAATACAACGCGTACCAGCACACATTGAATGCAATGGCCAATGTGTGCGCACCGATCGGTCCATTGCTGTCCAACGTGTATTGCGAATACAACGCGTACCAGCACACATTGAATGCAATGGCCAATGTGTGCGCACTGATCGGTCCATTGCTGTCCAACGCGTATTACGAATACAACGCGTACCAGCACACATTGAATGCAATGGCCAATGTGTCTGCACTGATCGGTCCATTGCTGTCCAACGCGTATTGCGAATACAACGCGTACCAGCTCACATTGAATGCAATGGCCAATGTGTGCGCACCGATCGGTCCATTGCTGTCCAACGCGTATTGCGAATACAACGCGTACCAGCACACATTGAATGCAATGGCCAATGTGTGCGCACTGATCGGTCCATTGCTGTCCAACGCGTATTGCGAATGCAACGCGTACCAGCTCACATTGAATGCAATGGCCAATGTGTGCGCACCGATCGGTCCATTGCTGTCCAACGCGTCCCTGTACAAGTCACTGGCATATGTCACCATGCCTGTCACAGGTGAACATATGCCAGCCACATATATTTCCCAGGGAGTGAGGGGCACACCTACAACACCACAGCCTGTCTAAACTGTATCCTACGGCATGTAAGGCTGCATTACCTATTCCGTGTATGGGGGTGAACATGTTGTTCTGTGGGTGTCACTTGGGGGCAGCCACCCCCAGGCTGTGCACGTGTTCATGGGGACAGAATCCTTGGTGTTTCGTGTACATGACCACTGTGATGTGCAACTGTTCATATCTGAGCATGTGGCATGGTCACATTTCACGGTGGTGTATGTGTATGTCATGTCACATACCCCCTGAGTCCCATGTGGGACGGTATGTTTAACCCAGGGTGACCCATTGGCACAATAGTGATGGTCCTCCACAGTCTGTGTGCATGTTGTGTTTACAATGTCTCTGATTTCATGTGCACAATGGGAGGCAGTCTCCACATCCACGTTGTTTGTGCATGGACTTTGATGTTGTGCGTGTGTGTGTCACAGACGTCCATGTCTGTCCTGCCGAGGCAACAGGGACCACTACCTGTGGGGGTAATGGTTGTTTTGCTGTGGTGTATACATGATACACCATGTCATGCCAGTGTCCATGTGGCAATACAGGGTCCCTGGGAATCTACCTGTCGTTGAGCTGTGATGCCTTGGGCACATCTGTCCTCACATGTCACTGTGGGGTGTGTTTGTAACGTGGCAGCAGGAGATGGGAACTGGGACACGGCCTCATGATATCCAATGGCACAACCTGGGACTTATTGATGCCACTTGTTGAACTGTGATGTTAGATGTTGGCCATGTATGTGCCATACATATCCTTACGGAACTGCACACATCATGTACTTGTGCCTCATAATGATGTATCATGTGATATTGAGTGTGTTCAATGCCACATATGTGGGGTGACTGACAATCTTGCTTTCTTCACCTATGCACTACAGGGCACCAGCTGTCCTTAGACCATTCCCTGACCTGGCAACGATGGTAGAACATGACAGCATCCGACGGTACCGCTTCACCAGGCAGCTGATTGAGGATTTGGCAGTGCGCTTGGCACCACATTTGCAACCTGGCCGGCCGTACCCTACAGCGCTGACCCCCAAGGTGAAGGTGATGGCAGCCCTACACTTCTTTGCCACAGGTACCTTTCAACATACTGTGGCGACTGCTGGTGGGATGTCACAGACCATGTTCAGCCGTGTGCTCCGCGATGTTTTGGAGGCTATGTTGATATACCTGAACCAGTACATCTATTTCCCTAGACTCCAACAACTCACTGGCGTGAAGAGTGACTTCTATGCCCTGGGGAGGATGCCGCATGTCATTGGCTCCATTGATGGGACACATGTGGCTTTGGTACCACCACAGGCCCAAGAGCAGGCATACAGGAACCGCAAACACTACCACTCGGTCAATGCACTGGTGGTCTGTCTTGCAGATATGAGCATCTCACACGTGTGTGCCCGTTTCCCTGGTTCTGCACACGATGCCTACGTGATGAGGAGTAGTCGCATCCCGAGGATGATGTCACAGATGTGGAACCAGCGTGCCTGGCTTGTTGGTGTGTACTGACTTTGTACCATTGTGTGTGTTCTGCAATGTAGTGTTCCACCCTCTTTTCCAACTCAGCTAATGTGCAATTGTCTGTATGTAGGTGACTCCGGATACCCCAACATGCCGTGGTTGCTGACGCCCCTCAGGAACCCTGTGACACCAGCCCAGATGCGCTACAATGAGGCACATGGTCGGACCAGGAGAGTGATTGAGTGGACATTTGGTGTCCTGAAGAGCCGCTTCCGCTGCCTCGACAAGACAGGAGGGTCCCTCCCATATGCCCCAGCAAAGGTGTGCAAGATTGTCATCGTCTGCTGCATGCTACACAACCTGGCAGTGCGGAAGGAGTTGCCTCTCATCCTGGATGACGATGACCAACGTCCGCCACCTGTGGAGGATCCTGGCCTGGACCACGATGCCAGTGATGATGATGGTGATGTCCGCACACAGCTCATCACCAACTTCTTCAGCTGAATGTGAGTATCCAGAGATGTCATGTCAATGATGTGAGTTTGCATGATATGTGTTGGTGGTGCTCTGGTGCTGTTTGAGTGTGTCCATGGGCTACATGACTGTATGCGTGTAGCGATGTGTCCTTACAGGTAGTCTGTACTCCCCAACAGTGTTGACATGCTAACTTGGTTCTGGGTGGGTATCTTGTGACATGTATTGGGCATGAGTATTGCAGTTCTGTCCTGTTCTTCAGTGCTTTTGACTGTGTGTCATTTCTGTCCTTCACAGGGTACTTTCAGAGTAGTTTGGTCAACTGTGATCCCCGACACCGTGATTCGACTTCCAGGGTGGTAGCTGTCGTGTCCCTACAGGTGATGTGCGCCACACCCATGGACTTCCTTCCTTCTACACTTGTTGACTGTGTGCCCGCTGCCAGGTGGGATTACCTTGCATCTGTGGTGGTTACAACATGTTGCAAATGTGTAATAAACCTGTGCTTCACTTTGTGATGTGCGTTGTCTGTGGTCACACATCTGACTGACATTTGCTTACTACACCAGTGGGCTAGTTAACACAGACTGTGAATAGGTGTTGGGTCTGTGCAATGCAACGTATTTCCTGGCAACATCAGTGTAGGCGATGAGTCAGATGGCCCTGGTGTGTATGTGTTGTGTAGCCCTGGTGGTGTGTCTCCCTCATATGTGTGACGTCGCCATGACTCACATGCCGGTGTTGTACTTGCTGTAGCAGTTAGCATGCACAGTGTCATTTCCCAGATCATCATCGCCACTTCAGAGACAACGTTGGAATCACAACAGAGGCAAGTATGGTGTATTAGTGAGTTTATTGACATACATGTGTGAGTATAGTGCACAGGATGGTGGGTGCTGTACATTGTGATTGTAATCCAAAGTTCCTAGATGATTTGGAAGTCCTGGTAGCAGAAATGTCCAGAGTAAAGTCCACAGTCATCTGAGACATTGGTCCAACTTGAGCTCCCCATGTCATGTGGGAGAGTTGTGTTGCATTCGACAGGGTGAACAGTTTGGGCACAAAGGTGATTTTCCAGAACAGGTGTTGGCTTCCTGGGGTTGTGCATGGCCATCAGCCTCTCAGTTGTTCTTCCTCGGACGACCCCTCTTCTTTGGGGGGGGGCCCTCAAGTGCAGGCTGCTGTGGTGCAGGGGACTCTCCGCCAGAGTCATCCTGCCTCCCTGTGGCAGTTGCAGTTGTTTCAGCACCAGATGTTGTGGGCACACAGGGAGGTGTTGACTGGTTGCTGCTCATCTGGCGGAGGCATTGTAATATGTCCCTATGCACCGCCGTCATCTCTTGCAGTGTGTCCCACTTGGACTCCACGCGGGACATGTGTGAGTCCAAGCGGGCATGATGGGCAGCCTGCTGCTGTTTAATGTCCCTGAGGAGCCCCACTAAATGCTGAACTCTCCGGTGCTGGACTGGTACGCATCGGCTATGCGTGCCAGTTGTGGGTCATCATGCAGTCCAGACCCCTCTGCGAGCAGCGACCTATGTCTCCCACCCCTCCCACCACCCCTGGCGACATGTGCAGTACCTGAGGTGGCACGCACAGGTGACCCTGGGCCCCCTTGGGGGTTGTTGGTGGTGTTGGTGTCCATGGCCCCACGTTGGTCCAGGGTCCCTGTGCTGGTGGTGGTGGTGCTCCTTGGTCTGTCCATGTCGGCAGGGGTGGTATATGTGTTGACAGTCGTTGGAGGGGTGGGTGCAGGGGGTGCAGCTGGTGGTCCTGCTGGTGCTGCATGATGACTTGCTCCGGAGGTGCCAGGTGGGTCTTCTTCATCTGAGGAGGGCAGAGGCTGTTCCACACCAGTGAGCTCTGTATCCTCTTGAGCCTGGGACGGGGACTCCTCAGCGTCTGCTGATGTGTCCCCATCATCACCTGTTTTTGGGAGACACACACAATGTATGTTATGTTTCTGCAGGCATCAATGGTTGACACACCTGACAGTTGTGACTGTGCCTCTGGATGCGGGCCTGTACATTGCATTGTCCTAAGTTGTCACAGTCAGGGTTTGATATTGGTGTAGCACATTGTCCTGCATTATTTGGGCATTTCTATGTGAATGTTGGGGTGTGTACATGGTCTGCATTGGTTGTATTTGGTTGACATCCGGCCCTCCTTCCCACCCAGCCAGATATTCCACCATGGAACGTGCTTCCATTGCAGGGAGTGCAAGTTGTCTTTCAGGATGTCAGTCAGTGGTGTCCTGCTGTTGGTTGGTGCACAGTTGCCAGCAGGGCCTTGTGCTCCCCACAGCAGTAGCCAGTGTCAGCCATCTTGTCAGTTGTTTTCCACTCCCTGTGATGTGCGCATGGTTCAGGGTGGTGTTGATGGGACAGTTGTGGGGGTGACCAATATCTGTGACTACCACTCCCATCATGCTATTGCCTCCACCCCACTTCCCAGCATGCCCATACTTACTTGCTTTTGGGTGGACTTCACTGTGTGTGAGTGTGAGTGCAATGGCAAGATGGCTGGCAGTGGTGTCCTGCTGTTAGTAGGTGGACAGTTCCCAGCATGGCCTTGTGCTCCCCACAACAGTGCACCAGTGTCAGACATCTTTGATGGGGCTTTCCACTCTCTGTGGGGTGTGCATGCTTGAGTGTGAGCTTGCTGGGCCATGTGGGTGGGGGATGTTGAGCTGTGACTACCACTCCCATCATGCTATTGCCTCCACCCCACTTCCCAGCATGCCCATACTTACTTGCTTTTGGGTGGACTTCACTGTGTGTGAGTGTGAGAGCAATGGCAAGATGGCTGACAGTGGTGTCCTGCTGTTGGTTGGTGGCCAGTTCCCAGCATGGCCTTGTGCTCCCCACAACAGAGCACCAGTGTCAGACATCTTTGATGGGGCTTTCCACTCTCTGTGGTGTGTGCATGCTTGGGTGTGAGCTTGCTGGGCCATGTGGGTGAGGGATGTTGAGCTGTGACTACCACTCCCATCATGCTATTGCCTCCACCCCCTTCCCAGCATGCCCATGCTTCCTTCCCTTTGACTCTGCTTCCCTGTGGGGTTGTGTGCCTGTGCTGACAAGATGGCTGACAGTGTTATCCTGGGGTTAGTTCTGCTACAGGTCCCATGTGTGTCCCTGTGCTTCACACAGCATGACCCAGGGTTGTGGTTCTTTGTGGGATATTTGATTGGAGTGTGAGGCATTGCATTCTCCCAGGTGAGTTGTGTGGAGTTTGTGTTAGAGGGGTGTGTGGGTGGAGCTGCTGGTGACTATGGTCTGTGTTGTGAGTCCTCCTTCCCACCCAGCCAGATATCCCACCATGGAACGTGCTTCCATTGCAGGGAGTGCAAGTTGTCTTTCAGGATGTCAGTTAGTGGTGTCCTGCTGTTGGTTGGTGCACAGTTGCCAGCAGGGCCTTGTGCTCCCCACAGCAGTAGCCAGTGTCAGCCATCTTGTCAGTTGTTTTCCACTCCCTGTGATGTGAGCATGGTTCATGGTGGTGTTGATGTGCGCATTGTGTGGGTGGGCAATATCTGTGACTACGACTCCCATGATGCTATTGGCTACACTGACTTGCCCAGCATACACAGAATTCCTTTCTTTCAGTGGGCTTCACTGTGTGGTGGTGTTGTAGTGGTGGCTACATGTCTGGATGTGTTTGTTAGTTGTATTTGTGCCACTGCCTAGCTGTAGTTGTAGTTGTGTTTGTACATGTGATGAGACAGTTACATGTCACTATGAGATGGCATGTGTTGTGTTTATCTGACTGACATACACATTTTGGGATGATTCTGTTCTGGTTGGTGTGTATTTGCTAAGGGTGCATGGTTTGACTCTCCCCTTGTCAGTGATGTGTGTGTATTGTCGCACAATATTGTGTACATTTGTTGTGTACTCACCAGGCTCTGGGATGTTTTCTAGTCCATATACGCTCACTGGTGGTAGGATGGCCCGCACCTTCTCCTCCCAGGGCCTGAGGTATACTGGCTTGGCAGGAGGGCCACTGCTGGTGTGTTGGCTCACGAGGTAGTCCTTCTTCAACAGCTCCCTGACCCTCCTGCGCATGTCATACCACCTGTTCTGGATGTCTATCTTTGTGCGCAAACATGGTGATTGTGCGTTCACCCTGTCGACGATCCTCTCCCACATCTTGGTTTTCTGCGACATGGGTGTCTGTTGGACCAGTGTACCAAACAGCTGTGGCTCTACCCTGAGGATCTCATCTACCAGGACTTCCAATTCACTATCTAGGAACTTATGATTCTTCTTTGGGGGCATGGTGATGGGTGGTGATGGTGAGTGATGTGTGTGTTGGTGTGCAGGTGAAGGTGAGTGTGTGTTTTGCTGGGTGTATGTGAGGTTGCTATTTGTTGAGATGCTGATGGTGTGTGGCTTGTGTGATGGATGAGCTGTGGGTGTATGGTTGCTGTCTGTTGAGTGCTGGCAGGTAATTTGAATTTGCAAAGGATCATGGTAGGGATTTGTGTCCTTTATATGGGTGGAGTTGTGGGTGTGTCTTTGTTCCCTGCCCCCCAGTATTTATTGGCTTTGTAATTGCTTGTTTGGCCTTTTTTGTGTATTTTCCCTTTGTACTTTTCGTGCATGTAGGAGACGTTCTTGTGACCGAGTCTGACCCTGCAGTTGTCTCGTACGAGCTTCTCCGATTCGTTCACGCTGTGTTTGTGCTGTTTTCTATGCTGCGTACGCGTCGGTCGCGGTGTTTTGGGTTGCTTCGGCTCGCAGTTTTGTATGCGTGTCGGTCGTACGGCTTGTCCTCCGTGCGACTCGGTCGTGTTTTCCACGCGTTGCATCGTACTTGGCGGGTAGGAGTTCGCGGGTACGTTTCGTTCGGGATTGTTCCGGGTGCGTGTCGGTCGGTTAGATTCGCGTGTTTTTCCGGCCGGATTGCTGTTTTCCGCGCGGCTCGGTCGTTCGGCTTGTGTTCCGTACGAGTCGGTCGGGTTTTGCACGCTTCTCATCGTACTTTGCGGGTCGGGCTGCACCTGTACGTGTCGGTCGGAATTAATTCCGGCTCCGAGTCGGTCGGTACGTTTTCCGGCCGGAATCGGAATCGACCCCTAAGTTGTGTTGTACCTTTCACGGCTTATGCTGCCTTTTCTCCATCACGCTGCACAGAGAGAGCCACCTTTAAATGTTAGGGTCTCATTCCTTTTTTGGGAAATTCTAAATGAATTCCTAAAACTAGGTCATATAAAGAACATGGAAAACTATTGCTATGATATCTGCTAAAGTTTAATGGTGAGTACTCCTCTATTTACGCCCCCTTCAAAAACTCCTAAGGTGCATACCCTAATTGTAAAATCAGCGTGGGAATAATAAGGGGCAAGTATGTGATATATCTGATTCCACTGCGATCCAAAGTCTACATGAACAATTTGATAATTATATTACTCACTGCAAATTACCATAGTAGCTAACCACCTGAGAAAACCGAAGGGAGGTTAGATTGGAAACATATTTCACAGTGGCAAAATAAACGTGGGAAATATGGTGCATTAATTATTGTGATGGAAAACCTTTGAAGGATTCTTCCAGCAGGTAGCATTGGAATATTCCATTTATGGCTTAACCAGTACGCCACAATGCCCTAATGTCTTAATGCAACTCTCATGAGCAAAACTTCACCTTATTTGCATCATTTTGTGACTTTAAACATGTCTGAGTGAGATATTGATAGATTGAAAGTTGAGCTTTTTCTATGCTTTCTGAAGTAGGAAGCACACATATTCATTTCAACAATGTGCAAGTCATATATGACAACAAGTATTGTTTAACCAAGGTTGTGGCTAAATACCCTGGCATTGCTCATGATTCCTTCATTATCTGGCACTCCACCATAAATGAACAGTTTGGAAATTGAGATGTATGGGGAAGAGTACTGCTTGGTAAGTGGGCATGCAATGTGACACTGTCACTGAAAATTGCAACATATTCATTTGCTGAGGAGAATTTGCCTGCTGTGTTACATCAACCTATAATATTCATAATACAAACTTGTTTAGACACTGGGGGGGGGCATATTTACGGGGATTTGGTACAGGGCAGCGCAGCAAGTCACCTTGCTACGATGCCCTGCCTCAAAGTGAAAGGGCAGGAATGCACTTTATCTATGGCATGCAGTGCATTCCTTTCCTTTCCCCCTGTTCTGCGTCGTTTCGGCAGCCAAGCACGAACACAGACACCTTGCACCATGCTGCAAGGGTGCCAGCATTGCATGCAGAATTGTTTTTGTGCAGGAAGGGCCACATGGTCTTGTAAATCTGGGAATGTGTCAATATCCATGGGTGTTGCGTGGAAACACCAACCACAACCCCCATGTAATGCCTACCTAGAGCAGAGTAAGGCAACATAACGATTTGTGCTGCCTTGCCATACTCCATATCTATGAGGCCATTCAAATCCACGCCAAGTGGCTTTATGCGGCCTCATAAATAGGATTGGATGGTTTGGGCCGCAGTTGCATTACAAAAAGTGATGCTGCGGCGGCACAAGGGGGCTTGTAAATATTCCCCTGTGTTCTCCCACCATTGTGAAGCATAGAGCCATTAGAGATGTGACTAGTATAGTCATGAAGTTGTAAATGGTATGATACAATATGCATGTATTTGCCAACATACTAACATTTTGATATATGAAACTCACCCTAAGACCTGGGGCTGTCAGACAGCATGAGAGGCCAATTTTGAATCTCTCTCAATTGTCATTACAGCGAGCAAATATCATTTAATGAATAGGAAATTTATAAAGCGCGCCGATACTCAGAGGAGTGTCCCGGCACTAATAGAGAAGAGCCATGTTTTACGTTTTCTACAGAATGTAGTCTCAAGGGGGATGAGACGCAATTCATGTGAGAGCTCATTCCATGCTTTGGTAGCACGAAAAGAGAAAGCTTCACCACCCCTTCAGATGCTCTTGAAGCAAGGGATCAACATAAGTGAGGCAGAGCCAGAACACAGTACTCTAGAGGGGAGGTACTGAACAAATCTCTTTGCCAGATAGTCTGACCTGGAGAGATACAATGCCCTGTAAACCAGAACCAGGGCTTTAAATAGGATCTGTTTCCTGACGGGCAGCCAATGGAGAGCTTTCAAGGCCTAATGAGATTGAAGAAAGCGTAAGTGAATGCAAGAGAAGCCTAGCTACTGCATTTTGGACCACTTGCAGGCGATTCACCAGAGACTCCACAACTCCTAAATAGAGTGTATTAGCGTAGTCCAAGCATGAGGTGATCAGCGCATGGATCACCACTCTCCAAGCCTCCAGAGGAATGAGGGGGAAGACATTTTTTCAGAGTGCTGAGCTTAGTGAAACATTGGCCCACCACAACAGAGATCCGTGGTCACATGGGAAGGGTTGTGTCCAGCTTCACCCCTCCATTTTTAACCACCGAGGATGGAAGGGGTGGGTCTGGAAAAACAAGGGGTCAGAGCTCTTCCCACCAGTTTGACGCATGTGATCCAAATGGGATAATTTCTGTCTTCTCCACGTTACATTCGAGTTGACTACCCTGCATCCAATCAAAAATGGCTTGCAAGCATTCAGTGAAATAAGCTGCAAATGAAGCATGGTAAGCATCAAAGGCAAAGAGCAACTGGGTATAGTAGGCATATGAAATGATTTTACACCCAAATGGCTCGACCAAGGAGGCCAAAGGGGTCATGAAGACTTTAAAAAGGGTGGGGCTTAATGAAGAGCCCTACGGGACCCCTTGGTTAACTGCTTTGACCTCAGAGGAAAAAGGAATGGGCTAAAACGATTGGCCTCTAGAGGCTAAAAAGGATTTGCACCAGTCCCATGCAATACCCCTCACACCCACGGCGGACAGTCGGCGCAGGAGGATAGAGTGTGGGAAGGTCTTGAAGGCGGCAGATAGGTGAAGAAGAATCAAGGCCACATTTTCCCCTATTCTAATGACCATTTAATATGGTCAGAGATCACCAGTACTGCTGATTCTGTACTGTATTGGGGCGAAAGCCTGATTGACGGGGATGTAACAACTTGCCTTGCTCAAGATACTCAGGGGCATATTCTCAAGGACTTATCGCAGATTTATCGGCACATTAGCACCGCAAAAGTGGCAATAGATTTATCGTCCTATTCTCAAGCTGGTGCATACTGCCGATATCGCCAGTTTCTCAGCGATAGCTGCCGCAAAAAACATCGCCACGGATGAGAGCGACAACTAACACTAATGATATGCAGAGTACGCGTACCCGTGCAAAAACACACAAAAACACCACTTGGCGATATTCTCAACGACCAGCCCGATCCGCGATGTGACCCAAAAACATGCGATAAGGCGCGTTAGCAGCAGGGATTTAACACCTGCCTTTTACTGGTGTAAAGCCGGATGACAACCTGCAGCATGAAAGGGAGCCCAGCCCAGAGCCACATCTGAAGACCAACACATGTCATGGAGCTACTAACCATGCAGCTCGGAGACCCAAGAGGGCCACAACACCCACCGCCACCACCCCCAGGGCCCCCCCGGACTACCACCGAGGCAGCGCAGAACAAGACAGCTGACCTTCCCAAAATGGCATGGCCCCACAGCCACACAATTGCAGAATGTGGGGAGAGGTGGGAACCAAGTATGTGTGAAGGAGGCAAGTCACCCATGAATAAGAATGTACACAATGCCAAGTGTGGCGGTGATGTGCTGGACAGCCTACAGTATGCAGAGCACAGACATGTCCATGTGGACATATACTGCTGGTGTTTGTAGTGTTGTGGAAAGTGGACGCAACCATGTTACCTCAGGCAGTGGGGAAGACCCCGGTCATGTATCCGTGTTGTCCCCCCTGTAAGCTTAAGCGGAGTGGGCTGGGCCGGCGTACGCCAGGCCAGCGTAGGAGTGTGAATAAATAGGCCGGGGCTCTGGGCGTGGTTCACCTCCCGGATGGCCAACGCATATCCAACAGGACGGTGGCTGAACTGGATTTTGACATGTGTGTGCGCCCCCTGTTGGCCCACGACCAGGAGTGTCACTGCGATACCCATTTATGGGATGCCTTGATACTTGGCATACATGCTGGCAGCTGGACCTGGAAGATTGCACAACTCCTCGTGTGCAGTGACCACATTGAACCGCTCCCCTATTGGGCTGTAGTGCTAATTGGTGAAAGGGGGTGGACGCAGCACATCTGTCCGGACCTGCTAATGGATTGCCTCGCCGTCCTGTTTGATGAAGTCGACAACGAGCTCATGTTGGATATGATAGCCTACGAAGCTGCAATCGCTTTCATGGATGAGTAACTACGTACCTGCAGCCACAACAGATTGGAACCCATTGCACATGTCCCAACACCTTGTTTCATCTTGGAGATCTGGTCACATGTCCCACGACAACAGTGGACATGGGTGCATTTGCCTGGACTCCGAATACATGAGCGGACAACAAATCGGGTTAACACACACCTGTGAAAGGTGAGGCACTCCCCCGGAGTGGACAGCGGCGCTTGGCAACCTTCCTCCTCCTGACATACTGCTGCATTGGTCTGCATGTTGTGGCACTTATCTTGCCCGTACTGACACGCATATGCTAATAAGGTCTACGCACCTTCACTTGGATTCAACTGTGATGAGTGTAGATTTGAATGACAATGTGTGTCTCACTGCCTATCTGGGTCACGGCCATACATGTGCATTGATAGCATTACCCAGGGAGTACCTTTTTGTGGAATCACTGTCCCTACATTCATCCATACTTTCATACTTGATTGCTCATAGCCACGACACATCTGTGTGAATTAGAATGTTTTATTCGCATTCAGTGGAGTGTTGAAGCTGGAGCAGTACAGGGCCATGTGAACCCCACTTTACATTGTTGCCCCGTGGAGGGCCAGCCAGAGTCCTTTAGGGATTGACGAGTTCATCTGAAGAGGGAGACTTCAGTCCACAGTGTGATTGCTGTGTCATCGGTAACCAATCAAAATATGGCAGTTCATGTCGAGGTCCAAGGTGAGTGTCGCTGAGTGTATAGGGGGACAGTGGAAGGTGTTATTCCAGGGCATGATGCAGAGGGCAGAACCAAGCTGAAACAGGCCATATGGAGGAGATGAATGCTACCACTTCATTCTTACCACAGGGCCAAATTCATCATCATCTTCGTCCTCTGATGTGTCAGGTGCCTCACATGTGGGTGGTGGTGTATTATCTGCATCACTGTGTGGCACTGACACATCAGGGGCCGGAGGTGGAATGTCTGCCACACTGTGTGGCACTGACACTTCAGGGGGCGGAGATGTGGATGGAGTAGTAGCAGCAGCATTCATCCGCGCCAGGCCTTGTGGCGGCAATGCCATGACGAGGATCTGCAGGGCATGGAAGATCACAGCTGCATCTCGCTGGTGTGCAGCCGTGGCAGATGCCCAGACGTGGGTCCTGGGCTCACTGTGCCACTGGAATCAAGCTATCCTGACTGATGAGGGGTAAAACCCCGAAACCGGTCCTAGGATGCTTGTTTCCGGTCCAGGGAGGACCTGGCTTGGCAGTTCGGGCTGGACTGTTCCCATGAGGCACAGGGTCAAGACTGATTTGCATATGGCCAGGTCTAAACTGGGGTGGCATGGTGAGCAAAAGAATGATGGATTTAACCCAGATCTCTTGACTGGGGATGAATGTTTTGATTTGTTCTGCATTCCATCCATCAATTGTGTGTCTTTTGACATTCTTTCCGCCTGCATCCGCTCCATGTTCTCCATGATCCTCCGCATGTGTCCCAACTCCCGGCTGTCATCGCTGGAGCCACTCTGACTAGACAGTTGTTCTTGGCTCAGAGTCATGACTCCAGCGATGTCAGCTATGGATTGTTGGAGAGCATGGAGCGGACAGTGGGTGTCCGTTAGGGACTGTAAGTGGTCCCTGATGGGACATAGACACCCACGTATGGCATCTAGTTTGGCTGCCATGAGATCGAACCCCACCCGCAGCTGATCAGCCAACTTCTCCTGGCACCCTAACACACAGCGCTGTAATGCCATGTGTTGGTCGTGGGGGTGCTGGGAGACAGCTGTGGTGGTGGGTGCTTCCTGCTGTGTGGTCTGTGCAGGGGGTGGGGTCTCCTCGATGCAGCTGGGCTGCACTGCTCCTGGAGGTGGGGTGCCGAAGCTGTTCATGGGCTGTTGGAGGGCGTCGGTGTCGATGTTGGGGAGGTCCTCTTCATCATCAGTGCTGAGTTGTTGTGTTTGCTCTGCAGGAGGTGTTGAGTCTCCCTCTGCAATGTGAAAGGGAGATGCAGATTGACATTGGGTTCACATGTATGTTCACGCATTGGACAAGTTTACTTACAGACTGCATGACAATGTACATTGTGACTGTTTGTGAGGAGATGCCTATGTGATGCGGGACAGTTGACATTTCGCCACCATCACGGATGTGAGGTTGTATTTGTCCATTATCATCTCACAGTTTCCTGCTATGCCAAATGCGAATGGCCATTTTCTCCACACAAGCGGTGGCAGTTGTGTCCTCTGTTCTGTTGTGAATGTGTTGCAGTTTGTACCACATTGTTGTCAATGTTGAGGTGCTCTGATTCTTATGTGTGTGTGCTGCATTGTGGGTGTGTTGCCCCTTCAGCTCTGATTTTGCTGCCCTTAACCCTTTCAGGCCGTGTGCCTTTCACTTCTGTGCTTATACAGTGCTGAGATGTTGCAGACTTAGGTAACTTGGTCTCTTGGTCGGAGTTGTGACTCTTGGGCATGGTTTGTCCGCAGATGTGCTATGCTTAATTGTGCATGTGTGCCATTGTGCCCATCTCCCCCATCCCCCAGTCCCTGGTGGTTACTCACCCTGTTGCTGTTGGGTCAGGTCATGTTGTGCAGTGTCCGGTCCTCCAACTCCTGCCACTGTCTCCCCAATAATGACTCGGTCACCATTTCCTCCATCTCATCCAGCTCCTGGTGTGTCGCTGGACTCTCACCTCCAGTCTGCATTGCTGCTTTCAGGTTTGCTGCGAGTTTCAGCTTGGTTTTGCGCTTCACATCATTCCAGCGCCTCTTGAGCACTTCATTGTCCTCCTCAGCACTCCGACTGCATTCACCTTGTCCAGGATGGGCTGCCATATTGTATTTTTATTTGCCAATGACACAGTGGAGGTGACGAACAGTTGTTGATGGTGTTCTACCACCTCCGTTATCAGGGTCCAGTTTTCCTGCGGACTGATCCGCATCTTCCTCTTCTTCTTCTCCTTGCCCTTCCCTGACCCTGAGGTCCCAGGCTGGTCCTCCATGGGGCTTGTGAGGTTTGGGTTGTCCTCTGTACTTGCTCCGGCTACCTCCATTGTGCTTCGCAGTTGTTATGTTTTAAAAAAAAAAAAAATTATTTGCAGCTTTTATGGTGATTTTTCCCGCCTGACGTGGGGATTGCAAGCCTGGCGCTGCTTGTCGCCGATTTTTCTATCGCGGTTGGGCCCATCGCAACTTTTTTTACGTTCAGATTTCCTTTTTTATCACCGTCGCAGTAGTTGTATCGCGGACATTTGACGCGTTATCGGGAAACTATCGCATGTTACCGCCCTGTTGAGAATGAGGCGTTCACACAGAGTTATTTTCCCGCGATGGATGGCGATATGAGAAATTGCGTTAACCTATTTTGGCGATGATTATCGCACGTTCTTGAGAATATGCCCCTCAGAAAGCTGAGCATTGACCAATTGTTCCAGCATTTTAGTGAAGAGAAATGGACCTATAGTTGCAAAAGATGTTGGGGTCCAGTGCAGGCTTCTTGAGCAGAGGAACCAATTTAGCCAGTTCCAAAATGGCATGAATAATGCACAAGGAAAGAAATGGTTGAAAATGGGGTTCATCACAGGATTGATTACATTTACTGCCGCAGCTAACAAAATAGGGGGACAGGCATCCAGGGGGAGCCCGATTTACATTCCAAAATAGCTTCCCTAGATTGTTCCAATGAGATAGGCCTGAACTGGAGATGCCTGTTGCTATGGCTTTCAGGATCCACATGGTGGACAAGAGAAAGTCTCTCCTGCAAAGCAGCCAGTGATCTCTGAATCGATGATTTTTGTCTAAAAAAACACTGCTAGCCTATTGTACAGCTCTTGGAACCGGGCAATTGCCCTGTGACAGGACTGCGGAGATCTGAAAGAATGGAGTGGGAGCTATGCTTAGAGGAATTAATTTTGCCAGTGAATTACAAACTTTGACCCAGTTTAAGAGAGACATGATAGGCTTTAAGAGCAGATTTGTAGCTGGCTTTACTGTCAGATGAGTAGTTCTTACGCCAAATTTGTTTGAGTTTTTTGCAGGATTTATGCTCTATGGCCAATGAAGCAGAGAGCCAAGTGGCCAGGTATCTGTCCTTTCTCTTGTCCAGCTCTTGCAGAGGAGCCAGCACCTCCGCTGCCCCTGCTAACCAAGAGTTGACAGCCCCCACATTTTGGTCGACATCATTGGTCAGACAGGCACGAGTATTGGCAAGGAGATCCACCCAATCAGACGTTTTCATCTTTTTCCACACCCTAAAAACAATGGGGTTCTCCAACCTGCCCTGCTGGCAGGGTTTATCTAATTTCCAAGTGAAAAAGATCAAATAGTGGTCAGACCAAAGAGGGGGCTCGGGAGGACAACTCAACAGCAAACAGTTAGAAAAAAATCAAATTCACTGTATGTCCTGCTGAGTGATTGGGTGCCAAAACCAAATGGGGCTGATTTAAGGAGAGCATATTCTCAATAATCGTGGATGCCGACTGGTCCTGTGGGTCATCAGTATGTAGGTTAAAGTCCACAGTAAAGTTGGCTTATTCCAATAGATAAGGCGCCAGAGCTTATTCTAGGGATCTGATGAAATCACCAGCCGGGCCTGGAGGATGGTAGATCAGGGTCCCTGAAAAGTAGGTTTGGGTTGATGACATAAGGTGAAAGCCTCGACTCTCTGCCCCCTGGAGATCAGCAAGCTCAAAAGTGGAACATGTCAAAGGATATTTAAAAGATTTTGCCACCCCTGCACCCCATTTATGACTTCTTTTACAGTGCATCAGAAAGTACCCCTTAGGAATAGCCAGCGCAATATCTGTAGCAGAAAGCTGATTCAGCCATGTTTCAGTCAGAAAAAGCACATCTAGCCTACCACTGCTGAATAGGTCAAAGATGTGCCCGGCAAGTTTATGCAGAGAGTGAACATTAATTAGGAGTTCTGACAATTCAATAACTAAATCATCCCCTCCCTGGGAATAACAGCTGTAATGGGCTCAAATATTCCCAGAGAGACATTACCAACCTCAACCCTATGTGCTGGTGGCTAGGGTATAGATTAGTCTGTAAGACTGGGTGGGTGTGAGATTTACTGACAACCACAGCTTAAAAATATGGTGGCTTGAGCAGGGAACGGGTATTGAGAATCCCAGTAAGATAGCCTTATGGGTTAGTGCCCTTAGTGCCCAACTGTGTATGTGTGTGTGCATGTATGTGTGAGTAAGTGTTTATGTGGGTCCATAATGGCTACATTTTGCATGGGTCCCAAACGACATGCCAACGCATCACCGATGATGACCAACAATATCTATAATTGCTTCTCAGTGTTGATTGATGGTTACCACTTCATTCTGCACCGCAATGGTGGACAGTAATAAAGCATGTTCTATTGCTGACAATTTCAAATGTCTAATGAACTTTGCCACCAATAATAACACTTACACTTACATGAAAATACTGCTTCTGTCTTATCCTGATTTTTGAAAATCAGCATGCATAACATGTATCCCATTTCCTTCCAAATGTGACCCTGCTTCATGATGCCATTTTCCGAGCCCAGAAGAGGAATTCAATCGCAAAGCACTGTTTAGGAATATTAAAGTCCAGATTCCATGTCGGGGAAAGACTACTGTACAAACCTAATATTGTGTGTGATAATATTGTTTGTCTGTCTCTTAAAGGATGACCCAGAGAGCAGAGGAAACACTGATGAGGAGCGTATAGATCCTGGCCCAACCTCGGAGTGTGATTCACTTACGGGCACAGATGGAGAACATGCATTCTTGCATACTTATTAAATGAAAGCTATGTGTAGCACAATATAGCCATAATTGTACACTACACTGTAATATAAACATTTAACTTGAATAAATATATCTCATTTTCAGGTCTCACCTACAGATTGCTTGTTGAAGACCTATTATGTAGAATGCAATTCCTTACCATTGGGTGGCTTTATGTCACTTTCAATTGGTGGTTCTAAGTAGATAGATTTCCTTCTGTTTCCTGAGTTTGATACTCTCCTGAAGCATGGCTTCCTTATCTTTTGTTTGATTATTTACTAGTTGCCTCTCCTACTGCCCACATTCAGCTATTTTTTCTTTTTCCTTTAGAACTCCAAGAGAGTGCATGTGTTTTCTTACTCTCTCCCATGTGATAACTTCCCCCTCACATTGTTCACCCTCAGTGTCCACCCAAATCTTGTCCATTACTGCCATGCCTCTCACTACCTCGCTCATCTTTTTTGATCATTTTTCCCCAGTTATGACTTAAATATGAATATATATAAATATTTATATCCGCCCCCCACCTCCTCTGTTGCTCCCCATCCCTGTTCCCTGTTATTCTCATCACTTACAACAGTTTACTTTTCCCCTCACGCCCTGCCTGCTCCACCACCACTCTGTCATTGTGGTGCATACAAGCTCTTGCATGATGATGCATGTGCACTTATATAAGATAGCTGCCTGTGGGGCAACCTACAATCTGGATCCAAGTCAGGGTTTGATGACGGTGGATGGCTGAAGAGCAATGTCTTTGTGCGGTCGACAACAGAGGTGGGAAAACTCTAAGCAGGAAAAGTATGGTGTCTGTGCCCAGAAACATCTCAATGTTGATCATTTTCAGGTCTGTGTCAATCTCGACGATACCTTCTATGTTCAGACTTACAAACGTTTCTGGTAGTCTTATCTCTTTCAGCAGGGCAGACCAGCAAATTGAATCCAACAGGTGATTTGACGTCGACAGCCTCGGCTCAAGGGAAGTCCCGATTTCTCACTGGTTCTTCAGAGAAAATTCTGGGAAAAAGTCCCTGAGTGCTGGCTTTTGCAGTTTGGGTGAGAGGAGTACACTCTAACACTTATCTAAGGGCCCCAGGACCCTATGGGCATCACCTACGGCTCAGGACTCACTCCAGTAGAAACAACCTATAGGGCCCAGGCAGATCCAGTTCAAACCAGTCAGGAGAGTGGGCTTCTTGGGGCTTTTGTGTCCCTTCAGCGTAACAGGAGGTCATCCAGCTGACTCTTGGAGTCCACTAGTTACTCCTGGGTATGAGTGGGAGCAGGTCCAGCCCATAGGGCTCTTCTCAAAGGTCACAACAGCAAATGCAGCCCTTCTGCCTTCCACATGTCCAGCAGTGTGTTGAGTGTAGTGGTGTGCCACATTTATACACAGTGCCAACCTGTGGATGGGGAAACTCCTGGCCACTCTATAAACAATGGGGTAAACGTTCCAGGGGTGACCCTACCCACTTTTGCGGCACTTTATGTGCGTTTTAGTCTAAACTACCCCACAGCACCCCTCTCTACCTAAAACCAACATAGCAGAGCATTTCTTCTCCTGTGCGGCCATCCCTGTGCCCACTGAAATGTGTGGCTATAATAATGGGTAATCCTCCCTTCTGGTCACTTTAACTAGTTCAAGGACAGATCTCAATCAGTTACACTTTCCCCCTTCAACTCTCCCGAATTCCAATTGAATTGCAGGGTGCCACAGGTCTCCTCTCTCTCACCTCATCTCTTTTATCTTTATATTCGTCCTCTGTCTCATTCTCTCAAAAATAGGCAGTAACAATTTTTAATTATGCTAATGGTATACAACTCCTTTTTACAATTGATAATACCCCAAAATCGAAATTTCATTTCCCAGACACCATACTGTTCATCTGGGATTGGATTTGAAACTCAACTCTGACAAAACAGAAAAATAGTCACCAAAAATAGGTTTGACCTCTGGAGCCCCTACTTCTGGCCCAATGAGATGGGCTCCTCCCCCCTCCTAAGAAGTTGGTAAAAAGTCTTGGCTTCATTGTTGGCGCGGAGTGATCTGTAAAACAGCAGTTTGGTTCGGTGACTTCCTCCTGCTTTTTCCAACTTCGCATGGATCAAGAAGATAAATAAATTTTGACCACTGACACCTTGGTTCAAGTCATAATTGCCTTGGTAATGTCAAGATTTGACTATGCCAATTCTCTCTACCTGAGTCTTCCTAAATATCTTACTCCCAGGCTCCAATTGATTCAAAATCAGGCCTCTCAGCTGATTTATCAACTTCCCAAACACTGTCACATTTCTCAAGTGACAAAAGATCTTCATTGACTCCCAGATGCACAGAGATCCATGCACAAAGCATGTTGTGTTATCTTCAAGGCCTTGCACACAAACAATCCGGCTTTCATCAAATCTCGGATCCATAAGTATTCCCCCACTAGGGATATTAGATCCACTCATCTACACTATTTAGTGATCCCACAATTTAAGAGGAATAGGACGAGTGGTGTCTTAGATCTTAGATGGAACTTAGGTCCACCTCAAATTATGGAAAATTCAGACAAATGCTGAAGACTTGGCTCTTTAACCCCTTGGCTGCGGCGGTAATTCCGCCTCGGCGCTGGGAGGGTGGGGGGTGAGCGCGGCGCCGCCATGCTTGTGATGGAACCACGCCGTCATGAGCCACAGGCGGCGTGTGCTCATGACGGTGTGGTTCCGTCACGGCCCCGCCCGCTCATTAATTCGCCCGCACAGGCGGGGAATTAATGCCGCGTGGGCGGAGCGGCAGCCGCATGACGGAACCACGCCATCATGAGCACACGGCGCCCGTGGCTCATGACGGTGTGGTTCCGTCATAAGCACGGAACGGGTTAAGCAAGCCTAATAATAAGTATCCTGAGCCATGCTGAGACAGGTACCTAGCGCCAAAAGGCACTCTATAAGTTACAGTGACATGCCATGACATGGGGTAGCTCCCCCTCCCACTGAGTTTGGAGACAGGCTGGCTATGAGGACAAAAGGGAGGTAGGCTTCGGAGTGATCTGCATCTGGCAGTGACAGGCTAGGCTTCCTTTGAAGCCCAGGAAGAAGATGGGCACAGCCCAGATAGGCATCCTTCTCTGGGAGAGAAACATCTCCTAATCACCACAAGTAAACCTTCACCAGTCAGATGACACTGAATACTGACAGAAAGGCACAATGGGCTTAGGCAGGAAAACAAAAACTTTCTAAAAGTGTAATTTCCAAAATAGTAATATCAAAACCAACTTGACCATTATGTTAGATTTTATATTACTATTTAAATGAGTCCTTGAATCATTTTTCTAGCTATCCCCACACTGAAGGAATGCACTATAAGGTGTCGGGTCTGGTGGCTCAGTGGACTAATGCATCCACTGCAGGGGCCTATGTTCGACCTCATGGTCACAGGTTCGAATCCCAGCGGGTGCACTCAGCCTTTCATCCATTTGAGGTCGATAAAATGAGTACCATTGAGTTGGGTAACAATAAACGTCTGTTATTCAGCGCCAAGATGCCCCGTTGCTGGGGGTGAACGTGCGCTTTACAAATACACATGTTATGTTATAATGTAATCTAGTGCTTTTCTTTGGGAAAGCCAGCCTTACCACAGTGAAAAATTTGTTAGGAGATTTTTCACTGCCAGGGCATGTAAATCATAAGTACATATTCCCTATTTTTAAAAGACCATGGGGCCTATTAGCAATAACCGGCGATAATTATCGCTAAGCGCAGTTAGCGCTAGGATAATTATCGCCGGCTATCGCAGGTTTCTATCGCGGAGATAGCGTGCTATCAGCAACGCTTATCTCCAAAGCGATAGAAACCCTGGAGAACAGTGTGAATATCGCTTGAAAACAAGCGATATTCGCACTGTGACCAGTGTTAGCTTGGTGATAGGGCGAGGGGATTTAGCCATGTAATCCACCTCCCATTGGATTACATGGCTAAGTCAGGTTTGGACCAGGCATTAACAAACCAGCGCTAAACGTGTTTAGCGCTGGTTCGTTAATCACCTCCCCTGCCTCGCTAATAGGCGATAGCAACCTTAGTGACTGTTACCAGTCGCTTTTAGGTTGGGAACACCTACTTTGCATGCCATTAGCGATAAATATCGCTGGCATGCAAAGCGGCACCCAACCCGGTTGCTAACGCCTAGAAGCTGTCGCTAACAGCAGTTACCGACAGCTTGCTAATAGGGCGATTGAATTATCGCCGTTTTAGCGGGAAAAAGTCCTGCTAAAGCGGCGATAATCACGTTGATAATATGCCCCCATGTACTCTGACCTGTGGGCATGTAGGGCCTACTTTGGGGGTGGCTTATATGTAATTAAAAGGGAGGTTTAGGCCTGGCAAAGGTTTTTTTTTTTGCCAAGTCGAATTGGCATTCAACAAAAGCTCCCTTGGCTACCAAGTTTAAGCCCATCCAGATACACTAGGTAGATGGACAAGAAATCTAGGATGAAACATGCCGCTGTAATCCCAGTGGGTTAGAATCCTTTTAACACCAAAGAGTGATTCCCTTTTTTCTAAACAGATTTTATTGAATTTCAAAGCATCATCAAACAATTGGCACATTTGTGATAGCATGTAAAGTGCATGAATTCAAGTTCACCTGCCATGTCTCGTAAAATCCCACCCAGAACCCCCAGAACTCCCCACACACCTCCCCGAGTCATGCCCAAAAGGAATCCATAAAGCAGATAGTTGAGTCTCATTTATAAGCGTCCCATTGTGACGTACAAATAACAGGAGGATCACAAAGTGCACAGCTGGTAGCCGAGCCATTTGGGTGCAAGCTGCAAAGGGTAGGTTTGTGGGTATATCTACAATTCTAATCAGGGGCCAAAGCCAGTGATCCTCTGGGGATGTTATCTGCGAATGGGGATCTGGGTCCCTTAAGCAATCCACTAGTGTCTCCCAGCCCCAGACCATGTCCAGGGAGCCACGTCCCCACCTAGCTTCCCTTTGAATTACATCACACTCATATCCCGCCCACCTCTCGAGTTCATTACGCCAAGTTGTAGCACAACGTCCCTTGGGAGCCTTCCAATATCTGGTGATTTCCCTCTTTGCTAAAATAAAGGGGTAGTCCTGAAATTTGTTTGTGACCTTGCTCTTGGTGGAATGTGAAAACCAGCTCAATAAACAATGTCCCAGGGTCAACAGGGCGATCCCCTTGGGAGGCTATGGAGAGATAGGCTAAACACAGTAGGGGTTCCCTCCTGTTGTTTTTGAATGGTTTGATGTTTGGGAAGGTGAGCAAACCCTGTATTAGTGTAGTGTAGCTCCTATTTCCCTTATAGGCTCTGCGCATTGGAATAATATATCCTATAGGTTTGACATAGGATTAAGGTCGGTATGTCCCTATCGAGTATATTAAACTTAATTACTTGTGCCAGCTAGCTCAGAGGCCACTAGAAACTTCTTGACGACAAGAAGGGATTAGTTTCTGGCTGCCGCAAAACATGACCACTCTGTTTCCCTTACAGAATCAGGATGTGTCCCAGAGTCGTAGAAACAATAGATAACCATTTCACTCAGCTCAGTTGTACATGTTTCAGTTATTCTCAGAGTTACACAGAAATAACCAGACAGGCGTTTCAATAAAGGATTTATTGAACAGTCTTGTTTCTGTTATAAGTTATATGTGCTGTTACGATCACAAGACAGTATGCGAGATAAATAATGTACAAGGTGAGCAGTAAAAATAAATAATACTGCGTCAGCATTATCTTTTCAGCATGTATGCATTTACATAAAATGACACAACCTAAAAATGCGAGTACTCATACGATGCGGTTCTATCCTAGTTCTACCCAGTGTGCCTAACCTGTCCTAGGTGTAGGGAGAAGTAGAAGTAGGTGCTGTATTCCTGACTAGAGTATACTAAGAGTAAGTTACGCCTAGAGTCTAGTATGCCAAGAGTCTATTATGCCAAGAGTCCCTCTAGGTTCTTGTCTGCTCCATACCTTAAGAATGAGAGAGGTAGGAATCTCTATCCGGACTCGAACTCCAACACCCCGCAAGGGAAGTTAGATCACTGGAAGCTGGACTCTCTGCGTGCAGGAAGGGCAGTGTCTTCTCAGTGCGTCTGGCCGGGAATCGGGCTCCTCTGAAGTCGAGGTCTCCTCTGATTTACAGGGGTTTGGGAAGGTATATTTATACCTGAAAATGTTAGCATTGACGTGAGTTGGGTAGCGAAAGACGTCATGAATGAATCCCTTAGGGAATAAGAGGTTCATGCATAATGTATGAGACCTTGAAGAAATCAATAGTCCTGGGCAAGGGAAACTCCCGCAGCCAGAGGGTTTGTTTTTCATGGACTCGTTGAGACGCTAGGGTGGACGGACGTCGGAAGCCATGCCTGTATTTGGTATGCATAGCTTATGCCTAAATAAGGTCTGGGATTCTATGCCTATATAAGGGCAGGTTAGATTGTGCCTATATATGGTCATGATTCTAGAAAGCCTGTTTAAGGACACCCTATGAAGTACACAACACCCACTCCTCTTTTGTGTATACAACAATACTAAAATGCTAAACATTTAAAAATGCTAAACATTAAAATGGAGTACCGCATATTAAAACATATCCTAAAAAGCTTTTAAAAGATACATTAAAATGCAAAGGATGCTGTACATTATTAAGCAGTGTTTTTCATTCCCTGCAAAAAGAGTGAAGTAAATGCAATCGGAACGAAATATAAAAGCAATATTTACATATGACGAGAATGAATGCAAGGTTGTTTCAAAACAAAATCATTCCCTGTCATGAAAATCAAATGAACTGAGTTAGACACACAAGATGACTAAGTGTCCCTGGAAGTACTGCCAAGTCTGTATTATAAGGCTAGTTTTACTTTAAGCAGATTGGATTGCCATTTTCGTTCGAAAAAAAAAAAAAAATGGGACAAAAGTTCAAATTTGGTAATGTTCCAAGTCTTTGAAAAAATGAAGGCCAAATTGTTGCTGTTGTACTGGAACAGAATATGCCAAACAGAGTCAGTTCACGGGTCTGGTGTAAACATTAGATCATCTATTTCAATAGACAAAACATCATCCACTGTCGCTGGTGTAAGTTCGAACACCCCGCGTAAGAGATTGACCGCACAAAGATGGGAAGAATCGCCCTCAGCATAGGCTGCTGCAGCAATGTTCGCGTCCGTTGTTACCTGTGTGCCTGGAGTTGTTTCTCGTACCTCAGCAGCAGCAGGAGGCGACTGTGAGATCTCAATGAATGCTGACATCAGAATTGGGAGCCTCTGGGGACAACACGAAGCATGGACCGTTATCGGGACCAGCAAAGTATCGACGTCCTTTGGCGCAGCTGATGGATATGTTAGACAGGCGTCCAACACGCATTCTTCACCGCATAGCAGGCATCGTAGAACAGGTAAGATGCAATCATGCCAGATTGGTCGGAATGACAGGAACCACGTGGTATTAAGGTCCCGTAGACGAGTCATGCCCAATATCTGTACTATTCGCTCACGGCACTTTCTTTCAAGGAGAACTTTCCCCATTTCGCTCGGAGATATTTCTGCGAAGAGGCTGGCCATAGCGCAATAGCAGACAGATTAATAGAATTCCCGCAACAAGTGCTAGAATCAATGGTATGCCACCAAACACCGAATGTGCAAAGTTCGGAATGATTCCAAGTATTGCCTGGAACGGTGCTAAGAGACCGGTGCAAATGCTCTTAAATACATGTACAATTCCTGTTGTATCTGACATGTTGAAGATACGTGATAACATTTCTACGAAATGTATAGGGCAGTTTGTACGTATTAAAGTCTGTATCTCAGCCGAAGTCCTTGCAATTTGTAGATCATAGGTTTCTTTGGCCGAGGTCAAAGGCACTGTTTGCTGTAAAAGCATGGCTTTCATTCTGCTTAAAGTATCAAATCTTATAAAAGAGACGTTAAGTGAAGGCCACAAAGGCGACTCCCTGACGGTGTCTATTGGGGGAAACAATACTTGCATACAGCAAGTGACCCTGGAGTTGACCGTTACTAGATATGGGATGCCGGGCAACATTCCACAGCAGCTCTGATCATTCAACATGAGGTAACTCCCATTCGAAAGTTGTCCAAACGTTGGATTAATCACAGCAGCTGGAGAACCGTGCTGATGGCAAGACAGGTTTGCCACAGAACCATTACAAGCTCCGTGTAAAATAATGTCCTGACATATGAGTGAACCGGTCAGTGCATGTTCACAGTTAGTACCGCTAAGAAACACTTCACGATCCCCACTCCAACATTTATGTGTGTACGGTAAATTCCAAGATGTCTTAATGTATTCCTTACCCAACCTTTCATATTTGCCTGCTTGCATCTGTCTGACACAATACTGGAACTGAAAAGTTGTCACAGGTAATGTTATTTTGCCATGAATAAGCCATTCTGTAGCTGGTTTTTCTGTCACTGTGAATGGTAATTTGTCAATTTTTTCAATGCTCAGCACTGTATACTTTGCTCCTCTTTGTGCCAATTCGATCTGTTTATCAGTTAGATTGTATTCTGCAAACAGAGACGATGTGTTGATGAAACGCCAAGGCACATAGCCCGCTCGCAAAGATTGCAGCGTCCATGTCAATAACACAATAGAACGTAATTGAGACTGACCTTGTTGTAACATAGCCAAATCTTGTTCTAGAATGTCGATAGCAGAGGATACAATGCCATCCAATGAATAAATTCTGGAGGACAAAGTTGTTAACCCATTGTCGACTACAGAGAGTGTTTTCTCTAAATTAATACGATCAAGTTCACGTATTCGTTCTGCAGCCTCTATCTGTGACACTTTCCATGCTTCGTTATAAGCAGCGTAGATGCCGGCATATATGAAACGTTTTTGACGCGGTTTTCTTGGTCCAAGCAAGAATTCCCTAAGATCTGCGTTGTGTGCAAGTAAGGTTAAGTGTTGCTTCACATCCTGTAGTGTAGATTTATGCATCCAATCGAGGCATAATTTTCCTACACTATATGTTGTTACTACCCCCAGATGTTGTCTTTGGACATATCTTGGGTCTGGCCTATGAATAGTAAAGCCCTGAGTTTTGTTCAAGAACCTTTCCTGACAGCTGTTTGTGTCTGTGGGCCAGATCAACCATTTTTTCCAATTTGGATGAGTTCTGTTAAGTTGTAGTATATTGTCAACTGTCACCACTGCCTTTGTATTATTATCACTGGCAGGTGTTGGCACAGAAGGTGATTTCATCTCTTTTATCTTGGCTAACCCAAGACAAGATGTCTGTTGGACGGTGTCATTCAAAAACATTATTTGTTCAGGGATTATACAGGCTCTAAATAAAGCTTCTATACCCTGCACTTGCCAATCTTTACTACCCCAGACAGTTTTTGTCTCAATTGTGTCTTTCCATAAGTCGAAACCCTGTGTAGACAGTTGGGCAATAAATGCTTCAGAGTAAATCTGTTTTGTATTTGTTAACATAATTTTCAGTCCTGTTCTGTTTACATTTTTATAGTAAAACGTTTCTGGGTCAGATGTATTATAACCTGAAAAATATGGAAATGTACTAGCAAAAGTTTTCGAACTACCATGTGGTGGTGTAGGACAATGTTCCCATTGATTAAACATAAACATATTTCTCGGATATGCAGTTTTGTGCAAATAATGATGACCATAGTGGTTGTAACAATACATTTCTTCGTAATCATTTGTACCCTCTAAATATTCATTTTTAGAAAATGCAGCAGATTTTTCTAGATCAAACATTATATCCTGTACAGTCTCTAAGTCCCAATCATCTGAATAGGTACTGGACGTTATCAAATCGCTTAGTGAAATTTTAAACAAATGTGGAATGTTCAATTGTTCACTTGGACCGAAGATTTCATAATCTGTTTTGGCCCACACTATACCATCCTGTATAGGAACAGCTGTGATGTTCACTGATGACAAGGCTCTTGCTTCACGATGGGAAGATTTATGTGGTTTCAAAAGCACGTTTATGTCCTTTCCTTCAATGTTCACATGGATGTATCTGCCACTTATAAGCATGCTTACTGTTGTTACCAAAGCTAGCCAGAGCAGGAAAACAAAAAGTCCAGATGTAATCCAGAGTTCAATCCATGGAGAAACCAGATAAGTCTTTTTCAGAAAGTGAATAAAGTCTTGTACTTGCTGCTTTAATTTTGATGATGCTGGCGCCGCTTCCAGGTTCGCTTGGATCCACTGAGAACGTATCAAAGTCAATGAAATAGCCAGAAGCAGTTCTGTCAATTGTTGGAATTGCATCAGGATTCGTTGAAATCACAGGAACCAGTTCTTCACGTGTCACGTTAGTGTAGACAGGTGTATTTGGACGAACTGTTATTTGGTTGTCAAGAGGAATGAGTTCCATAGCTCGGTTGCATAGTCCTTCATTTGTTACAGCTGAATTCTCGATCGTGATCAGTCTTTCAGTCTGAACCTCTTGAATAGTAGCGAGAGGAGTGCGTCTGCTACTAGGTCGGAGTCCACGAGGCCTACTGCTTAGTATTGGCCACATGTTGTGGTTTGATCAGGTCGATTGACACAAATCTTTTCTCCTTTCTTCCAGCAAGGGGTGGCAAAAGTACTGTCCTCGTTCCTTGAACAGCTAGAACAGGTACCGGTTGTCTGTAAGAAGGTCCAAATTCCTTCTTGTCCGCGATTTTTTCTCTGACCAGATCCCCAACTTTTGGAATCCAGACAGGCCTTGCTGGGACCGCCGATTTTTCCCCAGTGGTGGTTGGCTGTAAGGATACGTTGCTTTGTTTCGTTCTTAACTTGTTAAGTTCCTGTAAAACAGCCAAACGATCTTTGATATCAAATGTTTTCATGTCCACCACTGTGCCTACGTGTTCTAAGTCTGGAACCCACATTCTTGTCCCAAATAGGACCTCATATGGAGTGACTCCCACTAGAGAACTTCTTGGCAAGTTATTGATAGCGCGCTGGACGCTAATTAGGTGTTTGACCCACCCATCACCCGAGCCTAATACCCTAGCTGTTATAGATTGCTTTATGTCCCGGTTTTTCCTTTCCACAACAGAATTTCCCTCAGGATGGAATGGAGAGGAGTACCGCAATGCAACGCCCAGACTGGCCATGGCCTCCTTGTAAGCCCTAGAGCTAAACGCAGGACCCTGGTCAGAATGAAACGTGCCTATTGCGTATGTGCCGATAAAGACTCGCAAATCTTTTATAACAGTTCGAGCGTCAGCTGAGCGCTGAGGCCATAACCATAGGAACCTAGAGCATGAATCCACTGCAACCATGATGTATTTATAATTACCGTCCCTTTGCAAGGGACCGCAGTGGTCCAGGTAAACACAAGCTAATGGTTTATCTGAAATTAATAAGGGTGTCTCGCGCAGGACGTTTCACTGTTGAGACTTTCATCTGCTGGCAAATATCACATTCTAAAACATAGTTCTTAGTTTGTTTCCGAATGCCAGGCCACCAATATCTTTGCTTGAGTAAAGATACTGTCGCAGAAACACCTGCATGGGCAGAAGCCATCCCTTCGTGTGCTGCTAGGATAAGTCCTAATCTGCGTTCCTTGTTTGGAATTACCCTATCCCCCACTCCAGGGATTCTAGCAAAAGGAACGTTATTCGCATCAATTACATAAGAGTACTTGAGTGGAAACTTTTTTGGTAACGCTGCACTGCTGCCTTTGCTTGAAGCATTGACAGCTAACATTATCTCACCGTCTATTTTTGTTTTTGAACGAGTGATCGCAGCTACGGAAGCCGTTTGCACAGCCCCCTTCGCGGCTTCGTCAGCCAATGAATTCCCTGCAACGTGAACGCCATCACGCTGATGACTCAGTGTGTGAATCACGTGAGCTTTTGGTAGTTCGTTTTTCAACAGAACTACTTGTTCCCAAAGCAATTTGTGCTTAATTGGGCCACCTTTCGCATCTTTAAAACCATTTTCAAGCCAGGTTCGTATATAATCATTATACGACTGAACACAGTAATAGGAATCGCACACTATCAGTGTGAGGAATTCTCGATCCATACTTTCAAGTGCCAGTTTGAATGCCTGTAGTTCAGCTCGCTGAGCTGTACAATCACCTAGTGACTGAGTTTTTGTGACCATAGGTCTGAAGATGCCATTTTGCATGCAACCTTTAACGATAGCACACGCTGCACTGTAAGCTTGCTTACTCCCTGTTGCGGGTTGTGCGGATCCGTCAGTGTAAATTACGAATTCATACTGATCGAGAGGTAGAATCTCAGTGGGCAGAGGACATTCTTGTTCATATTGGAGAAATGCCTGTGTTTTTAAATCTAGATCAAATACATATTCAACATCAGTTGCAGCAAGAGAATTAACCCACTGTATCCATCTCAGATGTAAAGCTTTAGCATTCGGAATGCTCGCTTTTGTGACCGCTTCTAAAGCCGGTACTGGGGTAACGACAATTATGCGTTTCCCTTGGGCTAAGGCTCTTTCTTTTGCTACAGCTGTTTGAACTGCTGTCAGAATTTTTTCAGTTGAACTGAAACGCATTTCCGCTTGTGTGTACAAATGTGATTTGTATGCAATTGGTACTTTCTCACCCTCGTTAAAGGTTAAGTAAGTGAATCCACATTGACCCGAAATTATTCGAATCACCAAATTTCTTTGACTTACGCGTGTTTGTAAGTGATTTGTTGCTAACATGTTAGCTTGGAGTGAACGCAAAATTTCTGTGTGTTTCTGTGTCCAGTTTTTATTTGAAAAATCAGGTTTTATTAATGTGTAGAGAGGTTTAACCCTTTCTGCATAGTTTAGAATGTATGTTCTACCAAAATTTAGGAATCCCAGTATTGATTGTAAATTTTTTAGCGTTTTTGGAGGTTGGAGCAGCGCACACTTCTCTAGAAAGTTAGCTGCCAAGCTCTTGCCTTCACTTGAAAGCTCATATCCCAAAAATAGGACATTGAGATGGGCAATTCGGGACTTTTTAAAGTTGAACTTATAGCCCTCAGAGGCGAATCCCAATATAATGGTGCTCAAGTGTTTTTCCAAGTCATCGTCTGTCAGATAAATATCATCGACATAGGACAATGCCTCGTTGTCATAAATTTGTAGTAACTCCGTTACTCTTGCTGAGAATAACCCCGGGCTGTTTTTGAACCCTTGTGGGAGTCGACAAAAGTGACCCTGGGTCCCCATTATGGAGAATGCCGTTAAGTACCTACTTTCAGGTGCTATATTTTGACAAAAGAATCCATTTGAGATGTCTAATGTTGTTTTGTATTTTTTACGCACAATGTTATTCATTAATGCTGTGCTATGTGCATTTTGCACTGCAAAAGTTTTAGAACAAGTGTTTAAATGTCTGTAGTCCAAAACTAGACGATATGTATTGTCTGGTTTGGAGACAGGAAACAAAGGATTGTTCATAGATGAGGTGCTAGTTTCAATCACCCCTTGGTATTCAAGTTGATTTAAAATCTCCTGACCCGTTTTTTAGCTTCTTGCTTAATTGGATACTGCCTCTGTGCAGTAGGTTCATGTTTCAGATGTATTTTATGGTGAGGGGAGTCCTCATCCCATCCTACATGATTTTTATATAATGCTGGAGCCTGGGCCACTGCCCATTTTCTGGCATATGTATATTTTAAGTGTATTGGAATGTGACTGGAGAAGGCAGGCATAATCATGTCCTCGCCGTGTGGGCACTCCCTGACAAATTGTGGTGGCCAGTCCTTTTCTGCTAGAAGTATGTCATAACCCTTTGATAGTCTTTCCAAAAAAAGTGCTTTAACCTGTCTAGGTTTGTCTCCCTCCATCCGGAGTGTTATTTCATATAGCCTTTGTGGAGTACTAACCCTGGTATCTACAGTCTCTACTGTAATGTACTCATTCAAGTCCACTATCTCCAGAAGTTCCATCAGGTTCTGGCGAGCTATTGTGACTTCTGCTGCACTGTCCAGCATTGTCTGAGCCCATTCTCCGTTCTTGAGTTGCGATCTCATTATTCTCGGCATGTCTTATCTTCAGACCTGCTACTTTCTTTTTGGAGAATTGAGGTTTAGCTTTAATTTTTGTTGCGTGCTTGTCGTCTTTCGATTTCACCCGTTCTTCTCTATGTTCTGTTCGTCCTCTTCTTTCCGAAGTCTGTGATGAGACCTGAAAGGGACGAGAGGAACGTGTATCAGTGTCTTGATACCTATCAGGTTTTCTCAAATTATCCCTATTCCTGAGGTTGTACCTCCTTTCAGAGGGCTCCTTTTGAGGAGACCTACCTCGGGATTGAGAACCTTTCTCGTTTGAATTTTGTTTGTTAGATTCCCACTTCTTTTTAGAAGATGTAGGATTTTGTTTAATTGAGTCCTTTTCAGGACTTTCCGATAGTTTTGGTTTAGCTGGTCTCCCACCCAAACTATCTCTGCCTAATTCTGCATAAGATTGCTCTATAATTCTGGGTAGCTCTGTCTGATGTTCTTAACATCAAATTCCCTTAGTTTTTGTCGGATCGCCACTGCTGCTGCCTCCACTTTAATATTAGATAATATTATTGTTGAGACCTGTTCAAAATTTTTCAGTAATTTCATACCTAAATTTAAAGCAGGCTCTGCTCCATATTCGTTTTGAATCTGTTTTAGGACTTCTGGTATTACCGCAATTAACGGAATGCCGTGTGTTTTAGTGTAGATGGCAGCAAAGACTGAGCCCCAAGTGGTGCAGTCTTCCAGTTGTGGTGTGATCCCCATTGGTAAACTGATGGTTAGGATTCTGTGTTTCTCATATGGGCTAGTATTTGGAAATACTGCTTCGATTTGAGTAATTTTTTGAGCTATCCAAAACGGAATTTGCTCCCGCTTAGTGGGCATTTTACCCATGACTGCGTATAGAGTCTGTGGTGTAATTTTTTATGTACTCCCCTGTGGAGGAGTATGATTTGTAATTGTTAATGGTGGTTGGACTGTGAAAGTCCGCATGACATATTGAACCAATTGTCTGTAGATTTTTATTAACTCTGGTGAGTTGATTAAGTATTTCCTCGTCTGACATTATTTCGATGTCTGGATGAGGTGTATAGCCGGCTAGAATCGGCCATGTTGCTCCTGGTCTACCTAGTGGACCGAGCCTGGTTATATTTTTATTGTGTTTTAGGGCGCCTTTAAACCAGAGCTGATGCTCCTGGTATGTTAATGGAATCTCAATATCCTCGAAAGGAATGTATTCCTCTGGTGGTTCATCTTCTTTGTAGAAGTGAAACAAGTGTGTTACTGGATTGGATTCAGGAAGAATTACCCATGAATAGAATACCTCTGTCTGAAAGGATTCATGTGCCTCAATCACGAAAACTGCTCTACCTCCTCTCGGAGATAGGCCATGTTTTATAAGTTTTAGTGTAATGGCTCTTCTTAAGTTAGGAGGAATGTCTATGACACCCTCTTTGGCTTCATTTAAACCTGTGTTGTTAAATAACGCTGGTTGGGCTGGATCAGCCGCAGCTACACCGGTTCCGTCGTCATTGTCAGTGCCTGACATTTTTCTGCTTGAAAATATGTAAAACAAATTTCAAGGAAACAAAGATAAGGTGCACAATATTGTGGAACACTGTATCCTTCAACGTTGAGCAAACCAAACAGCTAATATATAGGGTATTACCCTATGTAGCCGTGGCGGATACTAACCCTGCCCACTCCAGACGTCTTTTGGAGTATATGGGGTAGGGGTCTCTGAGAGAAAAATAAAAATGCACAGCTGAGTTACTCAGTATCTAACGTTGAATTACTGCCTTACCAAACGTTGGGCGCCATGTAGTGTAGCTCCTATTTCCCTTATAGGCTCTGCGCATTGGAATAATATATCCTATAGGTTTGACATAGGACTAAGGTCGGTATGTCCCTATCGAGTATATTAAACTTAATTACTTGTGCCAGCTAGCTCAGAGGCCACTAGAAACTTCTTGACGACAAGAAGGGATTAGTTTCTGGCTGCCGCAAAACATGACCACTGTGTTTCCCTTACAGAATCAGGATGTGTCCCAGAGTCGTAGAAACAATAGATAACCATTTCACTCAGCTCAGTTGTACATGTTTCAGTTATTCTCAGAGTTACACAGAAATAACCAGACAGGCGTTTCAATAAAGGATTTATTGAACAGTCTTGTTTCTGTTGTAAGTTATATGTGCTGTTACGATCACAAGACAGTATGCGAGATAAATAATGTACAAGGTGAGCAGTAAAAATAATAATACTGCGTCAGCATTATCTTTTCAGCATGTATGCATTTACATAAAATGACACAACCTAAAAATGCGAGTACTCATACGATGCGGTTCTATCCGAGTTCTACCCAGTGTGCCTAACCTGTCCTAGGTGTAGGGAGAAGTAGAAGTAGGTGCTGTATTCCTGACTAGAGTATACTAAGAGTAAGTTACGCCTAGAGTCTAGTATGCCAAGAGTCTATTATGCCAAGAGTCCCTCTAGGTTCTTGTCTGCTCCATACCTTAAGAATGAGAGAGGTAGGAATCTCTATCCGGACTCGAACTCCAACACCCCGCAAGGGAAGTTAGATCACTGGAAGCTGGACTCTCTGCGTGCAGGAAGGGCAGTGTCTTCTCAGTGCGTCTGGCCGGGAATCGGGCTCCTCTGAAGTCGAGGTCTCCTCTGATTTACAGGGGTTTGGGAAAGTATATTTATACCTGAAAATGTTAGCATTGACGTGAGTTGGGTAGCGAAAGACGTCATGAATGAATCCCTTAGGGAATAAGAGGTTCATGCATAATGTATGAGACCTTGAAGAAATCAATAGTCCTGGGCAAGGGAAACTCCCGCAGCCAGAGGGTTTGTTTTTTCATGGACTCGTTGAGACGCTAGGGTGGACGGACGTCGGAAGCCATGCCTGTATTTGGTATGCATAGCTTATGCCTAAATAAGGTCTGGGATTCTATGCCTATATAAGGGCAGGTTGGATTGTGCCTATATATGGTCATGATTCTAGAAAGCCTGTTTAAGGACACCCTATGAAGTACACAACATTACTTCTCAATACCTCCTTCTTGGAATATGGTGGCTGTACAAAGGGCTGTACACAGGACCATGGTTCCGCTGGCATGGAAACATGCGATTGTTATACCTCTAAAGAAAAAGCCCTCAGCCAATCCTGAGCTATTGGAGAACCTACGTCCCATCTCCTTGCTCCCCTACATATCTAAACTCACTGAAAAGGTTGTGAACAAACAATTGGTGGAGCATATCAATACACACAACCTCCTTCATCCGACGCAGTCTGGCTTTAGAGCATCCTTCTCTACTGAATCCGCTCTCCTCTTCGCAACAGAGACCCTACGGAGGCGAGCGGATGCTGGTCAGACGGTGGCCTTGGTCCTGCTGGACCTAAGCGCCGCCTTCGACACGGTATCCCACAGGCTCCTCATCCAACGCTTAACGGTGTGTGGTCTTAATGGGGTAGCGCTACAGTGGATACGGTCTTACCTGGAAGATCGCAGCTTCCAAATTGTGCAAAACCCCCATCGCTCCAAACCCCTTCCACTCCACCAAGGGGTCCCACAGGGATCTATTCTGAGTCCCACCCTTTTTAACCTATACATTGGACCATTGGCCAAGATTATGGACAACTACAAGATCTCCATGGTGTCGTATGCTGACGACACTCAGCTTGTGGTGACCCTGGCACAAGACTCTGGCGATTCTGCGCTACAATTCTCCTCATGTCTCAATGATCTGGCCTCCTGGATGTCCAACCACTGCCTTAAACTGAATGGTAGTAAGACGGAGGTCATGATCATTGGGAAATCACCCTCCATCTGGGATACAGCCTGGTGGCCTCAAACACTGGGGTCTATCCCGGAGCCCAAAACCGAGGTTAAAAACCTAGGAGTATGGCTCAACACCAAACTTTCTTTTGAGTCCCAAACCAGGAAAGTGGCAGGGAGATGCTTCAGCACCTTGAGGATGCTGAAAAAAACCCTTGACGTCCTCCCTGTATCAGCCAGAAAAACCTTAGTTCACACTCTGGTGACCTCACAACTCGATTATGGGAACGTCCTCTATTTAGGCGCGCCAAAAGACTGCATGATGCGTCTCCAACGTATTCAAAAAGCAGCGGCACGCCTTGTTCTCAATCTTTCTAGCCGTGCTTCCACGACTAAAGCTCTAGACTCCCTACACTGGCTGCCTATCGAGAAAAGAGTTATTTTTAAGGCCATGTGTTTTTGTCACAGGAGCCTACAAGGGAAAGGCCCCAGCTACTTACATGACTTTCTCACTCCATACAATCCCAGCCGTCAACTAAGATCGATAGGAGCACACCTGCTCAAGGTCCCCAGGATAAGGAAAGCTAGGATGGGCGCCCGATCTTTTGGCTACCTAGCGGCCAAGAACTAGAATACACTACCTCTATGGCTACGCGCAGAGAAATCTGAACCTACCTTCCGCAGAGGACTGAAAACCTGGTTGTATAAACATTAGCCCAGCAGTCTTTCATGCAGTTTTTGCTTCTAGCGCGGGGACACACCTTTGGGGTAGCAAGGCGCTCTACATATGAACTATTATTATTATTATTATTATTAGATGTATAAAAGTAAATTTGCGATTTCCTAATTGCAAATTATTGCGATTCACAATTAGGAAATCACAAACAGCTATGTACAACAATGTCTCCGACAATGTTTGCGATTCCCAATGGGTCCCAAATGGACCTGCCTCATCAATATTCATGAGGTAGGTCGCAATTTGCGACCCATTGGCAATGGCTATAATCACAGGTATGGTGGCCTGCTGAGGTCATTGACCACCATTACTTTGATTGCTTTTTAAATAAAGGAAAACGTGCTGCATTACAAAAATAAAAATGAAAAGTTTTCTTTTCATTTTTTAATAGCAGGCAGTGGGCCAAAGAACAACTGCCTGCTCTTAAAGAATGTTTTCAGCTTCATTCACAAAGGGGAAGGTGTGCCTTAGGGACCTGCTTGCAAACGGGTTACCGCCTCCTCTATGGAGTCAGTAAATTATGTATGTTTTGCGACCGCATTCCAGTTGCAAAACATTCATACATACCAATGCTATTCAGTATTAGGAAGGGACGCCCTAAACATGCCCCTTCCTAAAACTGAATCGCAATATACAATTTGGTAACAAGTTACCGAGTTGCGTTTGCCCTTTTGTACATGGCAAAATACATTTTACCTGTCGCAAACAGAGACAGGTAAAATGCTTCGTACATTTGGCCCCATGTCCATTTCTCATAATGTGATGTCTCCTGCAGCTCCTCAGTTGTGGCCAAAGCTGTGGGTAGGGGTGTGCTGGTGATAAACACAGGGGGCTCCCACGTTGCCTCCATTACATCAGTGGAGGCTTAGTATACCTGGAACTGAACAAGGGAGATATTGTGCCTAATGAGGTTTTTCATATCCTTCCTGAGGTCAATAACCACAACAACCACTTTGATTAGAATTGAGGTCTGGTCCATGTTGAGGGTCTGTATAGGTTAACAGGTGGAGATATCCAATCCAGAAGACAGTTTTTCCACTCTCTGATAGAGTTCATTTGAATTATGAATTTAATCTAATTTCTCATTGATGACTATAAGGGAGGCATATTTGCAAAGGTGGAAGGACTAAACGCAGACTAGTTTTTCAGAGGTGTCCATGCTCAGCGGCAGGCAGTTAATGACCTCTAACAGGTACCCATGGAGTGTCCCCAGGAGCTCTTTTGATACGTCAACATGACATACATGTGTGGGATAGGTGCATTGGTCAAATCCCTTGACATCCAACCTGGTGCCCAAAGGCTGCCTACATAGTCTGGGCCTGTAAAAGTGTGAGTTGATGTTGCACTGAAAACCCTCTAACGGTCTCATTTGTTGGGAACGATAGCGTTGCTTTCTCATCAAAGCCCAACAGCATCAAATATACAGTCTCTTCATCTATGGAGAGCATGGAGGCATAGGAGGAGTCAGGGACACCTCCTCCTGTATGACCAGGTCTTTCTCTACAGTGGCTGGGGAAAATTTGTGACAATTTGAATTGTTGTGACAGTATGGTTGTCATATCCTTGTCAATGCACATTCATGCTTGTCCTTTGTCTAGTTGTGTTATTGATAAACATGAATGGGGGATTTTTCAATGGTAAATGGCAATGTCATGAGGTAGACTTTCCAATGTGCACTCATGACTGCTGTTGAATCATCATGCTTTTCAGTGTCAATAGATAACACATAGATGTACACAATCACTGTTGTGTGACTTTATATAGATGTCTGTAGATTAACAGTGTTAGCAGCCATCATGGTTTGTGAACTTTTCCTCATAAATAGATATGTATATAGGGGCATGTTTGGGATGTGCATACACAAAAGATGTGTATGTGAGATCCATTATTGATTAAACTGTTGTGAGCAGTATTGAATGATTGACATGCTTGGAGGTATTCTGTACATGGTACCAAGCATCTGTTGTTAGTTCTCCCCTTCGCCAGTGATGTTTGGATTGTGTGTCAGGGCTGGATTCCAATGTTTGTGGATTTTCGACCTGCATATGGAGTTAGTACTCACACATGACCATGCATTCAGAATAATTTGTGGACTTGGGATGAGTCCTTGACTTAATTTCTTTTTTTGATTGTTCATGACATTGTTAACAATTCTTATTGTGACATGCAAGACCACTGACCCATTGTCAGTGAAATTGCTCCCCCTCCCTCGCAGCTCCACCATTAAGTGAGGCCTGCCCCTGCACTCTTGAGTGTTTGGTGCTCGAGGCCCTCCTCCACCCGCAGGTTTCCCTGCGCCTCATCCCTGGTGGTCCAGTGGACCTCTATCTCCTTTCTCTAGCTTCGTTTTTCACTTGTTTTTTCACTTGTTTTTCTACCCTATTTGTCTTCTTTTTTCTGCACTTTTCTGCATTTCTGCTCCTTTCTGCTCTATTTCCTTTTTCGTTTACTCCTCCTTTTCCCTCCTTTCCGGCCCACTTTCCCTGCCACTGCTGCCCCCGTGGCCCCTCCCCCCCAGCACGACCAGCGCGACCGGCCAAATCTAGCTCCTCTCCCCGCTCCTGCCTCCCAGCTGTTCAGCCCTCCCCGACCCCTACTTAATGGCGGCTGCTGCGGGGACAGGCGAGCAAGACCACTGACCCATCTTCAGTGAAATTGCTCCCCCTCCCTCGCAGCTCCACCATTAAGTGAGGCCTGCCCCTGCACTCTCGAGTGTTTGGTGTTCGAGGCCCTCCTCCACCCGCAGGTTTCCCTGCGCCTCATCCCTGGTGGTCCAGTGGACCTCTATCTCCTTTCTCTAGCTTCGTTTTTAACTCGTTTTTTCACTCGTTTTTTTACCCTCTTTTTCTTCTCCTTTTCTGCACTTTTCTGCATTTCTGCTCCTTTCTGCTCTATTTCCTTTTTCCTTTACTCCTCCTTTTCGCTCCTTTCCTGCCCGCTTTCCCTGCCGCTGCTGCTCCTGTGGCCCCTCCCCCCCAGCGCGACCGGCCCAATCCAGCTCCCCTCCCCGCTCCCGCCTCCCAGCTGTCCAGCCCTCCCCGACCCCTACTTAATGGCGGCCGCTGCGCCAAAGGGAAGCCCGTCTGAGCCCGTCCGCGACCCGACCGCGACCAGCGCCAGGAACCCTGGACCTCCGCACCGCCAATGCTACAACCCAGCAGCACTCCACGCACTCAACCCAGACCGAAACAGCAACTGCATGCTAGCCTCACCAGCCGACACCCATGGACCCTTCAGCTGTCACCACTGCCGACAAACCTACAGCACCGATAGGAACACGGACCCAGCACAACCCGACCGCAAGAACACACCCGTACCGAAGACCTTGTAATGCATCCTCCTCAACGTCCGATCCCTCCACAAACACGCCACCGAAATCTGGGACCTCCTTGACAGCACCACCCTGGACGTAGCGTTCTTCACCGAAGCCTGGACCAACACCACCTCGGGGCCAGACATCGCCATCGCCATTCCCCAAGGATACAAGATCTCCAGGAAGGACCGCCCCACCCGCCCGGGAGGAGGAATCGCCATCGTCCACAAATCCACCCTCCGCCTGAGCACACTCCCCGACGAAACCACAGACCTGATGGAACACCTTCACTTCAAGATACTGACCAGCCCTACCACCACCCTCCGAGGAACCCTCATCTACCGACCCCCTGGACCAAGCGGACCGTTCACTAACTCCATCACGGACATCATCTCCCCGCATGCCATCGCATCCACCAACTAAAAACTGCTGGGAGACCTCAACTTCCACCTCAACAACCAACTGGACCCCAACACCACATCCCTCCTGGACAACCTCCACAACATTGGACTCCGCCAAATCGTGACCGAACCAACGCACTCAGCAGGACACACCCTCGACCCCCTCTTCACAACAGGAAACTCCATCACCTTCAGCCACACCACCGAACTCCCGTGGACTGACCACCGATGTGTCCACTTCACCTTCAGAACACCCGCCATCCACAGACACCAGCACCTGCTCCCACGAAGAAACTGGACCAGAATCACCGACGACCAGCTCACCTCCTCACTCAGCAACTCCACCCCAACCATTGTGGGAAACGACGACCCCAACACCGCAGCCCGAACCCTGCACAGATGGATCTCCGACAGCGCCAACACTATAACCCCCCTCAAGCAAAACAAAAACACCCACGCCAAGAAAGCCAGATGGTTTACCACAGAACTTCGAGAGTCCAGACGCACTTGCCGCCACCTCGAAAAGGCCTGGAGGAACACCAAATCCACGGAAGCAAACAACGACTTCAGAGCCGCTACCAACGCCCACCACCAACTCATCAGAAAAACAAGAAAAAAAGTGATTGAAGACAGAATCTCCACACACGCACACAACAGCAAAGAACTCTTCAACACCATCAAGGAGTTCGCCCAACCCACCAGCGAATCGACGGACATTCCTCCCTCACAAGACCTCTGCGACAAACTCAGCACCTTCTTTCACCACAAAATCAAGAGCATCTACTACAACTTCGACAAAGACAACCAACACACTGAACCCCCGCCAACCACCCCGACACCCTGAAGCCAGCGATTGACAACTGGACAGCCCTCACCGCTGAAGACACACTGAAGACAATGAAGTCAATCCACTCCGGGGCCCCCACGGACCCCGGCCCCCACCACATCTTCAACAGAGCCGCCGACACCATCGCACCCATACTCCGCCACACCATCAACTGTTCCCTGGCGACCGCCTCGTTCCCCGACGACTGGAAACACGCCGAGTTCAACCCCCTCCTGAAGAAACCCTCGGCGGACCCCACCGACCTCAAAAACCACAGACCCATCTCCCTGCTCCCGTTCCAAGCGAAAGTCATTGAGAAAGCCATCAACAGCCAACTCGCCACATTCATCGAAGAGCAGAACATCCTCGACTCCTCCCGATCTGGCTTCAGAAAAAACCACAGTACGGAAACCGCCGTCCTCGCCGCAACAGATGACATCCGCACCCTACTGGACAAAGGAGAAACAGTAGCCCTCATCCTCCTCGACCTCTCAGCGGCGTTCGACACAGTCTCTCACCGCACCCTAATACGCAGAACCTCGGCGCAGGGATCCAGGACAAGGCCCTCGAATGGATCCGCTCCTTCCTCTCCGGTAGAACGCAGCGGGTCAGACTCTCCCCTTTCCTCTCGGACCCTACACCAACCGCCTGCGGAGTCCCTCAGGGGTCCTCCCTCAACTCTACGCTCTTCAACGTCTACATGGCTCCACTCGCCCCCATCGTCAGAACCTACGGACTCAACATCGTGTCATACGCAGACGACACCCAACTCATCCTCTCCCTATCCAACGAACCCAACACCGCCAGACACAACTTTCGAGAAGGCATGGAAGCCGTCGCCAAATGGATGAAAAACAGCTGCCTACAACTAAACACCAACAAGACAGAAGTACTCATCATGGGCCCAAACCCCAACGCCTGGAATGACACCTGGTGGCCCCCGCCCTCGGAAACCCGCCCACCCCCATGGACCACGCACGCAACCTGGGAATCATCCTGGACTCCAAGCTCAAAATGGACTGCCAGATAAACTCCGTCTCGTCCTCTTGCTTCCACACCCTCTGCCTCCTGCGTAAGACCTTCAAATGGATCCCCCTCGAACACAGAAAGACTGTCACTCATGCCCTGGTCACCAGCAGACTCGACTACGGCAACGCACTCTACGCCGGAATAAACAAAAACCTCACCCGCAAGCTACAGAACATCCAGAACGCCGCCGCAAGACTGTTCCTCAACCTGCCAAGACACTGCCACATCTCCCAGCACCTGCGCACACTCCACTGGCTCCCCATCGAGGCCAGAGTCACCTTCAAGATGCTCACCCACGCACACAAGGCCCTCCACGACACCGGACCAGCATACCTGAACAGCCGACTCAATTTCCATGCACCCCAAAGGACCCTACGATCAGCCCAGCTCTCCTACGCCATGGTCCCCCACACCAGAAAGACCATATCGGGAGGGCGCTCCTTCTCCTTCCTCACGGCCAGAGCCTGGAACGCCCTTCTGCTCCACCTCTGACAGACAACTTCGCTTCCCATCTTCGCAAGAAACTTCAAAACCTGGCTCTTCGACAGACCCCCTCCTTGATGGACTGGAAGCTGTACCCCCTCCTACCCCCAGCGCCTTGAAACCCTTACGGGTGAGTAGTCGCGCTTATCAAATGCCTGATGCATAGTTTTAGAAGTATCACATCTTTCAATATACATTTTCTATATTTTTATTTTGAACCAGGATCTGACTAGGTACAACATCCAGGAGAGGATGGAGAATGTGTGCCTTGCCACACTATGCAAGGGGAGAGGATGTAGCCTATCGGCTAGGGCGGTGGGCCTCAAATGTGGGGAACCGGGTTCGTGTCTCGGCAAGGACGCTCAACATCCTGTGTTTCTGGGCAAATCACTTAATCTCCCCGTGCCTAACAAAAACGAATGTGTCCTTATGTAACGCAACTGGTGCTCATGTAAAGTGCTCTGATACCTGATACCTTCGGGATAAGTTCGCGCTATATAAACTTCAGAAAAAGAAGGGTTGATGACACACTGACAGTCATATTGCACTGGTCATTTTTGATCACAAGCAGCTCATAGTCAGCAAAGAGTGATGCCATCATGTAATATACTGCAAAAACAACAAGGTGATGAAAGGAATGCTTGAATTAATCTCAACCACTGCCAAAGGCTCTTAGCCTCATTCCAGACTGTCGTTTTTTACCCACTGTGCCATTCTACGCAGAAACTTGCCTTATGCAAACCAGTATTGGTCCTGTTCTAATGGGAACAGGCCAGACTGAAATGTCAGACAAGGCCCCCTCCAGATGGGAACACAAGCAACCCCAGACCTACTTAGATCTCATCTGTGAGATATAGCTTATGTCCTGTGGCACAGTGAGCAAGGGACCCACATCTGGGAATATCCATCACACTTAGGGTGTCTACTGCACAACCTTCAAGGTAATAGAAGGAATACTTGAATTAATCCCAGCAATCACTGTGGGGCACATTCCAGAACATTGTTTTACACCCAATGTGCTATTCTGGTCAGAGACCCGCCTAATGCAAATCAGTCTTGGTCCTTCTCCAATGGGAATAGTCTAGCCCAAACTGCCAGACCAGTCCCTCATTTGCATGCGTTCCTCCCATCACCTTTTGTGTATTTGATTGAATGCCCTAAGTGGCAAAGGTATGCCCAGACGTGCTGGCTATGCCACTGGAACCAAGCTGCACCTGGCTGAAGGGCCCCAATCAGAGCAAAACCGGTCTTGGGTTGCTTGTATGTTCATTGAGGGAGGACCTGGCCTGGCAGTTCGGGCTGGACTGTTCCTACTGGAGCAGGGTTAAGACTTATTTTCAAATCGCTGGGTCCAAACTGAGGTACCATGGTGGGCAAAAGAGCAATGGTTTAGAATGCTTCTCAGAGTGGTTGCCAGTGGTTATACTTATTGCAATCGTTTCACCCATGTAAAAATAGGCAAAGGAACATTGCAAATTACTGCATGGCAAGTCCATTTGTCGACAAGTCACAGACTGGGTGTCACCCATGTGACAGGTAATTTAGCAACATTGCTTCTTTAGGTTGAGCCAAGCGGCAGCGCGCATGCACTGCTCGCTCTGCGAGACTGCTGTAGTAGAGTATGGGAGAGAAGCCGCGCCCACTGTCCGCCCATATTTTTAATTGGCTTGTGTCATTGTCTTTTGTAAATCCTGCCTTCGGATTATTTAATAGGCTTGTTAGTCCCTCCTTAGTATGGCCTTGTCTTCACTTGTAACCTCCCATGGCTACTGGCCCCTTTACTTGGTTGTTACACGGTACATGTACTATTTTCTCTATTGAGTTTTGCCTACATTAGGCACAATGACGTGCAGAATTCATACAGAATATACTGCTGGGTCACTATTTCCCTTCGGGCTGAGGGATGGACATTGCGACACTGCTCCCCCCACACACTTTTCCCATCTTCTTGCACCCCTCCCTTTCCTGTCACACCTCATGGAGTTCGGTCGACATGTTTTTAACACTAGTCATTGGCTGGGCGGAATCTAGCACCACATTTCGATACTAGATGTGCTACAACCACCAATGTATATTTTTACAGTGACATGCCACCATGCTGTGTGTAAGGAGATAAAAATGACAACTGCAACAGATAGTACTTTTCAAATCGGGACCTCTGATATATGTGCAGAATCTGTAGGATTTTGAGCTTGGTAAGGATGTGTAGAGTTCCTGATCTCTGAGGGTTTTGTTATGCTATGAACAGACACACACTATTCAGAATCACAGGATGGTGAACCGACGCCAAGACTACAGCCCGCTTCCTCACTCGATTACTTGCCGACGTGTGAGAAATGTCATGCCCTGTAGCCTGTAATTACTTATGTATGAGGATACAGGAAAATGTTACATTACGGTTTAAAACAATACCACACAGATTTACAGGGAGGTGCAGTACCTTAAACTCACACGCACATTCCATACATAAAAAAACAGGCCACACCGAAAAGGGCCGCATGTGGTAAACTTCAAAGTTATAAAATCTGTTCAAACACATGTCAGATGTTGATGTATAATGAAGATACTGCATACACAGCCGGCAGAATTTTGTTCTAAAATTGTGCATCTCAATAGGGCACCCACAATAAAAGATTGTGCCGCTCGTTTCCAAGGAATTCCATCAATTTCTTGAGGCAGTTTAATTTGTATATAAAGCATGGCCCCATTTGACAGACACGATTCCTAAATTTGTGTGTTTCCAAGGGACACAAACCTGCAGCACCCACGGGGAGCCCACTGCACATAACCGAGGTGGGAGATGAAAAAAAGGTGCGCGCCCTTTAATCTCTGTTTGCAGAAAGCACGTCCAAGCCGAGCACTCATCGATATTAATTAGCAGGAAAAAAATTGACGATGTCTTTTTTCAGTTTCACTGGCAGAAATGGAAGATTATATATAACTTTAAATTTCATGGAAGTACACATTTCTGAATTCGGCATGTCCTTATTTCAGAGCACCCCCCCCCATTGTTCAACAAAAATACAGTTTAATATACACCTATAATTCTAGACAAATCGGTTCTATCAAGGAAATGTTTTTACTGCCCTCCGGCAAATCCCTGTCTTTGATAGATTATATGCAAGCACAGCTTAATTCAAAGAAAATGCAGAGGCAAATACAATGATTTCGTTTTTCTGAACCAAACAAAACTAGCTTCAAAAACATAGCATGACATCACCTAACCTAACTCGAGGTTATACCATGAAATAAATCATACAACACCATACCACTACACGCAACATGATTCAGCTCCACATATTTACACTCTACTCAATACCACATAAATACACCACACATAAAACCACTCACATAGCAACAATTCACATGGATACTCCAGACCATGCCACACAATTTCCATGAGCATAATTCCACCCAACACCACACAGTTTCATTCCACACAATTCACTTAACACATTTCCATTCCAGACTACATAATTCAACACCAAACCACATCATTCAATTCAACAACACAATTACACAACACACCACATACATCCAATCCACACAATTCCATACCACACAAAAAATGACACTCCACTCCATACTACATAATTATACTCCGCATAAATCTACTCTATGCCACGTAACACTCCACATTAATACACTCCAGGCCATGTCACATAATTCCACTCTACATATTTCACTCAGTGTCACACAATTTCACACAACACAATTCAACTTCACACAATTCCATTCCACTGCAGAAAATTCCACTCTACAACACAGTTCCACTACACACCACATATACTCAATACACACCACACAATTCCACATCATGCCACATAATTCAGCACCACACCACATAATTCCACACAATACATGTCACTCCACAACACACAATACCACTCCACATAAGTCCACTACACTTACTACCACATAATTACTATCCACATAATTCCATTGCACACACTCATCCAACATTGCTTATATTGGTTCACTTCAGGTCTTTCAGCACAGTTTCTTCACCATAACTGTTTAAAAAATCCAAACCGCAAACACACGCTCTCCTCCTCTTCATTCAGTGTCTTCTGCGTACACAAGCGCAATCTCTTTATGTGCCTATAACTTTCTCTCCCCTTCATTCTCTCTTTCTCACACGCTCTTTCTACTACTCTATATAGAGTTCATTCAGCACTTCATATACAAACTACCTATCCCTCTCAATCTTACTTTTGATATATTTATACAGCTCTCCCCCTACCTATTCACCATGCCACATATTTCCAATACACAAATACCCTACATACCACATCATTTCACCCCACACAATTTCACAACTAACAATTCCAATGCAAACCACATAATTCCACTACAAACAACATACATCCACTCCACTATAAATAAAATAAATAAGTAAAACACAACATAATTTACAACGTGAATAACTCTAACTTTAACAAATGCGAGACGATTGCATTGCAAATGCTTGTTTACCTTGTCGTAGATGGTTGGGAATGCGATGTTAAAGGAATGCAAAGGATATCATTAACAGCATTGCCATTCCATAACTGTTACATGCAGAGAGAAATTCTCTGTCCCTGCAAGGGCCTGGAGTAGCTTTTAGCATTTCAGTTCCACAGGCAAGACTACCATTACCTCACATCTCTATCCCTACTTTCAGAGGCACTGGTTAGGGATCGGAAGGCCATGGTTGCCAAATATCTTCTGCCATGTATGATACCTTTAGCCAGCACATGATTTTTGGACAACAGGACTCTGCAAGCTGGAATATGTAGCATGGCAATACTCATTTGCACAGGCAGGCATTTGTGACTTTGCCTACTAATGCCTGATTCAGAGTTTGTTGCAATCCATTTGTCTTTTATCACACCACATAAAAAAAGATTCCATGGGGCATGTTATTTATTGGGTGTGATAAGTAGCAAGCACCTATTATGAGTTTTTCAGGAATAACACGCAGATTTTGTTACCTACTGCACCAAATTCCAGATGGTACGGTAAATAAGTAAACATTTCCCTGTTAAATTCTGGCCGGTTTGACCTGCGACCTTTAACGAAGGATGAGATATTTATTAGACCTGATAGTTACAAGAAGCAGTAACTACCACCATACTTGTAATACCAACTCCTGAGCAAACAGGGGTCTATGCAGGGGTCGGAAAACACCGACACACTTGTGTTCAGGACTTATGTGGTGTTAACTCAATAGGACCGTCACATGGTGTGACATTTTAACTGTGGACATTTGACAGCCATGATAAGGCCTTTGGCTTAACGCTATTCATAAGAGAGGTGCTTTCACATACTATCAATAGCTGCATGGTACAGCTTGATACCCTGTTTAGTAACATCGTCAGTCAATGTTGATATGCACATAGACTTTTTCACATGTGGTTATATCTATGTTATTTACGTGTATCGGTATGTTATGTTATGTTATGTTAAGCAAATTTATAAAGCGCATGGCTGCCCCAACAACGGGGCGTTCCAGCACTGACAGACAGGAGGCTATAGAGAGGAAAACTAAAGAGTGGAGAAAAGCCAGGTTTTAATCAATTTCCTAAATGCCCAGTGATCTTGTGTGCTCCGAGCAGCAAGAGGAGCAGCATTCCATAGGGCAGGGGCCATTGCCCTAAAGGAGCATCCCCCTTCTCTCCGCCTGCGCACTCGGGGAGTACAAGCCAGGTGCAGGTCAGCGGAACGAAGGGCTCGAGTCGGAACATAAGGTGAACAGAGCCCTTGCAGGATTTGGGGGCCTTGGCCATGTAGGATCTTGTGCGTAGTGCAGAGAGTCTTAAACTGGACTCTCTGTTCAATCGGCAACCAGTGAGACGGCAAAGAAGATTAGAGGCATGGTAGTGCTTTGGTAGGGCAAAAAGAGTGCGGGCTGTCGCATTCTGTGCCTGTGGGAGTCTTTTAGTTACAGATTTGTTCACGGCGACTAAGAGCCCATTGCAATAGTCTAATCGAAACTGCACTACAGATTGAATGATCGTTTGGCGGGTGGGTGCATCAAAATATCCCAAGATGGGTTTCAGGCCACGTAAGAGGCCAAAACAAGTCCCTGCCACTTTTTTTGCGTGGTTCTCAAATGAGAGGGCATTGTCCAACAGGACCCCTAAGTTCTTGACCATGGTTTTCGGTAGGGGGGGGGTACCTAGAGCCATAGGCCACCATTGGTTGTCACATTGATGGGTATCATGACCCACCAAGAGCACCTCAGACTTAGAAGAGTTCAGTTGTAAACAATTATTTGCCATCCAGTCTGAGATGGCCAGAAGATTCTCTTGGAATTTCACTTGGTCCTGTTTAAGGTTATTGGAAAAGGTAAATACCAGTTGGGTATCGTCAGTATAAGATACCATATTGATGTTCCGTGCTTTAGCCAAGAGGGCCAATGGGCGGACGTATACGTTGAACAATGTAGGGCTTAGGGCAGAGCCCTGGAGGACACCACAACCAAGAGGATAGATGTTGGACAGATAGGGAGGGGCAGAGACCTGAAAGGAGCGATCGGCCAAGAAAGATGCAAAGGAGGCCAGGGCCTTGCCCTTGACCCCGATCTCCTCAAGCCGTTGAAGCAGAATTTTATGGGAGACCATGTCAAAGGCCGCACTGAGGTCTAATAAAATCAGTGCTGAGGTGTTGCCCTCATCTAACGTGGCCCATAGCTGCTCTGTTACTGCCAGTAAAGCCGATTCAGTACTGTGTCTGGACCGGAAACCATTTTGAGACCTGTCCAGAATCTCATTTGCTTCCAAATACTTGGTCAGAGCAATATTTACATAAGACTCCATAATCTTGGCCAAATATGGAAGCAGAGAAATAGGATGAAAGTTCTCTGACAGAGACGTGTCTAGTGTGGGCTTTTTCAGCAAAGGAATAACCTTAGCGTGCTTCCATGATTTGGGGATCACCGCGGTTTGGAGTGACATGTTTATCAATTCCCGACCCTCAGTCAAGAGGCAGTCATGGAATTTCCTAAAAAGGTCAGGTTTTAAAGGATCGTCGGGGAGCCTGATTTGACCTTAGTTGACAGGACATCCATGTCTTTAAGAGACATGGGTGGCAGATCTTGTAAGGAATGAGATTGGGCTGTAATAGTGGGGTTCTCTAAAGATTCGGAGACTCCCAGCGTGCAATAAAGTCACCTCACTGGACCCTGTTGTGAAGTATGGTAATACTATGAGACACACAACGGCATCATGTGAGCTGGAAGGATTGGTGTTTCTGACTCTGTATTGTGCATGCCATCTTCCATTCTGTGCTATATCATTCTATTCCAGTATCTTAAGTACAGTATGTTTGGTTTTTCATAGGCACCATTAACCTGTTCATTTTCACAGTACGCAGGGTTGTGTGGAGGACTACCTGCATATACAGCTTGAGGTATCCTAGTCTGCTTCTGTGTAGTAAAGTCTCATCCAACTACTCCTGTTTTTTAAAATGTGTGTCTGAGGCATGGTAGGATTTGAAAGCTGTGACATACTGGCATCCACTGACACTCGGGCTCTGATTGTTACTGTTTCTACTTGTTTATTGGGGTCCTCCGCAGTTATTTCTGGTTCTGTCCTAGCTTCACTCCTTGGTGGAGATTGTGACCAGGGAGACAAAGGCTCTTCACATGCAGGCCTGCAGCTGTTTTAGCTCTACCAACACCTGTGTATCTCCCATAGCATACCTCTATGAGTGCAACAAATGAATGCCCTGTTCAAAACTTCCCAATCACTCTAAGGTTTGCATTATTCCTCACCTATGTGTCAGCGTTTTTAATATGCGCATGGTTTCCAAGTATGTGTCAAAATTACTCTCAGTTAGGCGGTCTTGGCTTTCCCCATTTGTCACAAGCAATGACATTCGTATTTTTTTAAATGAAATTTCTGTATGAAATTTTCCAAAGTTTACCTACCCAAGGCCATATTCAAATGTTTCAGTGGTGGAAAAATTGCAAAAGCAGTAACGTCTAAGCACTGTAAATAACGTTAAGTAGACACAATATCGATGTTTTAATATCGATATACATAAATATTGAGTTTAATATATCTATAGTATTAAATATTGATGTTAAAAATATCGATTTTAAGTGTTGTTAAAAATATCGAAGTATGTAATTTCGATTGTAAAAATATCATTGTGTTAAAATATCGTTATTGTACTATATTTTAATTCTTAGTTAATGTAATAAAAAATAAAATTTGTATAATATTTTTTAGGAGTGGGATGTTGGGTTTATAGGGGATAATAACTGAATTAAATTTGTAATAAATCCCGAATATAAAATTATAATTTAGAAAATATATTTTTGAATTTACTACAGATTGTTTTAGGAGCGGGATGTTGGGTTTATAGGGGATAAGGGTGGGGAGTGTTTTATAAAAATTGAAATAAATTTGTAATAAATTCGAAATTTAAAATTTGAATTTAGAAAGTATATTTTCGAAATTAGTAAATATTGTTTTAGGAGCGGGATGTTGGGTTTATAGGGGATAAGGGTGGGGAGTGTTTAAAAACAATAGAATTTAATATTTAATAAATTCGAAATTTAAAATTATAACTTGGAAAATATATTTTAAAATTTAGAAAAGATTGTTTTTGGAGTGGGATATTGGGTTTATAAGGGATAAGGGTGGGGAGTGTTTGAAAACAATTGAATTAAATTTATAATAAATTCGAAATTTAAAATTATAGTTTAGAAAATATATTTTCGAATTTAGAAAATATTGGTTTAGTAGTTGGATGTTCGGTTTATGGGGTATAAGTGTGGGGAGTGTTTTAAAATTTTTAAATTAAATAAATATTTAATAAATATGGGGGTGATTAGGATGGCATAACGATCGCCACCGCCGTGCCGGCGGTGGTGACCGTCACGCCATCGTAACCTGAATTACCCACCGCCATATTACGATGGCAGTGGGTATCGCGGCAGATGGAAAGTCCGTCCGCCGATTTTCCGCCTGTCGGCAATCGTTACGATTGCCGGCTGGGCGGAGCAGAGGCACAAATATGGTGGCGGTGCCTAGCAGGCACCGCCATCCATATTATGATGTGTGGCATTTCAGACCTTTCCATGGCGGCGATGCCGCCATGGAAAGGCTGGCGGGGATTTGCTTTGGGGGCCAGTTGCGGGCCCCCGAGGGTTAGAGGGGTGGGGGGGTGCACTTGGGGGGTACCCATGGTACCCCCCTGCATGTCCATGCACAAGGTGGCAGGTACCGCACGGTGCCTGCCACGTTGTGCATGGAAATGCACAACATGGCATTCTACCATTGCGGCGGGTGCTGCTGTCATGTTAGAATGCCAGATGCGACCGCCGCGGTGGCGGTCGCATCATAATTTGGGTGGCGGGACCGCTGCATGGCAGGCGGGCAGTCCCGTGACCACTAGGATGGTGGGCGGACTAAAGTACGCCCCCCATCCTAATCAGCCCCTATGTTTGAATTTAGAATGTTTTTGGTGAATTTAGAAATTATTGTTTTTGTATTTTAAAGTTGTGTTTATAGGGTATAATTTTGGTGAGTGTTCTAAAAAACTTTTTACAATATTTTACATTGAATTTTTTGTTAAAAAAAGCAAACAAAATTAATATAATATTATGGGGCCGATTCTGATCTCGGTCGGAGGCGCACCCAATAGCATTCGGTCGGGAAAAAGCCATGCGAAAGCCTGTTTCCCGACCGATCCGTACAGCACACCGAACGAGTAAGTACGATGCGCACAACAGCAAAGAATCCGGCCGAGCCGTACTCACCCAAACCAGGTCCTGTTCCCCGACCGAGGCGAATCCGGAAACGCTGAATCGAGTCGCACGGAAGCCAAAATGCAGCTCTGTCCGGCCGAACAAGTACGATGCGCTTTCCGTACGCGCCGAACCCGTCGCTACGCACGGCACGTCAAAGCATCCGGGAGAGGCGCACATAAGCTCCGATTCGCGCCACAACACGATCCACGGCTCCGAGACGAACACGCCAGCGACGAGGACGAGGCGAAGCGACGAGGACGACGCGAAGCAACGAGAAGGACGAACGACACGAACCAACCATGAATCCCTTCGTCCCGATCCTACCAATATTCTACATTTACTACCGGAACAGGCACGGAAGCGTACGGCGCAGAAGGTAAGCCAGACACCAACCACAAAACACATACAACACGTACACGACACATCACACACACACAGAGGGATGCAGAATATACTTACACCAGCAACAGCAGCACCATAGGGGCGGGATGCCCACCACCAATGCCACATATGCACACAGGGGCCTGAATGCGCACCACCACCCCTACCCAGGGGGGCAGGATGCCTACCACTACTACCACCCTCACCCAGGGGGGCTGGATGCCTACCACCACCCTTAGCCAGGGTGGGCAGGATGCCTACCACTACTACCACCCTTACCCAGGGTGGGCAGGATGCCTACCACTACTACCACCCTTACCCAGGGGGCAGGATGCCTACCACTACTACCACCCTTACCCAGGGGGGGCTGGATGCATACCACTACTACCACCCTTAGCCAGGGGGGGCTGGATGCCTACCACCACTACCACCCTCACCCAGGGTGGGCAGGATGCCTACCACTACTACCACCCTTAGCCAGGGTGGGCAGGATGCCTACCACTACTACCACCCTTACCCAGGGGGGGCAGGATGCCTACCACTACTACCACCCTTACCCAGGGGGGGCAGGATGCCTACCACTACTACCACCCTTACCCAGGAGGGGCAGGATGCCTACCACTACTACCACCCTTACCCAGGGGGGCTGGATGCCTACCACTACTACCACCCTTACCCAGGGGGGGCAGGATGCCTACCACCACCCTTAGCCAGGGTGGGCAGGATGCCTACCACTACTACCACCCTTACCCAGGGGGGGCTGGATGCCTACCACTACTACCACCCTTAGCCAGGGGGGGCTGGATGCCTACCACTACTACCACCCTTACCCAGGGAGGGCAGGATGCCTAACACCACCCTTAGCCAGGGGGGGCAGGATGCCTACCACTACTACCACCCTTACCCAGGGGGGGCAGGATGCCTACCACCACCCTTACCCAGGGGGGGCTGGATGCCTACCACTACTACCACCCTCACCCAGGGGGGCTGGATGCCTACCACTACTACCACCCTTAGCCAGGGGGGCTGGATGCCTACCACTACTACCACCCTTAGCCAGGGGGGGCTGGATGCCTACCACTACTACCACCCTCACCCAGGGGGGGCTGGATGCCTACCACCACCCTTAGCCAGGGTGGGCAGGATGCCTACCACTACTACCACCCTTACCCAGGGGGGGCAGGATGCCTACCACTACTACCACCCTTACCCAGGGGGGGCAGGATGCCTACCACTACTACCACCCTTACCCAGGGGGGGCAGGATGCCTACCACTACTACCACCCTTACCCAGGGGGGGCTGGATGCCTACCACTACTACCACCCTTAGCCAGGGGGGGCTGGATGCCTACCACTACTACCACCCTCACCCAGGGGGGCAGGATGCCTACCACTACTACCACCCTCACTCAGGGGGGCTGGATGCCTACCACCACCCTTAGCCAGGGTGGGCAGGATGCCTACCACTACTACCACCCTTACCCAGGGGGCAGGATGCCTACCACTACTACCACCCTTACCCAGGGGGGCTGGATGCCTACCACTACTACCACCCTTACCCAGGGGGCTGGATGCCTACCACTACTACCACCCTTAGCCAGGGGGGCTGGATGCCTACCACTACTACCACCCTTACCCAGGGGGGCAGGATGCCTACCACCACCCTTAGCCAGGGTGGGCAGGATGCCTACCAACACCCTTAGCCAGGGGGGGCAGGATGCCTACCACTACTACCACCCTTACCCAGGGGGGGCTGGATGCCTACCACTACTACCACCCTCACCCAGGGGGGGCTGGATGCCTACCACTACTACCACCCTTAGCCAGGGGGGGGCTGGATGCCTACCACTACTACCACCCTCACCCAGGGGTGGCTGGATGCCTACCACCACCCTTAGCCAGGGTGGGCAGGATGCCTACCACTACTACCACCCTTAGCCACGGTGGGCAGGATGCCTACCACTACTACCACCCTTACCCAGGGTGGGCAGGATGCCTACCACTACTACCACCCTCACCCAGGGGGGGCAGGATGCCTACCACTACCACCACCCTTACCCAGGGGGGCAGGATGCCTACCACTACTACCACCCTTACCCAGGGGGGCAGGATGCCTACCACCACCCTTACCCAGGGGGCTGGATGCCTACCACTAATACCACCCTCACCCAGGGGGGCTGGATGACTACCACTACTACCACCCTTAGCCAGGGGGGCTGGATGCCTACCACTACTACCACCCTTAGCCAGGGGGCTGGATGCCTACCACTACTACCACCCTCACCCAGGGGGGCTGGATGCCTACCACCACCCCTAGCCAGGGTGGGCAGGATGCCTACCACTACTACCACACTTACCCAGGGTGGGCAGGATGCCTACCACTACTACCACCCTTACCCAGGGTGGGCAGGATGCCTACCACTACTACCACCCTTAGCCAGGGTGGGCAGGATGCCTACCACTACTACCACCCTTACCCAGGGTGGGCAGGATGCCTACCACTACTACCACCCTCACCCAGGGGGGGCAGGATGCCTACCACCACCCTTAGCCAGGGTGGGCAGGATGCCTACCACTACTACCACCCTTAGCCAGGGGGGGCTGGATGCCTACCACTACTACCACCCTCACCCAGGGGGGGCTGGATGCCTACCACCACCCTTAGCCAGGGTGGGCAGGATGCCTACCACTACTACCACCCTTAGCCAGGGTGGGCAGGATGCCTACCACTACTACCACCCTTACCCAGGGTGGGCAGGATGCCTACCACTACTACCACCCTTACCCAGGGGGGCAGGATGCCTACCACTACTACCACCCTTACCCAGGGGGGCAGGATGCCTACCACTTCTACCACCCTCACCCAGGGGGGGCTGGATGCCTACCACCACCCTTAGCCAGGGGGGGCAGGATGCCTACCACTACTACCACCCTTACCCAGGGTGGGCAGGATGCCTACCACTACTACCACCCTTACCCAAGGAGGGCAGGATGCCTACCACTAGTACCACCCTTACCCAGGGGGGGCAGGATGCCTACCACCACCCTTACCCAGGGGGGGCTGGATGCCTACCACTACTATCACCCTCACCCAGGGGGGGCTGGATGCCTACCACCACCCCTTAGCCAGGGTGGGCAGGATGCCTACCACTACTACCACCCTTACCCAGGGTGGGCAGGATGCCTACCACTACTACCACCCTTACCCAGGGTGGGCAGGATGCCTACCACTACTACCACCCTTAGCCAGGGGGGGCAGGATGCCTACCACTACTACCACCCTTACCCAGGGTGGGCAGGATGCCTACCACTACTACCACCCTCACCCAGGGGGGGCTGGATGCCTACCACCACCCTTAGCCAGGGTGGGCAGGATGCCTACCACTACTACCACCCTTACCCAGGGTGGGCAGGATGCCTACCACTACTACAACCCTTAGCCAGGGTGGGCAGGATGCCTACCACTACTACCACCCTTACCCAGGGTGGGCAGGATGCCTACCACTACTACCACCCTCACCCAGGGAGGCTGGATGCCTACTACTACCACCCTTAGCCAGGGTGGGCAGGATGCCTACCACTACTACCACCCTTAGCCAGGGGGGGCTGGATGCCTACCACTACTACCACCCCCACTCATAGGATGGACAATGCATGACACAACCAGCACACCACAACCTAGGGAATGCAAGAAGAAGACATCCCCCCAACACCATGACAAGCGTGTGTAGACTGTGTCAAATGCCTACAACACTGAACATGACTTTGAACATGCAATGTGACCCCCTAGCACATGTGCCACACATATATGTGTGTGGCACCCACAATGCAAGCAGGCCATGACCATTGTGGCAATGGGTTCCAAACCCCCATCATCACAGTGACCAAAATGTAAGTGTGGGGTCCATAGCTGAAGCACACTTTGAACATTGTGGCAATGGGGTCCAAACCCCCATCATCACAGTGACCAAAAGGTAAGTGTGGGGTCCATAGCTGAAGCACACTTTGAGCATTGTGGCAATGGGTTCCAAACCCCCATCATCACAGTGACCAAAATGTAAGTGTGGGGTCCATAGCTGAAGCACATTTTGAACATTGTGGCAATGGGTTCCAAACCCCCATCATCACAGTGACCAAAATGTAAGTGTGGGGTCCATAGCTGAAGCACACTTTGATCATTGTGGCAATGGGTTCCAAACCCCCATCATCACAGTGACCAAAATGTAAGTGTGGGGTCCATAGCTGAAGCACACTTTGAACATTGTGGCAATGGGGTCCAAACCCCCATCATCACAGTGACCAAAAGGTAAGTGTGGGGTCCATAGCTGAGGCACATTTTGAACATTGTTGCAATGGGTTCCAAACCCCCATCATCACAGTGACCAAAATGTAAGTGTGGGGATCATAGCTGAAGCACACTTTGAACATTGTGGCAATGGGGTCCAAACCCCCATCATCACAGTGACCAAAAGGTAAGTGTTGACAAAGAAAGAGGTGCAACTGCCAAACTGCATGGATGATTCCTGGTCACAGAACAACAAACACATCAGTGGCAAAGTAGTGTATGTGTCCCATTGCAACATAAATTGGGGGAGCCAAATCCTGCAGTGCAAATAAGACATACCTTTGGCCATGTGCAGACAAACAACACCCATGGGGGCTCACACCGTCAACAATCATCAATGACACAATGACAGAAGTGACCATCAGAATGCAGACCCACATATTTGCACCAATGGGCACACACATGCAGATACCCTGTGGAGACTGCAGATGTGAGGTGAACAGATACCATACCATGGCAGCAATGGGACACACAAACCATGATCATTGTGCTGACCGATGACCTAGGAGTCCCAGGGACAGCAGGGGAAACCCACCAAACTACATACAGCCAATGGCACACCCAAGATATGCCAATGCAGTGGTGCAGATGCACAAACACAAACAGGCAGACCCACACTGCACATCATACACAACAGGTGAGGGGGGTGCCAGTGTCCCCAGGCAACCACACAACACATGAGGAGACCTGAATACCAATCATACAGATGTGCATACAGTGCCACACAAAGGTAACTCATGGATCCAAATCCCCTATGTGGGCAAGCAGGCATTGTCAGATGAGAGGGAGCACAAATCACACATGTCACACAGGCACGTAGGGACAGCAACTGACACAGCAAGACACAGACACACCACAGCACCACCCCCAGGGCCCCCACAATGTGGTGACCCTGGGCTGCATTACAATCCCACTGTGATGACAAAGCTAAATGTGGTTCACACTGTGAACCACAGTCATGTGTCCTGAGCAACTAACTACCATCACACCTACACAAGCACAAATCAAACAGCATGGCCAGTAAGCCAAGGCCAACATGGAGGCAGGGGCCTAGCCGGGCAACAACTCTCATCTGCACACACTCAACACCACACCCCTCGACCTCCAACAATGTGCAGCAGTGAAGCACACATGCACTGGTGACATTGCACATGCACCCATGACTATTCCAGGGTGGTGGGTGGGAACCAAGGTGCAGAAACACATCACACATGGACACTCAACAAGACTCCTGAATGTCTGACACACTGCACACTACGCTGTACATGGACATGACGGCAATACCACACCAACCAATGGGATCCCAGCCACAGTCACACACCAATGAAGAAGCCAAGGTCACCCACAAAGAACACACATAGACAACAACCAACATTGCAGACCGGACCCTGAGGAGTGCCAGCAGTCACACACACAACGTGTCACAATCACTGAAAGATAACACAAACTGGAAATCACATGACAGGGGCAAACAACAAGTGCCAAGGGGAAACCTGACTGTGACCCATCTGCGTCTGCACACAAACTCAGCCCTGACAGCAAACACACCTATGGGTGACACCCTGATGACCAGTAATGTGCCATGCACCCACATCACAGAGAACCCAGGGAGAAGACTTTGGGGGAACATAGCTCAACTCAGCTAGCATCACAAACAGGTACAACACTAGGGATCACAGCATGCACAGCTAAACGGAAGTGAACACACAGACATGCACATACAACACACACCTTGGGCGCAGGCAATGTCACAGGAGTACACACTGCCATGAGGGGACTCCACTCCGGTGTGAGGAAAGCTGTGCCATATGTTGCCTCAGTAGGGCCCCATCATGTCAGCTGAGCACTTGGTCACACAATCAACAATTAGCACCAAATGAGGGCTCCCGTCACATCAGCCTGGTCATGGAAGTGCCAACGGAATCATCAGCACAGATCCAACACACTTGTATAGCAATGTTGCACTGACAACACAGATGAGTCCTTCCCCATTGATGCCCAAACCTGCATGTCCACTGGAGATGGCCACACGGTCAGGGAAGTAGACGAATTGAACAATGGCAGGCACAACAGATGTGCAGGGGTGGAAGCCACAGATGTGAAATTGCCAATCTAAGTAGGAAATCCCATTGCCAAATACTGAACACATGACACCCTCAGATGCTGCTATGGATGACATGGATACACCACAGGATAGGACACATTCCCCCTGGACCACATGGGTTCCTGCACAGTAACACTTCATTATCATGAGACCAAATATCACCATCACTGCAGCAAGGGCATGGTTAGCATCATCAACATCATGTACATCAGAAGCAAAAGCACTAGAGAACAGAAAGTTGCTTTATTCAGCATATGTGGCATTAAAAGTAGAAGTCCGGTAGAACATAAACAAAGGCCAATGGCCAGTCCATCAACAAAGTCACAAGTGGGTGACAGTGGCAGATGCCACCCTACACATGCCTGCACAAAACCAGGGACAATCCACTAGGAGGGGCAACCGGGGGGTAGGCCAGGCACCGCAGGGACAGGATCAGGGCTCACCAGGAGGAAGCAGGGAAGGGGTGGTGGGTGCTGGAGAGCCACTGACAACTGCAGTGGAGGTGTCTGACATGGTGTGTGCCGGCACAACTGGGGGGCATGGCTCAGATGTTGTGGGTGCCGGCACGACTGCAGTGGACCCTGCAGATGGAGTGGACAGGTCCGCCAATGCAGTGCCCAAGTCAGACAGGGTGGTAGTGGACTCCACTGCAGTGCCTACCACCAGGGAGGAGAATGGGGAACAGGCAAGGTGGGCTGGACAGAGGGGAGGACACCCTCACCACATCAGTGGCACAGACAAGCGCAGCGGGGGTGTGGTGCCGGGAGAGCAAGTGGCAGGGGAGAAGGCCGGAGCCTCTTGGGGATGGTATATCTGTGGGTGGGGGAACCTGGGGCAGGGTGTGGTGGGGGCACCTGTGGAGTGGGGGCCTGAGGGATGGAGGAAGGAGACCTGGTGCTTGAGCTGCAGGGCGGCGGCGGGGTCTTGCTCTTACCACTCCGGGGGACTTGCGGGTGGGGGCCTCAGTCTGTCTGCGCCTGGGGGAGGGTGTCCGGGGGCGAGGGGCACTCTGCTCCATGTGGGGGGGCTTCCTCTTCCCCCTGGATGCTGGAGCAGCTGGATCGGAGGGGAAGAGGCCGAGGTCACTGAGGAAGAGGTGCTGGGTCTTTGGGGTTGCAGGTGAGGCAAGGGAGGGTGCTTTGGAGGGAGAGGCAACTGAGGACTGTGCAGTGCCCGTGGATGAGTGTGTGTGTACCAGGGCCCCATCCCTGTGAGTCTGGTTTCAGTCCCCTGACTGTGCGTGCGTGTGCATTTAGTTTGTGGCATATGTGTCTGTGTGCTGGACGTGTGTGTGCTGGTGTGTGCCTGTGCCGGTGTGTGTGTGCTTGGGACGGGTAAGGTGCTGGGGAGTGTGGATGGAGCAGAGGCAGGAGGGGTGAGGGACTGTCTGAGGAGGGACACTGCTGCCGTCAGGGAGGAGTCCATGGACCTATTGCCCCTCTGTAGGTCAGACATGCCCGATGAGATGCCCTCCATGAACGACACCAACTGAGCCAACAGTGCGGTGTGCGCATGGAGGACACTCAGCATGGCTGTCTGCCCTACATGGAGCTGGCGAAGGAGGTACACAGACTCCTCACTCAGGGCAGCAGGGGACACAGGGGCAGGGGTGCGGTGCCTGGCCCAAAGGAGACACGCTCCCGAACATGGGAGCCTCCACGGACCTGGGGAATGGGAGCCGATGGGAGGGCGGTGGTGGTGCTGGTGGTGGCGGGGACAGCAACACTAGCTGGGGTGTGGTGGCTGCTGACACCCGCCTCCACAAGGGAGTCATCCTCCGAGTTGCTCTGGTCCTCAGCTGAGGTGGATGGTGCTGAGGACTCCTCGGTGTGGCTCCCCTCGCCCTCCGTGCCACTGGGTCCCTCCGACCACTCCTCGGCTGCTGACCCAGTCTGGCTCTCTGGCTCCTCCTGGTCCGTGGAGCTGTCCCCTTCCGTGGCCGTGGATGTATCTGCAAACAATGGGGAAACAGACAGACATCAGTCACCTGCACCAAACGCACACACCACTGTGAGCACAGCACATTACAGAGCAAGCCCTGGCATCATTAGTTGTACATTGCTAAAAGTGCCCTAACTGAACAGGAGAAGCCAATTGTCAGTCTGATGCCAAGCATGGCACTCACATCCCACATGGCCTTGCACCCATCTGTCTGGTGTCTGTTGGATTGCAACACCCCAGTGTGGACACATGCACCAAGTACACAGTAGTTGGACAGTGCAGAGGACACGGTGTGGCATGTGGACATGCACACATCACAGCTCTTGCCACTGAGTCAGTACAGGTTTCCGGATGAAAGGGATGCCCAGAGTCAAATAGGAAATGCATGTGATGCATACCAGCGACAGACACCATGATGCACCCATGTCCTGATAGCCATCGCCACAATGGTGTGCATGTAGCACCTGTCACTCCCTGCAGGACCACCAATAAGTTGACACATGCCATGGCAGAGGCATGACTGCTAAGTCATACATCACTGTCTCAGTGATGTATGACTTGGCAGCCAGACAACAACACTATGCACTGTGTCACAATAGTAGGTCATGGGGAATGCAAGTCCTGGAGCTGCACAAGTGCACATGTACATCCCCCACACAACACATCATCTTAACCCTCATCTGTCCAGGTCATACCAATTGGACATATGGGAGACCTGTGACACTACCCTCTGAACCTGAGCCCCTCACAATTTGCTGTGAATGGGGAACAGCTGCCTGAACTTCACATTCGCATACCCCAGTCTGCACGGGCAGCTGATCAAACACCTATGTGACACACAAGTATCGTCTCCTATGGTCACATCTCCAGGGGCATGCTGAGCCCCTACCAAGAAACACCCCAGCAGTCCTGGCAACTAATCCACAGCACACTGACACAGAGGCAGACACCTGAGGGCTCAAATCACTGTGCACAATGTGTCAGCTGATACACGGGAGTGGGAGTACAGAGTGCATTGCATGGCCTGGAGTAGGCATGACTGTCCTGCTCCACATGAATGAGGGATGTGCCCTGGACAGTGGATAGCTGGCTATGTATGTGTGACACACGTAATCTGCACACTCCTGGGGCCCAAATATTGTTCCCACCCGCTGCATGGGCGTGTGCCACATACCCCAGGCACATGTGGTGGCTCAGCTCTGCAAGTGGACCGCATATCAAAGCAACACGCAGATCACATGTCCGAACACAGGCGTTGTGTGAACAATGGACCCACCCATGATGCCCACAACAGAGTTAGGGAAACAGATGCTGTCCCCCACCTTTAGTGAAGCAAACTGCAAGGACACAGTCCCAAGTGACACAATTCCCTGAATGTAAGGGCCACACCTGGGTATCAGATGAGCAGTGGGCAGTGCACAATAGAGGGACATGGCTCCTGGACAACATGACTGCTGCACTGTGGCAGTTGAACCAGGCCAGAGGAGGGCACAAAGCATGTAATACAGAGTTCACAGTGCAGTCTTTGACTCACCCCTCCTTGCTGCTGTCTGGCCTTCAGCTGCCCATCCAGGTCTGGAAACACCACCGCCAGGATCTGGAGCATGTGGGGGTCAGGGTCCGTGTTCCGCCCCTCCTGCGAGGAGGCGACAGCTTCAGCTGGACCCGTGCAATCCTCCGGGTCCAGCCCCGAAGGTCCTGCCACCTCTTCTGGCAGTTGCGGATCCGGCGCTTGTAGACCCCCACGGACCGGACGGCCCGGACGATGTCCTTCCAGATCTCCTGCTTCCGATGGGCATTAACCTGTCAGGACGACAAAGTGAAAAGGCCATTACTACACATGCAACATATCCGTGCATGACACAGTTGCATATACATGTCTCAATCACAGGGGCACATGATGTACACAGGCAGTGCAAAACTGCCCATGGACAGTTTGCCAGACGTCACTACATGGTATCATTGCATGGGAAGTAGAACCTTGTTCAAATGCACTGTCACTGCACCATACCTGTCCAGTGCATGTCACTACACACTATGGGGGTGACAACTACTCAGTGAGCCTGCTAGCCAGTGGCGTGCAGACTTCCAGCCTTGCTAGTCAGACAAAATGCACATTCAGAAAGGCAGTGCACAGAACACTCACCTGCTCCCCTGGTGTCCCATACAGCTTGCTGTACTGTGGAAGTAGGCTGTCCAGCAGGGCCTGGTTCTCTTCAAGGCTGAAGGCTGGGGCTCTCTCCACAGTACGTGCCATTGCAGGGTCCAGAGGGGCAGAGACAGCAGCAGTGCAGTGGCAGATGTCGTCCTGGAGCATGTAGTGCAGGCAAGTGAGCTCTCAGGGGAACAGCCAGCAATATATATGTGCTGGAGAGGCAGATACTGTCCCTTGTGTCCAAAGTGATAGGTCCAAGTCGTTTGCATCTTCTGAATCTGGCCAATCCATGGAATAGCAGCACCAAAACACGCCCACAGCATCCTTCAAATCTTCAACTTCATGACATACATGATTTTGCAACATTGTTGTGGGTGACCAACTGATTTTCCAGCAACCGACTCGTTCGAAATTCGAAAACGCGTCCGTTGCCAGGCAAGCCCATTGTCAATGGGTGCGCACCGATCGGTCCATTGCGGTACAACGCGTACAGGGGTACAACGCGTACCCGCACACATTGAATGCAATGGGCCGGCCGGAGGCACCGATCGGTCCATTGCCGTACAACGCGTACAGGGGTACAACGCGTACCCGCACACATTGAATGCAATGGGCCGGCCGGAGGCACCGATCGGTCCATTGCAGTTCAACGCGTACAGGGGTACAACGCGCACCCGCACACATTGAATGCAATGGGCCGGCCGGAGGCACCGATCGGTCCATTGCAGTACAACGCGTACAGGGGTACAACACGTACCCGCACACATTGAATGCAATGGGCCGGCCGGAGGCACCGATCGGTCCATTGCAGTTCAACGCGTACAGGGGTACAACGCGCGTACCCGCACACATTGAATGCAATGGGCCGGCCGGAGGCACCGATCGGTTCATTGCAGTACAACGCGTACAGGGTACAACGCGTACCCGCACACATTGAATGCAATGGGCCGGCCGGAGGCACCGATCGGTCCATTGCAGTACAACGCGTACAGGGGTACAACGCGTACCCGCACACATTGAATGCAATGGGCCGGCCGGAGGCACCGATCGGTCCATTGCAGTACAACGCGTGCATAGGGTACAACGCCGTACCCGCACACATTGAATGCAATGGGCCGGCCGGAGGCACCGATCGGTCCATTGCAGTTCAACGCGTACAGGGTACAACGCGTACAGGGTACAACGCGTACCCGCACACATTGAATGCAATGGGCCGGCCGGAGGCACCGATCGGTCCATTGCAGTTCAACGCGTACAGGGGTACAACGCGTACAGGGGTACAACGCGTACCCGCACACATTGAATGCAATGGGCCGGCCAGAGGCACCGATCGGTCCATTGCAGTACAACGCGTACAGGGGTACAACGCGTACCCGCACACATTGAATGCAATGGGCCGGCCGGAGGCACCGATCGGTCCATTGCAGTACAACGCGTACAGGGGTACAACACGTACCCGCACACATTGAATGCAATGGGCCGGCCGGCGGCACCGATCGGTCCATTGCAGTGCAACGCGTACAAGGGTGCAACGCGTACCCGCACACATTGAATGCAATGGGCCGGCCGGGGGCACCGATCGGTCCATTGCAGTACAACGCATCACTGTACATGTGACTGGCATATGTCAGCATGCCTGTCTCAGATGGACATATGCCAGCCACAGATAGCTCCCAGGGAGTGAGGGGCACACCTACATCACGACAGCCTGTCCAAACTTTATCATAAGGCATGTAAGGCTGCATTTCCTATTGTGTGTATGTTGGTGTACATGTTGTCCTGTGGGTGTCACCTGTGGGCAGCCACCCCCAGGCTGTGCACGTGTTCATGGGGACAGGATCCTGGGTGTTACGTGTACATGACCACTGTGATGTGCAACTGTTCATATCAGTGCATGTGCCATGGTCACATTTCACGGTGGTGTATGTGTATGTCATGTCACATACCCCGTGAGTCCCATGTGGGACGGTATGTTTGAGCCAGGGTGTCCCAGTGGCACAATAGTGATGGTCCTCCACAGTCTTTGTGCATGTAGTGTTTACAATGTCTCTGATTTCATGTGCACAATGGGAGACAGTCTCCACATCCAGGTTGTGTGTGCATGGACTTTGATGTTGTGCGTGTGTGTGTCACATACGTCCATGTCTGTCCTGCCGTGGCAAGTGGGGCCACTACCTGTGGGGGTCATGGTTGTTTTGCTGTGGTGTATACATGATACTCCATGTAATGCCAGTGTCCATGTGGCAATACAGGGTCCCTGGGAATGTACCTGTCGTTGAGCTGTGGTGCCTGGGGCACATCTGTCCTCACATGTCACTGTGGGGGTGATTGTGACACGGCAGCAGGAGATGGGAACTGTGGCACGGCCTCATGATATCCAATGGGCCAACCTGGGACTAATTGATGCCACCTGTTGGACCGTGTTGACAGATGTTGGCCATGTATGTACCATACATGTCCTTACGGAACTGCACACTTCATGTAGTTGTGCCTCATAATGATGTATGTTGGGATCTTGAGTGTGTTCAATGCCGCATATGTGGGGTGACTGACAATCTTGCTTACTTCTCCTCTGCACTGCAGGGCTCCTGCTGTCCATCGACCATTCCCAGACCTGGCAACGATGGTGGAACGGGACAGCATCCGACGGTACCGCTTCACCAGGCAGCTGATTGAGGATTTGGCAGTGCAGTTGTCCCCACATTTGCAGCCTGGCCAGCCGTATCCTACAGCGCTGACCCCCAAGGTGAAGGTGATGGCAGCCCTACACTTCTTTGCCACCGGTACCTTCCAACATACTGTGGCGACTGCTGGTGGGATGTCACAGACCATGTTGAGCCGTGTGCTCCGCGATGTTTTGGCGGCAATGTTGCTATTCCTGAACCGGTACATCTATTTCCCTAGACTGCGACGACTCACTGACGTGAAGAGTGACTTTTATGCCCTGGGGAGGATGCCGCATGTCATTGGCTCCATTGATGGGACACATGTGGCTTTGGTACCACCACAGGCCCAGGAGCAGGCATACAGGAACCGCAAGCACTACCACTCTGTCAATGCACTGGTGGTGTGTCTTGCAGACATGACCATCACACACGTGTGTGCCCGTTTCCCTGGTTCAGCACACGATGCCTTTGTGATGAGGAGTAGTCGCATCCCCAGGATGATGGCACAGATGCAGAACCAGCGTGCCTGGCTTGTCGGTGTGTACTGACTTTGTGCCATTGTGTGTGATCTGATCTGTAGTATTGCGCCCACTTTTCCAAGTCAGCTAATGTGCACTTGTCTGTCCGTAGGTGACTCGGGATACCCCAACATGCCGTGGTTGCTGACACCCCTCAGGAACCCTGTGACACCAGCCCAGATGCGCTATTATGAGGCACATGGTCGGACCAGGAGAGTGATTGAGCGGACATTTGGTCTCCTGAAGAGCCGCTTCCGCTGCTTGGACAAGACCGGAGGGTCCCTCCCATATGCCCCTGCGAAAGTGTGCAAGATTATCATCGTCTGCTGCATGCTCCACAACCTGGCAGTGCGGAAGGAGTTGCCTCTCATCCAGGATGACAATGACCAACATCCGCCACCTGTGGAGGATCCTGGCCTGGACCATGATGCCAGTGACGATGATGATGATGATGATGATGGTGATGTCCGCACACAGCTCATCACCAACTTCTTTAGCTGAATGTGAGTATCCTGAGGTGTCATGTCAATGATGTGAGTTGGCATGATGTGTGGGTGGTGCTCTGGTGCTGTTGGAGTGTGTCCATGGGCTACTTGACTGGATGTGTGTTGCGATGTGTGCTAACAGGTGGGCTGTACTCCCCAACAGTGTTGACATGCTAACTTGGTTCTGGGTGGGTATCTTGTAACATGTATTGTGCATGAGTTTTGCTGTTCTGTCCTGTACTCCATTGCTTTTGACTGTGTGTCATTTCTGTCCTTCACAGGGTACTTTCAGATTCGTTTGGTCAACTGTGTCCACCGACGACGTGATTGCACTTCCAGGCTGGTAGCTGTTGTGTCCCTACAGGTGATGTGCGCCACACCCATGGACTTCCTTCCGTCTACAGTTGTTGACTGTGTGCCCGCTGCCAGGTGGGATTACCTTGCATCTGTAGTGGTTACGACATGTTGCAACTGTGTAATAAACCTGTGCTTCACTTTGTGATGTGCGTTGTCTGTGGTCACACATTTGACTGCCATTTGCTTACTGCACCTGTGGGCTACTTGACTACAACTGGGAATGGGTGTGGTGTCTGTGCATTGCACCGTCTTCCCTGGCAACATCAGTGTAGGCAATGAGTCAGATGGCCTAGGTGTGTATGTGTTGTGTAGCCCTGGTGGTGTGTCTCCCTCATATGTGTCACGTTGCCTTTACTCACATGCCTGTGTTGTCCTTGCTGTTGCAGTTCGCATACACAGTGTAATTTTGCAGTTCATCATCCCCATTACAGCACCCACGTTGGAATCACGACAGAGGCAAGTATGGTGTATTAGTGTGTTTATTGTGATACATTTGTGTTAATAGTGCATAGGATGGGTAGTGCTGTACATAAATCTTGCAATCCGAAGTTCCTAGGTGAATTGAAAGTCCTGGTAGACAGGATCCCCAGTATCGGGGCCACAGTTGTCTGACACATTGGTCCAACTTGTACTCCCCATGCAATGTGTGGGAGTAGTGTTGCCGTCAACAGGGTGAACAGTCTGTGCACAAAGGCGAACATCCAGAACAGGTTCAGGCTTCCTGGGAGTTGCGCTTGGCCATCGGCCTCTCACTTTTCCCTCCTCGGACGACCCCTCTTCTTGGGGGGGCCCTCAAGTACAGGCTGCTGCGGTGCAGGGGACTCTCCGCCAGAGTCATCCTCCCTCCCTGTGGCAGTTGCAGTTTGTTCGGCACCAGATGTTGTTGGCACACAGGGAGGTGTGGACTGGTTGCTGTTCATCTGGCGGAGGCATTGTAAAATGTCCCTGTGCACCGCCGTCATCTCATGCAGTGCATCCCACTTGGACTCCACGCGGGACATGTGTGAGTCCACGCGGGACATGTGTGACTCCACGTGGGACATGTGGGAGTCCAAGCGGGCATGATGGGCAGCCTGCTGCTGTTTCATGTCTCTGAGGAGCCCCACTACCTGGCTGAGGTCTCCGGTGCTGGACTGGTACGCATCAGCTATGCGTACCAGTTGTGGGTCATCATGCACACCAGCAACGTCTGCAAGCAGCGACCTCTGTCTCCCACCCCTCCCACCACCCCTGCTGACATGTGCAGTGTGTGCAGTGGCACGCACAGATAACCCTGGTCCACCTTGGGGGTTGGTGGTGGTGGTGGTGTCCATGGCCCCAGGTTGGTCCAGGGTCCCTGTGCTGGTGTTGCTCCTTGTTCTGTCCATGTCGGCAGGGATGGTATTTGTGGTGACAGTCGTTGGAGGGGTGGGTGCAGGGGTGCAGCTGGTGGTCCTGCTGGTGCTGCAGCTGGTGGTCCTGCTGGTGCTGCATGTTGACTTGCACCGGATGTGCCAGGTTGGTCTTCATCGTCCGAGGAGGACAGAGGCTGTACGACGCCAGTGAGCTCCGCATCCTCCTGAGCCTGGGACTGGGACTCCTCAGCGTCTGCTGCTGTGTCCCCATCATCACCTGTTTTTGGGAGACACAAACAATGTATGTTATGTTTCTGCAGGCATCAATGGTTGACACACATGACAGTTGTGACTGTGCCTCTGGGTGCGGGCCTGTACATTGCATTGTCCTAAGTCGTCACAGTCAGGGGTTGATATTGGTGTGGCACATTGTCCTGCATTATTTGGGCATTTCTATGTATTTTTTGGGGTGTGAACATGGTCTGCATTGGTTGTGTTTGGTTGACAGCCGGCCCTCCTTCCCACCCACCCAGGCCAGTCAGTTATCCCACCATGGAACGTGCTTGCGTTGCAGGGAGTGGAAGTTGTCTCTCAGGATGTCAGTCAGTGGTGTCCTGCTGTTTGTTGGTGCACAGTTGGCAGCAGGGCCTTGTGCTCCCCACAGCAGTAGCCAGTGTCAGCCATCTTGTGAGTCCTTCTCCACTCCCTGTGATGTGAGCATGGTTCAGGGTGGTGTTGATGGGACAGTTGTGGGGGTGACCAATATCAGTGGCTACGACTCCCATCATGCTATTGCCTCCACCCCCTTCCCAGCATGCCCATGCTTCCTTCCTTTTGACTCTGCTTCCCTGTGGGGTGGGCTGGCTGTGCTGACAGGATGGCTGGGAGTGTTGTCCTGGCAGTTGTTTGGCTAGAAGTCCCAAGAGTGGCCCTGTGCTTCACACAACATAACCCAGGGTGGTGGTTCTTTGTGGGATCTTGTGTTAGGATGGGGGCATTGCATTCTACCAGGTGGGTTCTGTGGAGTTTGTGTTGGGGTGTGTGTGAGGGGAGGTGCTTGTGACTATGGTCAGTGCTGCAAGTCCTCCTTCCCACCCAGCTAGCCAGATATCCCACCATGGAACGTGCTTGCATTGCAGGGAGTGGAAGTTGTCTCTCAGGATGTCAGTCAGTGGTGTCCTGCTGTTTGTTGGTGCACAGTTGGCAGCAGGGCCTTGTGCTCCCCACAGCAGTAGCCAGTGTCAGCCATCTTGTGAGTCCTTCTCCACTCCCTGTGATGTGAGCATGGTTCAGGGTGGTGTTGATGGGACAGTTGTGGGGGTGACCAATATCAGTGGCTACGACTCCCATCATGCTATTGCCTCCACCCCCTTCCCAGCAGGCCCATGCTTCCTTCCTTTTGACTCTGCTTCCCTGTGGGGTGGGCTGGCTGTGCTGACAGGATGGCTGGGAGTGTTGTCCTGGCAGTTGTTTGGCTAGAAGTCCCAAGAGTGGCCCTGTGCTTCACACAACATAACCCAGGGTGGTGGTTCTTTGTGGGATCTTGTGTTAGGATGGGGGGCATTGCATTCTACCAGGTGGGTTCTGTGGAGTTTGTGTTGGGGTGTGTGTGAGGGGAGGTGCTTGTGACTATGGTCAGTGCTGCAAGTCCTCCTTCCCACCCAGCTAGCCAGATATCCCACCATGGAACGTGCTTGCATTGCAGGGAGTGGAAGTTGTCTCTCAGGATGTCAGTCAGTGGTGTCCTGCTGTTTGTTGGTGCACAGTTGCCAGCAGGGCCTTGTGCTCCCCACAGCAGTAGCCAGTTTCAGCCATCTTGTGAGTCCTTCTCCACTCCCTGTGATGTGAGCATGGTTCAGGGTGGTGTTGATGGGACAGTTGTGGGGGTGAGCTATGTCTGTGACTACGACTCCCATCATGCTATTGCCTCCACCCCACTTCCCAGCATTCCCATACTTACTTGCTTTTGTGGGGAGTTCAGTGTGTGTGGGTGTGAGAGCAATGGCAAGATGGCTGACAGTGGTGTCCTGCTGTTGGTTGGTGTGCAGTACCCAGCATGCCCTTGTGCTCCCCACGACACAGCAACAGTGTCAGACATCTTTGATGGGCCTTTCCACTATCTGTGGGATGTGCATGCGTGAGTGTGAGCTTGCTGGGCCATGTGGTGGGGGATGTAGAGCTGTGACTACGACTCCCATCATGCTATTGCCTCCTCCCCCTTCCCAGCATGCCCATGCTTCCTTCCTTTTGACTCTGCTTCCCTGTGGGGTGGGCTGGCTGTGCTGACAGGATGGCTGGGAGTGTTGTCCTGGCAGTTGTTTGGCTGGAAGTCCCAAGAGTGTCCCTGTGCTTCACACAACATAACCCAGGGTGGTGGTTCTTTGTGGGATCTTGTGTTAGGATGGGGGCATTGCATTCTACCAGGTGGGTTCTGTGGAGTTTGTGTTGGGGTGTGTGTGAGGGGAGGTGCTTGTGACTATGGTCAGTGCTGCAAGTCCTCCTTCCCACCCAGCTAGCCAGATATCCCACCATGGAACGTGCTTGCATTGCAGGGAGTGGAAGTTGTCTCTCAGGATGTCAGTCAGTGGTGTCCTGCTGTTTGTTGGTGCACAGTTGCCAGCAGGGCCTTGTGCTCCCCACAGCAGTAGCCAGTGTCAGCCATCTTGTGAGTCCTTCTCCACTCCCTGTGATGTGAGCATGGTTCAGGGTGGTGTTGATGGGACAGTTGTGGGGGTGACCAATATCAGTGGCTACGACTCCCATCATGCTATTGCCTCCACCCCCTTCCCAGCATGCCCATGCTTCCTTCCTTTTGACTCTGCTTCCCTGTGGGGTGGGCTGGCTGTGCTGACAGGATGGCTGGGAGTGTTGTCCTGGCAGTTGTTTGGCTGGAAGTCCCAAGAGTGGCCCTGTGCTTCACACAACATAACCCAGGGTGGTGGTTCTTTGTGGGATCTTGTGTTAGGATGGGGGCATTGCATTCTACCAGGTGGGTTCTGTGGAGTTTGTGTTGGGGTGTGTGTGAGGGGAGGTGCTTGTGACTATGGTCAGTGCTGCAAGTCCTCCTTCCCACCCAGCTAGCCAGATATCCCACCATGGAACGTGCTTGCATTGCAGGGAGTGGAAGTTGTCTCTCAGGATGTCAGTCAGTGGTGTCCTGCTGTTTGTTGGTGCACAGTTGCCAGCAGGGCCTTGTGCTCCCCACAGCAGTAGCCAGTGTCAGCCATCTTGTGAGTCCTTCTCCACTCCCTGTGATGTGAGCATGGTTTAGGGTGGTGTTGATGGGACAGTTGTGGGGGGGCAATATGTGTGACTGCGACTCCCATGATGCTATTGGCTACACTGACTTGGCCAGCATACACAGAATTCCTTCCTTTGAGTGGTCTTCACTGTGTGTTGGTGTTGTTGTGGTGGCTACATGTCTGGATGTGTTTGTTAGTTCTATTTGTGCCACTGCCTAGCTGTAGTTGTAGTTGTGTTTGTACATGTGTTGGCACAGTTGGATGTGACTTTTTTGATGGCATGTGTTGTGTTTATCTGACTGACATACACATTTTGGGATGATTCTGTTCTGGTTGCTGTGTAATTGCTATGAGTGCATGGTTTGACTCTCCCTTGACAGTGATGTGTGTGTTTTGTGGCAGTATATTGTGTACATTTGTTGTGTACTCACCAGGCTCTGGGATGTCCTCTAGTCCATATACGCTCACTGGCGGAAGGATGGCCCGCACCTTCTCCTCCCAGGGCCTGAGGTATATTGGCTTGGCAGGAGGGCCACTGCCGGTGTATTGGCTGTTGATGTAGTCTTTCTTCAGCAGGTCCCGTACCCTCCTGCGCACGTCATACCACCTGTTCTGGATGTCGCTCTTTGTGCGCCGACATGGTGATTGTGCGTTCACCCTGTTGATGATCCTCTCCCACATCTTGGTTTTCTGGGAGATGGGGGTCTGTTGGACCAGTGTGCCAAACAGCTGTGGCTCTACCCTGAGGATCTCGTCTACCATGACTTCCAATTCACAATCTAGGAACTTGGGATTCTTCTTGGGGGGCATGGTGATGGGTGGTGATGGTGAGTGATGTGTGTGTTGGTGTGCAGGTGAGGGTGTGTGAGTGTGTGTTTTGCTGGGTGTATGTGAGGTAGGTATTTGTTGGTGTGCTGCTGGTGTGTGGCTTGTGTGAGGGATGAGCTGTGGGTGTGTGGTTGCTTTCTCTTGGGTGCTGGCAGTGGAATGGCATTTGCAAAGGCTCATGGTTGTGATTTGTGTCCTTTATATAGGTGGAGTTGTGGGTGTGTCTTTGTTCTCTGTCCCCACCCCCCAGTATTTATTGGCTTGGTAATTGCTTGTTTGGCCTTTTTTGGGTGATTTTTCCTTTGTACTGTCTGTGTATGTTGGAAACGTTCTTGTGACCGAGTCGGACCCTGCATTTGTCTCGTACGGTCTTCTCCGTTTCGTTCACGCTGTGTTTGTGCAGTTTTCTATGCTGCGTACGCGTCGGTCGCGGTGTTTTGTGTTGCTTCGGCTCGGTTTTGTATGCGTGTCGGTCGTGCGGCTTGGCCTCCGTCCGACTCGCTCGTGGTTTTCGCGCCTTGCATCGTACTTTGCGGTTTGGAGTTCGCGTGTACGTTTCGGTCGGATTTGTTCCGGGTGCGTGTCGGTCGGTTCGATTCGCGTGTCTTTCCGGCCGGATTGCTGTTTTCCGTGCGGCTCGGTCGGTCGACTTGGTTTCGGTACGTGTCGGTCAGATTTTTCACGCCTTGCATCGTACTTGTCGTGTCGGGCGCCACAGGTACGTGTCGGTCGGTATTATTTCCGGATCCGAGTCGGTCGGTGCTTTTTCCGGCCCGAATCGGAATCGACCCCTATGTGGTTGTAGTGTATATTTTTACAAAAAATAATATTTAAAATTTAATTCATTATTATTAATATTTATAAATTACAAGGTTAAATAATGCAGTATTAATAATGTACAATAATAATTTATACATTAAATTATGAAAATATGATTGCAATACGTATAAAAATGTATTAATCTGTAATTTTTAATATAAAATATAAATTTATAAAATAGTCAACAATCTATTATTTTAATATTAAGTATTATGTTTAGTATATAAATTAAATATTATTGAAATGTAAATTATAATATTTATAAACAAATATTGTTATAAAAAAATTAAATTTAAAGAAAATATTTTATAATATTAAAAATTAAAACGAAAATATAATATATACTGTACTAAATATTAATAGCAATAATTAAATATTTAAATTGTAATGTAGAGTACAGTTAGTGATATTATATTATTTGTATTGTGATTAGAAAATTAGATATGTTTAGTGTTTGGCTAATTATTTGACTTTAAAGTAATTAGAGTGGGTAGAGTAAATTAATTAAGTTTCGTGTCCAGCACCTACCCAGATAAAATTGGAAACTGGAATGGGAATAGTAAATTAATTAAGTTTAGTGTCCAGCACCTACCCAGAATAAATACTAACTGGAGTGGGAATAGTAAATTAATTTAGTTTAGTGTCCAGCACCTACCCAGAATTAATATTAACTGGAGTGGGAATAGTAAATTAATTAAGTTTAGTGTCCAGCACCTACCCTGAATAAATTCTAATTGGAGTGGGAATAGTCAATTAATTTATTTAGTGTCCAGCACCTACCCACAATTAATACTAACTGGAGTGGGAATAGTAAATTTATTAAGTTTAGTGTCCAACACCTACTCTAAATTAATTCTAACTGGAGTGGGAATAGTAAATTATTTAAATTTAGTGCGCAGCACCTACCCAGATTAAATGCTAACTGGAGTGGGAATAGTAAATTAATTAAGTTTAGTGTCCAGCACCTACCCTGATTTAATGTTAACTGGAGTGGGAATAGTAAATTAATTAAGTTTAGTGTCCAGCACCTACCCAGATTAAATGCTAACTGGAGTTGGAATAGTAAATGAATTAAGTTTAGTGTCCAGCACCTACTCAGAATAAATACTAACTGGAGTGGGAATAGTAAATTAATTTAGTTTAGTGTCCAGCACCTACCCAGAATTAATACTAACTGGAGTGGGAATAGTAAATTAATTAAGTTTAGTGTCCAGCACCTATCCAAATTGAATGCTAACTGGAGTGGGAATAGTAAATGAATTAAGTTGAGTGTCCAGCACCTACTCAGAATAAATACTGACTGGAGTGGGAATAGTAAATTAATTTAGTTTAGTGTCCAGCACCTACCCAGAATTAATACTAACTGGAGTGGGAATAGTAAATTAATTAAGTTTAGTGACCAGCACCTACCCAGAATAAAAACTAACTGGAGTGGGAATAGTAAATTAATTTAGTTTAGTGTCCAGCACCTACCCAGAATTAATACTAACTGGAGTGGGAATAGTAAAATAATTAAGTTTAGTGTCCAGCACCTAACAAGATTAAATGCTAACTGGAGTAGGAATAGTAAATGAATTAAGTTTAGTGTCCAGCACCTACCCAGAATAAATACTAACTGGAGTGGGAATAGTAAATTAATTTAGTTTAGTGTCCAGCACCTACCCAGAATTAATACTAATTGGAGTGGGAATAGTAAATTAATTAAGTTTAGTGTCCAGCTCCTACTCTGAATTAATATTAATTGGAGTGGGAATAGTGAATTAATTTAGTTTAGTGTCCAGCACCTACCCAGAATTAATACTAATTGGAGTGGGAATAGTAATTTAGATATGTATGTATTATTTTGTAACCTTAAACAACTAATATAGTTTGTAGTACTAATGTATTTTAATTATGACATAGTTAGAAATGAAAAAATATAACTTTAGATAGAAAGTTACTTAAAAATATTATTTAATACAATACATTTAATTAAAACATAATTTTTAACATTAAATTCAATATTAATAAAATGATACACAAAAAAATAGACATTTCATTTTTTTATTGATGTTTATTTATTGTAAATTATTTTCTAATGAACAAAAAATCTATATTTTATTAAGTTCATATAATATAAAACAAGAGATATAGGGACAAAATCATATTTATTTTACACACACAAAATATTTTGTACATATGTATATTTTTACATTTGATAAATATGTAAACAATATTTTTTAACATTGGTAAATTTTTTAATACACTTATGTGAACTTTGTAATATTATATGATGTACTTTTACATTTGTTTAGAAGCATTTGAGAAAATAATATAATTATTAATAACAGTTGTTCAGTTTAATTTTGTATTTTGAACATTTGTTATTTAGACTCCTATTATGATGGAGGGCGGATCGTCACCACCGGGCCGGCGGTGGCGATCCGCCCGCCATCTGTACCTGATTTGCCCCCCACCATATTAGTATGGCGGGGATACCGCGGCGGACGGAATGACCGTCTGCCGCTTTTCCGCCGGCAGGCAATCGTTACAATTGCCTGCCGTGCGGATCTGGGGCATAATATGGTGGCGGTGCCGAGCACGCACTGCCATCCATATTATGATGTGCAAATTTAAAGGCCTTTCCACGGCGGCGATGCCGCCATGGAAAGGCCGGCGTAAATTGCTTTGGGGGCCCGTTACGGGCCCCCGGGGGATGTAGGGGTCTGGGGGGCTGCACTTGGGGGGTACCTATGGTACCCCCCTACATTGCCATACACAAGGTGGCAGGCACGGCGGTGGCGGTCCTTCCGCCATCATAATGAGCCCCTTAGTGTTGATTTCTGAAGGTGTCTCCATATACACTGATTGAAATGATAGTAGGAACCCTGAATTGATGTGTGTGGGTAGGATTTTAGAATTGCAATTATCATTGCCTGTTCAAAATCAATAATTATTTTCTGTGGAAAATAATTATTTGTTTCTTGTTTAATTTTATTTAGTATTTCCATATATGTGGAATTTTGTTTATTAGGTAGTAAGGCGTAGATAAAAGGGATGTTGGTGTTTTGATATATGGCATGGATAGTATATAATTGATAGAATGGTTTGGGACAAATCTTAAAAGTCCCATCCATCATCCATGTTTCTGACTGTTGTAGTTTGATTAAATTATTTGCGGTTCTAAACATAATTATTCTTTTTCTTTACATTTGTTGTCCATAAGAACAAAGGCTTCTTCGTTATGAGTTATAGCTAGTTCTGTGGGAATTTCTACCTCTTCAAATGTTTTTGGGGCAGGTGTGATGGTAGTTGTGGCTTTTTTTGTTCGAGCTATAGTCATTTTTAATGAAGAAATAGAGGGCATTTGGCCACTAGCATGTTTGGGTACTTTGGGCAGCAATTGTTTAAGTATTTCAGTGGTAGGTTTCTGTGAGCTTGTGCTAGCTTCTTTAATGTTGTCTAGGGCACTCCTCACCTCTATTTCTGTAACATTTGGGGGGTGGTTATGCTCCCTTGTATACAAAACAGTTGTTTCTCTAGTTGTTGCCCTCCCATAACACTTATTCGAATAGTACTTGCTACATTACCAATTTAGTTTAAGTCCAATTTGCTTTTCCTGGGTACAGACATACCCCATGTAACATAGCAAGAACTTTCCTTTCTGGGAAGTGATATATTGGGCGCCTTCTGTCATTGTTGTGTTTTAAATGCTACGAAAAATGTATATGAAAATTAATAAAACCAATAATGTACAGGTTTTTACTTAATACATACACATTGTTATTAATATACTTACGATGTCGATTTTGAGCTCGTTTTCAATGTAGATGTCCTTTGTTTGTTAGTTGAATTCTGTTTTATTGCTGATGTTTCTGTTGGTAGAATAAAACATATTTTAAATCATTTTGTTCAATTGTATATGGGGTGGGGTGGGGGTTTGGGATGAAGTTGGCGTTTGGTTGGGTGTTTTAGATAATTTTTAAAATGCTTTTTGCTGAATACTTACTTTATTTGTTAGATGATTTTAGAAGGTTGTCTGGAATTGTTGGAATGTTTTGAGAATTATCTGTAGAGGAGACATAAATTGCAAAAAGATATGTATGAATTATTTGTGCATGATAAATAGTAGTTTTAGAAGATTAGCAATACTATAAAATTATAAATGATATTTAACTTACTTTTTGAAGTATGAGATATTTTTTTTTTTTATGAAGTCCTTGCTTCTGGCAGAAATCCGGCAGAGTTCCGTCTTCTTTATTCTTTTTGGTTTAGGGTGTAAAATAAGAATAATTTTTCGTTCTTTATATAGTGTTCAATTAATTGTTTGGTTAACGCTATTGGTTTATTTTTATATTGTGTGTATTTCATTGGTTGATCTTCATTGTTTTAATCATTTTGGTAGTTGTTTTCCATATATGGAAAAAGCTAATTAATAGTCAGTTACTGTTTTTTTTTTTTTTTAAATAGGTTGAATGATTTAAATGTGTATTATATTATATGTGATGTTACATAATGTGTGTATATTATTAAAATATAAAATGTAAAGAGGAATTAATAGTGTATTTATGATTTATTGTTGTATAATATGTGTTACTATTTTTTAAATTAATTGTATTTCATTTATTTTGTATGCAGTGTCTGTTTATTTATTTAAATATATTTATGGTGTTAAGTTTTGTTTGTTTTCTCTGTTTTTTAGTTGTGGATATTTTTTTTAAAACTATATTATTGCTGTCTATAATTTTGTGATCGATATTTTGGACATGTGTATATTTTTAAATGATGTTCGATATTTTAAATGACGGTATTTATGTGTTCGATAATAGTGTTATTGATGTTAATGTTTAACGATATTTTGGTGTTGATAATAGTGTATTTTTTTTATTAAGTATAGGGTATCGATATTAGTGTAGTTGATATTTTTGTGTCGATAAAAAAGTAGGTCGATATTGTGTCTGTCGATATTATGTCAGTGATTCATAAATAACGGGTTATTCTTACCCATTGTAATAGTTCTCAATTTACAGAACTCAAGGAATAAGTGTCTGAGTTGCCTTGCCATATTTTACACTTGCTGTGGCCTGCAGATCACCAGATTTCCCAGTGGCGAATGCTCACACAGTTTAAACTAGCTGGGAACAGAATGGAAATCTGGTTCAATCAGTGGTCACAAATGCTGTTCTAGATTTACATCTGTAGAGCATGATGTTTGAGGCCCTTGGATAAGATTTGATTACCTCAGATTACTTACAACTAATTTTTCTAAGGGTAACAGAGCTATCTAACTCCACACAGCCAGTACTTGATCTCCTCCTGCCAGCAGGCAACTTCGTACGTCTGGACCCGTAGGGGAAGCCAGGAAGAAGGATCATCAATCCAATGCAAATCTCTATAGAATAATCAATTTCCCACCTTTCAATGCTTATCTAATTAGGTATCACATCTTGAAAGGACATCTATTATTTTCCAACTCATCTACCACGTTTACCACCCGCAAGTCATCAACACCACTTTTGATGAACAGGTTGTGGAATATTAAGTAGAGAACAAAAATTCTGCCACAAACATCTTCAAAGGTGACATCAGTCCACATTGGGGAGACAAGAATAAGTTGGAGATTCTATTTAGCTACTTTCTGATTTTCAAAAATGTTGTATATTACCCATATATGTGAAATGTTTGACTTTATACCATCTAATTGCCAAATGAACATCATAGCATGTGAAACTCCATTTCCAGTAGACTTGTCTGATCACTTCCTAGAACATTTTACTCTTTATTCTTCTTTCCACCGAAGTCTACTTTATTGAACAATCAAAGAAAACAGAGCTTTGAGTAACAACAAGTTTTTTCTGGAAATTAAAATCTCTACAGGTATTGAACTCCAGAGTGGAACATGACAGAACCATGATGATTGACCATTATAGTTCAATCAGGAATGAGGCAGAAGAAATACAAGCCTTCTCAATGGTTCTCCAAAGAATTACATGAAGAGTGGAAACATCTAAGAATGTGAAAGAGAATACAGGGACCATTCTCTCACATTTCAAATCCTATCCCTGCCAAGACTGTGAAAGATATCCACCTATCCTGCACCTAGCAATGGTGGTCAACACTTCCCTGAGTTAGGACGTACTTCATGATGTTGTGAAATTTGACAATTCACCTCATTACTCAAAAGCCTAGGAGCATTCCCAAAAGGTCTCAATCATTTCCATTGATATCTAATCATATTTTTTCCAGCTAATGTTCCAGAGAGCTGCTTCACAAAATAATCAACTCTTTTTGTCAAAGAAAATAACACAGTGAAAAATTGGGTTGTTAGTTGGCTGGGGTGTGAGCCCTGGTCAAGCAACAGTCAAAATTCATTGCAGGGTGAACCATGGAAAAACAAAATCAAATTAACCTGTGCTTTAACATGGGTAGGATGGCACAAAAGCAGTCAGACTTAACTTAGAGGCAATTTGTAACCTATTTATGCAGCACACAAACAGTAATAACACAAGAAAAATCCAAAACCAAGCAAAGGAGTGCGGTTTGGATATAAGAAGTGGATTGGGCCTGGTCAGTGCTTACCTTCAGACTTACAAAGATTTCTGAAAAAAAAGTGTCTGAGAATGTAAAGTTGAGCGGGGCAAGGCTGCAGGAGGTGTCCGAAGAGGGAGCGGCGCCATTGTATAGTCTAGGTTTAGACTAAGGGGCCGATTCCGATTCGGGCCGGAAAACATACCGACCGACTCGGTACGGGAATGTTGTCCGACCGACACGTACCGGCGCTTCCCGATCCGCGTAGTACGATGAAATGCATGGGAATCACGACCGACTCGTACGGAACACAAGCCGAACGACCAAACCGCACGGAAACCAGCCATCCGGCCGGGAAACTACACGAATCGAACCGACCGACACGCACCAGGAATGAACCCGACAGAAACATACCCGCGAACTCCGACCCGCGCAGTACGATGCAATGCGTGTAAAACCAGACCGAGTCGCACGGAGCCCAAGCCGTACGACCAACACGCATACAAAACCCAGCCGAAGCAACCCAATACTCCGCGACCGACGTGTACGCCGCACATGAAGCCCATCAGGAACACAGCTTGAAAGACTCGGAGAAGCCCGCACGAGCCAACTGCAGCATCCTACTCGGTCCGAAGAACGTCTCCTACATGCATAAAAAACACAAAGGAAAAAATACAAAAAAAAGGGCCAAACAAGCAATGACAAAGTCAATAAATACAGGGGGAAAAAAACATGGAACAAGGACACACCCCCAACTCCACCCATATAAAGGCCACAAATCCCTACCATGATCCTTTCCAAATTCAACTGACCTGCCAGCACAGAACACCATCAGACAGCAACCACAGACACACTCACAACTCATCCATCACACAAGCCACACACCATTAGCACCTCACAAATAGCACCCTCACATACACCCAGCAAAACTGACACTCACCCACCCTCACTTGCACACTCACACACACATCAATCCCCACCACCACCCATCACCATGCCCCCAAAGAAGAATCCAAAGTTCCTAGACAGTGAATTGGAAGTCCTGGTAGATGAGATCCTCAGGGTAGAGCCACAGTTGTTTGGTACATTGGTCCAACAGACCCCCATGTCGCAGAAAACCAAGATGTGGGAGAGGATCGTCGACAGGGTGAACGCACAATCACCATGTTTGCGCACAAAGGAAGACATCCAGAACAGGTGGTATGATGTGTGCAGGAGGGTCAAGGACCTACTAAAGACGGATTATGCCTTGAGTAATCGCACCAGCAGTGGCCCTCCTGCCAAACCAGTATACCTCAGGCCCTGGGAGGAGAAGGTGCGGGCCATCCTAACACCAGTGAGCGTATATGGACTATCAAACATCCCAGAGCCTGGTGAGTACACAACCAATATACCCAATATTGTGTGACAATACACACACATCACTGTCAAGGGGATAGTCAAACCATGCACCCTTAGCAAATCCACAGCAACCAAAAGATAATCATCCCAAGATGTGTATGTTAGTTAGATAAACACAATACATGCCATCTCATAGTGATATGTAACTGTGTCATGACTTGTACAAACCTAACAACAAATAGAGCAAGGCAGTGGCACAAATCTAACCAACAAACACAGTCAGATATTTTGCCACCACTAGAACACCACCTCACAGGGAAGCTCACTGAAAGGAAGGAATTCTGTGTATGCTGGTGAAGTGAGTGAGGCCAATAGCATGATGGGAGTTGTAGTCACAGATATTGGTCACCCTCACAATTGGCCCATAAACACCACCCTGAACCATGCTCACATCACAGGGAGTGGAAAAGAACTGACAAGATGGCTGACACTGGGTACTGCTGTGGGGAGCACAAGGCCCTGCTGGGAACTGTGCACCAACAAACAACAGGACCACACTGTCAGCCATCTTGCCATTGCTGTCACACTCACACACAGTGAAGTTGACTCAAAAGGAAGGAAGTATGGGCATGCTGGGAAGGGGGGTGTAGGCAATAGCATGATGGGAGTGGTAGTCACAGATATTGGTCACCCTCACAATTGGCCCATCAACACCACTCTGAACCATGCTCACATCACAGGGAGTGGAAAAGAACTGACAAGATGGCTGACACTGGGTACTGCTGTGGGGAGCACAAGGCCCTGCTGGGAACTGTGCAACAACCAACAGCAGGACACCACTGACTGACATCCTGAAAGCCAACTTGCACTCCCTGAAATGGAAGCACGTTCCATGGTGGGATATCTGGCTGGGTGGGAAGGAGGACTGACAGCTCTAACCATAGTCACAAGCAGCTTTTCTCACACACCCCCTTAACACAAACTCCACACAACTCACCTGGGAGAATGCAATGCCTCACACTCTAATTAAATATCCCATAAAGAACAACCACACTGGGTTATGCTGTGTGAAGCACAGGGACACTTTTGGGACTTGTAGCCAAACAAACGCCAGGACAACACTGTCAGCCATCCTGTCAGCACAGGCACACTACCCCACAGGGAAGCAGAGTCAAAAGGAAGGAAGTATGGGCTTGCTGGGAAGGGGGTGTAGGCAATAGCATGATGGGAGTGGTAGTCACAGCTCAACATCCCCCACCCACATGGCCCAGTAAGCTCACACTGAAGCATGCACACCTCACAGGGAGTGAAAAGCCACTTCTAAGATGTCTGACAATGGTGCTCTGTTGTGGGGAGTACCAGGCCCTGCTGGGAACTGGGCACCAACCAACAGCAGGACACCACTGACTGACATCCTGAGAGTTAACCTGCACCCACTGCAAGGGTGGCATGCTTCATGGTGGGATAACTGGGCTGGGGGAGAAGGAGGTCCGGATGTCAACCAAATACCACCAATGCTGGTCATGCACACACTTCAACATCCACATTGAAATGCATCAGATTGGCAGGACAATGAGCCACACCAATATCAACCTCTGACTGTGACAACTTAGGACAATGCAATGTACAGGGCCGCATCCAGAGGTACAGTCACAACTGTCATGTGTTTGAACCATTGATGCCTGCAGAATCATAACATACATCGTGTGTCTCTTCCAAAAACAGGTGATGATGGGGACACAGCAGCAGATGAGGAGGAGTCCCTGTCCCAGGCTCCGGTGGCCCCTGAGCTCTCTGGTGTGGAACAGCCTCTGCCCTCATCGGATGGCGAAGACCAACCTGGCACCTCCGGTGTGAGTCATCATGCAGCACCAGCAGGACCACCATCTGCACCCCCTGCACCCATTCCTCCAACATCTGCCAACACACAGACCACCCCCGCCGACACGTACAGACCAAGGACACTCAATGACAACAGCACAGGGACCCCAGCCAACACTGAAGCAACGGACAACAACCCCAGTACCAACCCCCAAGGGGACCTAGGGTCACCTGTGTGTGCCACCGCAGGTCCCGCACGTGTCGCCAGGGGTGGTGGGGGGGTGGTAGGCAGAGGTCGCTGTTTGCAGAGGGGACTGAACTGCATGATGACCCACAACTGGCACGCATTGCTGATGCATACCAGAATAGCACCGGAGAGGTGGGCCAGGTAGTGGGGATCCTCAAGGACATTCAACAGCAGCAGGCTGCCCATCATGCCCGCTTGGACTCCCACATGTCCCGTGTGGAGACACACATGTCCCGTGTGGAGACACACATGTCTGGCACGGAGTCCAAGTGGGACACATTGGAAGAACTGACAGCGGTGCAGAGGGACATATTGACATGCCTCCGCCAGATTAGCACCAACATGTCCACACCTCCCTGTGTGCCCACAACATCTGGTGCCGCAACAACTGCAACTGCCACAGGGAGGGAGGATGACTCTGGTGGAGAGTCCTCTGCACCGCAGCGGCCTGCACGTGAGGGTCCCCCAGAAAGAAGAGGGGTCGTCCGAGGAAGGACAACTGAGAGGCCGATGTCCATGTACATCCCCCAGGAACCCAACACCTGTTCTGGAAATTCTCCTTTGTGTGCAAACTGTTCACCCTGTCGAATGCAACCCAACTCTCCCACATGACATGGGGAGTTTAATTTGGACTAATGTATCAGATGACTGTGGACTTTACTCAGGACATTTCTGCTACCAACACTTCCAACTCATCTGGGAACTTTGGATTCCAATCCCAATGTACAGCACCCACCATCCTGTGCACTATCCTCACACATTTATGTAAATAAACTCACTAATACACCATACTTGCCTCTGTTGTGATTACAACGTTGTTTTTGTCATGGAGATGATGATCTGCTAAATGACACTGTGCATGCTAACTGCTACCGCAAGTTCAACACCGTCATGTGAGTGATGGCGACGTGACACATATGAGGGAGACACACCACTAAGGCTACACAACATATACACACCAGGGCCATCTGACTCATCGCCTACACTGATGTTGCCAGGAAATACAGTGGAATGCACAGACACCACACCTATTCAGAGTCTGTGTTAACTAGCCCACAGGTGCAGTAAGCAAATGTCAGTCAGATGTGTGACCACAGACAACGCACATCCCAAAGAGAAGCACAGGTTCATTACACATTTGCAACATGTTGTTTCCACTACAAATGAAAGGTAATCCCACGTGGCAGTGGCCACACAGTCAACAAGTGTAGAAGAAATAAAGTCCAGGGGTGTGTGGCACATCACCTGTAGGGAAACGACTGCTTCCACCCTGAAAGCTGAATCATGGTGTCGGGGGATCCGAGTTGACCAAACAGCTCTGAAAGTACCCTGTGAAGGACAGACATGACACACAGTCAAAAGCACTGAAGAACAGGACAGAACTGCAATACTCATGCCCAATACATGTCACAAGATACCTACACAAAACCAAGTTAGCATGTCAACACTGTTGGGGAGTACAGACTACCTGTAAGGACACATCGCTGCATGCATCCAGTCAAGTAGCACATGGCCACACTCAAACAGCACCAGAGCACCACCAACACATATCATGCAAACTCACATCATTGACATGGCATCTCTGGATACTCACATTCAGCTGAAGAAGTTGGTGATGAGCTATGTGCGGACATCACCCTCATCACCATCATCATCACTGGCATCGTGGCCCAGGCCAGGATCCTCCACAGGTGGCGGATGTTGGTCATCGTCATCCAGGATGAGAGTCAACTCCTTGCGCACTGCCAGGTTGTGTAGCATGCAGCAGACGATGACAATCTTGCACACCTTTGCTGGGGCATATGGGAGGGCCCCTCCTGTCTTGTCTAGGCAGCGAAAGCGGCTCTTCAGGAGACCAAATGTCCGCTCGATCATTCTCCTGGTCCGAACATGTGCCTCATTGTAGCGCATCTGGGCTGGTGTCACAGTGTTCCTGAGGGGTGTCAGCAACCACGGCATGTTGGGGTATCCGGAGTCACCTACATACAGACAATTGCACATTAGCTGAGTTGGATAAGAGGGTGGAATACAACATTGCAGAACACACACAATGGTACAAAGTCAGTACACACCGACAAGCCAGGCACGCTGGTTCTGCATCTGTGACATCATCCTCGGGATGTGACTACTCCTCATCACGTAGGCATTGTGTGCAGAACCGGGGAAACGGGCACACACATGTGAGATGCTCATATCTGCAAGACATACCACCAGAGCATTGATCGAATGGTAAGGTTTCCTGTTCCTGTATGCCTGCTCATGTGCCTGTGGTGGTACCAAAGCCACATGTGTCCCATCAATGGAGTCAATGGCATGTGGCATCCTCCCCAGGGCATAGAAGTCACTCTTGACGTCAGTGAGTTGTTGACGTTTAGGGAAATAGATGTACTGGTTCAGGTATCTCAACATTGCCTCCAAAACATCGCGTAGCACACGGCTGAACATGGTCTGTGACATCCCACCAGCAGACGGCACAGTGTGTTGAAAGGTACCGGTGGCAAAGAAGTGTAGGGCTGCCATCACCTTCACCTTGGGGGTCAGTGCTGTAGGGTATGGCTGGCCAGGTTGCAAATGTGGGGCCAACCGCACCGCCAATTCCTCAATCAGCGGCCTGTTGAAGCGGTACCATCGGATGCAGTCACGTTCAACCATGGTTGCAAGGTCAGGGAATGGTCTATGGACAGCTGGTGCCCTGCAGTGCATAGGTGAAGAAAGAAAGATTGTCAGTCACCCCACATATGTGGCATTGACCATACTCAATATCACATGATACATCATTATGAGACACAAGTACCTGATGTGTTTGCCGTTCTGTATGGACATATATGGCACCTACATGGCCAACATCTAACATCACAGTTCAACATGTGTTGACAACAAGTTCCAGGTTGTGCTATGTGAAATCATTAGGCTGTGTCACAGTACCCATGTACTGCTGTCACGTTCCAAACACACACCACAGTGACATGTGAGGACAGATTTGCCACAGGCATCACAGCTCATTGACAGGTAGATTCCCAGGGACCCTGTATTGCCACATGGACACTGGCATGACATGGCATATCATGTACACGTCAGCAAAACAACCATGACTCCCACAGGTAGTGGCCCCTGTTGCCTCTGCAGGACAGACATGGACGTCTGTGACACACACACGCACAACATCAAAGTCCATGCACAAACAACATGGATGTGGAGACTGTCTCCCATTGTGCACATGGAATCAGAGACATCTGAAACACAACATGCACACAGACTGTGGAGGGCCATCTCTATTGTGGCAATGGGTCACCCTGTGACGTACATACCTTCCCACATGGGACTCAGGGTGTATGTGACATGACATACACATACACAACCTGGAAATGTGACCATGCCACATGCTCTGAACTGAACAGTTGCACATCACAGTGGTCATGTGCACAACACACAAAGGATTCTGTCCACATGAACACGTGCACAGCCTGGGAGTGGCTGCCCCCAAGTGCCACCCAAAAAACCACATGTTGACCCCCATACACACACAGGTAATGCAGCCTTACATGCCTTAGGAAACAGTGTGGCCAGGCTGTGGTGTTGTAGGTGTGCCCCTGAGTCCCTGGCAAGTAAATGTGGCTGGCATACGTTCACCAGTGACAACCATGGTGACATATGCGAGTGACTTGTACAGGGACGCGTCGTACAGCAATGGACCGATCCGGGTGCACGCTTTGGCCATTGCATATGATGTGGACGGATGCGTGTTGTCATCCGAAATACGCGTTGTACAGCAATGGACCGATCGGTGCGCACGCATTGGCCATTGCATATGATGGGGACGGATGCGTGTTGTCATCCGAAATACGCGTTGTACAGCAATGGACCGAACGGTGCGCACGCATTGGCCATTGCATATGATGTGGACGGATGCGTGTTGTCATCCGAAATACGCGTTGTACAGCAATGGACCGATCGGTGCGCACGCATTGGCCATTGCATATGATGTGGACGGATGCGTGTTGTCATCCGAAATACGCGTTGTACAGCAATGGACCGATCGGTGCGCACGCATTGGCCATTGCATATGATGTGGACGGATGCGTGTTGTCATCCGAAATACGCGTTGTACAGCAATGGACCGATCGGTGCGCACACATTGGCCATTGCGTATGATGTGGACGGATGCGTGTTGTTTTTCGAAATACGCGTCGTACAGCAATGGACCGATCGGTGCGCACGCATTGGCCATTGCGTATGATGTGGACGGATGCGTGTTGTTTTTCGAAATACGCGTCGTACAGCAATAGACCGATCGGTGCACACGCATTGGCCATTGCATATGATGTGGACGGATGCGTGTTGTTTTTCGAAATACGCGTCGAACAGCAATGGACCGATCAGTGCGCACGCATTGGCCATTGCATATGATGTGGACGGATGCGTGTTGTTTTTCGAAAGACGTGTCCTACAGCAATGGTCCGATCGGTGCACACGCATTGGCTATGGCCTGACATGGAAACGGACGCGTTTTCGAAGCTTAAACGAGTCGGATGCAGTGAATTCAGTTGGCCACCCACAACAATGTTGCAAATTCATGGGTGTCATGAAGTTGAACTTTTGAAGGATGCTGTGGGCGTGTATAAGTGGTGCAATTCCATGGATTGGCCAGATTCAGAAGATGCAAACGACTTGGACCTATGACTTTGGACACATGGGACAGTATCTGCCTCTGCAGCACACATATAATGCTGGCTGTTCCCCTGAGAGCTCACTTGCCTGCACTACATGCTCCAGGACGACATCTGCCACCACCGCTGCTGTTGTCTCTGCATCCTCTGGCTACTGCAATGGCACGAACTGTGGATAGAGCCCCAGCCTTCAGCACTGAGGAGAACCAGGCCCTGCTGGACAGCCTCTTTCCACAGTACAGCAAGCTGTATGGGAAACCAGGGGAGCAGGTGAGTGTGCTGTCCACTGCCTTACTAATTGTGCATGTTGTCTGACTAGCAAGACGTACAGTGTGTACACCAGCATGCTCACTGAGTAGTTGTCACCCCCCCCAAAGTGTGTAGTCACATGCACTGAACAGGTATAGTGCAGTAACAGTGCATTACAACAAGGTTTGACTTTCCAGGCAATGATACCATTTAGTAACTACTGGCAAACTGTTCATAGCCATGGTTGCACTACCTGTGTAGATCATATGCCCCTGTGATTGAGACATGTATATCCATCTGTGTGATGCATGGAAATGTTGCATGTGTAGTAATGGCCTTTTCACTTTGTCATCCTCACAGGTTGATGCCCACCAAAAGCAGGAGATCTGGCTGACCATCGTCCGGGCAGTACGACCTGTGGGGGTCTACAGGCGCAGGATCCGCAACTGCCAGAAGAGGTGGCAGGACCTTCGGGGCTGGACCCGGAGGATCGCAAGGGTCCAGCTGAAGCTGTCACCTCCTCGCAGGAGGGGCGGACACCGGACCCTGACCCCCACATGCTCCGGATCCTGGCGGTGGTCTTCCCTGACCTGGATGGGCAGCTGAAGGCCAGACAGCAGCAAGGAGGGGGTAAGTGCTAGCCTCAACTGTGTACTATGACTGACATGCTCTATGCACTCCTTTAGCCTAGTTCCACTTCCACAGTACAACTGTCATGTCGTCCTGGACTCATGTCCCTCACTTGTGTCATGACCCCTCCTCATCTGATACACAGGTGTGGCCCTTACAGTCTGTGACTTAGGTCACTTGGGTACTGTGTACTTGCAGTTACCTGTGGTTCAAGTTGGGGACAGCATCAGTTACAGGAACTTTGTGGTGGGCTGCATGGGGGTACAATTGCTCACATTGCCTGTGATCTGACATGTACTCTGGGTATGGCTTTAATATGTGTTCCAATTGCTGCTCTGACTCACCACATGTCTGGGGTATGTGCCACACACCCATGCTGCTGCAGAGACCAAGGTAGGAGCCTCAGAAGTATGTACATCATGTGTGTGACACATGCATAGCCACCTGCCTAGTGATCAGGGTAATACCATGTTGCACATGGACCAGGACTGTAATGCCTACTCCGTACATCGAAGGCACTCTGTTCTCCTACTCCCGTGTGTCAGCATACATATTGGTCATTGTGAAGAGGGCACTCAGGTGTATGCCTCTGTGTCACCGTGGTGTGGCCTTGCTATTTGGACTCCTGGAGTGTTTAACAATTTGGGGTGGCCAGCCATCTGAGTTGTGACTATGGGATCTGCACATAGGTCAATGCATAGGTCTCTGATCCCTTGACTGTGCACAATGTTGTATGAAACATTGAGGTGCAGGCAGCTTTGGTTCATTCTCATCAGACGGTGAAGTGCTCATGTGTTTGGATTTGTGTTTGCAGTCACTCAAATGTCTCATTTGATTGACGTGGGATCATCTCAGTCCTCATGATGTGGGTGGCCAGGGGTGCACATGTGCACCTGTCAGCTACAGGGCTTACCTTTCTAAAACTCCCCTGATTGTGACACAGTGCAGACTGGTGTTGTGTGTATGCACTGCCCCTGTGACAGGAGACAGTTATGACTGACTTGCCAGACAGGCCTGTGCCATGACATTCCAATCGCAAAGGGTGATCCAGCAGTGGTGTGATATGTCCTGCATGCACACCATTGTTGCATTGTCTATCAGGACATGAGGACATCATTGTGTCTGGTGATGGAAGCAAAACCCGCATATCAACAGAGACTTTGCCCATCACTTTTCCTGACACATGTACTGAGTCAGTGGCAGGAGATGGCATGTGTTTGGAGTGACACATTTCCATTTATTCTCTTGGATGTCCAACAACTGTGTATGTGGTGCATGTGTGCACATATGATTAGTCGCATACAACAGGCAGCAGACAGATGGGTGCATGTACAGGTAGGATATGTGTGGCATGACTGACTGTCAGGCAGACAATGGGCTTCTTCAAATCAGTGTCAGCACTCATTGCAATGTCTAGCAAATGATGGCAGGGCTTGCTCTGTGATGTGCTGTACTTACTGTGGTGTGTGTGGTCAGTACAGGTGACTAATGTTGCTCTGTTTATCATGATTGTTTGCAGATACATCCACAGCCACAGGAGGAGACAGCTCCATGGACCAAGAGGAGCGGCAGAGCCAGACTGGGTCCACTGCGAGGGACCCAGTGGCACGGAGGGTGAGGTGTGCCACACTGAGGCGACCTCAGCTACGACCACCTCGGCTGGGGAAAACAGCACTTCCAGTGAGGACTCCCTTGCGGAGGCGGGTGTCAGCAGACCAGAGGCAACGGCAAGCAAGTCTGTCCCCGCCACCACCACCATCTCCACCCTCCCATCTGCTCCCATCCCACATGTCCGTGGAGGCTCCCGTGTAGGGGAGCGTGTCTCCTTCATGCCAGGCACCGCACCCCCTGCCTCTGTCCCCCCTGCTGCCCTGAGTGTGGAGTCTGTGGACTTACTTAAGCAGATCCATGTAGGGCAGACATCAATGCTGAGTGTCCTTCATGCACACACGGGTCTTTTGACACAACTGGTGTCATTCATGGAGGGCATGTCATCTGGCATGTCTGCCCTACATCGGACCAATCAGTCCATGGCCTCCTCACTGACAGCAGCAGTGTCCCTCCTGCAACAGTCCCTCACCCCTCCTACCTCTGCCCCATCCACAATTCCCAGCACCCTACCTGTCCCAAGCACACACACACCGGCACCGGCACACACCAGCACAGACACAAGCAGCACACAGACACACAAGCCAAAATCCAGACGCACACGTACGCACAGTCAGGGGACTGATACCTCACTCACAGGGGATGGGGCCCAGACACACACACATGCATCCACGAGCACTGCGCAGTCCTCAGATACCTCTCCCTCCAAAAGCCCTTCCCTTGCCTCACCTGCAACCCCCCCTCCCAGAAGCTCTTCCTCTGTGAGCTTGGCCTCTTCCCCACAGATACACCTGACACGAAGTCCAGGCGGAAGAGGCGACCACCACACACAGAGGGGAGTGCCCCTCACACCCGGACACCCTCCCCCAGGCACAGGCAGACAGAGGACCCCATTCAAAAGTCCCCCCAGACCAGGAAGGGCAAGACCCCACCACCACCACCACGCAGCTCCACCACACAGTCTCTCTCCTCCATCCCCCAGGCCACCACTGCACAGGTTCCACCGCCACACACTGACCCAGGTTCCCCCACACACCGATACCGCATCCCCAAACTGCTTAGGCCCTCCCCCCCTACCACTTGCTCTTCCACCCCCAAACCAGACGCTCTGCCTGTTTGTGCCACTAGTGTGGAGACCGGGTCCCCCCCCTCTGTCCTGCCCACCTCATCTGCCCCCCTTCCACTCCCTTGGAGTTATGCACTGCAGTGGAGTCCACAACCACCCCGTCTGACTCGGGCACTGCAGTGGGGACCCAGTCCACTCCATCTGACTGTCCCACTGCAGTGGTTGCAGCACCCACACCATCTGAGTTGTGCCCTACAGTGGTGCCAGACCCCACTGAGTCAGACACCTCCACTGCAGTTGCTGGTGACACTCCTGCACCCACCACCCCTTCACTGCCTCCTTCTGGCATCCCCTGATCCTGTCCCTGCGGTGCCTGGCCTGCCCCTTGCATGCCCCTCCGAGGGGGATGTCCCCTGTCCGTACCAGTGCAGGCAAGCAATGGGTGACAAGTTGTCATGTATCACCCTGTTGGGACTGTGTATTTGGACTGTCCATTGGCCTTAGTTTCTTTTGGACTTCAAATTTTAATTTAACAATTGCTGAATAAAGCCTCTTTTCGTTTACTTGTGGTTTTTCTTTGGATGTACATGATGTAGATGAGTATCATCATGCATTTGAAGTTGTAATAGTGTTCAGATCAGGAAAATGAAGTGTTGCTGTGATGGACTCCATGTGGTCCATGGGATATGTGTCCTAATGTAGTCTGGATCTATAGCATCCTTTGCTGCAGTCTGAGGGTGTAATGTTCAGCATTTGACACAGGGATGTACGTTTTGCATTTGTAAATTAACATCTTTGGCTTACACTGATGCACATCTGGTGAGCTTACCACTGTTCAATGTTTCTATTTCCCTGACTGTGTGCCCATCTCCACTGGACATGCAGTTTAGCACATCAATGTTGAAGGACTCATCTGTGTATACAGTGCAACTTGCTTGACACGTGTTTAGGGTGTATGCAGATGACTGACTTGACACTCCTGTACCCAGGCTGATGTGAGCAGAGCCTTCAGTGTGTTGTAGTTGTTGACTCACTGACCGAGTGTTCTGCTGACATGTTTGAGTCGTGCACAGACAAGGTTTGGCACAGCGGACCTTCCACAGGAGTGGAGTGCCCTCATGGCAGTGTGTAATCCCGTGACATTGCCTGGGCCAGTGTTGTGTGTTGAGTGAGCATGTCTGTGTGTGTTCCCTTCCCTTTTCCTACACAGGCTGTGTCCCTAGGGATGTTCCTGTTTGTGATGCTTGCTGAGTTGTCCAGTGTTCATCCAGCATCTTGGACCTGGTTTCTCCGGGATGTGGGTGCATGGCAAACTAATGTTCGTCAGGTTGTCATCCCTAGTTGTCTTTGTTGTCAGGGCTGGGGATGTGGGCCAACGCAGATGGGACACAGTCAGGATTCCCCTTGGCACTTGTTGGTTACACAAGTCATGTAATTTACAGTTTGTGGTAGCTTTCAGTGATTGTGACACGTTGTGTGTGTGACTGCTGCCACTCCTCAGGGTCAGAGCTGCAATGTTGGAAGTTGTCTATGTGTGTTCTTTGTGGGTCACCTTGGCTTCTTCATTGGTGTGTGACTGTGGCCGGGATCCCATTGATTGGGGTGGATTTCACGTCATGCCCATGTACGGCGTACTGTGCAGTGTGTCAGACATTCACGAGTCTTGTTGACTGGCCATGTGTGATGGGTTTCGCACCTTAGTTCCCACCACCCCCCCTGGGATTGTCATGGGTGCATGTGCAATGTCACCAGTCCATGTGAACTTCACAGCTGCACATTGGTGGAGATCAAGGTGTGTGGTGTTGAGTGTGTGCAAATGTGAGTTGTTGCACGGCTAGACCCCTTCCCCCATATTGGCCTTGGCTGACAGGCCGTGCTGATTGATTTGTGCTTGTGTAGGTGTGATGGTAGTTAGTTGCTCAGGACACATGGCTGTGGTTCACAGTGTGAACGACATCTACCTTTGTCATCACAGTGGGATTATCATGCAGGCTAGTGTCACCAAAATGTGGGGTCCCTGGGAGTAGTGCTGTGGTGGGTCTGTCTCTTGCTGTGTTAGTTGCTGTTCCTACAAGCACTACTTTGCCACTGATGTGTTTGTTGTTGTGTGAGCAGGAATCATCCATGCTGTTTGGCAGTTGCAGCTTTTTCCGTGACAACACTTACCTTTTGGTCACTGTGATGATGGGGGTTTAGACCCCATTGCCACAATGTTCAAAATGTGCTTCAACTATGGGCCCCACACTTATCTTTTGGTCACTGTGATGATGGGGATTTAGACCCCATTGCCACAGTGGTCATGGTCTGCTTGCATTGTGGAGGCCACACACATTTATGTGTGACACATGTGATAGGGGGTCACATTGTAGGTTCAATGTCATGTTCAGTGTTGTAGGCATTTGACACAGACTACACACGCTTGTCATGATATTGGGGTGATGTCTTTTTCTGACATTCCTTATGTTGGAGTATGCTGGTTGTGTCATGCATTACCCGTCCTATGAGTGGGGATGGTAGTGGTGGTAGGCATCCAGGCCCCCCTGAGTAGGGGTGATGGTGGCGGTAGGCATCCAGGCCCCCCTGAGTAGTGGTGGTGTTAGTGGTAGGCATCCATCCCCCTATCAGTGGGGATGGTAGTAGTGACAGGCATCCAGGCCCCCCTGAGTAGGGGTGGTGGTAGTGGTAGGCATCCAGGCCCCCCTGAGTAGGGGTGGTGTTAGTGGTAGGCATCCATCCCCCTATGAGTGGGGATGGTAGTAGTGACAGGCATCCAGGCCCACATGAGTAGGGGTGGTGGTAGTGGTAGGCATCCAGGCTCCCCTGAGTAGGGGTGGTGTTAGTGGTAGGCATCCATCCCCCTATGAGTGGGGGTGGTAGTAGTGACATGCATCCAGGCCCCCATGAGTAGGGGTGGGGGTAGTGGTAGTGGTAGGCATCCATCCCCCTATGAGTGGGGATGGTAGTAGTGACAGGCATCCAGGCCCACATGAGTAGGGGTGGTGGTAGTGGTAGGCATCCAGGCCCCCCTGAGTAGGAGTGGTGTTACTGGTAGGCATCCATCCCCCTATGAGTGGGGATGGTAGTAGTGACAGGCATCCAGGCCCCCATGAGTAGGGGTGGTGGTCGTGGTAGGCATCCATCCCCCTATGAGTGGGGATGGTAGTAGTGACAGGCATCCAGGCCCCCCTGAGTAGGGGGGGTGGTAGTGGTAGGCATCCAGGCCCCCATGAGTAGGGGTGGTGGTAGTGGTAGGCATCCATCCCCCTATGAGTGGGGATGGTGTTAGTGGTAGGCATCCATCCCCCTATGAGTGGGGATGGTAGTTGTGACAGGCATCCAGGCCCCCATGAGTAGGGGTGGTGTTAGTGGTAGGCATCCATCCCCCTATGAGAGGGGATGGTAGTAGTGACAGGCATCCAGGCCCCCCTGAGTAGGGGTGGTATTAGTGGTAGGCATCCAGGCCCCCCTGAGTAGGGGTGGTGTTAGTGGTAGGCATCCATCCCCCTATGAGTGGGGATGGTAGTAGTGACAGGCATCCAGGCCCCCATGAGTAGGGGTGGTGGTCGTGGTAGGCATCCATCCCCCTATGAGTGGGGTTGGTAGTAGTGACAGGCACCCAGGCCCCCCTGAGTAGGGGTGGTGGTAGTGGTAGGCATCCAGGTCCCCATGAGTAGGGGTGGTGGTAGTGGTAGGCATCCATCCCCCTATGAGTGGGGATGGTAGTTGTGACAGGCATCCAGGCCCACATGAGTAGGGGTGGTGGTAGTGGCAGGCATCCAGGCCCCCCTGAGTAGGGGTGGTGTTAGTGGTAGGCATCCATCCCCCTATGAGAGGGGATGGTAGTAGTGACAGGCATCCAGGCCCCCCTGAGTAGGGGTGGTATTAGTGGTAGGCATCAAGGCCCCCTGAGTAGGGGTGGTGTTAGTGGTAGGCATCCATCCCCCTATGAGTGGGGATGGTAGTAGTGACAGGCATCCAGGCCCCCTGAGTAGGGGTGGTGGTAGTGGTAGGCATCCAGGCCCCCTGAGTAGGGGTGGTGGTAGTGGTAGGCATCCATCCCCCTATGAGTGGGGATGGTAGTAGTGACAGGTATCCAGGCCCACATGAGTAGGGGTGGTGGTAGTGGTAGGCATCCAGGCCCCCTGAGTAGGGGTGGTGTTAGTGGTAGGCATCCATCCCCCTATGAGTGGGGATGGTAGTAGTGACAGGCATCCAGGCCCACATGAGTAGGGGTGGTGGTAGTGGTAGGCATCCAGGCCCCCTGAGTAGGGGTGGTGTTAGTGGTAGGCATCCATCCCCTTATGAGTGGGGATGGTAGTAGTGACAGGCATCCAGGCCCCCCTGAGTAGGGGTGGTGGTAGTGGTAGGCATCCAGGCCCCAATAAGTGGGGATGGTAGTAGTGACAGGCATCCAGGCCCACATGAGTAGGGGTGGTGGTAGTGGTAGGCATCCAGGCCCCCTGAGTAGGGGTGGTGTTGGTGGTAGGCATCCATCCCCCTATGAGTGGGGATGGTAGTAGTGACAGGCATCCAGGCCCACATGAGTAGGGGTGGTGGTAGTGGTAGGCATCCAGGCCCCCTGAGTAGGGGTGGTGGTAGTGGTGAGGCAACCATCCCCCTATGAGTGGGGATGGTAGTAGTGACAGGCATCCAGGCCCACATGAGTAGGGGTGGTGGTAGTGGTAGGCATCTGTTAGATTTGGGGGTCTCTAGTTGGCAGAGGTAGGTACCTTTGTCCAAATAGGGACCCTTGAGTCTAGTCAGGAAAGTAGGTACACTCCCGAAATAACCCCTGCTCACCCTCTTGGTAGCTTGGCACGAGCAGACAGGCTTAGTTCAGAGGCAGTGTGTAAAGCATTTGTGAACACATACAGTAATCAAATGACAACACTACAAATGGACACCACACAGGTTGTATATTTATAAAAATAAGTATCTTTTATATAGATTTATCACAAGACCATAAACGACAAAAATAATCCACAATACTGTCAATAATGCTTATTTCTGATCAAAAGGCTTAATTCAAGGTTCTGTGCGAGTCGGTAGCCTCCTCCGGCTACGGCGATGTCAAGAACAAACAGAGTCTAACAAATCCAGCTGACCGCGTCGAGACGGGCCAACACAGCGTAGACAGACTCGGTCACAGTACCTTTTACTTGAAGCGGCAGGCACGGGCGTGCGAGCCGGATGGCTGTACGTAGCGGTCGCGATGCAAAATGGAAGCGTTGCAGGACGCGTTGTCCCTCGATGCGGTGCAGGCAGCGGCTCGTTGACGTCGTCGAGACGGAGTCGGTGAGACCAGGGCCGTGCGTTGCAGGGCGAGACGGTGCTTCGATGCGGTGCTGGCAGGTTGCGGTGCGGCGACGGAGCCAGATTCAGGAGCTGGCGTCGATCAGTCCGGACAGCGGTGCGAGTCGGGCGGTGCGCCGCGAAGCTTGCGAGGCGGTGCCCAACTCCGGTGCGGTCACAGGACTCGAGCTCAGCAACAGTGACCGTGTCGGTCGGACCAGATGGATTCGGTGTAGCGAGGCGTTGCAAGGTGCGGTGCTCACAGGTTACGGTGCAGGCAGCGGCTCGTTGGCGGAGTCGGTGAGACCAAGGCCGTGCGTTGCAAGATGCAGGCGTTGCTCGATGCGGTGCCAACAGGACACCGAGCTGGTCGGGAGAGTCGGTCACAGCTCCCTACCTCTGTAGCCACTGAAACAGAGTTTCCAGCAGCAATTCACAAAGGGGGTGAAGTCCAATGGTCCTGGGACTTCGATCAGGGGGCAAGCTCTCTTCCAAGCCCTTGGAGATCCTTCGCAAGTTGATGAAAGTCACAGCAAAGCAAAAGTTCCTTTCTCCTTTCTTTGGCAGTCAGGCAAACCACTGCAGGCCAATCCCCAAGCAGCACTTCAGGCTTAGGAATAGTCTCTCCTCAGTTTCTTCTTGGTTCCGCTCCTCAGCAAAGGTTTCTTCTTGTTCCCAAAAGTGATCTAATTTTCCTGGGGTCTGGGTGCCCCTCTTATACCCTGATTCTCTTTGTTCTCTGGAGGCAGAGAGGCCTTTGCCTAGCTTAAACCAGTTCTGTGCAGCTTTGGAGCACTCTGTGTACATGACTCCTTCTTTCCTTTCAGAATGTGGGGCAGGGTACTCAGACGCCCGCCAGGGGGTGGAGCCAGCATTGTGGCAGGCAGGCACAGCCCTATTCAGACCCAGATGCAACTCCTCCCTCCACTCTGGATGCAGGCTGCCTCACCCTGTCTCCTGTGGCCACCCCCAGCCCATGTCACGCACAAACCAGACACACAATACACAAGCTGGCAGAGGCAGCCTGGATAGTTAGGCAAGAAAATACCCACTTTCTAAAAGTGGTATTTTCAAACACAGAGGGGCCGATTCCGATCTCGGTCGGAGGCGCACCCAATACCATTCGGTCGGGAAAAAGCCATGCGAAAGCCTGTTTCCCGACCGATCCGTACAGCACACCGAACGAGTAAGTACGATGCGCACAACAGCACAGAATCCGGCCGAGCCGTACTCACCCAAACCAGGTCCTGTTCCCCGACCGAGGCGAATCCGGAAACGCCGAATCGAGTCGCACGGAAGGAAAAATGCAGCTCCGTCCGGCCGAACGAGTACGATGCGCTTTCCGTACGCGCCGAACCCGTCCGCTACGCACGGCACGTCAAAGCATCCGGGAGAGGCGCACATAAGCTCCGATTCGCGCCACAACACGATCCACGGCTACGAGGCGAACACGCCAGCGGCGAGGACGAGGCGAAGCGGCGAGGACGGCGAGGCGGCGAGGACGACGCGAAGCAACGAGAAGGACGAACGACACGAACCAACCATGAATCCCTTCGTCCCGATCATACCAATATTCTACATTTACTACCGGAACAGGCACGGACGCGTACGGCGCAGAAGGTAAGTCAGACACCAACCACAAAACACATACAACACATACACGACACATCACACACACACAGAGGGATGCAGAATATGCTTACACCAGCAACAGCAGCACCATAGGGGCGGGATGCCCATCACCAATGCCACATATGCACACGGGGGCCTGAATGCGCACCACCACCCCTACCCAGGGGGCAGGATGCCTACCACTCACCCTGAGCCAGGGGGGCTGGATGCCCACCACTACTACCACCCTCACCCAGGGGGGCTGGATGCCTACCACTACTACCACCCTCACCCAGGGGGGCTGGATGCCTACCACTTCTACCACCCTCACCCAGGGGGGCTGGATGCCTACCACTACTACCACCCTCACCCAGGGGGGCTGGATGCCTACCACTACTACCACCCTCACCCAGGGGGGCTGGATGCCTACCACCACTACCACCCTCACCCAGGGGGGCTGGATGCCTACCACCACTACCACCCTCACCCAGGGGGGCAGGATGCCTACCACCACCCTGAGCCAGGGGGGCTGGATGCCTACCACTACTACCACCCTCAGCCAGGGGGGCTGGATGCCCCTACCACCACCCTTAGCCAGGGGGGCTGGATGCCTACCACTACTACCACCCTCACCCAGGGGGGCTGGATGCCTACCACTACTACCACCCTCACCCAGGGGGGCTGGATGCCTACCACCACTACCACCCTCACCCAGGGGGCTGGATGCCTACCACTACTACCACCCTTAGCCAGGGGGGCTGGATGCCTACCACTACTACCACCCTCACCCAGGGGGGCTGGATGCCTACCACTACTACCACCCTCAGCCAGGGGGGCTGGATGCCTACCACCACCCTTAGCCAGGGGGGCTGGATGCCTACCACTACTACCACCCTCACCCAGGGGGGCTGGATGCCTACCACTACTACCACCCTCAGCCAGGGGGGCTGGATGCCTACCACCACCCTTAGCCAGGGGGGCTGGATGCCTACCACTACTACCACCCTCAGCCAGGGGGGCTGGATGCCTACCACTACTACCACCCACACCCAGGGGGCTGGATGCCTACCACTACTACCACCCTCAGCCAGGGGGGCTGGATGCCTACCACCACCACCCTTAGCCAGGGGGGCTGGATGCCTACCACTACTACCACCCTCAGCCAGGGGGGCTGGATGCCTACCACTACTACCACCCTCACCCAGGGGGGCTGGATGCCTACCACTACTACCACCCTCAGCCAGGGGGGCTGGATGCCTACCACCACCCTTAGCCAGGGGGCTGGATGCCTACCACTACTACCACCCTCACCCAGGGGGGCTGGATGCCTACCACTACTACCACCCTCACCCAGGGGGGCTGGATGCCTACCACTACTACCACCCTCAGCCAGGGGGCTGGATGCCTACCACCACCACCTCACCCAGGGGGGCTGGATGCCTACCACTACTACCACCCTCACCCAGGGGGGCTGGATGCCTACCACTACTACCACCCTCACCCAGGGGGCTGGATGCCTACCACTACTACCACCCTCACCCAGGGGGGCTGGATGCCTACCACCACTACCACCCTCACCCAGGGGGGCTGGATGCCTACCACCACCCTTAGCCAGGGGGGCTGGATGCCTACCACTACTACCACCCTCACCCAGGGGGCTGGATGCCTACCACTACTACCACCCTCAGCCAGGGGGGCTGGATGCCTACCACCACCACCCTTAGCCAGGGGGGCTGGATGCCTACCACTACTACCACCCTCACCCAGGGGGGCTGGATGCCTACCACTACTACCACCCTCAGCCAGGGGGGCTGGATGCCTACCACTACACCCTTAGCCAGGGGGGCTGGATGCCTACCACTACTACCACCCTCAGCCAGGGGGGCTGGATGCCTACCACCACCCTTAGCCAGGGGGGCTGGATGCCTACCACTACTACCACCCTCACCCAGGGGGGCTGGATGCCTACCACTACTACCACCCTCAGCCAGGGGGCTGGATGCCTACCACCACACCTTAGCCAGGGGGGCTGGATGCCTACCACTACTACCACCCTCACCCAGGGGGGCTGGATGCCTACCACTACTACCACCCTCAGCCAGGGGGGCTGGATGCCTACCACCACCCTTAGCCAGGGGGCTGGATGCCTACCACTACTACCACCCTCAGCCAGGGGGGCTGGATGCCTACCACTACTACCACCCTCACCCAGGGGGGCTGGATGCCTACCACTACTACCACCCTCAGCCAGGGGGCTGGATGCCAACCACTACTACCACCCCCACTCATAGGATGGACAATGCATGACACAACCAGCACACCACAACCTAGGGAATGCAAGAAGAAGACATCCCCCAACACCATGACAAGCGTGTGTAGACTGTGTCAAATGCCTACAACACCGAACATGACTTTGAACATACAATGTGACCCCCTAGCACATGTGCCACACATATATGTGTGTGGCACCCACAATGCAAGCAGGCCATGACCATTGTGGCAATGGGGTCCAAACCCCCATCATCACAGTGACCAAAATGTAAGTGTGGGGTCCATAGCTGAAGCACATTTTGAACATTGTGGCAATGGGGTCTAAACCCCATCACCACAGTGACCAAAAGGTAAGTGTGGGGTCCATAGCTGAAGCACATTTTGAACATTGTGGCAATGGGGTCCAAACCCCCATCATCACAGTGACCAAAATGTAAGTGTGGGGTCCATAGCTGAAGCACATTTTGAACATTGTGGCAATGGGGTCTAAACCCCCATCACCACAGTGACCAAAAGGTAAGTGTGGGGTCCATAGCTGAAGCACATTTTGAACATTGTGGCAATGGGGTCCAAACCCCCATCATCACAGTGACCAAAATGTAAGTGTGGGGTCCATAGCTGAAGCACATTTTGAACATTGTGGCAATGGGGTCTAAACCCCCATCATCACAGTGACCAAAATGTAAGTGTGGGGTCCATAGCTGAAGCACATTTTGAACATTGTGGCAATGGGGTCTAAACCCCCATCACCACAGTGACCAAAAGGTAAGTGTGGGGTCCATAGCTGAAGCACATTTTGAACATTGTGGCAATGGGGTCCAAACCCCCATCATCACAGTGACCAAAATGTAAGTGTGGGGTCCATAGCTGAAGCACATTTTGAACATTGTGGCAATGGGGTCCAAACCCCCATCACCACAGTGACCAAAATGTAAGTGTGGGGTCCATAGCTGAAGCACATTTTGAACATTGTGGCAATGGGGTCTAAACCCCCATCACCACAGTGACCAAAAGGTAAGTGTGAGGTCCATAGCTGAAGCACATTTTGAACATTGTGGCAATGGGGTCCAAACCCCCATCATCACAGTGACCAAAATGTAAGTGTGGGGTCCATAGCTGAAGCACATTTTGAACATTGTGGCAATGGGGTCCAAACCCCCATCATCACAGTGACCAAAAGGTAAGTGTTGACAAAGAAAGAGGTGCAACTGCCAAACTGCATGGATGATTCCTGGTCACAGAACAACAAACACATCAGTGGCAAAGTAGTGTATGTGTCCCATTGCAACATAAATTGGGGGAGCCAAATACTGCAGTGCAAATAAGACATACCTTTGGCCATGTGCAGACAAACAACACCCATGGGGGCTGACACCGTCAACAATCATCAATGACACAATGACAGAAGTGACCATCAGAATGCAGACCCACATATTTGCACCAATGGGCACACAAATGCAGATACCCTGTGGAGACTGCAGATGTGAGGTGAACAGATACCATACCATGGCAGCAATGGGACAAACAAACCATGATCATTGTGCTGACCGATGACCTAGGAGTCCCAGGGACAGCAGGGAAACCCACCAAACTACATACAGCCAATGGCACACCCAAGATATGCCAATGCAGTGGTGCAGATGCACAAACACAAACAGGCAGACCCACACTGCACATCATACACAACAGGTGAGGGTGGGGGTGCCAGTGTCCCCAGGCAACCACACAACACATGAGGAGACCTGAATACCAATCATACAGATGTGCATACAGTGCCACACAAAGGTAACTCATGGATCCAAATCCCTATGTGGGCAAGCAGGCATTGTCAGATGAGAGGGAGCACAAATCACACATGTCACACAGGCACGTAGGGACAGCAACTGACACAGCAAGACACAGACACACCACAGCACCACCCCCAGGGCCCCCACAATGTGGTGACCCTGGGCTGCATTACAATCCCACTGTGATGACAAAGCTAAATGTGGTTCACACTGTGAACCACAGTCATGTGTCCTGAGCAACTAACTACCATCACACCTACACAAGCACAAATCAAACAGCATGGCCAGTAAGCCAAGGCCAACATGGAGGCAGGGGCCTAGCCGGGCAACAACTCTCATCTGCACACACTCAACACCACACCCCTCGACCTCCAACAATGTGCAGCAGTGAAGCACACATGCACTGGTGACATTGCACATGCACCCATGACTATTCCAGGGTGGTGGGTGGGAACCAAGGTGCAGAAACACATCACACATGGCCACTCAACAAGACTCCTGAATGTCTGACACACTGCACACTACGCTGTACATGGACATGACGGCAATACCACACCAACCAATGGGATCCCATCCACAGTCACACACCAATGAAGAAGCCAAGGTCACCCACAAAGAACACACATAGACAACAACCAACATTGCAGCCCAGACCCTGAGGACAACAACCAACATTGCAGCCCAGACCCTGAGGAGTGCCAGCAGTCACACACACAACGTGTCACAATCACTGAAAGATAACACAAACTGGAAATCACATGACAGGGGCAAACAACAAGTGCCAAGGGGAAACCTGACTGTGACCCATCTGCGTCTGCACACAAACTCAGCCCTGACAGCAAACACACCTATGGGTGACACACTGATGACCAGTAATGTGCCATGCACCCACATCACAGAGAACCCAGGGCGAAGACTTTGGGGGAACATAGGTCAACTCAGCTAGCATCACAAACAGGTACAACACTAGGGATCACAGCATGCACAGCTAAACGGAAGTGAACACACAGACATGCACATACAACACACACCATGGGCGCAGGCAATGTCACAGGAGTACACACTGCCATGAGGGGACTCCACTCCTGTGTGAGGAAAGCTGTGCCATATGTTGCCTCAGTAGGGCCCCATCATGTCAGCTGAGCACTTGGTCACACAATCAACAATTAGCACCAAATGAGGGCTCCCGTAACATCAGCCTGGTCATGGAAGTGCCAACGGAATCATCAGCACAAATCCAACACACTTGTATAGCAATGTTGCACTGACAACACAGATGAGTCCTTCCCCATTGATGCCCAAACCTGCATGTCCACTGGAGATGGCCACACGGTCAGGGAAGTAGACGAATTGAACAATGGCAGGCACAACAGATGTGCAGGGGTGGAAGCCACAGATGTGAAATAGGCAATCTAAGTAGGAAATCCCATTGCCAAATACTGAACACATGACACCCTCAGATGCTGCTATGGATGACATGGATACACCACAGGATAGGACACATTCCCCCTGGACCACATGGGTTCCTGCACAGTAACACTTCATTATCATGAGACCAAATATCACCATCACTGCAGCAAGGGCATGGTTAGCATCATCAACATCATGTACATCAGAAGCAAAAGCACTAGAGAACAGAAAGTTGCTTTATTCAGCATATGTGGCATTAAAAGTAGAAGTCCGGTAGAAAATAAACAAAGGCCAATGGCCAGTCCATCAACAAAGTCACAAGTGGGTGACAGTGGCAGATGCCACCCTACACATGCCTGCACAAAACCAGGGACAATCCACTAGGAGGGGCAACCGGGGGGTAGGCCAGGCACCGCAGGGACAGGATCAGGGCTCACCAGGAGGAAGCAGGGAAGGGGTGGTGGGTGCTGGAGAGCCACTGACAACTGCAGTGGAGGTGTCTGACATGGTGTGTGCCGGCACAACTGGGGGCATGACTCAGATGTTGTGGGTGCTGGCACGACTGCAGTGGACCCTGCAGATGGAGTGGACAGGTCCGCCACTGCAGTGCCCAAGTCAGACAGGGTGGTAGTGGACTCCACTGCAGTGCCTACCACCAGGGGAGGAGAATGGGGAACAGGCAAGGTGGGCTGGACAGAGGGGAGGACACCCTCACCACATCAGTGGCACAGACAAGCGCAGCGGGGGTGTGGTGCCGGGAGAGCAAGTGGCAGGGGGAGAAGGCCGGATCCTCTTGGGGATGGTATATCTGTGGGTGGGGGAACCTGGGGCAGGGTGTGGTGGGGGCACCTGTGGAGTGGGGGCCTGAGGGATGGAGGAAGGAGACCTGGTGCTTGAGCTGCAGGGCGGCAGCGGGGTCTTGCTCTTACCACTCCGGGGGACTTGCGGGTGGGGGCCTCAGTCTGTCTGCACCTGGGGGAGGGTGTCCGGGGGCGAGGGACACTCTGCTCCGTGTGGGGGCTTCCTCTTCCCCCTGGATGCTGGAGCAGCTGGATCGGAGGGGAAGAGGCCGAGGTCACTGAGGAAGAGGCGCTGGGTCTTTGGGGTTGCAGGTGAGGCAAGGGAGGGTGTTTTGGAGGGAGAGGCAGCTGAGGACTGCGCAGTGCCCGTGGATGCGTGTGTGTGTACCAGGGCCCCATCCCCTGTGAGTCTGGTTTCAGTCCCCTGACTGTGCGTGCGTGTGCGTTTTGTTTGTGGCGTGTGTGTCTGTGTGCTGGACGTGTGTGTGCTGGTGTGTGCCTGTGCCGGTGTGTGTGTGCTTGGGACGGGTAAGGTGCTGGGGAGTGTGGATGGAGCAGAGGCAGGAGGGGTGAGGGACTGTCTGAGGAGGGACACTGCTGCCGTCAGGGAGGAGTCCATGGACCTATTGCCCCTCTGTAGGTCAGACATGCCCGATGAGATGCCCTCCATGAACGACACCAGCTGAGTCAACAGTGCGGTGTGCGCATGGAGGACACTCAACATGGCTGTCTGCCCTACATGGAGCTGGCGAAGGAGGTACACAGACTCCTCACTCAGGGCAGCAGGGGACACAGGGGCAGGGGTGCGGTGCCTGGCCCAAAGGAGACACGCTCCCGAACATGGGAGCCTCCACGGACCTGGGGAATGGGAGCCGATGGGAGGGCGGTGGTGGTGCTGGTGGTGGCGGGGACAGCAACACTAGCTGGGGTGTGGTGGCTGCTGACACCCGCCTCCATAAGGTAGTCATCCTCCGAGTTGCTCTGGTCCTCAGCTGAGGTGGATGGTGCTGAGGACTCCTCGGTGTGGCTCCCCTCGCCCTCCGTGCCACTGGGTCCCTCCGACCACTCCTCGGCTGCTGACCCAGTCTGGCTCTCTGGCTCCTCCTGGTCCGTGGAGCTGTCCCCTTCCGTGGCCGTGGATGTATCTGCAAACAATGGGGAAACAGACAGACATCAGTCACCTGCACCAAACGCACACACCACTGTGAGCACAGCACATTACAGAGCAAGCCCTGGCATCATTAGTTGTACATTGCTAAAAGTGCCCTAACTGAACAGGAGAAGCCAATTGTCAGTCTGATGCCAAGCATGGCACTCACATCCCACATGGCCTTGCACCCATCTGTCTGGTGTCTGTTGGATTGCAACACCCCAGTGTGGACACATGCACCAAGTACACAGTAGTTGGACAGTGCAGAGGACACGGTGTGGCATGTGGACATGCACACATCACAGCTCTTGCCACTGAGTCAGTACAGGTTTCCGGATGAAAGGGATGCCCAGAGTCAAATAGGAAATGCATGTGATGCATACCAGCGACAGACACCATGATGCACCCATGTCCTGATAGCCATCGCCACAATGGTGTGCATGTAGCACCTGTCACTCCCCTGCAGGACCACCAATAAGTTGACACATGCCATGGCAGAGGCATGACTGCTAAGTCATACATCACTGTCTCAGTGATGTATGACTTGGCAGCCAGACAACAACACTATGCACTGTGTCACAATAGTAGGTCATGGGGAATGCAAGTCCTGGAGCTGCACAAGTGCACATGTACATCCCCCACACAACACATCATCTTAACCCTCATCTGTCCAGGTCATACCTATTGGACATATGGGAGACCTGTGACACTACCCTCTGAACCTGAGCCCCTCACAATCTGCTGTGAATGGGGAACAGCTGCCTGAACTTCACATTCGCATACCCCAGTCTGCACGGGCAGCTGATCAAACACCTATGTGACACACAAGTATCGTCTCCTATGGTCACATCTCCAGGGGCATGCTGAGCCCCTACCAAGAAACACCCCAGCAGTCCTGGCAACTAATCCACAGCACACTGACACAGAGGCAGACACCTGAGGGGTCAAATCACTGCGCACAATGTGTCAGCTGATACACGGGAGAGGGAGTACAGAGTGCATTGCATGGCCTGGAGTAGGCATGACTGTCCTGCTCCACATGAATGAGGGATGAGCACTGGACAGTGGATAGCTGGCTATGTATGTGTGACACACGTAATCTGCACACTCCTGGGGCCCAAACATTGTTCCCACCCGCTGCATGGGCGTGTGCCACATACCCCAGGCACATGTGCTGGCTCAGCACAGCAAGTGGACCGCATATCAAAGCAACACGCAGATTACATGTCCGAACACAGGCGTAGTGTGAACAATGGACCCACCCATGATGCCCACAACAGAGTTAGGGAAACAGATGCTGTCCCCCACCTTTAGTGAAGCAAACTGCAAGGACACAGTCCCAAGTGACACAATTCCCTGAATGTAAGGGCCACACCTGGGTATCAGATGAGCAGTGGGCAGTGCACAATAGAGGGACATGGCTCCTGGACAACATGACTGCTGCACTGTGGCAGTTGAACCAGGCCAGAGGAGGGCACACAGCATGTAATACAGAGTTCACAGTGCAGTCTTTGACTCACCCCCTCCTTGCTGCTGTCTGGCCTTCAGCTGCCCATCCAGGTCTGGAAACACCACCGCCAGGATCAGGAGCATGTGGGGGTCAGGGTCCGTGTTCCGCCCCTCCTGCGAGGAGGTGACAGCTTCAGCTGGACCCGTGCAATCCTCCGGGTGCAGCCCCGAAGGTCCTGCCACCTCTTCTGGCAGTTGCGGATCCGGCGCTTGTAGACCCCCACGGACCGGACAGCCCGGATGATGTCCTTCCAGATCTCCTGCTTCCGATGGGCATTAACCTGTCAGGATGACAAAGTGAAAAGGCCATTACTACACATGCAACATATCCGTGCATGACACAGTTGTATATACATGTCTCAATCACAGTGGCACATGATGTACACAGGCAGTGCAAAGCTGCCCATGGACAGTTTGCCAGACGTCACTACATGGTATCATTGCATGGGAAGTAAAACCTTGTTCAAATGCACTGTCACTGCACCATACCTGTCCAGTGCATGTCACTACACACTATGGGGGTGACAACTACTCAGTGAGCCTGCTAGCCAGTGGCGTGCAGACTTTCAGCCTTGCTAGTCAGACAATATGCACATTCAGAAAGGCAGTGCACAGAACACTCACCTGCTCCCCTGGTGTCCCATACAGCTTGCTGTACTGTGGAAGTAGGCTGTCCAGCAGGGCCTGGTTCTCCTCAAGGCTGAAGGCTGGGGCTCTCTCCACAGTACGTGCCATTTCAGGGTCCAGAGGGGCAGAGACAGCAGCAGTGCAGTGGCAGATGTCGTCCTGGAGCATGTAGTGCAGGCAAGTGAGCTCTCAGGGGAACAGCCAGCAATATATATGTGCTGGAGAGGCAGATACTGTCCCTTGTGTCCAAAGTGATAGGTCCAAGTCGTTTGCATCTTCTGAATCTGGCCAATCCATGGAATAGCAGCACCAAAACACGCCCACAGCATCCTTCAAATCTTCAACTTCATGACATATATGATTTTGCAACATTGTTGTGGGTGACCAACTGATTTTCCAGCAACCGACTCGTTCGAAATTCGAAAACGCGGCCGTTGCCAGGCAAGGCCATTGTCAATGGGTGCGCACCGATCGGTCCATTGCGGTACAACGCGTACAGGGTACAACGCGTACCCGCACACATTGAATGCAATGGGCCGGCCGGGGCACCGATCGGTCCATTGCAGTTCAACGCGTACAGGGGTACAACGCGTACCCGCACACATTGAATGCAATGGGCCGGCCGGGGCACCGATCGGTCCATTGCGGTACAACAAGTACAGGGGTACAACGCGTACCCGCACACATTGAATGCAATGGGCCGGCCGGGGCACCGATCGGTCCATTGCAGTTCAACGCGTACAGGGGTACAACGCGTACCTGCACACATTGAATGCAATGGGCCGGCCGGGGGCACCGATCGGTCCATTGCGGTACAACGCGTACAGGAGTACAACGCGTACCCGCACACATTGAATGCAATGGGCCGGCCGGGGCACCGATCGGTCCATTGCAGTACAACGCGTACAGGGGTACAACGCGTACCCGCACACATTGAATGCAATGGGCCGGCCGGGGGCACCGATCGGTCCATTGCTGTTCAACGCATCACTGTACATGTGACTGGCATATGTCAGCATGCCTGTCTCAGATGGACATATGCCAGCCACAGATAGCTCCCAGGGAGTGAGGGGCACACCTACATCACGACAGCCTGTCCAAACTTTATCATAAGGCATGTAAGGCTGCATTTCCTATTGTGTGTATGTTGGTGTACATGTTGTCCTAGTGGGTGTCACCTGTGGGCAGCCACCCCCAGGCTGTGCACGTGTTAATGGGGACAGGATCCTGGGTGTTACATGTAAATGACCACTGTGATGTGCAACTGTTCATATCTGTGCATGTGCCATGGTCACATTTCACGGTGGTGTATGTGTATGTCATGTCACATACCCCGTGAGTCCCATGTGGGACGGTATGTTTGAGCCAGGGTGTCTCAGTGGCACAATAGTGATGGTCCTCCACAGTCTTTGTGCATGTAGTCTCTGATTTCATGTGCACAATGGGAGACAGTCTCCACATCCACGTTGTGTGTGCATGGACTTTGATGTTGTGCGTGTGTGTGTCACAGACGTCCATGTCTGTCCTGCCGTGGCAAGTGGGACCACTACCTGTGTGGGTCATGGTTGTTTTGCTGTGGTGTATACATGATACTCCATGTAATGCCAGTGTCCATGTGGCAATACAGGGTCCCTGGCAATGTACCTGTCGTTGAGCTGTGGTGCCTGGGGCACATCTGTCCTCACATGTCACTGTGGGGGGTGATTGTGACACGGCAGCAGGAGATGGGAACTGTGACACGGCCTCATGATATCCAATGGGCCAACCTGGGACTAATTGATGCCACCTGATGGACTGTGTTGACAGATGTTGGCCATTTATGTACCATACATGTCCTTACGGAACTGCACACTTCATGTAGTTGTGCCTCATAATGATGTATGTTGGGATATTGAGTGTGTTCAATGCCGCATATGTGGGCTGACTGACAATCTTGCTTACTTCTCCTCTGCACTGCAGGGCTCCTGCTGTCCATCGACCGTTCCCAGACCTGGCAACGATGGTGGAACGGGACAGCATCCGACGGTACCGCTTCACCAGGCAGCTGATTGAGGATTTGGCAGTGCAGTTGTCCCCACATTTGCAGCCTGGCCGGCCGTATCCTACAGCGCTGACCCCCAAGGTGAAGGTGATGGCAGCCCTACACTTCTTTGCCACCGGTACCTTCCAACATACTGTGGCGACTGCTGGTGGGATGTCACAGACCATGTTGAGCCGTGTGCTCCGCGATGTTTTGGTGGCAATGTTGCTATTCCTGAACCGGTACATCTATTTCCCTAGACTGCGACGACTCACTGACGTGAAGAGTGACTTTTATGCCCTGGGGAGGATGCCGCATGTCATTGGCTCCATTGATGGGACACATGTGGCTTTGGTACCACCACAGGCCCAGGAGCAGGCCTACAGGAACCGCAAGCACTACCACTCGGTCAATGCACTGGTGGTGTGTCTTGCAGACATGACCATCACACACGTGTGTGCCCGTTTCCCTGGTTCAGCACACGATGCCTTTGTGATGAGGAGTAGTCGCATCCCCAGGATGATGGCACAGATGCAGAACCAGCGTGCCTGGCTTGTCGGTGTGTACTGACTTTGTGCCATTGTGTGTGATCTGATCTGTAGTATTCCGCCGACTTTTCCAAGTCAGCTAATGTGCACTTGTCTGTCCGTAGGTGACTCGGGATACCCCAACATGCCGTGGTTGCTGACTCCCCTCAGGAACCCTGTGACACCAGCCCAGATGCGCTACAATGAGGCACATGGTCGGACCAGGAGAGTGATTGAGCGGACATTTGGTCTCCTGAAGAGCCGCTTCCGCTGCCTGGACAAGACCGGAGGGTCCCTCCCATATGCCCCAGCGAAAGTGTGCAAGATTATCATAGTCTGCTGCATGCTCCACAACCTGGCAGTGCGGAAGGAGTTGCCTCTCATCCAGGATGACAATGACCAACATCCGCCACCTGTGGAGGATCCTGGCCTGGACCACGATGCCAGTGACGATGATGATGATGATGATGAGGGTGATGTCCGCACACAGCTCATCACCAACTTCTTTAGCTGAATGTGAGTATCCTGAGGTGTCATGTCAATGATGTGAGTTGGCATGATGTGTAGGTGGTGCTCTGGTGCTGTTGGAGTGTGTCCATGGGCTACTTGACTGGATGTGTGTTGCGATGTGTGCTTACAGGTGGGCTGTACTCCCCAACAGTGTTGACATGCTAACTTGGTTCTGGGTGGGTATCTTGTAACATGTATTGTGCATGAGTTTTGCTGTTCTGTCCTGTACTCCATTGCTTTTGACTGTGTGTCATTTCTGTCCTTCACAGGGTACTTTCAGATTCGTTTGGTCAACTGTGTCCACCGACGACGTGATTGCACTTCCAGGCTGGTAGCTGTTGTGTCCCTACAGGTGATGTGCGCCACACCCATGGACTTCCTTCCGTCTACAGTTGTTGACTGTGTGCCCGCTGCCAGGTGGGATTACCTTGCATCTGTAGTGGTTACGACATGTTGCAACTGTGTAATAAACCTGTGCTTCACTTTGTGATGTGCGTTGTCTGTGGTCACACATTTGACTGCCATTTGCTTACTGCACCTGTGGGCTACTTGACTACAACTGGGAATGGGTGTGGTGTCTGTGCATTGCACCGTCTTCCCTGGCAACATCAGTGTAGGCAATGAGTCAGATGGCCTAGGTGTGTATGTGTTGTGTAGCCCTGGTGGTGTGTCTCCCTCATATGTGTCACGTTGCCTTTACTCACATGCCTGTGTTGTCCTTGCTGTTGCAGTTCGCATACACAGTGTAATTTTGCAGTTCATCATCCCCATAACAGCACCCACGTTGGAATCACAACAGAGGCAAGTATGGTGTATTAGTGTGTTTATTGTGATACATTTGTGTGAATAGTGCATAGGATGGGTAGTGCTGTACATATATCTTGCAATCAGAAGTTCCTAGGTGAATTGAAAGTCCTGGTAGACAGAATCCCCTGTATCGGGGCCACAGTTGTCTGACACATTGGTCCAACTTGTACTCCCCATGCAATGTGTGGGAGTAGTGTTGCCGTCAACAGGGTGAACAGTCTGTGCACAAAGGTGAACATCCAGAACAGGTTCAGGCTTCCTGGGAGTTGCGCTTGGCCATCGGCCTCTCACTTGCCCCTCCTCGGACGACCCCTCTTCTTGGGGGGGGGCCCTCAAGTACAGGCTGCTGCGGTGCAGGGGACTCTCTGCCAGAGTCATCCACCCTCCCTGTGGCAGTTGCCGTTTGTTCGGCACCAGATGTTGTTGGCACACAGGGAGGTGTGGACTGGTTGCTGTTCATCTGGCGGAGGCATTGTAAAATGTCCCTGTGCACCGCCGTCATCTCATGCAGTGAATCCCACTTGGACTCCACGCGGAGTCCATGTGTGAGTCCACGCGGGACATGTGTGACTCCACGTGGGACATGTGAGAGTCCAAGCGGGCATGATGGGCAGCCTGCTGCTGTTTCATGTCTCTGAGGAGCCCCACTACCTGGCTGAGGTCTCCGGTGCTGGACTGGTACGCATCAGCTATGCGTACCAGTTGTGGGTCATCATGCACACCAGCAACCTCTGCAAGCAGCGACCTCTGTCTCCCACCCCTCCCACCACCCCTGCTGACATGTGCAGTGCGTGCAGTGGCACGCACAGATGACCCTGGTCCACCTTGGGGGTTGGTGGTGGTGGTGGTGTCCATGGCCCCAGGTTGGTCCAGGGTCCCTGTGCTGGTGTTGCTCCTTGTTCTGTCCATGTCGGCAGGGATGGTATTTGTGGTGACAGTCGTTGGAGGGGTGGGTGCAGGGGGTGCAGCTGGTGGTCCTGCTGGTGCTGCAGCTGGTGGTCCTGCTGGTGCTGCATGTAGACTTGCACCGGATGTGCCAGGTTGGTCTTCTTCGTCCGAGGAGGGCAGAGGCTGTACGACACCAGTGAGCTCCGCATCCTCTTGAGCCTGGGACTGGGACTCCTCAGCGTCTGCTGCTGTGTCCCCATCATCACCTGTTTTTGGGAGACACACACAATGTATGTTATGTTTCTGCAGGCATCAATGGTTGACACACATGACAGTTGTGACTGTGCCTCTGGGTGCGGGCCTGTACATTGCATTGTCCTAAGTCGTCACAGTCAGGGGTTGATATTGGTGTGGCACATTGTCCTGCATTATTTGGGCATTTCTATGTATTTTTTGGGGTGTGAACATGGTCTGCATTGGTTGTGTTTGGTTGACAGCCGGCCCTCCTTCCCACCCACCCAGCCAGTCAGTTATCCCACCATGGACTGTGCTTGCATTGCAGGGAGTGGAAGTTGTCTCTCAGGATGTCAGTCAGTGGTGTCCTGCTGTTTGTTGGTGCACAGTTGCCAGCAGGGCCTTGTGCTCCCCACAGCAGTAGCCAGTGTCAGCCATCTTGTGAGTCCTTCTCCACTTCCTGTGATGTGAGCATGGTTCAGGGTGGTGTTGATGGGACAGTTGTGGGGGTGACCAATATCAGTGACTACGACTCCCATCATGCTATTGCCTCCACCCCCTTCCCAGCATGCCCATGCTTCCTTCCTTTGACTCTGCTTCCCTGTGGGGTGGGCTGGCTGTGCTGACAGGATGGCTGGGAGTGTTGTCCTGGCAGTTGTTTGGCTAAAAGTCCCAAGAGTGTCCCTGTGCTTCACACAACATAACCCAGGGTGGTGGTTCTTTGTGGGATCTTGTGTTAGGATGGGGGGCATTGCATTCTAACAGGTGGGTTCTGTGGAGTTTGTGTTGGGGGGTGTGTGAGGGGGGGTGCTTGTGACTATGGTCAGTGCTGCAAGTCCTCCTTCCCACCCACCCAGCCAGCCAGTTATCCCACCATGGAACGTGCTTGCATTGCAGGGAGTGGAAGTTGTCTCTCAGGATGTCAGTCAGTGGTGTCCTGCTGTTTGTTGGTGAACAGTTGCCAGCAGGGCCTTGTGCTCCCACAGCAGTAGCCAGTGTCAGCCATCTTGTGAGTCCTTCTCCACTCCCTGTGATGTGAGCATGGTTCAGGGTGGTGTTGATGGGACAGTTGTGGGGGTGACCAATATCAGTGACTACGACTCCCATCATGCTATTGCCTCCACCCCCCTTCCCAGCATGCCCATGCTTCCTTCCTTTTGACTCTGCTTCCCTGTGGGGTGGGCTGGCTGTGCTGACAGGATGGCTGGGAGTGTTGTCCTGGCAGTTGTTTGGCTAAAAGTCCCAAGAGTGTCCCTGTGCTTCACACAACATAACCCAGGGTGGTGGTTCTTTGTGGGATCTTGTGTTAGGATGGGGGCATTGCATTCTACCAGGTGGGTTCTGTGGAGTTTGTGTTGGGGGTGTGTGAGGGGAGGTGCTTGTGACTATGGTCAGTGCTGCAAGTCCTCCTTCCCACCCAGCCAGCCAGATATCCCACCATGGAACGTGCTTGCATTGCAGGGAGTGGAAGTTGTCTCTCAGGATGTCAGTCAGTGGTGTCCTGCTGTTTGTTGGTGCACAGTTGCCAGCAGGGCCTTGTGCTCCCCACAGCAGTTGCCAGTGTCAGCCATCTTGTGAGTCCTTCTCCACTCCCTGTGATGTGCGCATGGTTCATGGTGGTGTTGATGGGACAGTTGTGGGGGGCAATATGTGTGACTGCGACTCCCATGATGCTATTGGCTACACTGACTTGGCCAGCATACACAGAAATCCTTCCTTTGAGTGGTCTTCACTGTGTGTTGGTGTTGTTGTGGTGGCTACATGTCTGGATGTGTTTGTTAGTTCTATTTGTGCCACTGCCTAGCTGAAGTTGTAGTTGTGTTTGTACATGTGATGGCACAGTTGGATGTGACTTTTTTGATGGCATGTGTTGTGTTTATCTGACTGACATACACATTTTGGGATGATTCTGTTCTAGTTGCTGTGTAATTGCTATGAGTGCATGGTTTGACTCTCCCTTGACAGTGATGTGTGTGTGTTTTGTGGCAGTATATTGTGTACATTTGTTGTGTACTCACCAGGCTCTGGGATGTCCTCTAGTCCATATACGCTCACTGGCGGAAGGATGTCCCGCACCTTCTCCTCCCAGGGCCTGAGGTATATTGGCTTGGCAGGAGGGCCACTGCCGGTGTATTGGCTGTTGATGTAGTCTTTCTTGAGCAGGTCCCGTACCCTCCTGCGCACGTCATACCACCTGTTCTGGATGTCGCTCTTTGTGTGCCGACATGGTGATTGTGCGTTCACCCTGTTGATGATCCTCTCCCACATCTTGGTTTTCTGGGAGATGGGGGTCTGTTGGACGAGTGTGCCAAACAGCTGTGGCTCTACCCTGAGGATCTAGTCTACCATGACTTCCAATTCACAATCTAGGAACTTGGGATTCTTCTTGGGGGGCATGGTGATGGGTGGTGATGGTGAGTGATGTGTGTGTTGGTGTGCAGGTGAGGGTGTGTGAGTGTGTGTTTTGCTGGGTGTATGTGAGGTAGGTATTTGTTGGTGTGCTGATGGTGTGTGACTTGTGTGAGGGATGAGCTGTGGTTGTGTGGTTGCTTTCTCTTGGGTGCTGCAGTGGAATGGCATTTGCAAAGGATCATGGTTGTGATGTGTGTCCTTTATATGGGTGGAGTTGTGGGTGTGTCTTTGTTCTCTGTCCCCACCCCCCCCCAGTATTTATTGGCTTAGTAATTGCTTGTTTGGCCTTTTTTTGTGTGATTTTTCCTTTGTACTGTCTGTGTATGTTGGAAACGTTCTTGTGACCGAGTCGGACCCTGCATTTGTCTCGTACGGTATTCTCCGTTTCGTTCACGCTGTGTTTGTGCAGTTTTCTATGCTGCGTACGCGTCGGTCGCGGTGTTTTGTGTTGCTTCGGCTCGGTTTTGTATGCGTGTCGGTCGTACGGCTTGGCCTCCGTCCGACTCGCTCGTGGTTTCGCGCCTTGCATCGTACTTTGCGGTTTGGAGTTCGCGTGTACGTTTCGGTCGGATTTGTTCCGGGTGCGTGTCGGTCAGTTGGATTCGCATGTTTTTCCGACCGGATTGCTGTTTTCCGTGCGGCTCGGTCGTTCGACTTGGGTTCGGTACGTGTCGGTCGGATTTTGCACGCCTTGCATCGTACTTGGCGTGTCGGGCGCCACAGGTACGTGTCGGTCGGTATAATTTCCGGATCCGAGTCGGTCGGTGCTTTTTCCGGCCCGAATCGGAATCGACCCCAGAATGTTAAAACCAACTTCACTAAAAGATGTATTTTATCATTCTGAGTTCAGGCATACTAAACTCGAATTTCTACCTAGTTCCCTGAGTCAGTTTAGGATTATAAAATGTTATAATCAAACTGCCCATTCTGGCCTATGGGGAACAGGTAGCCTTGCAATAGTGAAAAACGAAAATGGCTGTAATTCACTATTAGGACATGCTACACATACCAGGCATGACCCACCTTATCTTACAATGCACCCTGCCCGTAGGCCTACCATAGGGGTGTCTGATATGAAGAAAAGGGAAGGTTTGGGGACTGGTAGGTGGGTGCACTTACCAAGTCGACATGGCAGTCACAGACTGCACACAGGCTCTGCAATGGCAGGCCTGAGACACACTTTACAAGCTACTTCTGTGGGTGGCACAACCAGTGCTGCAAGCCCACCAGCAGCATTTGATTTACAAGCCCTGGGCACACTCAGTGCACTGTACTAGGGTCTGACAGTAATTCAAATAAGCCAAACATGGAGTCACTAATTCACATCACAATTTACAATAGGGAGCACTTGCACTTTGGCACTGATTAGCAGTGGCAAAGTGCCCATAAGCATCTAGTCCAGCAAAAACATATCGACAACAGTGGAGATATTATGAAAAAAAATGGAAGGGAGACCCATGCCAAGGATGCCAGGTCTAACAGCATCCATCCCCCTATGAGTGGGGATGGTAGTAGTGACAGGCATCCAGGCCCACATGAGTAGGGGTGGTGGTAGTGGTAGGCATCCAGGCCACCCTGAGTAGGGGTGGTGTTAGTGGTAGGCATCCATCCCCCTATGAGTGGGGATGGTAGTAGTGACAGGCATCCAGGCCCCCATGAGTAGGGGTGGTGGTAGGCATCCATCCCGCTATGAGTGGGGATGGTAGTAGTGACAGGCATCCAGGCCCCCATGAGTAGGGGTGGTGTTAGTGGTAGGCATCCATCCCCCTATGAGTGAGGATGGTAGTAGTGACAGGCATCCATGCCCCCCTGAGTCGGGGTGGTGTTAGTGGTAGGCATCCAGGCCCCCCTGAGTAGGGGTGGTGTTAGTGGTAGGCATCCATGCCCCTATGAGTGGGGATGGTAGAAGTGACAGGCATCCAGGCCCCCATGAGTAGGGGTGGTAATAGTGGTAGGCATCCATCCCCCTATGAGTGGGGATGGTAGTAGTGACAGGCATCCAGGCCCCCCTGAGTAGGGGTGGTAGTAGTGGTAGGCATCCAGGCCCCCCTGAGTAGGGGTGGTGGTAGTGGTAGGCATCCATCCCCCTATGATGGGGGATGGTAGTAGTGAAAGGCATCCAGGCCCACATGAGCAGGGGTGGTGGTAGTGGTAGGCATCCAGGCCCCCCTGAGTAGGGGTGGTGTTAGTAGTAGGCATCCATCCCCTATGAGTGGGGATGGTAGTAGTGACAGGCATCCAGGCCCACATGAGTAGGGGTGGTGGTAGTGGTAGGCATCCAGGCCCCCTGAGTAGGGGTGGTGTTAGTGGTAGGCATCCATCCCCTATGAGTCGGGATGGTAGTAGTGACAGGCATCCAGGCCGCCATGAGTAGGGGTGGTGGTAGTGGTAGGCATCCATCCCCTATGAGTGGGGATGGTAGTAGTGACAGGCATCCAGGCCCACATGAGTAGGGGTGGTGGTAGTGGTAGGCATCCAGGCCCCCTGAGTTGGGGTGGTGTTAGTGGTAGGCATCCATCCCCCTATGAGTGGGGATGGTAGTAGTGACAGGCATCCAGGCCCACATGAGTAGGGGTGGTGGTAGTGGTAGGCATCCAGGCCCCCTGAGTAGGGGTGGTGGTAGTGGTAGGCATCCATCCCCCTATGAGTGGGGATGGTAGTAGTGACAGGCATCCAGGCCCACATGAGTAGGGGTGGTGGTAGTGGTAGGCATCCATCCCCTATGAGTGAGGATGGTAGTAGTGACAGGCATCCAGGCCCACATGAGTAGAGATGGTGGTAGTGGTAGGCATCCAGGCCACCCTGAGTAGGGGTGGTGTTAGTGGTAGGCATCCATCCCCCTATGAGTGGGGATGGTAGTAGTGACAGGCATCCAGGCCCCCATGAGTAGGGGTGGTGGTAGTGGTAGGCATCCATCCCCCTATGATTGGGGATGGTAGTAGTGACAGGCATCCAGGCCCCCATGAGTAGGGGTGGTGTTAGTGGTAGGCATCCATCCCCCTATGAGTGGGGATGGTAGTAGTGACAGGCATCCAGGCCACCCTGAGTAGGGGTGGTGGTAGTGGTAGGCATCCAGGCCCCCCTGAGTAGGGGTGGTGGTAGTGGTAGCCATCAGCCCCTATGGGTGTGTATGGCATTGGTGATAGCCATCCCGCCCCTATGGTTCTGCTGTTGCAAGTGTACGTCATTTCTGCATCCCTATGTGTGTGTGACATATGTCGGGTACGTGTCGTTTGTTTGTGTTGTGGATGTTTGACTTACCGTCTGCGCCGTACGCGTCCGTACCGGTTCCGGTAATAGATGTAGAGTATTGGTAGGACCTGCGCGATGGGATTCATGGTTGGATCGTCTCGTTCGGGTTTCGCGTGGCTTCGACTCGTACTCGTCGCTGGCTTGTTCATCTCGTAGCCGTGGATCGTCTTGTGGCGCGAATCGGAGCTTATGTGCAGCTCTCCCGGATGCTCTGACGTGCCGGACGTAGCGACGGGTTCGGCGCGTACGGAAGGCGCATCGTACTAGTCCGGCCGGAAGGTGCTGTATATTTGCTTACGTGCGACTCGATTCGGCGTTTACGGATCCGGCTCGGGCGGGGAACAGGAGCTGGAATGGGTACGTACGGCTGGGTCGGGATCTGAGCAGTTATGCACATCGTACTTGCTCGTTCGGACGAGTATTCGAATCGGTCGGGAAACACGCGTTCGGCTTGGTTTTTTCCCGGACGAATAGTGTTAGGTGCGCTTTTGGCCAAGATCGGAATCGACCCCAAAATCTCTGAAATGGAATTTGAAAATCTCAAGCAGGATGTGACAGATGACTGTAGCCAAAGACATTTCCATGAGGCCAGGTACCCCTTTGGCAAAGGACCGCTGTAAAGGAAATGAAGAACATAGTGGGAGAAGCCGAGAAGGAAATCCGACCGGCGATCCACCTCCGGTGGATAAGCAGGCAGGTTGGCCCCAGTCTACTCTTGGTTCTCAGAGCACTTTTGGGTCAAACATTTTCCAAGTCCCTGTTTTTGTTTATTAGCTATCTGGTCACCTTCAGCACTACTCTCAAGGGACCAGGACTGATGGGGCACCAATTGGAGGGTAAGGACTCTCTCAGGCTGAGTTCAAGTGTGGGTCCAAGGTGAAGGCAGCCTTTTGTGTCCCTCAGGTTCAGATCAGGAGGTCAGCAAACTAACCCTCTGTAGTCACTCTGGTGGTTCTGGGTTCAAGTTCCAAGTCCAGTTCTTCTTTCCCAGGCAAGAGGGCAGCAGGGCAGGAAGGCAGCTTTTCAGCAAGGCAGTAGCAGGTCAGCAGTCAAGCAGAGTGATAGTCCTTTCAGCAACAGTGCAGTCCTTCTCCCTGGCAGAGTATCCACAAGTCCAGAAGTGTACTGAAGAGTTAGTTTGTGAGGTCCTACTTTTATACCCTTATGTCCTGGTTCTGAAAGGTGGGAGAAGTTTCTAGACAGTGGCTTTGAAATGCGTGGAATTTCCTGACTCCTCTGCCTTGGTCCAAACTGGCTACAGTCACAATGGGTAGGTGTTAGGTCCTTTGTGTGAGGGCCAACGACTCTCTATTCAGTTGCAAATGGGGCTATGCCCAGCTCCGCAACCTTATCTTGCCAGCAGATGGCCCATTCAGGCACACCTATTTCCTCGATCGTGTGACTGTCTGGGAGGAATTCACAAAGTCTAACTGCCGATTACACCCAGTCAGGCTAGAGGGACGAAAGGGCAGAAAAATTGTGACTTTCTAAAAGTGGCATTTTTAAAATTGTGATCAAAAACCCGACTTTACCATTAACTAGGGTTTTCCATTACAATTCCAAAATGCAGCACGCATAGAAAGAGGAACAAAATTAGGAGAAATGAAAACATTTCCCCTCGTTGCGCCTCCCTACGTCTGACGCATTTCCAGGTTTACAATTTCTCAGAAATCTGGAAATGTGGCAGAAGCCATGGGTGTTGCGTGAAAACACCCACAGCAACACCCATGGCATGCCCCTTTCACGCAAAGTGTTGCGTGTAAAAGGGCCATATTTTCAAGGACACGAAAAGACATACAGGGTGGCTTTACTTGTCCTTGTTAATATGGGGAAGCAGGTTGCGCCACCGGTGTGTCACAAAAAGTGGCACACCGGCGGTGCTAGGGGCTTGTAAAAAATCCCCTAAACATGCAAAGCCACATCAATGCCCTACCAGCACTGCAAAATACCAAATGAGAATTAGAGTGAAGTTACTGATACCAGCAGTTCACTTCAAATCTATACTGTGATCCCTTTTCCTCTCCAGACTCCCTTTTGTAGGAAATTCTGAAAACTCAACATATTCCTTTAAAAGTACCCCCTTAATACTGCAGCTTGTCTGACGTCTGGCGGAAATCCAACCGATTCACTCACATGCTGTTCTAGCTCAACTGGCTTCCAATGGAAGTGAAAGGTGCACAAAGGCTCTTCCTTCTATCTGACCAGGAAACTGATCATCTTAGTGGCTCACCATCTTTTCAAACTTCAGACAAATTTAGAAATGAAGAGGTTTATCTACAAATAATTTCTGTAGCTACCCTATGGTATGTTTTAAGGAGATGTAACTAACATAGGAGGATCCCCCATTAAATTTGATGCAATCTTAAGCACATGATACCCTTGGCCTTTTTAATATTAGTTTTTCAACGATAATTACTAGAAGTGTTATTTTACCTTGTTCTCCTGATTTCTGTACTGTATATTCTTTTGGCACCTGAAAGTAGCTTTTCCCTAGTGGGTCTGGTTCTCACTATATAAAGCGCAGTGGGAAAAACATTCCCTGGATAAAAATGAAGGGGCAGATTTACAAGAACCAACGCATCTCTGCATATTAGCAGAGATGCGTCAGTTCAAGTGTGTCATGCAAAAAAACCCTTGTGCCACCATAGATGCGTCGCATTTACAATGCGGCGCAGCGTGGCGCAAGGATTCACAGATGCGTCACGCATCTGTTGGCGCACTGGTAACGCATTGCTGGAGTCGTGTCGCAAGCACAACACAACTCCAGCAATGCTTAGGAATGCCTATTCCTAATGTGCTGCGTCACTGGCAGGCGTAAGGTTTTGACGCAGTGGAGTCGTAGAAGTGACTTAGTGAAATCTTGTAGATTTCACTGTGTCACTTTTACGAGGCTTTCTTGCGTCGGAACGCCCACCCTGCATACATTATACCTGACGCAGGTGTAATGTGACACAGGGCTTTACAACGTGACGCATCTCCCTAGATGCATCACGTTGTAAATGTGTCGCAACGTGGTGGATTGTTTACGCCGCCGCTGCGTCTCAAAAGTGAAGCAACGGCGGTGTAAAAGTGTCGCAAGGGGCTTGTAAATCTGCCCCGAAGTATTTTAACCCAAGATGAAAGGTGGATGAACTAAATTTTTGTCTACTCGCCTCGTCAATAAAAATAAATCAAACTGACTGTCCCACTCCTAGGTTGAGCAAACACAGCAAGATGATGGACGGAGTCCTGAAACTTTTCAAGCACTCACCCCCAGTCACAGATCTGGGTTTAATCCATTGTCCTTTTGCTCACCGTGCCACCCCACTTTAGACCCAGCCATATACAAATCAGTCTTGACCCTGTTGTTCATGGGAACAGTCCAGCCCGAATTGCCAGGCCAGGTCCTCTCTGGACCGGAAACAAGCATCCTGGGACCGGTTTCGGGGTATTACCCCTCATCAGCCAGGCTAGCTTGAGCCATATTATTATTTTGAATGTATACAATGATTAGATCTTGGGGGCATATTAACAACACACAGCGAGAAATATCGCTGAGCGCGATTAGCGCTATTCTTTGTATCGCCGGCTATCGCTGGATTGAATCGCTGAGATAACGTGATATCATCAACGTTTATCTCCATAGCGATAACAAATCCAGCGATAGCGGCAAAATAGGGACATCGCTGGAAATCCAGCGATACAAATGCGGCGATAAGGGAATCCTTGGTAATAGGGAGATGTGGACTCAGCCTCAGAATCCACCTCCCTTTACAAATATAGCTAAGTCTGACATTTTGCAGACGTTAGGTTACGGCGATAACCGCGCTTAGCGCGGCTTTTATTTTCGCTATGGGTGTCCTGGGCCGGCTTGGTAATACGGAGAAGTGCAGTTAGGGACATTTTCTGTGTTATTTTGACACAACACGCCCACTTTGCATCTCATTAGAGATACAAAGCGAGGCGTCGGTAACAAGACTGCTAACATGCGCTAATGCATGTTAGCACTGCCTTGTTAATAGGGTGTAAACATTATCTCCGCTTTTTTGGCTTTTAAAGCCAAAAAAGCGGAGATAAGGCCCTTGATAATATGCCCCTTGGAAAGTAAACAAATCTTCTCCTTTCCATGTTTGTCGTGGTTGAAATAAAGTGACTATACATTGAAACCATCGTTGGAATGTTTCCAAAAGCTGCTTTTTAAGATTCAGTCAGTAGTTTGAGGAATTACATCAGCTGACTTAGAGGTGTAGGCCCCAGGGAGGCGACATTAGTAAGTTAGGCATTAAAGTAAAATGCTTCACGAGCTACAGAATTGTTCGAAGTTTTATTACACACACTAAGGACAACACAAACTGTATCAATGATTTATTATATACCTGCAGTATTACACAATGCACGACATTTCCTCACAAAAAATATCAAATGAAAAGCCTGTACATTCAGTCGGGGACAGAAATACTCAGGCATGCTAATCCAACCTCAAGGGGCAGCCTGGGACACAAAACGCAGAGTCAGTGGCTAGAAGACTTGCCGAAGAAAGACGACCATCACTATTACGAAGGGCAAGTCGCACTCGCAAGATTCCTGGATGTCAAGAAAATGAATACACTATACACCAAAAATAGAAATATTCGATACGCTAACCTTAAGAGTATAGCTTAACGCTGATAGGAAAGCAAAATCAGTGGAGATTGACTCTTAACACACAGCATTAACGAAATGCAAGCAATTTTTGGCAGAAGCTTTGAAAGAAAGAAAAAAAAACAACGTGAGCAGGCCAATTATATGAATAATGCATAATTATACTTCTCTCTTTTATTAGCTATATCCTTAACAGCACATCCACATGTGTTTTTTTTGGTATGTTTGTATACTAATATACCCACACACGTGGGTGGGGAGGGCAGTGAAATAATTTGTGTATATTGTCCAAAACCTGGCCTCGATATGCTTCTTAAAATCTCAGCTATAATGAGATTGTGATTTATACAACTTTTGACTGAATATGATTGCATATGTAACCAATGCAGCCGAGTGACAGACGTGTCCACGCGGATGAACTACTCAAGAGAAATTATTGTTTGTTTACAGGGGTTAGCTGACAATATTCTTCACTACCGGCTCAAGCACTGAAGCGAAAGCTTCACCATAAATATACGGCATTGCTTGGGATGTCAAATGCAGTATCTAATTGGAAACAACTCAAGCATTCATTTTTGGACATACACATCCTGTAGCTAGTTCAAGGTCATTACAACCTTGCAAACTTATTCAAAAAATGATTTCTTAGCCCTTAGGCAATTCCTGTTTCACCTTGTTGATATTTGCTCCACATCAGTAAGGGGAACATCTCCAAATGTTTCAGGAAACATGGATCCCAGAAGACTGACGACTATGACAGTCAGGACTGAATTGACCATGGGGACAGAGGGTAAATCGGCATAGGCTGAGGACCAGGGTGCTGATTTTAGAGGTGGCGAAGGAAAGACCATCAGCTAAGTAGCCAAGCAAACAGCTACGAGGGAAAACAGACAGTTTTAGACCGACATATAATTTGCCCTTAAATCATCCTGGAGACAGTTGGACTCAAGTGCTATGCTCACTTGAGCCCTTTTTTACGGGGATTTGGCACAGGGCAGTGTGCAAGTCATCTTGCTGCGCTGCCCTATGCCACACTGAAAGGCAGTAGCGGCCCGTGGTGGGAGTGCCGCCGGGCAGTGACGTGGGGCGGGGGGTAGTAAACTACAGAATACGGCCGAATAGAGGTAAGTAAACATATAAATAAATAAAACGAATTTCGTTGCGCGCGCTGCATCGAAATTCGTTTTATTTATTTATATGTGTACTTACCTCTATTCGGCCGTATTCCGTAGTTTACTACCCCCCACCCTTCCCCTCCCCCGCCCCACATCACCGCACGCAGCACTCCCACCACGGGCCGCTACTGCTGAAAGGACAGGATTGCACCGTATTTATCCAATACAGTGCATTCCTGTCTTTTCTCCAGCTGGCACCGTTTCGGCTGCCTAGCGCCAACGTAAGCCCCTTGCACTATGGTGCAAGGGTGACTATGTTGTCGACAGGATTGATTTTGTGCAGGAAGGGGCACCTTCCTGCACAGAAACAATCCTAAGAGGCTTTTGTTCTCATTCTAATGTGTACTGCAGAATGCAGCACACATAGAAAGAGGAAATAACGAGGAGAAAAAGAATTTGCTCCTTGTTACACCTCACCTCAGAAGGCATAAGGATTTGAAGCTTCTCCAGATTGGCATGATCTGGGGCATCGTCAAAATCCATGGGTGCTGCGTGGAAAACCCACCGCAATGCCAATGGAATGCCTCCGAGTGCAGAGTAAGGCAAGGCAGCACTTGCCGCTGCCTTGCCTTACTCCATATCGATTAGGCCATCCAAAGCCACGCATAGAGGCCTTGCGTGGCATCATAGCTATGATTTAGTAATCTGTGCCAGTGGAGCATCACAAAAAGTGACACTCCGTCAGCACAGGGGGCTTCTAAATAGGCTCCTTGGTACGCTAGGGTACTGGAATAAATATTTTTCTAGGGCGGCTTTCACTTCTCAGATTACCACTGATGATGATTATGATTGAGGTGATGGGAGAGGTGTGGCACAGCAGGCAGAGCGGCTGACTCCGGAGTGCAGGGTTCATGGTTCAATTCCCAGTGGCAGCTCAGCTCAGCATCATGCGACTCTTGGCAATAGATCACTTAATCGCCGGAGGGCCCCCAGTGCCTTGAAACCCTTAATGGGTGATATGTTTGTGCTTTAGAAATAGGAATTACTTATTTATGATAGGGTAGGCAGATGACTTACAAGCTCCTACTTTCAACACTGAACACCATACTAGTATGCCCAGATACAGAAAATGCTTCCTTCTGTTTTTTATCTTGACATGGTTAAGATAAATGTTTTGAATTTGCACATGTAGCACAATAATTGTGAATGAAAGATTTTAGTGTGCACTGGGTGGATCTCAAGGTCACAATATTGTTAGCGAATAATTTTCATGTGCAGGCAGTGAGGGTCTGATTGAGGTTCCACTGCAGCAGGTGGGGAACAAGAACTGTCCTCTCACGCTTCATTTTGTTTTTTTTCCATGGAGAAGGAAGCTTGTATTGTTCTCTCATCCTTTAATGATATAAGGCCATATTATGAGTTTGGCGAACAGGATACTACATCAAAATGTGATGGATATCCCTACTGCTGGATTGCAAGTGCCAAGGCTATTAAACACTTGTAATACGATGGATGGGATACCCAACGCGTTTGTGACTGAGTACCCTATCCACCAAACTCTAAATAAGGCCCATAGTTCTGAATTAGAATGCACTGAGGTGTCTTCAAATAGATATAAGGCCTATTCTGCAGTCTCCATGTCTCATATTGACACTTTATAAGAGTTTCCCTGTTTTTCTGCTTCCTACTAAGCTTTATTTGCATTCTTCTCTGGACCTCTACTCCGTGGTGACAGTCATGGGCCTGTGCACCCTCATACATCTTACGCCACATCTGCTTCTCTTCTTTTCATAATTGGTCGTCTTATACCCAAGAAAGGACCAAAAGACTCTTCTCGTAAATCCTGTATTTAACTGAGTCTAATTGCTACGAAGCGACAGCAAGTCAACATATTGCTGCTCTACAAATAAATGGATACATAAATAATTTTCCAGGCTCTGACTCCAAACCAGTATCTTTCGTCTTCATTATCATCCACTAAGAAATGCAGCAAACCACAACACATATTAGATAGCTTTTTTTAACAGGTAATAGAATAGTAATTTAATTTGATTAAAATTACCGTAATCTCCAACCCACACACAGGATATTACGAACTTGATGTGTTGCCAAATGATCCATGAATACCTCTGTGGAATGTGTTATACATCCTACGCATATAGCACGTTGCTACATATTTCAGATGAATGTGGAAACTAGAAGCAGTTGTAAATTTGAATTCCTTTCTTGTAGGGATTCCAGTAGAAAACAATGGCTCAAGTTGTGATATACAGTTGGAAATCTTGAGGAAATTCCCAAGTCCGTGGCATTCGCGGATGACATTAATTACTTTATTTAGAGTTTGGCAGACAGGATATTATGTAACAAATGTGGAAGATGTTCCACTCACCATATTATAATTGCATTATAGCACATGGCACTTCACTTGTGATGCATCGGATGGTATATCTCTCACATTTGGACGGAGTATCCTGTCCGCAAACTCTAAATAAGGTCCAAGTGCTATCAAAACTTCCATGTATAGAGAAAGCCTGCATCCAGTGGAGAATGATTTAGATGGATCCTGAGGTGGGAAAAAAGAGACTATATAAGCTTTAGTGGGTGGAGTATACTGGTAAATACACACCTCACAGAGATAGGGGCAGGGAGCAGAAAAAGGGAGGTCCTGTACCCACGCTCCGAAGAACATATATGAAAAACACTCAAGGGTAACTGTTCCTAAAGGGAAATCAGGCCTATTGGGCTACGGGCTAAATGGAGGAGGGATAAGGGAGAGGAAATAACGATCTGGAAATAGATGGGTCCTCAGGATGGATGTTGCGCTAAGGCATTTAACACGCTGAGAGAATATGTCTGACCGTATCAAGACCACCTCAGTATCTTGTTACCCTTGGATATCGATCCTTTATGTCGGTTGCATTTTATTACGAATAACCTAAGTTGTGACACGTGATTACATACTTTTAGTGCATCACATTTTTATCCCCCATGTTTTTAGCCACTTAACACTCTACGTCGCACCATTTTATTTACACATGTATTTTTCTCTTCTCTTGTCTCTTCTAGGTTGGATTATTAATCTCGGGTGATTGTTGAATGAATATTTTTTGGCAAAGCCACAACAAGACTTGCCATTCAGGGTGTTTTTTCTTTCCCTGACCTCTCTAGAAAATTTCTATTTTTGCACATTAACACTTTTTTCAATTTTATCAATCTCATGCTTCATCATAGGGCGTTTTTGCTCCTCTTAGGGTCGGCACTGCTCTCTCCCACAGGCCCCGTGAGCGGGCTCTTTAGCGGAGATCTTTTTCGTAAAATGTCGTAGTGTTGAGTGCGGGTGGGTGGGGTTGGTGCAGAGGTGGGTTAAAAATACTGTGATAGTCCCCAAAAACTGCTTTTTATTCCTGGGTCCACCAGGTATGGTAAAAACAGAAATCAAACTGTGACCTGCCACTAATGAGGAAGTGTAGTTTGGTTAAAAAAGTGTGAGTGGTGATAAAGGTCGTGGGATCAACATGTTTCACACCCTGCTGGTCCGGAAAGGATCCTTGGCGTTTTATTAGGACCAAGTAAAATTGAAAAAAGTGTTAATGTGCAAAAATAGAAATTTTCTAGAGAGGTCAGGGAAAGAAAAAACACCCTGAATGGCAAGTCTTGTTGTGGCTTTGCCCAAAAATATATTCATTCAACAATCACCCGAGATTAATAATCCAACCTAGAAGAGACAAGAGAAGAGAAAAAATTCATGTGTAAATAAAATGGTGCGACGTAGAGTGTTAAGTGGCTAAAAACATGGGGGATAAAAATGTGATGCACTAAAAGTATGTAATCACGTGTCACAACTTAGGTTATTCGTAATAAAATGCAACCGACATAAAGGATCGATATCCAAGAGTAACAAGATACTGAGGTGGTTTGATATGGTCAGACGTATTCTCTCAGCATGTTAAATGCCTTAGCGCAACATCCATCCTGAGGACCCATCTATTTCCAGATCGTTATTTCCTCTCCCTTATCCCTCCTCTATTTAGCCCGTAGCCCAGTAGGCTGGATTCCCCTTTAGGAACAGTTACCCTTGAGTGTTTTTCGTATACTGGTAAATCCCATAATAGTGCCACAGCACAGCCTACAACTAAATCACCCTCCCACATTCAGTATGTGAGTTCTATCTGTGATTTTTATTTGAAGAAATTTATAGAATATTTAGAAGAATTCTCTAGGTATTTTTAAGTGAATCAAGCAGCTATTTACTCCTCACTTGACCAGTCTTTTTGTGATCCTGATGCAGTTCCTCTCAACATTCCTACTGTGATCCCCACAGTTTACAAACTGGACTGTGAATTTGAATTTGTAAGGAGGAATAGAATATATCTCTGATTAGAAGAATGTTTGCTATTGCATCATCCAATCCAACCAAATTGACTTGGGGGCATATTAGCAAGGAGTTGCGATATTTATCGCAAAACGCGCTTAGCGCGTTTTTTGTTAACGCTGCCTATCGCTGGAAATTATCGCTGAGATAACACCCTATTAGTAAGGTTTATCTCCATAGCGATAATATTTCCAGTGATAGCGGCAAAATGTGAGAATATCGCTGGAAAAGCAGCGATATTCTGCGCATTATCGCTAAGGTGGATTCAGCATTAGAATCCACCTCCTATACTTTAAACAGGTAAGTCATCCTCACTAGCAGGTGATAAAATATAGCGATAAACGCGCTTAGCGCGAATTATTTTATCGCTTCGCCTGCCTTGCTAATAGGGGGTAGTGGAGTTAGCGACTGTTTCCAGTCGCTTTTAGTAGGGAACGCCTTCCTTGCATGTCATTAGCGATAATTATCGCGGACATGCAAGGCGATGTGAATCCCGGCCGCTAACGCCTAAAAGCTGTCGCTAACGCCAGTTAGAGACAGCTTGCTAATAGGGCGATATAAATATCGCCGCTTTAGCGGCAAAAAGTGCCGCTAAAGCGGCGATAAATCCCTTGATAATATGCCCCTTCATTTTTAAACCTCATTTCTGGCAGCACCTATGCAAATAACAGCTTTACTAAAAGCAATATAGCAAATGGATTTCTTTATAAAAATGAACCTTAGACCCCTTCCTCCACAGATGAAGAAAAGGCTCCAGATACGGTAGTCTTGCTTGTGGTCCTCCCAGACTACCCATGTCTACCTGACTTAACAAGAAATTGAAATTTGTTTGTGGCAAATTGAACATTCTGCGATGTGTTCCCTATGTGTCCTAAGTGTAAAGAAGTCTCAAACTGGGGAAGAGCGCTTTCTTATTTTGCCAAAGTCAGAAGAACTCATTGAGATGGAGATAGGTGTTTATGTTCACCTTTCTATAGGACAGGCTTTGACCAGTGGTGTAACATAAGCCCCTGCAGAGCCCGCGGTGCAGTGAGGCTCCCGAGCTCCAGGGTGCCCCCTTAGAAAAAGTGGTAGGTGGTGGGCTGGGGGGAGGGCCCTCCATATACTTTGCATGGGGCCCCCTCAAGTTTCGTTATGCCACTTGCTGTGACTGCAGTAGGGGTGGTGGTGGTTGCTGTAGGTTTTTGGGGTCTTCGTGAAAACATGGTAGTAGGTGATTTTTTGGAACTATAGGACTCAGAACAGGTTGAATAGAGGTGAGCAGTACTTCCTCTGGTCTATTCTCCATACTAACAATCATTGATTCATCATCACCTTCCTCACTTCCAAGGCTTTCGGGAACCTACCTTTTCCCTTACCTTTCATGGCGGGTCTCCGTAGGGTTTTAATCCATATCAGGAGGGGGTTAGACAGGATTTGATAGTGTTCTTTCTTTTTCTGTGCTGGATATCTTGAAGCTGATATGTCCAGTGAACGATCAGTCACAACAATATCCTCCTCTACAGCAAGCTCAGCTTCTTTCTCTGCTCCCACTTCCAGAAGATCAGGTGTTGCAGGGTGTGGTTCCTGTTGCTGATTTTCCTGTGAAGATTTTGTTTGCTTCAGGGATAATTTGATTACAGGCTTACTGCTTTCCATGACTGCACTCACTGCAGCATTGAGAAACATGGGCTTTGTTTTTGTTTGAGGTGCCATTGACCCAGGGGTGATCCTTCTTCCAGCCTCTTCCTGACTAGAGGAGGGTGCAGAAGGTACATCGTGTTTACAGAAAAATTAGTATGACTTGTTGCCAGTGGCAGCACTGGCAACAGACTTCTTCTCCTTACTGGCACTTTCATGGCTGGAAACTCCTTCTCTGGGGCCATCTTCTTTACTTTCTATATGGGTTAGCACTTAGCACAAGCAGAAACACTTAACAGAGGACTCTGATGTCACTGTCAGTCAATTTGCAAACTCTCTGTCACAGTACTGCGCATGACGTGTCGTCTAGTGCACATGCAGGCAATAATAATGATGCAGGAAGGGAAGTCGGTGATACTTGTACAATGTAGCCAATGTAATAAAGGTTCCATCATCTTTATCACAAATGCTTAATAGTAGTATACCTATGCATAAACGAAATATTTGTTGTTAGACATTACACAGGAAACGCTAACTTGATGTCCTTCGAAGGGCCATGGGTCCCCTATGGGAGGGAGGGGTCTGAAGGCAAAAATCGAATAAATGAATTAAATAGTTGCTAGTATCACTCCAAGGTCATGGGGACCCTATGGGAGGTGGAAAGGGGGACAGGATTGTCAAACATTGAGTAAATACATGAAATAATTGATGACCTATGGGGATCCTATAGGAGTTGCAAGCAAAAATTGAAAACATTTATCAAAAACAACCATGTGGAGATCTCTGGCTCATTGCAGTCTCCACATGGTAAAGTATAGGAAAATGAAAAAAAGTTTATTCAGCTATTTAAAAAAAAAAAAATAATGATAAATAGTAATATATATTAATTTTATATATTTACTTTCCATATAGAAATAATAAATGTTAAATACATATATGAAAAAAATGGTACAGCACATTACCTTAATTTTGAATTACATATCTAATTAATGTAAACAAAATAAATTGCATTTAAATTATTTGTCGGAAGTTTACATTAATACATGCATTTCCATCTAAAGCAAAAAAAAAAATCTAATATTCATTAATAATTATTAGAAGCAATGTATGTAATTTATTAAAAGTAATTTATTTATATTTTAATAAAATGTATTGTTACATTAATTTTTAAATGCAAAAAAGGTAATTATAATAAGTAATAATTAAATGTAAAATATATACTGTTTATTTCAATTAATTTTAACATTAAGTTATATTTATTGATACTTTAAACTATTTGAAATATTGTAATTTAATTTAACATTATTTCATATACGTTTTAACTCCTAATTCAATTATTTTCTATAGGAGGCGGTAGAAATACCAGTGGTTGTCCATGTTTGGTGGTAGATTTACTCCAGCTCTGAGTTAGAGTATTTTACTACTGTTTTGGGGTCCCTTTTGGCTGTAGGAACCATAGAAATGCAGTTTGTAAATAGGTTTGGGCTTACTCTTTTGGGGATGGTTTGACATCCCTCTCTAAATGCCTCCCTGACCCTCTCTAAACCCATCCTTACGCCTTCCTTAACCCCTCCCATTTCCTCTTTAGTAGTCCCCATTTTCCAGCCACTCTTCTGTATCCCTCATATATCATTTTGCTACAAAAGCATAATTCCAGTAAATTTTCAAGGAAGTTTGTGAAATTTCATGAGGTAAAAATTTCACAAACTCTCCAGCACCAAGTAAACATTGTTCCACTTATAATTGTGATCACAATATTAGAGTTTAAAATGTTTGCAAGTCTAGGTTCACAGTATTGTAGACGGCCAACAGGGTTTCAACCACGTAATGCTGATCATTGTGGTACCATATTACGAAGTATGCTGGAGAGTATAATGCTTACATCAAGCCCCACTGACCTATGGTAATCTAATCAAAGGAGTAATTCATTTAAGTTATACGTTCCAACTAGTATTTCAAAGATAGACCACCATTCCATTAGGAATTTTGGTGTGACTCATAATCATGTGATGTGGAGCAGAATACTGTCAACTTTGTTTGCAATTTAGTGATTTCTACAACAGTTCTGGTATTTCTAAGCCCCGTGAGTATTACCCAATGTAAACGCTTACCCTTCACACATTTCTTAGTAGTGCACATGTAACTAACTGAGACATTCTGCCGGATGGGAGACTTTGCTACACTCATGGAATACACAAACATTTAAGGCTGGACAGGCCTTTTATTCCATCAGGCATTTCCCCCAGTGGGTTGGAGTGCTTAAAGGCAGTGGGTGGTGCCTTTGTCACTTTCCCCAGGCACCTGGAGGAGAATGTAGAGAGAGAGAAAGAGAGAGAGAAGAGAGAGAGAATGGATTGATGGAAAGGGAGAGATTGCAGGAGGAGACAAAGGAAGCTAGGCTGGTTTGAGCACTTTTTCCCAGGGTTGCTTCCGTTCCCAAACCCGGCCATGCAAAACATTTCGAAATTACTTGGGTCGCTCTGATGCTGTTGCAATATTTCCACAGACATCTAGGCTGTCTGACAATTGCCAAACGTAAATTTGTACAGACTGACGACATTTTGCAGCCGTGGTTGTTTCAAATTTTATGGTCAACGTTGGTGCAAAATTGCACGAGCGCTTTGTAGGTGAATCAGAAATGCTGGTGTAACAATGCACCTGCACAAGAGCAGTCTGCTGACACAGTACAGAAGCCATCCACCCTATAGCGCTGATCATGGCAGCAGCTCAGCACATGTGCCTGCCACACTGAGGAGGAGAAGCCTCAAATGTGATGTCTACATCTGTGCTGAGTCATTTGGATTAACCTGGTAAAGCATAACACAATAACTGCCCTGTAGCTGTGCTACAGCTTAGCATATGTGTGATCAAATGTAGAGCTTGGGGGCATTTGAGTGAGGTAGAGAACGCATTTCTTTTATATAAACTCACTCATCTGGGGTGTCTTGAGACGGCTGGAACCAAACTGGCTGAGACCAAAAAGGGCATTTTAGTTTCAGTTCATAAAAATCGCCACTTGTAATGCACACTGAGGTGCCTTTGTGTCATAAAATCTCAGGCCTTTCAAGGGGCCAGCACTAATACGTGTTCCTCTGAGCACCATTCTGTTCAGCTCCAAGGTCAATGGACACTTATGCTCGGCTGTATTCAGATATATCATTTTGAGGTGAATATGAAATAAGATATATCGGAAAGAAACCACGTTTTAATTGAAGGAATTATGTCCCAGAAGTAGGCTAAATTGTAGGAATGTTAAGGTATCATTATAGCCTGAGTTAATACCACTGTATGACTCTGACCGTGTTAAAGAACAGACTGTGGACGTACAGCCAGGGCCCTGCTCACGGCGCTGTCTCAAATATAAATGAAACGTGCATAGTTTTCAACAGCAAGGTTCGAGTTACCGGTATTGCTTCAAAAAACAAATTAAAACAAAGGCCCAGGTTTTGAATAGGAGTCACAACGCAGAGCAGGAAGGAAAGCTGCGGCGCTGCGTGAATGGGATGGGGTGAGAAAACAGAAAGATTCGTCACGATCTCGAAAACCATCCCTCAAATCAACATTACTACAAGCGATGATGGGGGACGTCATCCATTCACTGCTGCTGCGCTTACTCCGGCTGGGAATGTTTCATTCTACATGGGCCTGGTTAGCTATTGAGATAACAGCCCTTACTGAAGGTTTTGGGAAATGCTCACAAAATCTGATGGGTACAAATATGCTTCAAACTGTAGACGCGCCATCGATATAATGGGTGGGTTCTGGTGCCGACCTCTATTTTTACTCTGTCCTCGTCCCAGTCCTGAGCTTCAAGAGTTGGTGAGCTTCGCAAGACACGCTCTCCTAGACAATACAATTGGAACAAAAACTAAGGGGCATATTTACAAGTCCCTTGCGCCACTTTTGCGTCACTTTTAACAGGTGAAAAATGACGCAAAGTGGCGCAAGGGGCTTGTAAATATGCCCCTAAACTTTTAGGGGCTTATATTTGAGAGACTTGCACCGCCAGAGCGTCACTTTTTCTGATGCTCTGGTGGCGCAAATCTTTCAAGCATATTTATGAGGCCATGCATGTGTGGCTTAGCATGGCCTAAAGATATGGAGTAAGGCAAGGCAGCGCAAGTCGCTGCATTGCCTTACTGTGCACCAGGGAGGCGTACCACGGGTGTTGCGGTGGGATTTTTCACACGACACCCATGGATTTTGACACTGCCCCAGATTTACTTAATCGCGTCAACCTGGGGCAGCCCCAAAACCTTACGCCTCCCCAGAGCAGGCAGAACGAGGAGAAATACTTTTATTTCTCCACATTTTTTCCTCGTTCCAAAGTGGAAAACACCTCTCAGGATTGTTATTGTGCAGGAAGGTGCCCCTTACTGCACAAAAACAATTCTGCATGCAATGCAGACACCCTTGCATGTCTGCGTTGGCGCTAGGCAGCAAATTGTGCGCCAGCGCAGGGGGAAAGGACAGGAATGCACTGTATTTCATAAAAACGATGCATTCCTGCCCTTTCACATTTGCGTAGGGCAGCACAGCAAGAAGACCTGAGGCACTGTCCTGCGCCAATTCCATATAAATGAGGCCCTAAGTCTCTCTTCCGTTCTTCCTTTCACCTTAAAAAGCCCACCCTTTGCCTTCCACAGATCTGTTTTTACTAACGCATGAAATAAGCATCCTGACTAGAAAGGATTTCAAAGCTAAGGAAGGCAGGAAGGGAAGTGGTTTGAGATGAGGAAGACTTGTAAGAGGTGTAATGAAGATTGTTGATAAGTAATCCTGGCATCATCTCACCCTTAGTTTTATTTGTTCTAGTCCTGACTATTATGAGAACATACCCAAGCTGATAAAAGAAAAATTACAACACGCTTAAGCAGAATGAATGATCTTTTATTTACTTCAAACAGGTACTTAAACAGAAGCAGTCTCTAAAGAGGTGCAACAAAATTAATTTTCTGAGATACATCTTGGCAATGATGTTTTACAGAAGTATTTGAATTAGCCCATGTTGGAGCTGTTCATATTTATTTCAAAGGAACAATATTTGTTTTCTTCCAGAATGAAGTTGTACTTCTTATAGATTCAGCTTGTATTACTTTTGGAATTTCCTTTTCATAGAAGTAGTAGCCGAGGAGATGGATAACTTTACCCATCTACTAACAGTAGCTGTTGTGAGTTTTCTATGTTTCATAGGACCTCCAAAAGAGACAAATAACAACTTTGACAAATAAAAACTTTGATAAATAGAAGTCTTTTGTTCCTTCCAAATATATTGAGATAATTCTCTTAACATCTAGAGGATGTTAATCTAAAATACCTTCCTCTGGACAAAATTCTGCAAGAACCAATTCCTGATCTACATGGAACTTAGATTGAACCTTCAGAGGAAAAGCCAGGCCTGGTCTAATAACGAGTTTGACTTGAGGAATTCCTTGCTGGAGTAATTGTAAGGGAATGAATCTCCCCATTCTGCATGCTTAAGTGATTCCTACAAGAATGGCAGCCTTGGCTAATAGCCCACCTTCCATAATTTCAACCACATCTGCTTCTGACTGCTCCAATAGCTCCAGAACCTGTTGCTGATGCCCACAAGATATCAAAGAGTGTATCTGATATAAACCCGGTGTACGAAAGTGCCCTTTTTGACATGGTTACTCCCCCACTTTTTGCCTAGTATTTGATGTGATTTTGACTGGAAGTGCACTGGATTCCTGCTTACCAGGTCCCCAGTGCCAGATTTCTTCCCCACAACTGTACAATTGTTTCCCCAATTAGCAATACCTTTGGTACTCCATATAAGTCCCTAGTAAAAGGCACCCTTGGGACCTAGGGCAAGGAGGCTAAAGAGGGTCCTTAAGGGCTGCAGCGCAAATTGTGCAACTTTAAAGGACCCCTCACCGAACACATACAGACTGCCACTGCAGGCTACTTGTCGTGGTGCAAACAAAAGTGAAAACATGCATGGCCACATTCCTGTGTGCCATGCCCACAGACACTACATGCAGTATAGGTAAGTCACCCCTAGAGCAGGCCTTATGGCCCTAAGGCAAGGTGCACTATACTACATGTGAGGACATATCTGCATGAGCAGATATATGCCTGTGCTGGTCAGCTCTATTGCTGCGAGTACAAGTGAACAGGGAAGACATTTTAAATACATGTGCTGGGCCCTGGTGAAAACGAGTTCCCCAGCTACACGATGGCCTGACTGAAAATAGGGATGTTTGGTATCAAACATCTCTTAGTAATAAACCCACTCTGATGGCAGTGTTGGATTTATTAATACATACACACAGTGGGCACCTGAGAGATGTCGCCTGAAAATCTACCAGCTACTGGTGTGCTGACTGACTGATTTTCGCCAGCCTGCCATCAGAGAAAGGTGTCTGACCCCCAGGGGTGAGGGCCTTTGCTCTCAAGAGGCCAGTAATGAAGCCTGCTCGGGCAGAGGGTGTTTTATGACCCCTCCCCCAGGATGACCTGCAGATTAGCATTCCAAGGCAGGGGAGCTTCAAAGAGGCCACCGCCTTTGGTATGCAAATCTGGCTTCTCTCACAGGAGAGGAAGCCGACCCCCTTTGTCCAGAGCCCTTTGGCACCTGGACAGGTGGGAAATTTAGCTAGTCAAATAGGCATGTCCACCCTCAGGCCACTACCACCCCTAAGGTCATCTACCTGAAGTGAAAGCGACTTTTCAGAGTTAGCCGTTTTGGTGATGGCAAACTAAGGAACTCTGGGACAGGGTTATGCCCACTTCTCACAGGGAGTGGTCATATAGGGAGTGTAATGACCCCAGGGGTAAGTAGCCCATTGGCTGTTACCCCACACTTCCCTAATTCCCGTAAATTTAGTTTAGAGGGGAGCCCCTTGCACCAGAAAGGCATATCATGACAACCTATGAAGAAGAAGGACACTGAAGAGCCATGAAAGCAGAAGATTGAAGAAGAGCAACTGACTTGGCACCAGCCCTGCCGGCCTGTCTGCTGTTCCCCGTCGAGCCTGAGCTAAAAACATCTCATCCTGCAGCTGTTGTGCTCCAGAGTCTGGGAGGAAAGCCTGCCTTCAATAAAGACTCAAGAACTCTTGTGGAGCAGCGGAACTGCTACCCCGTAGCCTACAGGCACCCCAAGAAGAACTGTGAGGACTCCGGAACTGCCAAAATCTGATGCCACTGAACCACTGCACCTGAGCCCCCCAGCCCAAGTCGAAGTGGGCCAACAGTGTCAGCTTGGACCCCAAGCCCTTAAGAGACAGTGTCCACATTGGGTTCACCTCTCATGAACTCTCCGACATCGCATGCAGCCTCTGTTTGCAGGCCCCCTCAACTATGCGTGCTCCCGGACAAACAAACCAGACACCTCAAAGACCCTCTTCACCCAGCCGCCCCAGCCCATGGAGAAGAGAACCTGCAGTTTCCCCACGTCCACTAGCATCGCAAGACTTAAGCCCTTTGCGTGGTTCAACCAGACTGGCCTCCCAGTCAAAACCTACAACCTCTTTTCACGAAGACCATAGACTAACATTGGGCGCCCAACGCTGTATTGCACCACTGCACCCGGCCGCCCTAGTGTCACTGGAGGTAGCCTGCTGGTGCTGCCTTGAACCTTGCCCCATACTCACATTAATTCCGGGAGATTGGTCTTGTAAGTTGCTGTACTGAATCTGAATGCCATGCTTGTTTTTCCTTCAATAGGATAACATTGCAGCTTCTCAAAAATGCACTGTGTTGACTATTTAAAACACAAATTATTTCTCTTGCAAAACGTTCTTACCTGATCGTATTTATTCTGGTGCCTAAACATATATAAAGATACGTGTAATTTTTATAAGTTGGTGTGGATCTTCTTATTGAGTCGTGTGCATAATTTATTCACTATTGTGTGTATTTGCAGATGTTTAGCACTCCTCTCTGACAAACCTAAGGCTGCTCCACGGCACTACCCCCTAGAAGAGCACCTTGGGATTGCTAGAGCAAGTCCCTGTTCACTCATATGGGAACACATGGACTCTTTGCATGATATACCTCATTTTGGTATATCATATAAAGAGCCAGCTTCCTACACTAGGCTAACGGTTACATATTGCCCAGTCATGGAGTAAGGTCTTCACAGTTCTGTATAGCTTCAAACAATGGCTGAAAAGGCTTTCAGTAGTGATACAGCTGCATATGTTGCATACAAATCCGCACTGAATGAAAAGTTTGATACAGCATATGATCTTTTTTATTGTAGATCTAATTCTTCTGACAATGAAGCTTCTTCTGATGCCAAGGAAGATGGAGAGAACATACTCACTTTTGTATATGTGGAAATTGTTCAAATTCGGTAATCTTATACCGACATACATTTTGGGAAACTTGATTTGTCTACATCTTTCAGAATGCCTGTGATAACTGTGAAGAGGGGGGAATATGTCACTGCTGCTTCATATTGGGAATACAATATGCCTGTGGTGCCCAAAGCTAGCGCTTGAATTCCGAATATCTCTTTGATGTGAGAAAGGGCTTCTTATAGCTGGGGTGCCTGGACATTCGTCCCTTTAGGTAGGAGATCTGGAGTTTCATTGTTCATAGCGATCAGGTGTATAGGGCTCTTTAGCAAGCCTCCAGCCTTTAAACTCCATGCATTGTTGGAAACTGTGAGACCAGAGTGCCTCTATTTTTCATTTTAAAAATTCCATGATATTTTGAGAGTTTTAAAAGACTTAAAGCCCACATTGATGCCGCTGGGGGAGATTTGAACCCATGTACTAGAGGTTGTTTATTTAAAGGAACTTAGCAGTTCTTAGAAAGATGGAGCTCCCGTTTACAGGAAGTGGAGCCGGCTCACTCTGTGATTCAAAACTGTGGCATGCAGTTCTTGGTTTCAGCAGCAGGCACATTAGCTCTAAGAGCTACCTTGCAAGCTCCAAGTAAGTTTTTGTGAATGGAGGAAGGCGAAGGCGCTTACAACAAGTCTACCAACTCCTGACTTTTCTTCCTATAGCTAGGAAATGCAAGGTGTGTAAACATATGGCTCCAAGGTCGGGCCCGCATACTCAAACCACCACAGTCTCTGTGGCTTTCAAGACTGCTGCAGCCCTGCCACGTTTCCCAGGTCCATGGGTGAGGTGCTGCCCTAGTCCAGGTTTTTTCTGTGGATTCTGGGACTTGTAGTCTTGTTTATTCCATTATAAAACAGAACTACATGTCTTAGGATTTAAAGACAAAACCTGGGCTGAAGCAGCACATCACACATTGGCAGCTGTGCTGCTGATAGATCTCTTTTCCGACATGCATGTTTGAAGTAGGACTCTTGCTCCTACTCGCTTAGGCAAAATGGCTTGCACTACTGCATCAAATAAAGTTGTTTCATTGAAAATTAAAACTCTTAGCTCAAGGAAAACGTCTGTGTTTCAGACAATCAAAAAAGTGTGGGGAGGGTAAAGAGCGAGGTTCTTAGGGGGAGAGGATAAACGGGAGAGAGACTAAGGGCCTCATTTATGGGGATTTGGCGCAGGGCAGTGCCTCAGGTGTTCTTGCTGTGCTGCCCTACGTCAAAGTGAAAGGGCAAGAATGCACAGTATTTATCCAATACGGTGCATTCCTGTCCTCTCCCCCTGCGCTGGTGCCATTTTGGCAGCCGAGCGCCAACGCAGGCACCTTTGTACCATAATGCAAAGGTGCCTGTGTTGTTGGCAGGATTGATTTTGTGCAGGAAGGGGCACTTTCCTGCACAAAAACAATCCTGGGAGGCCTTTTCCTTTTTCCATGTGTGCTGGGGAATGCAGCACATATGGAAAGAGGAAAAAATGAGGAGAAATAAAGTTATTTCCCCTTGTTGTGTCTCCCGTGGGAGGCATAAGGTTTTTGCGCATCCCCAGGTTTACATGGCTTGGGAAATCTGGGGAAACATTAAAATCCATGGGTGTTGCATGGGAACACCCACCGCAACACCCACGAAACGCCTCCTTAGCACAGAGTATGGCAACACAGCAATTTGTGCTGCCTTGCTTTACTCCATATCTCTGGGGCCATTCAAAGCCATGCAAAGTGGCTTTGCATTGACCTCATAAATATGATTTTGTAGTTTGTGCTGCTGGAGCAGGGACGTCTTAAGGATTTTGAGGGCCATGGGCCAAACATATTTTGGGGGTCCTTGTTCAGAACAGCTTTGAATTTATGACCCAGTTTCAACTCTGTCATGCCCTCTTTGGCCAGGTCACTGACAATGCACAGGCACACTGGTCCAAATTCTAAATGTGTTTACATCTAATATTCAGGGATAGTGCTATGTGTTTTCAATATTGTAAAACAGCTGCAGCTCACTATTATTACTGCAAATAATCTCCCATTTCTCACATGTGAGGTCCTGTTTCGATCTAAAAGAAACTTTTTTATGGATGTTGCATGAAACATAAAAACAACATTTGTTGGAAAAGTGTCTAATAGACTCTCACACATTGCCCACATTAAAAATACATTAAAGGAAAACGCTATTTATAGCATTTTGTTTAAGAATTATTCAGCGTCATCAGGGCAGGACTGTGAGGACAACAGAGCTGGCTCTATCAGGGGCCCCCTGTAAGGCTGGAGCGCTGGGCCAGAGCCCACTTTGCCCATGCCTTAAAACGCGCCGAAGCGTCATAAAAAGTGGCCCTACGGCGGCACAAGGGGCTCACAACTATGCCCCTAAAAGTTTAGGGGCATATTTACAAGCCCCTTGCGCCACTTTTGCGCCGCCGTTGCGTCACTCATGTGACGCAGCGGCGACGCAAACCATGTGCCACGTTGCGCAATATTTACAACGTGACGCATCTAGGGAGATGCGTCACAATGTAAACCCCTGCGCCACATGAAACCTGCGTCAGGTTTCATGTGGGCGTTCCAGCGCAGGGTGGGCGTTCCCTCGCAGGTACGCCACGTAAAAGTGACGCAGTGAAATCTACAAGATTTCACTGAGTCACTTTTACGCCCATGCTGCATCAAAACCCTGCGCCTGCTTGAAGCAGGCGTAAGGATTGACGCACCATGTTAGGGATAGGGCACCCCGAGCATTGCTGGAGCTGAGTCGCGCTTGCGACGCGACTCCAAATTTGTGCGATTTGCCTCAACGTATGTTTCAGATTGTAACTTGGTGGATTTATATCTGGCTACACAGTATGTTTTCTTACTTTTATCGAGTTTGTTATTGTCGAGTCTGATAGAAATCTTTAAAGACAAGAAAAAACGATGCATGTACCAAAAAGGCAAGTGTCTATATAAACTTTAGCAGGATCACTTAACCCGATGCTGTTGGTTAAGAAAGTCTTTCTTGTATGCCTGGCGGCAGACTGTGAGGCCGAATGTTCAACCTGCTTGAGGTGCATGGACTCTGTTTATTAAATGCCAGAGCTGGGCTGGGAATTAAAAGCAGTCCTGGCACAAATGTTAAAACCAGACCTGATCCCATCCTACCTGATCTACCTTTTTTCATCGAGGCAATTCTCTCTCTTTCTCGATCTTTCCCCTCTGTCTTGCCTGGCCCATCTCTTGCCTTCACATCTGTCTCTCATTCCCTCATGTTTCTCTATTTCTCTTTTTCTGACACCCTTTCTCTCTCTCTCTATTTCACTGATTGCTACACCTCACTCAATTAGGTTGCATTTCCACTATGGGTCGGTGGAACTCCGCAGAGTTACATGGAAACTTCGTGAGATTGCGCGTAGTTCTGCAAACAAGAGGAATTAGGCACGTTGTGCTGATTTTTAGCACTGGGAGCTCGTTCTGCACTGAAAGATCAGTGTGAATGGCACCACAAGGCGTGTCAGAGGGTGCTGTATCTCAAGTTCATTTTGCAGCCATTTGAGTAGATTTTCTACTCAAGCAGCAGCTTTCTGACCGCGAACCGTTGTGACCACCAGTGTTGGGGAAATCACATTAGGGGATGCCAAATCTCACTCGTCAATTTACCGTTGGCGAGCCCCGCACCAGAAAAAAGTCCACCATACAGCGGTTGGCAGAATTTAGCTTGAACTCCACATCACATGCATAATGCGAAGTGGCCAAAACTTCACCAACTCTGACGGCAGAGCAGAATTTATCACTCACCCCTAATTTCCACCCTCTAAAGGTCTGCCTATCCTGGTCACGGACTCAAAATGCTGCTTCCTTGATGTGTCCTGTGTGTGGTTCCAAACAGCCGAATTAAGGGAGCTGGTTGCATTGAAATGAAGAACTTGGGTATGAAGTTTTTAAATTTCGGTATTTGTTTTCATGAATACTGTTTGCATAATCGCATAATTCTCTAACTTACTCTTACTGTTGCTTTAATTGTTTAGCTTGTTTGTCTCAGGTGGCCACTGCAGTAGTATGATTACTGCCTTATCAGTAGGACTGACATCGCTATCACCAGCAACAAATGCATCACTGCAGTGTTAACCCCTTCGGTGCGTCTGTCAGACGCATCAGTGCTCATCTGCGTCGGACGGCCCCTGGCCGTCCTCACACATGGCACAGGAAATCCCTCTGGTGCGGGCACCAGAGTGATTTCCCTTTATCCCCCAACAGCCTCAGGAGCTGGGGAACAGCTTCCCCAGCTCCAGAGGCTGTCTGCTTTGTTTCCCTGAAATGACGATCAGCGCGCAAGTAACGCTGACGTCATTTCAGTGAAACCAAAACTGAACTGAGCCAAGAGGCTCATTTCAGTTTCGCTTTCTACGTGCTCAGGGGGCTATCTCAGCCTCCTGAGCACATAGAAAGTCAGGAGAGGTATCGTTGGAAAGGGGAGAATCTCCCCTTTCCAATGGTACCCCTCCCTAGTGGATCCCTGCTTGGGGAATCGCCCCAGGAGGGCGATCCTCAAGCAGGGATCCACCCACTAGGCACCAGGGAGGGGGGAGCGACCCCTTGGGCAAGGGCCTTTGCTCCCCCCATATTAATTTTGGCAAAGTCAGTCTTACTGCCCCCTGGGGGACAGATGGGGCAGTAGCCCCCAATCTGCCACCCCGGGGGGCAGAAACCCCACTAAATACCAGGGATTTTTTCCCCCCTGTCGCAAAATGACAGTATTTCTGCCCCCCTGGGGGGAAGATGGGGGCAGTATCCCCCAATCTGCCCCCGAGGGCAGAAAGCCCACTAGATACCAGGGATTATTTTTCTAACTTGAACTAGGGGTGGGGGCTGCCCAATATGGGTATGCCAATGCTCCAACCCCTGCCGTAGAAGTACAGTCTTTCTGCCCTCCCTGAGGGGCAGATGGGGGTAGTAGCCTGAAGTCTGCCCCCCCGGGGGGGGCAGAAAGCCCACTAGAAACCAGGGATTTTTTTTCAAATGCAAATTAGGGGTGGGGGCTGCCCAATCTGGGCATGCCAATGCCCCCACCCCTGCCGCAAAAGTACAGTCTTTTTGCCCCCCCGGGGGATTCTGGGTAGGGAAACGTTGGGGGATCCATGCAAGCCATACCTCACTGGACTCCCTAGATGGGTGCGAGCCCAGGGCCAACAACCCAGGTGCCCCCCCCCCCTGCAAAACCAGGTCGTTTTATGATAGGTAATTTTGAAGTCTCCACAATACGTTTTGGGCCCTTGCCTGTTGCAGGAACTTGACCCACCCACACGAGTGAGGTACCATTTTTATCGGGAGACCTGGGGAACGCTGAGTGGTAGGAAATTTGTGTCAGCCTGGTGATCCTACAACTTTACCTCACAGAAATTTGAGAAAAATTAGATTTTTTCATCACAATTTGAGGTTTGCAGGAGATTCTGGGTAGGGAAACGTTGGGGAATCCACGCAAGCCATACCTCCCTGAACTCCCCCGGGTCTCTAGTTTTCAGAAATGTGTGGGTTTGGTAGGTTTCTCTAGATGGCCGCCAAGGCCGGGACCAATAACTTATTTGACCCCACTTGCAAAAGCAGATAATTTTGTGATAGGTAATTTTGATGTCTCCACAATATGTTTTGGGCCCTTGCCTGTCGCGGGTACTTGAGCCACCCACAAGAGTGAGGTACCATTTTTATCGGGAGACCTGGGGAAACGCTGGGTGGTAGGAAATTTGTGTCAGCCCCGTGATCCTACAACTTTCCCACACAGAAGTTTGAGAAAAATGTGATTTTTTTCATCAAAATTTGAGGTTTGCAGGGGATTCTGGGTAGGGAAACGTTGGGGTATCCATGCAAGCCATATCTCCCTGGACTCCCCCGGGTCTCTAGTTTTCAGAAATGTGTGGGTTTGGTAGGTTTCCCTAGATGGCCGCCAAGCCCGGAACCAAAAACGTAGATGCCTCCTATGTATCCGAAAATTATCTGGTTTTGCAAGGGGGGTCACATGAGTTTTTGGTCCCGTGGGATGTCACACACACATCTTGGTCCAAAACAGGCATTCAAAGCAAAGAAATGCAGAACCTTTTCCTATTAGAATCCTTTAGGTTTAAAGCAACTCATTCGAGTAGTACAAAACGAATTAGATTAAAACGACTGTAAACTTGCTATCGCAGCATATCACACAAACACCACTATGTGCTCCAGATACACGCCTAGCTCGCACACCTCACCAAACCCATTCACACAGGAATCACTACACACAATCGCACCAAAGTGCACCTTGGGTTAACGCAGAGAAAGGATCTAATAAATGGTACTTATTTATTATCAGCTGCAAGATAACTATCTGAAGGAAATGCAATTACATCTGCCACACTTTCAGGTTGGTGTAATTATTTAGAAAGAAGAAAACATTAAAGGATGAGTCCAACAACAGTGTTTAATTTGTAAAAGAATATGTGCTGGGGCCTATAGCCGGCACTGTCATGAATACCAAGGCTGGGCAATCTTGATTCCACCTCTTGCCTCTGAGACACTGCCTGCCTCTTTATATTACCCTTCCAGGTTTTTTCCATCCCTGCTTTCGCCTTTGTCATTGTTTTTCATTCTTTCACTTCCTCCTTCTCTACCACTTTTTGCTTAGGATCAAAGCCTGTTGAAGAAAAATAAGTTCAGGTCCCCAAAAATTAGCACCATTAGGCCCCACCTACAACCACCAGCTTAAACTAAACACAGCTGAAAACACTGTACAACTGTGCAAGCATAGCAACTAAAAAAAGGCCTCATCTTGAACATTCTACTCACTATAAAAACAAGACTGTTCCCAAAAAGATGACACATGGGTGTACTGAAGAGAATGACTCTAGTTGTTTTAGTTCTTCCAAAAGTCTTTATTATCAAGTTCTGTAGAATCACACCTCAATAACGTTACAGCATCTGGTCTTCCAGCTCCCATCTCACCCCAACATTCTCTTGAACCTCTGACATTCCAATTCTCATAAGCATTCTAATTCCTAGATCTAATGCTAAGATACTACACACCTCTCTCCTAATACAATAAAATCTACACATAACCTGTAAAACCTGGTCTAAAACAAGGAACTGAAATCGTTCCACACCACAAAAATAATCTTGCATTTACTTAGGTGTTTTCACAACTCTACTGGTTTTTATGATACTACTTCTCACACCATTCAACATGTTTTATCTGGATTCTGTTTGGTATCATTTTTACCTGGAATATGTTCATGACCAACTTTTGCTTTAAAACCAATACTCTTCCTAGATACAATTGTTTTCCAATTTTACTACATTGCATAGCAGCTTGATAACCTTTAAGGGTGAGGAGAATTATGACCAATTACCAGTACCATGTGGATTTTTGATTCTTACGGAATAACCAACAGAAACTTTGGTGTGTTGCACAGCATGTCTCAGATCATTTTTTTCCCTTTCTCAAATCTTTCAACTCTCCTTGTCTCTCCAATTATTCAAAGAAGAAGAACCGATCCCTTTATTGTTTATCAAAGCTGGATACACCTGAGAATTTTGTTTCCTTTCCGCAAATATTTCAAATGGGACCCTTCATGTGACTGAACATGGAGTCAACCTATAAATTGCAACTCTGGAAGTTATCGCCCATTTCCAATCTTTTCCACTCATTTTGCAATCTGAATAGTTTCTTTAAGGATTCTATTGAATCTCTCTACCATTCCATTGGCTTCTGGGTGATAGAGAGCATATTTTTGTTGTTGATTCCTCTCTCTGAGAAGAATCTTTCCATCTCAGAGGAAACTAATTGCATCCCATTGACAGTGGGTCAGGTGTCTGGTATTTCTTCCGTGCTAACAACATCCTTCAAAAAGGTGATCACATTGCGTGTCTCCATTCCACTAGAAATCTGTATTTCTGACCACCAGGACAACATATCGATAAGAAAAATGATATACTGTTGGCGCATTTTGGAGTTTGCTGGACCCACTATGTCGAAAGCAACAGCCTCCCATGGCTTCTCTGGCAGCCTTCTGATAACCATAGGGTGCCTTCTGGTCTTGCACCCTTTATTACTAGGTAAACACTCTACACAATATCTGACAAATGTTTTACCTGAACATCTAGGCTAGGCCATCAGAAATGCATCTGAGACCTTACTTGGTTTTGCTGATCCTTAGATGACCCTGGTGTGCTAATTTTATTAGCGAGTCTCTGATTTTATTAGGGCAAATCAACCTTGACTCTCTTAATAGTATTTTCATCCTATAAATCTTTTTATTAGATTTTAAGAATACAATACTTTGGTATTGCAATATCTGGAGGAATTCCAACTAAGCATAGACAATCATTTAATGAGAAGGTTACTTGGTATACATTTTAAGGATAAACCCTGTTAGAACAAGGATTAGTCTCACCTGACAGCTGATGATAACCTGTTATGGTGAACAAGGTTACCCCCTGAGAAAAGCAGACAATAAAATGAGTTGGCTTAGACTGGGCCTTAGCTGGCAAGATATGAGCCCCACATGCCTTAAAAAATTAACACATGGTCCTTTAGTTTTTAAATCAAACTTTCATGTTTTCAGACCATTGTGCGAGGGTCAGAATAGTAGAAGATTTCCAGTATCTTAAAATGCATACTTTAGCCACAGCCATCTAGGCTTTGCTTTGCATAATTTGAGATTCCCACTATGTTGTCTGTGTCATGCAGGGGAACCAGTTGCGGGGAAGGGGAAAAACTGCTGATTAGTTGATGCACATATTTTAGACCATACTGGGTCCTAGAAGGTTTGCAGCATTGGACATGACCAGAGAATATGGATCATGTCTCCAGTTGCAGTTTGGCATCTCTAACATAAGGATGATCTTGAAAGTTTTGCTCTGAGCAATATTTTGGGTAGCCATTTATGTAGGACCTCAAAGTAGTTGAACATGAACCAGGAGTCTCGGAGACTCTCTTGTGTTCGTAGAATATCTCTCCAATGCTCTTCAGAGCATTTTCTGGATAACTTTCTGTTCCATTTGTTTAGCAGGATCTGCATAGGCAGTCAATGAGAGTCTCATACAGACATGACACCAGCTTCTTGTAGCTGCCCCATTTGTGGAGCTATAAGAATACAGGGTAGATGTTTGCAAGTTTGAGATGTGGGGACGTGAGCACACGAGGCCTTGATAAGGCATGAGTGCAATTGGAGACATTTCCATTATTGGTCTTGGTGAAGATGGTGTTCAGTTTGGAGGATTGAAAATGACTTAAGGGAGTTTGCCTCCATGAGGTGGTCTAAGTATTCTATTCCCTGTTTTTGCCACTAGACTAGTTGATTAGATGTCCAGCAATCTTTATTTCTGCATTGAGCCTGAGGAGGGTCTGTAAATGCCATCCTCCATTTTGACCGAGACATTTGTGTCCTTGCAGCCAAGATTGAATAGATGTTGTTACAATTGGATTAGAATGGGTGACTGCCATTGTTCGGTATTTGGGTGCCTTTCACATTCGACAAATGATGACTCTGTCTGGTGTTTCTAGTTCAATGTAGAAATGATAAACAAGCTGCGAGAGCTGCAGGGCAATACTTTGGACTTCAATTGCTGGGAGGCGACTGCCTCCAGATGCGGTGGCTGGATGAAGCCGAGTGGGAGCCAGTCTCAGAGGTTGTTGTTGCCAGATGTGGGTTTTCATTTTGTAGTCTATTAGTCTTGGTATATGCAGTGGGACCATAGTCAGGACCTAATTATATCTCGGTGTTGCCGCTATTTTAATTGTTTGGATTCTGCTCCATAGGGAGAGCTGAAGCTTGTACCACCTCAACAAATCTCTCTGCATTTGGTTCATCAGGGGATCCAGGTTATCCTTCCCCATGGTGAGTATATTTCTACTAACAAGTATGCCCAAGTATTTCAATTAGAAGGGGTAGTATTCCACAGAGGCAGATGTGGTGTATTTAGACATTGGGTGTGCCTCACTCTAGGCTATCATGGACTTGAGGACTGGAGTAGATGACCTAGGTGAAGCTAAAGTCATAATTATGTCATCTACAACTTGTATGGATTCCCTCGTTCTTGTTAGTTGTCCATATAGCGATGGCTAATGAACTCAGTACAATCAAAAGCCATAGTGGCGAAGAGGGCATCCTTGATATGTGCCTTTCCAGATGGGAATTGTGCTGAACAGAAGGCCATTACAGGAGATTGTGCCATGGGGTCTTTCTTTCTTTTTTTTTTTTTTTTTTTTTTTACAGTTTCCTTTATATTTTTTATTTTTATGCAAAGGAGACAAGCACAGCAGAAAAAAGGAGAAACATTACATCAACATATTACATATTTTTCATGTACATTATGATTACCAAGGGAGAAAAAAATACCAAATAGATAGCAAAATTAACAAATATTAAACAATAGAAATACCGCAAATAGGAAAATCAATCCTGATTCATACCATGCCAAATAGCATTAAATTTTCGCTCTGACTTTAAGCCCCTAAACTTAGCCAAAGCCTTTTCCCATTCAAAGACCTCTATAAAAATACACCACCATTCTGTTGCATTACATGGTTTTGGAGAAATCCATGCTCGGGCTATGGCCAGTCTAGCAGTAACTATGACTATAGCCATTAATGCACACCTTGATTGATTAAGATCCGTCCTATAGCCCAGCATTATCTCTTTACTAGAAAGGGTCATGTCCAGTCCAAGATGATTTTTTGAAACGAGCATGACCTCCTGCCAGAAAGACAATAACTGAGGACATGTGGCAAACATATGAACAATATTAGCGCCATGTTCCCCACATTTAGGACAGTTCGCCCTATTACTGGAGTATTGGATCGATGTTTGTCCCCATCTAGCTATCCTATCAGGTGTATAATACAACATACATATTGTTTTAAATTGCTGAAGTCTCGGATTATTAGACCAAGCGGCATCTTTTAATGTTGATAATGCTTCATCTAGAGTTGTAGAGGTTATTTCCTCAGCTAAAATTACACTCCATTTTCCAGCTAAGTGTACAAGAGAATCCAATCTATCCAGACTAAATAGCCGATATGCAGTGCATATTCGCTTCTTCTGGGGAGGTTCATGTAAAAATGCCAATGATGGCTGAGATTCCAGCAATTTAAGCCCTTGCGCCCTCACAAAATAATCTCTAAATTGAAAGTACTTATAATAAGGTTGACGTGGTATTAAAAAAGTATCCTGGAGATCTTGAAAAGTACGAAAGCCATGACCATCAAAAAGATCTTCTAGTTTATCTACTCCAAGACTAGCCCATTGTTTGGCAGTCCTATCCTGAAATATGTCTGGGAGAAGTGGATTATCCCACAATGGAAACTTAGTAAAATAAATTGGTAAGGAATACATAGTAGCAATTTCCCGCCAAATAATAACCATACCCCTGAGTGTCTTAAATCATACCCTCTTGAAGTAGTTTGGATCGTGTATCCGGTAAAGAAACCTACAACTGTCATGGTTTAGCAAAAGTTTATGACTAAAATCTTGGTCCCTGTTAGATAGAAGGCTACAAAGTCTACTCGTAAAGGAAGCCCAAAAATAAAGTTTGAAATCAGGAAGTGCAAGACCTCCTTGATTAAATGGATATTTTAAGAATTTAATTGCCCGGCGAGCATGCCTGTATCTCCATATGAAACTGCCTACTACCCCATCTAGTTTCTTAAAAAATAAATTAGAAACTTTCAAGGGGATGGATCAAAATAAATAAAGAAACTTAGGAAGAATTGTCATTTTTACGATATTACATCGTCCGATTACACTAATCGGTAACCTATGCCAATTCTTAAACTTTTTATCAACATCGACCAGCAGTGCTTCGCAATTTAATTTAATAATATTTTGAATCTGAGGGGTAATACGAACACCAAGATACATGGCTTCTGCACAAGTTCCCATTATAGGACTGTCTGGTTTAAAGTTCAGTAAAACCTGAGTTTTATTAGTGTTCAATTTATACCCCGAAAAGATACCAAATCTATCAGCCTCTTGAATAATTAGTTCTAAAGATCGGGCGGGATCCATAGAAAAAACAGCGATGTCATCTGCATAAGCATAAACTTTTAATTCATTAGGTCCTGGAGATAGCGGTAAAATGCCTTGATTCATCAGTAAAACTCGGATAAAAGGCTCAAGGTATAAGGCGAATAACAGAGGGGAAAGAGGGCATCCCTGTCGTGTACCCCTATTTATCCGAAAAAACCTAGACTGTAAGCCAGCATAGCTTAATTTAGCCTGAGGTAAACAATAAAGCGCCTTTACCCACATCAAAAACCGATCAGGAACTCCAAATGCAATAAGAGTAGACCAGAGATAGCCCCATGCCACCCGGTCGAACGCTTTCTCTGCATCCAATAGTATCATACCTAGGTTAACATTAGTTTGCTCAGCCAGATCAAATGCCATAATTGCAGTGTTAATATGGGTCGATGTATCTCTTCCCATAATAAAACCATGTTGCTGACTAGAGACCAGTTTCAGCATCAATGGAGAGAGACGATTAGCTAAAACCTTTACAAACAGTTTTGCATCAGCGTTAATGAGTGATATCGGGCGATAATAACCACAATCTACTGGTGGCTTTTTCTTCTTCAGAAAGAAAGCAATACTTGTAATATCCCAGGAAGATGGCACAGTACCTAGTTCCCCTATTTCGAGAATAACCTTGATAAAAAGCGGGGTTACAATGTTTTTGAATACTTTATAAAATTCAACAGGAATCTGATCTTCTCCCGCGCAATCGGCGATGCAGCGCACGCAATGTAATTCGTTTTATTTACTTATTCATGTACTTAACTCAGTTTGGCCGTAAGCTGGAGTTAACTACCCCCCACCCTGCCCCTCCCCCGCCCCACCGCCCCGCAGCACTCCCTCCAGGAGCCGCTACTGCCAAGAGGTCTATTAGAGATCAAAGGTAGCCTGTGTGCATGTTGTACTTGGCTGTCCCACTCCCAATCAGCCAAGTCTGGGAAAGATTTTTGAAACAAATTTACAATGTATGTCCGGCAGTCCGCACCTTCCAATCCCTCTGGTACCCCGAACACTCGAAGATTATTGCGTCGTTGCCGATTCTCCAAGTCCTCGATCTTTTGTTGCATAGCTCTAAGTTGATTGTCATGCACCTCTGTAGGCCTGGATGTTCTGCTCACATGATCTTCTGTATCGGCTACTCTCTGCTGTAGCTCGGTGATATCAGATGTAAGAGATACTATTTGGCTTTTGACCTCTAGGAGAGAATGCTTAATTGCAGAGCTGCCAGCCCTAGCTTGGGCGTAATAATCTTGAGCCTCCACCCTCTGTGCTTGCAAAGCCTGCAGAATTTCTAACAACGATGTCTGCTCAGATACCTGGCTGAGTACTGACTGTGTATCAATTTGATCCCCATGTATAGTCATAGTAGCAACTGAGGGTGCCTTAGGGGAGGGCGTCAAAGCTCGCATCTGACCACTAGTACCCCTGCCACTGGTACAGTAGTCTCCTTGTGCTGTGGTTACAGCCAAAGAGTCCAGAGGAGTTTGAGAAGCCAGACCTGAGCCAGAGCCAGAGCCAGAAAGTCGTGAAATTATTTTCCTGACTTCTCCCTTCTTCGTGACCCATTTCCGAAGAGGGCTTCTAGTTGCTGCGACTTTAGCAGAACTATCTGACTGTTTATCGGGAACCTTCTTTTTATGCAATTTCTGAGCTTTAGGCTTAACACCGCCTTTATTATACTTGGTCATTAATGTCCCCTCCTCAATATGCTCTGTAAGACCCTCCTCGCAATTAATAGTTACCCAATCATTACTAATAGAGTCCATGCTATGAGAGCCATCCTTAGCCCCAGAGCTACTCTCTAGAGTGTCAACATTCGTAGAAAATGAGGGGCTAATAGTTGGTATAAATTGTTGTAGAGCAACTACTTCCCTGTACGTACCAGTAGCAGCAGATGAAATATCCACATCCTCACTCCGTTCTATACGCTTCTCAGAGCACACGCAATTGCCAGTTTCCAGAGGGGCAGCTGACTCCAATTGATCCTGTGTAGCCAGGCTAATATTCAATTGATTGGAGCTTTGAGTAATGGATTGTAAGATAGGAGCAGGAAGAGCTTTACTCAAACTTTCGTCAGGATCCACTATACTCATAGCCACCGGAGAAGCTGCTAATACCTCTCCCTGCAAGCCGTTCCCATTAATAGACCTACATTGAGTGGCTGATAACACTCCCAGTCCAGTAGGTAAATTTGCGGTCTCCAGACGTTTTTCACCCCCAGGTGACAGTACGGCCCAATTAGTGCGCTCACCATGTCAGACTCTGGTGGGTAAAGAGTTGGCCCCCCCGGATTAATTACTGTAGAGGCCTTAGCAGATTTTAAAACTTTCATAATGGGGCGACCTACCCGTGAAGCCGAGTGCGTTGCGGTACTTTTTTCTGCCAGGTGTGGACACTCTTCTTCTCCAGAGATAGTGACTGCTTCCCCAGCTTCAGCCCCAGCCGTAACTGCAGCAGGACAAAGCACAGTGCACCCCCCCTTCTGGGCATTCTTTGGAGGACCCATCCCTTGCTGCTGTGTAGAGTGAGGCAACCTGGTGAGGAAATCCCGAGAATACTGTAGCGAGAGTCGTTGATAATTCCCAAGGCGTCCGCTAACGGAAAGTAAAACCCGGAGCGGGGCGCGAACAGCCAGCAGGATCATATGAAAAGCCAAAATAGTTTTCCTCCGTTAATTTTTCAAAAAACAAGTTCCTTTTTCTCCAAATACTCAAATCAGGCACTTTTGCCTCCAGTCCAGTTAAAGCGCTGCCGTAATCTCCACCGTATCCCCTGCATATCCAATACCGATGAGAGCAGCAGGAGTAACAAACCGCAAACAGGCAGTCGGGTCCTATGCACGGAGCCAAGATATCTTTCTCCCGCAGTTTGTTCAAAAGTAGGCTCTTTAAACTCCTTCAATTCCTCAAATACTTTTCTCCAGCACTTTTGCCTCTAGTTTTCTCATTTCAAAACAGCCGTAGTCCCTACATGTCCGATATCGGTAAAAGAAACCGGAGCAGCTCTACCTGCGACCTTCCGAATGGCAGACTCAATCCGCCATCTTCCTTTCCCGGAAAACCACTATGAATACAGTTTCGCCATGGGGCCTTTCTATAGCTATTGCTTAATTGCTATGAAATTCAGACCAAATCCCGGAATAGGTTTCCCCACCCCACACAATCAAATGCCTTTTTGACATCAAGGGAGTGCACCACAGTTACATCTTTATCATTTTGGCAAGAGATGCATGAGGGTACATAGGAGGCTTCCGGAGGAGGTAGAAATTATGGATTAATGCTGTTTTTAGGTGCATGGTTAAAAACTAATAATTTTGACATTGCTTTAAATGAGTGATATGGGATGGTAATTTCTGCACTACAAGGGGTCTTTCTTGGTTTGGAGATTGGGAGATCAGTGCCCTGTTGAAGTCTGCAAACAGGCCTCACGACTTTATTGTATTTCGGACGACCTTGCGAAGTGGAGGATCAAAACAGGGGCTGTTATTTTAATAAAGTCCTGGGGCAATCCATCCTCCCCTGGTGCTTTACTGGTCGGCATGGTTTTGGTGACTTCTACAATTTCCTTGTCAGTGATGGGTTTGTCAAGTTCTTCACAGACATTCTGAAATGTGATGAATACGTATGCTAGCCGTAAAACTATTCTCTCGAGTGCCACCAGGAGGAGCATCTGATGTGTAGAGGGAAGTGTAGAACAAGGGAAATTCCTTTGTTATGTCCAAGGGGAGGGGCAACAGTTCTATGTTGTGATAATGAATCGTTGGGATGGCTGAGCGGGCTTCATGTTGTTTAAATTGGAACACGATCAGCCTTGCACTATTTTTCCATGTTCATAGTGTCTACCCCGGAGGTAATGTAGGGCTTTTTTTTACTGCAAAGTAACAAGTTTGTTGAACTCATTTGTCTTGGAAATTAGTTACTGTAGTATATTGTTGGATGGGGTAGAGCGATAGTAGTACTGGAGGCATGCACTGTCTGTCTCCACAGTAGGCTTCCACTTCTGCACCTGTTTACGTGTGGCGGAAGAAACCTGAATCTTAACGCCATGGATATAAGCCTTACTCACTGCCCAGAGTGTGTAGGTGGACAACACAGGGTGTTTGTTCAAAGCCCGTTTCTGGTCACATGACTGGGTATAGTTGGCAGTTGGGCTTTGTGTATTCCCCGTAGAAAGCCACACAAAATGGGAGCTTAGGTCTATCTAGATGGGCCACCACTGGCAGGATGGGAGGGAGAAGCTGGGTCCAGCCAAACTTACACCTGAACAGTCTATGTCCTATCTCCACACAAAGGGCTGAACACCCCTTGTAGTTAGTCTGGAAACAGGGCAGGGAAGGCAGAGCATCTGTGCACTTCAAAGCATGCATCTAGAAGATTCTCCCCACTTAAAGGCTCAACTGTGTATAAAAGAAGGAGCTCAGACACCACCACTTCAGTACACATCTGGACCTGTGGATACTCTGCCAGAAAGAAGGATTGTTGTCCTCCTGAAATGACTGCCACTCTTCTGGACTGCTGCACTGCAGGAACTGCTGTTCTGCTGTGCTGCCCACTGCCATTTTGCCTGGATGAGAAGGACTGGACCTGCATCTCTTGAACCAAGAGGCCAGAGTGACTCCAAAAGCTAGTTGGCTGACCTCCTGATCTGAAGCCTCTGGGACATAACAGGCTTCTAACAACCTTGTACCTGCACTGGCCATCTGTGAGTCTACCCTGGCAAGTGGTACCACCCCAGTCCTGGACCCTTAGAAGTGGGCCTATGGTGCTTGCAAGCAGAATTGACGCATTTTCTCCACCGAGTGGCGCATTTCTGAGCAAAACCAATGCATCTCGTCTGCTGAGCAAAGCAAACACAAGGAGATGATGGACGGAGCGCTGAAACTTTTCAGACACTCACCCCCAGTCACAGATCTGGGTTGAATCCATCTCCGTTCTTTAGCTCACTTCGCCACCCCAGTTCCGACCCAGCCATATGCAAATCAGTCAGATTAGGCTGGTCTCGGAAAGCCCACCTCCATGCGACAACTAATTTGCCAAATGATCGTTTCATCCGGTCTATCACATGTGCGTCGGGTGGGAGGTTATGTTTTTGCATAAACGTTTTTTCTACATGAACGATATTGAGTATGATCATGTGGGTAACTTTGGTTGATAGTCCTTTTCATCCCGTAACTTACGAAATATGCAAGCGTATCGTGTGTGTCTTCATGGCTAACTCCTATGAGTATGATCATGAATGAATGAAATGAAATGAATGAAATTTGTACTTGTAAAGCGCACTGCTACCCCAGCTGGGGTTTCCTGGCGCTGTACGCATACCGCTGTGGAACCCTTCCTGGCTTTTCCCTGTGAAATGTCCACTCCTGGGCACCCCCAAGGTGAAGCCAGGCATCCCAGCGCTGGTGGGGCCGTTGTGGAGATTAAGCAAGCTATTGCCCAGAGTTGCAGAGTGGGACCCATGATTAGAATAGGCACCGAGGCGAGAATTATCAGGTCCGAGGAAATTGAGCCCAAGACCCGCCGAGGCGGGAATTGAACCCTGGTCAGATCTCTGCATCAGGGTCTGCCGCTCTAACCATTGAGCCACACTTCTTTTCATCCCGTAACTATCAAAAATATGCAAGCGTATCATGTGTTTGTCTTCATGGCTAACCCTGATATAGTAGAACTCCCTGCGAATGTGAGAAATGGACTCTGGAGGGAGCTTTAACGAAGCCATTACGATTAAAACATAACTACAGGATGAACTTGTTAACGGGGATGCATTATGATCATGAAAGGACTACAGTCCTTTATGCAAAAAGTGTGGCCCTGTGGGAACGATATACATGTAGGATAAAAGAAAAAAGAAAAAAAAGTTTGTGTAAAAACATAACCTCCCACCCCACGCACATGTGATAGAATGGATGAAACGATCATTTGGCACGTTAGTTGTCGCATGGATGTGGGCTCTCCGAGACCGGCCTAATCACAGAATGAATGCAAATGTGGAATGATGAGATCACCGTAGACTATAAGTGAGAGTGGGCATCCCTTATTTATGAAGCATTCAATAGACTGCCCACTACCTGTTTTTTGCCCTCCCCCATTCCCCATTCTCACCCCTTCCTCTGTTTCCCCTTGCCCTGTTCTTCCCTCTCCAAAAAGAGTGTGACTACAAGATGGCACCACTCGCAAAAACCGCATGACCCTTGGCATCAAAAATAAGAGGGTAAGAAAAGCTTGTTAATGTGTGATACACAGTGTATGTTTTTTAGAATTATTCACTTTACCTAGAATATTGTCCTGAAGAGCATTTTAGAAATCCATCGAATCATGATCCAATTTCAGAGGGGGTAAAAAACCTGATACCACAAAACCTGATAACAAAAATAGAAATCACTTCACACTTACTTGGGTGCACCACAATCACTACTATAAAGGGTCATATAGTTAGTGTTAAATTGATGTATACAGACAGGTGTGGTGTATATTGCAACAGAAACCTCTGTTCAAAGTTTGATGCAGACTTTAGAATGGAATTCAGGATAGTTCACTCAGTTGAACGATACCACGTTTTTGAATGACTTTTCTGTCTTGCAGGAAACACCTCTTGACAGAAGACCAAGACAGGTGAGAGCTCCAGGCCTCACGATTGTGCATGGTGTGCGTGCACATAAGAGCAGGGACACAAACAATATAGCCCTGACGAAGGCCCCAGACCCAATTGGGCTCTTGTAGTGGGCCGAAACATGTTGACACAGAGGGTACAATCAAATAATTATATTCAATAAAACCCCATAATTTTGCGATTTTATCTGTACCCCAGGTATCCTAAAAATAAAGAAAAATCTTTGGGTATACCTGGAGGTATTTTTAAACTAATCACCATTCTGGATTCCTCCTTGTCTACTTTGACTTTATCTAAGAACTCCAATTCCATCTATGGTTGAGTCCGCCCAGGTGGTACCATCTTACCAGGGTGTGGATAGGCGCCATTGATGAAGCATGTCACGATAAGTGAGTGAGGTGTCTAATCCAAAATCTCTGCATAGTGCAAAAGTTGTGAACTGATATCCTGAAATAGAGGGGGATCTTCCTTTCCCTTCCAGTGATTTCCTTTAAGAATATCAGTTGCTCTTGTGTGCGAGTATTGTTAGTAGGAGAATGCAACTGGTTTGATTGTCTCTTGCTCTCCATTGTGATAACACACTTTGCCTATTATCAAAGCGGGCAATTGAGGGAATATCCGGGGCATTTATTTCTTTAATTTTTGCCAGTCCCAGACATGTAGTCTGCTGGATAATGTCATTCAAAAAAATTATTTGTGTTGGAAATAACCATGCTTAAAACTGGGTTTCGGTTCTCTGAACTTGCCAAGGTTTGGTTCCCCAAATCAATTTCAGTTCAATTGTTTCCTTCCAATAATCATAGCTTTCAAGGGCTAACTAGATGGCAAACCAAGCTGTATATATTAGCTTTGTATTAGCTTCGCACATATTTTTTCAGTGGTGTAGGGACAAATTTGAAATAATATGGTGTAGTAATCTGATGTGTCATATCCTGAAAAGTACGCAAATTTGTCTTTGTATGTTTTCAGGACTCTCTTGTGGGGGAGTCGGTCAATGTTCCCATTGTGTAAAATTAAAAAGTGTACGTTGAATACTGGCCCTTTGTAGGAAATGATGGCTGTAATGGCAATAACAGAACAAATCAGCATAATTATCAGAATTACGGTACAGGTCCTCCGATTAAAAGACAGTCTAATATTCCAGCTCTGGGAGCATATAATTTACAGTTTCAACATCCCAATCATCAGACTGTAACCCCGGTACTATCATATCACCCCTAGAAACTTTAAACACATATGGTATCTGCTGATCTGTGCAGGACCGAATATGTCAAAAGGAACTGTATCCCAAACAATTACATCAGTTACTGGAACATCTGAAATGTTCATGAAGTACAAGTCTCTTTTCAGTTTATGGGAAGGAGAATGGGGGGTGTTAGAATTGGGGGAATATAGTTGGCAGAGGTAGGTACCTTTGTCCAAATAGGGACCCTTGCTTCTAGTCAGGGTAAGGGGGATACACTCCTAAAATAACCCCTGCTCACCCCCTTGGTAGCTTGGCACGAGCAGCCAGGCTTATCTCAGAGGCAGTGTGTAAAGCATTTGTGAACACATACAGTAATACAGTGAAAACACTACAAATGGACACCACACCAGTTTAGAAAAATAAGTAATCTTTATCTAAACCAAAACAAGACCAAACGACAAAAATCCACAATACAGTATTAAACATATGACTTTCAGATGGTAGAAATAGTTCAGTTCAATGCAAGTTGTAAATGCGACACTTTTCTCACAAAGTACCTTAGATGCGTCATGCAAAACAAACAAAAGGGTCGCAGGGAAGGTGATGCGTCAGTTCCTTGCTTCGGGGGAGGCGATGCGTCTGTTCCTTACTGCAGCTCAGGGGAGGCGATGCGTCTGTTCCTTATCGGAGAGGAGGGGATGCGTCTGTTTCTTACTGCGTTCCGGTTACGATGCGACAAGATGGCGCCTCGATGCATGGCGATGATCCGGTGCGATGCGACAAAATGGCGGCTCGATGCGATGCGATGGTCCGGTACGATGCGTGATCTTTTGCAGCCGCACAGCAGGTGCTGCGACGGTTTTCTCAGCGATGCGTCGAGACACGGTGTGGATGCGGCGCGCTTCTCCCTGGTTGGTCGGCGAGGCATCAGAACCAAGTGCGGATGTGGCCCGCTTCTTCCCCGTGGCTCGACGATGTGTCGGGAATCGGTGCAGATGCGACACGCTTCTTCCTCGTTGCGTCGATCTTCCAGCTCCCAGCGACAAACAGTCTCTAGAGGTCCTAAAGAGCAGCAGGCACCTCTTTGCAGGTTACAATTCCCAGCAAGGAAATTCTGGGGAGCTGGTGGTGAAGTCTTTGTGTCCCTGAGACTTCAGAACAGGAGGCAAGCTCAGTTTCAAGCCCTTGCAGATCTTCCTCAAGATGACAAAGCAAACAGCAAAGTCCTTTTTCTCCTTTCCTTGGCAGCAAGCAGCCACTGCAGGCCAACACCAAACAGCAAACAGCACAGGGGCAGTAATCTTCCTCAGCTTCTCCGGCTCTTCTCCTTGGCAAAGGTTCCTCTTGATTTCCCAGAAGTGATCTAAAGTTCTGGGGTCTGGGTCCCGCTTTTTATACACACAAATTCTTTGTTCTCTGAAGGCAGAGAGTGTCTGTACTCAGCCAAAACCAGTTCTGTCCTCACTGGTGCAGCTTCCTGGCAGGAGGTGGAGACAGCATTGTTGAAAGCAGACCTGGCCCAGGCAGGTGAAAGGAAATCTCCTCCCCCTACTCTAAATTCAACCCAGGTCTATTCAGCCCAGCCCTGACTCATCAGACTACTGGAGCCGCTGCCCTCCTCCAGCCACTGTCACTCACAAGCCAGATATGCAATACACAAACCTAGCAGAGGCACACTGGATGGATAGGCAAGAAAATACCGACTTTCCAAAAGTGGTATTTTCAAACACAGAATGTAAAAATCACCCACACTAAAAGATGCACTTTAACATTCTGAGTTCAGGCATACTAAACTTTATTTTCCTATCTTGTTCCCAGGGTCAGTTATGTTTATAAGATGTTATAAACAAACTGCCCATTCTGGCCTATGGGAACAGATAGTCTTGCAATAGTGAAACACGAAATTGGCAGTATTTCACTATCAGGACATGCCACACACATCAGGGCATGTCCTACCTTTCACATACAATGCACCCTGCCCACAGGGGTACCTTGGGCCTACCTTAGGGGTGACTAACATGCAGAAAAGGGAAGGTTTGGGGACTTGCAAGTGTGTGCACTTGCCAAGTCGACATGGCAATGGCAGGCCTGAGTCACATTTTACAGGCTGCTTCTGTGGGTGGCACAATCAGTGCTACAAGCCCACCAGCAGCATTTGATTTACAGGCCCTGGGCACACGTGGTGCATTGTACTAGGGTCTGACAAGTAAATCAAATCAGCCAATCATGGAATCACTAATCCATTACATCAATTTACAAAAGGGAACACTTGCACTTTGGCACTGAACAGCAGTGGCAAAGTGCCCAAAGCATCTAGACCAGCAAAAACAGATGATGCAACAGCAAAAAAATGGAAGGGAGACCCACGCCAATGGTGCCAAGTCTAACACGTGTCCCCTCCAGCTGAAATGTGGGGAGAACTACCCACCCTCTTGGGAGTTCTCTGCACTAAGGCAGAAACATCTGGACAGACCATCTGCATTGGCGTGTTCTGTACCAGGGCGGTGTTACACCGTAAAGTCCATCCCCTGTAGGGAAATGGACCACCTCAACAGCTTTGGATTCTCACCCCTTATCTGCATCAACCATCTGATGGGCCGGTGGTCTGTCTGAACCCGGAAGTGAGTCCCAAACAAGTATGGTCTCAACTTCTTCAGTGCCCAGACCACAGCAAATGCCTCACGCTCAATCGCACTCCACCTCTGTTCCCGTGGAAGCTACCTCCTAATAATGAAGGCTACAGGTTGGTCTAGGCCCTCTTCATTTATCTGTGAAAGCACAACCCCCACACCATGCTCTGAAGCATCTGTCTGCACAATGAATTCCTTTGAGAAGTTGGGCGCCTGAAGCACGGGTGCCGTGCACATGGCAGATTTCAGGGCATCAAAAGCTTTCTGGCAGGCATCAGTCCAGTTCACTTTCTTGGGCTGCTTCCTGGAAGTCAGCTCTGTCAAGGGTGCAACAATGCTGCCATACCCCTTGACAAACCTCCTGTAATACCCTGTGAGTCCTAAAAAGGCTCTCACCTCTGTCTGGGTCTTGGGGGGTTCCCAAGCCAGAATGGTATCAATCTTGGGCTGTAGGGGTGCCACCTAGCCGCTCCCAACCTGGTGTCCCAAGTACACCACAGAACCCTGCCCGATCTGGCACTTACTCGCCTTGATCGTGAGGCCTGCCCTCCGCAGCACCTTCAACACTTCCCAGAGGTGGTGCAGATGTTCCTCCCAAGTGGCACTGAACATTGCAATGTCATCCAGGTAGGCGGCACGGAAATCCTCCAGTCCAGCCAACACCTGGTTGACCAACCTCTGAAAGGTGGCAGGGGCATTCTTCATCCCAAAGGGCATCACCTGGAATTGGTAGTGCCCATCTGGTGTGGAGAATGCTGACCTCTCTCTTGCCCCATCAGTTAAGGCGATCTGCCAGTACCCAGACGTTAAGTCAAACATACTGAGGTACCGGGCAGCCCCCAACTGATCGATGAGCTCATCAGCTCTGGGGATGGGGTGCGCGTCAGTCCTGGTGACCGAATTGAGCCCTCGGTAGTCCACACAGAACCGGAGTTCTGGTGTGGCACCGGGTGCGGCAGCCTTTGGGACCAAGACCACTGGGCTGGCCCAAGGGCTGTTTGAGGACTCATTCACCCCTAGCGCTAACATCTTAGAGACCTCCTCCTTGATGCAAGCTCTGACCCTGTCAGTCACTCTGTAAATCTTATTTTTACTGGAGGACTGTCCCCAGTGTCCACATCATGGATGCACCACTGAGTGACACCGGGGGTCAGGGAGAACAGATCAGAAAACTGCTCCAACAGTTGGCGGCAGTCATTCTGTTGCTCAGGGGTCAGGGCGGTAGAGAGGTTCACACCGTACACTGACCCATCTTGCTCCTTTGCAGACAGGAGGTCAGGAAGAGGCTCAGTCTCCTCTTCCATTCCAGCATCTGTTGCTAGGAGCATGCCCACTTCGGACCTCTCCAAGTGGGGCTTCAGGCGGTTCACATGTAGGACCCTCAAAGCGTTCCTAGGAGACTGCAAGTCCACCAAGTAGGTGACGTTACTCTTGCTCACCACCACCTCAAATGGTCTGGTCCACTTATCCTGGAGCGCACAAGGCTCCACTGGGGCCATGACCCACACTTTTTGTCCAGGCTGAAACTCGATCAGAGTGGCATTCTGATCATACCACCGTTTCTTCTCTTCCTGGCTGGCTTCTATATTCGCCTGAGCGAGTTGTCTGAAACACCTAGTCTGGTTTCTGAAGGCCAGCATGTAGCTATATACATCCTGGGGAGGTTTACTGGGAGCTTTCTCCCAGCCTTCTTTCACCAAACTCAGAGGTCCTCTCACAGGATGGCCGTACAGCAGTTCAAAGGGACTGAACCCTAAGGACTTCTGTGGCACCTCTCTGTAAGCAAACAGAAGGCATGGCAAGAGGACGTCCCACTTACGCCTCATGGGTTCCTCAAGACCCATAATCATGCCCTTCAGGGTCCGGTTGAATCGCTCAACCAGCCCATTACCTTGGGGGTGGTAAGGAGTGGTGAACTTATAGGTTACACCACACTCCTGCCACAGGGACTTCATATACTTAGATATGAAGTTGGTACCACGGTCTGACACCACCTCTCTTGGGAACCCCACATGGGAGAAAATTCCCATCAATGCACGACCCACCACGGGGGCTGTCACAGTCTGGAGAGGGATTGCTTCCGGTTACTGGGTGGCATGGTCCACCAAGACCAGGATGAACCTGTTGCCCATGGCTGTCTTGGGATCCAGAGGCCCCACAATGTCAATACCCACCCTCTCAAAGGGGGTGCTGACCACAGGGAAAGGTTGGAGAGGAGCCTTGTGCTTCCTCCCACTCTTACCACTTACCTGGCAAGTCTGACAGGTCCTGCAATGAGTATCTGAACTCTTGCGCATTTGGGGTCAGTAAAAGTTTGTGACAAGCCTTTCAAGGTCTTGTCTTGCCCCAAATGTCCTGCTAAAGGCACATCATGAGCCAGACCCAGTAGGAAGTCTCTGAAGCGCTGGGGTACCACCAGCACATGGGCTGACTCAGGCTCAGCAACCTTAGGCTCACTATACAGGAGACCATTCTCCTAGTAAATCCAATGTGATCCAGACTGATCACCTGCTGCCTGGTTTGCAGCCTGTTGCCGCAAACCCACAAGAGAAGGGCACTTCTTCTGCTCCTTGCAGAACTCTTACCTGGAGGGGCCTCCTTCCTGCTGCCAATGGGTCAGCTCAGGCAGGTCCCCCAGTTCAGGCACTTGTTCCCCTGTAGGCTCCAGGGCATCCCCCTCAAGGGTTGCCTCCTCCTGGACCGTGGGAACTTCGGGGGCCGGTTTCCCGTGCCCCCTGCCTCTTCTCTTTGAGGCAGGCACCTGGGCCGCTCTTTCAGGCTCCAGGTCCTCTTGAATGCCCTCACTGGCTGCCATTGACCGAGTGGTCACACACGCCCACTCAGGCAGACCCAACATCTCCAAATGAGACCTTCTCTCCACCTTTGCCCAAGGGGAGCTCTCCAAATCATTGCCTAGCAGACAGTCAACAGGCATTGCTGCCTCACAGCTACTTGAAAGGTACCTGAGACCCCTCCACTCAAAGGGAACCTGTGCCACCTTGCAGTGGCACTCTGAATTGTCAGCGGCAACAACCGGGTAGAATGCATTGGGAATCACCTGCTCTTCAGACACCAGCCGACAACTGACAGCTGTCACACTGGCTCCGGTGTCTCTCAGAGCCTCCACCCTATGGCCATTGATGGTCACCCACTGCCTGTACTTCTTAGTGTTATCAGGCAGCTGAGTCCTAGGGACCATCTCACTGTCTCCTAAAGAGACTAGGGACATCTCTGCGGGACCCCACCCACCTTGGGCACCCGACTCCTCCCCCAGGGCTACACTAGCCATCTGCCGGGGCGGTGCACCAGTGGGTGCAGCGTTAACCTTGTTGGGGCACTTAGGATCCCAGTAGAAGTGGCCCACCTGACCACAACCAAAACATTTCTTGGGACCCCTCTGAACAGGCTTATCTGTCGGTACCCATGGTTTCTTCTCAGTGGGAGGCTGGGAACCCTTCCCTTGGTTCCCTTGGGGATTACTTTGGGGCCCTTTCTGGAACTCCTTTGGTTTACCCTTGTCCCCCCCACTCTTCTGCTGGGGACCCTGCCCACCTTTGGCGGCATCTCCCACAAGACCCTTGTGGACCCTGGTAATGACCCAGCGGTCCGCCTCTACAGCAAGCTTCCTGGGATCAGTCAGCTTACTATCAATCAGGTGCTGGCGTAGCTCTGGAAAACAACTACTGGACAAGTGCTCCCATGCAATCAAATCATAGAGCCCCTGCAAGTCAGTTACCTTGCTACCCTTCACCCAACCATCCAATGCTCTGCAAAAAAAAGACACATATTCCACCCAGGTGCTAGACTCCAGCTTCCTGCAATTTCTAAATTTCTGCCTATAAAGCTCTGGGGTCAATCCATACCTGGCTATTAAGGCTTCCTTCATGGGGGCATAGGACATCTGATCCTCTTTGAGCAATGCTAGTAAGGTGTCCCTTCCTTCATCCATAAAGCGGCTTCACAACCCCGCTCCCCAATCTTTCTCAGGGACCCGGTGTCATGATTCTGCCACGTCAGATTCCTGGTGCACCTTGTCTGGCACCTGTTTACTGTTTTCTATTGTCTTTGCCAATGCTTGTTGTGACTTTGCCACTTGTCTGTGCCAATGCTTGTTGCAGACTATGATGTTATCAAGGCCTTTTGTCCCTTCTCAGCTCCAGTAGTTTACCTGTGAGCTGGAATCAGGAAGCTAATAGGGACCACACCCTGTTCTAGAAGCTTCTTCCTGAGCCCTTTAAATAGGGGCCACACCCTGTTCTCATTGCTGGTTATTGAGAACCCTGAGCTTGAGCAGCAGCTGTTCCTGTTCTCCGGTTGCTGAAAGAAGATTCCGGTTGCAGCAAGAAGATTTCTGTTTTCTTTTCCCAGGTTGTAGATCCTCTCTCAGCTACAATCTGGTAGGATCGTTCCTTTCTTAACCAACAGCATCGTGAAAGGAACTTCGTGCTGTTTTTGTTATTTTGCATTTTGAAAGAAAGTTGCATATCGCGCTGAAGTGCTTTTGAGCATTTACATGTTTGGTAATTTTGGCACTGTTGTACATCGCGCTGAAGCGCTCCTTAGTCATTTACATGTTTGGTAATTTTGGCACTGTTTTACATGTTTGGTGATTTTGGCATTTTTGTACATCGCGCTGAAGCGCACTTTGGTCATTTACATGTTTGGTGATTTTGGCAACTTGGCACATCGCGCTGAAGCGCTCTTGGGGGCATTTGCATACCTGATGACTTTGGCATTGTGTCACATTGCGCTGAAGCGCTTCCTGGACATTTGCATATTTTGAACTCTGATGCATAGCGCTGAAGCGCTCCCTTGGGCGTTTGAATATTAATCTTCCTCATTAGCATATGTAACGTGTTGTGTATTGTAAAAAGGTTGTTGGAAGTACTACTGTGATATTTAACAGTGGTTAAAACACATCATTACGGAAACTTTGTGTCTAATAGCCACGTGGCTCTTTATATGAATGTGTGCTTCGTTTTGAAACATGGTTGTTTAACCATAACATTGTATCCTTGAGAATTATAGGAACAAAAATTGTCAGTGAAGCCTGAGAAGACGTACACAACGACTGTTCTATGCATAACCTGCTTTTCTTTTACAGGTATGTTGTCATTGCTTAACCCATATTAAATATAGTCAAAGAGTTTACGAAGCACGAAAGGAAAGTTAATCAAGGACAACATCTCGTTCCAGGTCTCCCTCCCCGCAGTACCCATCCTAATTCCCTTCCCCCCGTCTAGCCACTTTGATACTCAGTGCAGTTAAGCTTGAGTCAAGGCTGCTGGAAGGTGGGCTTCTTGAGGGTACTGCTCCTGAGGAACCCAACGGAATTTTACCAGTTCTGACAGACAGTTCTGACACCCGGTGGGACGTCATTGCTACCTCATAGGCCTTAAACCACTGCCCAATGTCCTCCCGCTTCATGAATTCCTTAATGACATCCTTGGGAATATATACTCTTCCTTCTACAGGCACTGACGGTGTGCTGCCACCAGAGGGAGTGATCTCTAATCTCTTTGCTTTCAGCTCCAGCTCCCTTAACACTCTCTCATGCTCTAAAAGCATTTTCTTTTCTTCCATGGCTAACCTCTTATTTTCCAACTCCAATTTCTTAGTTTCTATGTTATCCTGACTCCCCTGTTTGAGTTTGGCTAGCTCCATCTCATGCACTCTGCTTCTTTCCCTATCCTCCAACTCTTCTGGGGACGGGCCATTTGAAGAAACACTGCTGATCACCCTGGAAGGCGCTTTTTCCCCCAGTCATGCCCAATGGCCCCTCCTGTTGCCCATCTAAATTCTCTACCTCCTCCCTAGGCTCTTCAGGATGCTTACTGGCATTCCCAGATTCCAACCAGGCCCTCAGCGCCTTTTGGTATTCTTCCTTTCTGGTGAGGCCTCTTATAGAGATTTTGAATTTCTTGCAAACAGCTTTGAGGTGTGGCTCAGTGTAGGTATCAACCCTCTCTTCTTCAAACTCAATATCCACAGATGCAATGGATGCTGCTTTGCTCATGGTGAAAAATTGGCAGTTCTCAAAAAATAGAAGAGAAGATCCAAGGAAAAACTCTAACAAAATGTATGTGGTCGCGTAATGGTCTGCCCTCACTAGTAGTGTACACCAATCACTGTATGTAGATCACAAATGCAAGTCCAAATCCCACTGCTGCCACTAATGTTAGAAATGGGGGTCTCTAGTTAGCAGAGGTAGGTACCTTTGTCCAAATAGGGACCCTTGCTTCTAGTCAGGGTAAGGGGGATACACTCCTAAAATAACCCCTGCTCACCCCCTAGGTAGCTTGGCACGAGCAGACAGGCTTATCTCAGAGGCAGTGTGTAAAGCATTTGTGAACACATACAGTAATACAGTGAAAACACTACAAATGGACACCACAACAGTTTAGAAAAATAAGTAATCTTTATCTAAACCAAAACAAGACCAAACGACAAAAATCCACAATACAGTATTAAAAATATGACTTTCAGATGGTAGAAATAGTTCAGTTCAATGCAAGTTGTAAATGCAACACTTTTCTCACAAAGTACCATAGATGCGTCACGCAAAACAAACAAAAGGGTCGCAGGGAAGGTGATGCGTCAGTTCCTTGCTTCGGGGGAGGCGATGCGTCTGTTCCTTACTGCAGCGCAGGGGAGGCGATGCGTCTGTTCCTTACTGGAGAGGAGGGGATACGTCTGTTTCTTACTGCGTCCCGGTTACGATGCAACAAGATGGCGCCTCGATGCGTGGTGATGATCCGGTGCGATGTGACAAAATGGCGGCTCGATGCGATGCGACGGTCCGATACGATGCGTGATCTTTTGCATCCGCACGGCAGGTGCTGCGACGGTTTTCTCGGCGATGCGTTGAGACCCGGTGTGGATGCGGCGCGCTTCTCCCTGGTTGCTCGGCGAGGCGTCAGAACCAAGTGCGGGTGCGGCCCGCTTCTTCCCCGTGGCTCGGCTTTGTGTCGGGAATCGGTGCGGATGCGACACACTTCTTTCTCGTTGCGTCGATCTTCCAGCTCCCAGCGACAAACAGTCTCTAGAGGTCCTAAACAGCAGCAGGCACCTCTTTGCAGGTTAGAATTCCCAGCAAGGAAATTCTGGGGAGCTGGTGGTGAAGTCTTTGTGTCCCTGAGACTTCAGAACAGGAGGCAAGCTCAGTTTCAAGCCCTTGGAGATCTTCCTCAAGATGACAAAGCAAACAGCAAAGTCCTTTTTCTCCTTTCCTTGGCAGCAAGAAGCCACTGCAGGCCAACCCCAAACTGCAAACAGCACAGGGGCAGTAATCTTCCTCAGCTTCTCCGGCTCTTCTCCATGGCAAAGGTTCCTCTTGATTTCCCAGAAGTGATCTAAAGCTCTGGGGTCTGGGTCCCCTTTTTATACACACAAATTCTTTGTTCTCTGAAGGCAGAGAGTGTCTGTGACCAGCCAAAACAAGTTCTGTCCTCACTGGTGCAGCTTCCTGGCAGGAGGTGGAGACAGCATTGTTGAAAGCAGACCTGGCCCAGGCACGTGAAAGGAAATATCCTCCCCCTACTCTAAATTCAACCCAGGACCATTCAGCCCAGCCCTGACTCATCAGACTACCGGAGCAGCTGCCCTACTCCAGCCCCTGTCACTCACAAGCCAGACATGCAATACACAAACCTAGCAGAGGCACACTGGAAAATACCTACTTTCTAAAAGTGGTATTTTCAAACACAGAATGTAAAAATCACCCACACTAAAAGATGCACTTTAACATTCTGAGTTCAGGCATACTAAACTTTATTTTCCTATCTTGTTCCCAGGGTCAGTTATGTTTATAAGATGTTATAAACAAACTGCCCATTCTGGCCTATGGGAACAGATAGCCTTGCAATAGTGAAAAACGAAATTGGCAGTATTTCACTATCAGGACATGCCATCCACATCAGGGCATGCCCTACCTTTGACATACAATGCACCCTGCCCACAGGGGTACCTTGGGCCTACCTTAGGGGTGACTAACATGCAGAAAAGGGAAGGTTTTGGGACTGGCAAGTGTGTGCACTTGCCAAGCCGACATGGCAGTCCCAGACTACACACAGGCTCTGCAATGGCAGGCCTGAGTCACATTTTAAAGGCTGCTTCTGTGGGTGGCACAATCAGTGTTGCAAGCCCACCAGCAGCATTTGATTTACAGGCCCTGGGCACACTAGGGTCTGACAAGTAAATCAAATCAGCCAATCATGGAATCACTAATCCATTACATCAATTTACAAAAGGGAGCACTTGCACTTTGGCACTGAACAGCAGTGGCAAAGTGCCCAAAGCATCTAGACCAGCAAAAATAGATGAGGCAACAGCAAAAAAATGGAAGGGAGACCCACACCAATGGTGCCAAGTCTAACAGGGGGCCAACACCCCATTGGCCAGTCCCATAGCAAAATGTTCTGGGAGGTAGTGGCCATTAACCAACAGGAAAAAACAGTCACAAATCCAATCCACATGAAAGAAAAACCAAGGAAAGTGCAATCCAAATATATATTTTAGGCGGGACTAGATAAAAGGGTTTCAACCAAGAAATGAAAACACAGATCCATACTGGAGGAGTGTTTCAAATAGAAGACCTGTCTGAGAAAAAATCATCTCGATCCATAAAATACCCAGAAGCACTTATTTAAAAATCTGGAGGCTCCGGTTCTGTAAAGGGACTTGAATAATCCAACAGTGGTGGACCCATCGATAAAGGATCAGTGCAAGCACCATCAACTGTAGAGGACACAGTAGTAAGAACAGTACTCACTTTGGTCGTATTGACGATTGCGTACTTATTCCCTTCCCCCCAGTCGGGGGTAACAGCTTCATCAGTGCTCACTAGCGACAGAGGAACGCCATGTGTAGTAGCACAGACGCCTTGTGGCCTGCTATTTAGAATTGGCCACATAGTGTAATTTGACATGCTCAATAGAGACAAAGTGCTTGTCTTTAGAATTTGGAAGTGGTGGAAGGATCACAGTTCTTGTGCCTTGGGCGCTAAGGACGGACACCGGTCTTCTGTTTGATGGCCTGAACTCCTTTTTAATCACTACTATTTCTTGAACAAGATCCCCAATTTTTGAAATCCTGCTGGAAAGCTCAGGCTTCACATCCAGAGTCGAAAAGGGAAATGTTTTCAATTGTTCACTGGATTGGGCGTCATGGAACTTTTGTAGATCCTGTAAGACAGCACAACGATTTTCTATGTCAAAGGTCGCGGTAGCTGCCACAAAGTCTGGACCATCAAGGTCTGAACCATACATCTTCGTATGGGGTCCGCCCACCCAGATATCTCTAAGGGAGGTTATTTAGAGCCCGTTGAACCCCATATTGGTGATGGATCCAACTATGCTCAGTGCCTAATACTCTAGCTGTTTTGGAATGCTTTGAGTCATGGTTCATTCTTTCCACAACAGTATTGCCCTCTGGCCTATTTGGAGAAGAATAATGCACCTGTACACCCAAAGATGCCATAGAATCCCGGTACGCTTTTGACACGAAAGCCGGGCCCTGGTCCGAGTGGAATACACTGCATGCATTTGTCCCGATAAAGCCTTGCAGGTCTTTAATAACAGTTCAAGCATCTGCTGAGCGCTGTGGACAAACCCAGAGGAATATAGAGCAAGAATCGACTGCAACCAAAATACATTTGAGCACAGTGTCTGAAATCAGTGGCACACAATGATCCAAATAAATGTAGGCCAAAGGTTTGCTGGAGATCAACAGCTGTGTCTGCAGTGGACAAGTCACGGTGGAAGCTTTAATTGGTTAACAAATGTCACAACAGACGACATATTTCTTGGCCTGTTGATCTAATCTGTGCCACCAATAACGTTGCTGTAACAGTGAGACTGTGGCCGCCACCCTAACATGTGCTGAAGGAACACCTACATGTGTCGTTATAACTAACGCAAGTCTACGATCTTAGTTGGGAATCAAATGATCACCAACCCATGGAATTGTTACAAAAGAGATGTTTGTTCATTTAAGTGATAAGAATATTTAGAAGGAAAGCCCTTATGTAAAGGGGTGCTGTCTTTATTTGCATTAATGGCAGCCAAGATATCAGTTTCATTTTAGTTTTAGAACGAGTAATTGCAGCAACTGTAGCTGTGGCAACTACAGATTTGGCTGCTTCATCAGCTAAGAAATTCCCTACAGCATGTGCTCTCACACACTGATGACTCAATGTATGTACTACATGAGTCCGTGGCAGCCTGTCTTGGAGGTCTGCCACTTTAACCCAAAGCGTCTTATGCTAGATGATGCCACCTTTAGATCTTTGAATCCATTTTCTTGCCAATAATGTAGATTTTTCTTAAAGGACTGTATAAGGTCATACGATTCACATACTATAAGGGTGGGGAATTCAGGATCTGTATGTTCAAGTGCCAGAAGCAAAGCCTTCAGTTCAGGCAACTGCTCAGTGCAGTTACCTAAAGACTGCTTGCTATTTCTTCGAGGTTGGAACTCGCCATTCAACATAACACCAATAACAATAGTGCATGTTGCTGAGTATTGCTGCTTAGAACCTATAGCAGGTTGTGCTGAACCATCAGTATAAATAATAGATTTATACTGATCAAGAGGCAAAACAGAAGAGGCATGAGATAGACATGTTCATACTGCAGAAATGATTGTGTCTGTAAAGAGGGGTTGAAGACAAAGTCTACATCAACAGATAATATGGATGTGGCGCATTTTATCTGTGAGAAGCTGGCCTGGTATATGATGTCCACTAATGTAAGTGGGCACCTTGCACCAGTCCAGTCAACCCTTATGGTGATTTAAAAGGTCTTAGACAACCTTAGAAAGCTCTTTAAGTGGTAGCTGTGGGGAGCAGCTTCAGGCTTAGTCCAGAAGGAGTGTAAAGCAACTTGTTTTACCAGAATGCAATCTTATAGTATAGATTAAGTGAAAAAGAACCACACAAGGTATTGATAAAAATATGTATTTATTATAATATACTCTCTAACACGTTTAGCTGTCTCCTACAATGCGCACAATACTTTGCAAAGAAACACTGGGGAAGCCAAGCCATATACTAAGAAAGTGGTATGAGAACCACGACTCGGGTCAAGACAATGTCGAGAGGACGTAGAAGTGCTGGGGAACCAAGGAACCACCCAAGGTGAGTGACTAGGAACCCCACGGAGAGTGTGTGCAGTGTGTAACCACGACTGCGTGCTCCGTACAAGTCTACGTGTAAATCGCAATTGGGTTTTTAAAGATTAAGGACCCTTCCCAGTGGACCCTGAAGAAACCCAGTGGAAGACAGAAGTTTGGAGAGCCCCCCCACCCATGGATACCCTAGTACCCAAGTTACCTACACCAGGGGAGCCAGGTGCATACGTGTGAAGTGGTGTCGGAAACTGCTGTTGAACCGAATTGAGGACTTCAGGAAAGTGCCGCTGGCTGAAGAAGGAGAAAGTGTCCGGGGGAATACGAAGGAGGATTCTAGTTGAGATGTACCAGAAAGCAGAGGGGACAGAGTCTATGTCACTCAGGAGTGACCCGGAGACTTGGAAGACGAATGCCCTCCGATGTCGGTTGTTACAGGATGGATGTCGAAGACTTTGACTCTGCAGCTGTGAGGACCAGGCGATGCTGAGGAAGACCAGGAGCTGTGCACAAGCTGTCCACTAAGGATGTCGATTGCTGAGGGGTCGGTGTCCGGCGGGAGCAGCAACAAGCCTTGGAAAATGTAACCAACGCAGGAATTGAAGAAAGAGCCAACATCGGGACCAGCAAGGTCCAGGGGACTCACCACAAGCAGGGGAGTCAGGGCAGGCCCTGAGCAATCAAGGGAGCCCAAAAGAAGCAAAGGTGACCCTTAATTGGACCCACAGGCTGGAGGCAATGGAATTGCGAGAGGACCTCAAGCAGCTCACCAAAAGATGCAGGCCACGATGCACATGATGTGGTGTGGCTGAAGATTCTGGTCACTGGAGGTGCTCGAGGTTGGGGCTACTTGGAGCCCGAATATCTTCTTGGAAGGAAGCCAACAAGCCTTTGCAACTGCAAATTGACGCAGTGCACAGGGGTTTGGTTATTGCAACCCCCACGAGGGATACTGGCCTCAAACTTGGTGAGAGGGCAGGGCAGGCATTGGGAGCTGTGGAGAACCACCACATGCATCACAGAGCCTTTGGAGGCCGGAGGAGCTCTGGATCAGCAGACCGGTTGACTTAGTTGAGGTGCCTGCGAATGCAGGGGAGTGACTCCTTCACTCCAAGGGAGATTCCTTCAGGTGTCTTTGATGCCCACATGCCTTGGAAGGTTCCTGTATGGTGCACAGGCACAGACGATGCAGCAGACTGGAAGTGAGATGAAGTTGGGCACAAACTAAGTCCAGCAAAGTCCAGAGTGCCCTGGCGGTAGAAGAAGAAGTGGTGTCTGATCTGAATCTTATCCCACGATGAATCTAGGGACCTACACCCAAGTAAGCCCTTAAGTACCCTAGGGAAAGGGTTGGGAGGATTCAGGGGACCCTCCCAGGGGAGGGTCTGGACAGGGGGGAGGATACTCCCATGTCCTTTGTCCAGTTTCACGCCAGGACTGGTTTGAACTGGACTATGCACAGGGACACCAAATGTACCCCTCATGCAGACTTAGTGGCACTGGCAAGCGCACCCACCCGGTCCCAATACACTAAATCCTGTCTGGGAGGTTGTCACAACTCCCTGTGACAGGATGCCTATTGATCTGCCTTCCCCTGCTTGAGCTTATCTCAGCAGCAGGAGGGAAGAAATGTGTCTCTGGTCGGCAGCAACCATTTTGTGCTGTCCCGGTCTGGAAGGTTGGCACCGGGAACACTGAGAGCCTAACGGAGGGCTCTTCCAGTGATTGGAATCATACCTCTGACACTGTTTACAGTGTGGGAGGTATGATTCCAACATGTTTGATACCAAACATGATAGGATTCGTTGCAGCCAGTTTTGTGATGGTCATCGCGTAATTACGCGGTGCCCCTCTATATAGTATATGGCTGCTTCACTGATAACCCGGGAGAATGGACTCCGTAGACTGTAGGGGTGTCCTGCTCATGCTGGGGCACCCTATCACTTAGAACCAAGCACCCTACCTTCAGGATTTCAAAGGCCTGCTATAGGGGTGACGTATAGGTTTTAAGTGCAGTGACCGTAGATATAGGAAACCTATATCTTTAGTAAGTGGTGCTAGCACCAGCTTACACAGGCTGCAATGGCAGGCCTGTAGTTCCATTTTGAATGGTCTCCCAGGGGTGGCATAATGCATGCTTCAGCCCATGCGAGACCTCTGGGGTACCTATGCCCTGGGTACCTTAGTACCATATACTAGGGACTTATAAGGGTACCACAGTATCCAATCTGGGATGTACCTAAGTACTTGTCATAACAATTTAAGAGAGAAAGCAGATAGACTGGGGTCCTGATTAGCAGGATCCCAGTCAGACTAGTCAGTAACAGCTTAGCACAGGCAAAAACAATGGGGTAACCATAGAAGCAGATCCTGCTTTCCTACAGTATCCATCTAGAATGGAGGGCTTTAGAATTTGGAACACTAGCTTTTGTGACAGCCTCTAAGTCTGGCACGGGAGCAAGGGCAATAATGTGTTTCCCATGTGCACGTGGCCGTAGACATCTGCACCGCAGGCAGTACTTTTTCAGTGGAAGCAAAACGCATATCCGCATTGGAATATAAATGCAACATATATGCTATAGGCACTGTTTTGCCTTCATTAAATGTTATGTAAGTAAATTCAATTACACCTGGCAAAATACGAATGACCAGGTTCGTGGTATTGACACGTGTATGTAAGAGGCGTGTTTCAAGCAAGTCAGATTGTAATGATCTGAGAATATCTGTGTGTTCTGATGTCCATAATTCACACAAAAGAGGAGGGGTGAGGGTAACGGACTCACCTACTCCAGACCCCCAGACAATACTTTTATACACCTGAAGGAGTAGGGAGTGATAAAAAGTGTCTCTATTTAGTGGTGGCATGTGCTGTGTGTCTTAGTACTGCCCTCACTCACACGGTTGTGTGACATGCTTCATCATAGAGCTGCCACAAAACACCCCCACGCAGCCCACGCCTGGGGAGGAGCAATAGGGTAGGGGAAGACAAACACAACACAAAAGAGAAACAAATGATTTCGAAAGTGACTGGGATCACCGGAAGTGAAAGTGCAGTGTAGATTAAAACTAGCTCAGAGGTGTCGCTGTGCCTATACTTTATTCATGGACCCTCCGGCCAGGATTAAAAACGTGAAGGATGGTGGTGATTGGGAGATCGACATGTTTCGACCATGTGTTTGTGCCCCTCGATCGGGGTCCCGCCGGCCTTTTTCAGGACTCTACCGGTCCCAGAATATCTGTGTATATCTCTCACCTCGTTACCTGAGATAAGAGGGTGTCAGAACCACTTGTTCTGGCCCGAGGTATTCCCTCGACAGTACTCTGTTGATGTATGAGTTTACCCCTAAACAATGTTAAAACTGGCGAGAGGCAAGGAGAGACCCCCTGTAGTCACACTTACATCAAGGTGGGTGCTCCTCCTCTGGACTGCTCATCTGCTCTCGCCGTGTAGATTTGCGCATTTGTTCTGATGTCCAGCATGCAGCGGAAAAATCAGGGCGTATTAACTACTAAAGTGGTTTAGTGCGTTGTGCATAGTCAGGTATATATGTTCTGCTAAATTTAGAAACCTTAGCAGGGACTTTTTTGAGTGTGTTTGGAGGTAGCAGTTGTGCACATTTCTCCCAAAAATGAGGGGCAAGGCTCTTTCCCTCATGTCCTAGAAAATGGATACTCAGAAAAACAATATTTGATTTTTGAAGTTGAACTTATAGCCAAGTTCAGCAAATCCCAATATAATACGATCTACTCTAGCCACGTCGGGATTTAATTAATGGTACGTTAAGTAGATATCATCCACGTAGGACAGCACGTCAAGGCCAATATCATGAAGAATTGACGCAAAGGGTGCAGCAAATATTCTTATAGCCGATTAGAAGGTGTCCATATCGCATTTGAAAACCAAGGGTGCTAAAAGCAGTCCAATCTTAGTTTTCAGGATGTAGATTGTGGCTGACTGAAAAGACCATTGGAAATGTCCAATGTGATTTTGTATTTTCACGGACTGCATTAATAAGTGCCATACGATGTGTGTTTCGCACTGCAAATGTGTGTGTATGACTGTTTAAATGCCTGTAGTCTAAGACAATATGGTAGGAATTATCTGGTTTTAAAACAGGAAAAAGAGGATTATTCATTTGAGAGACACAGGGTTCAATTACACCCTGGTATTCCAATTGGGAGAGTATTTCCTTAATGGGTGCTTTAGCATCTTGTTTAATGGGATATTGTGGTTGCATTTGTGAGCTGGACCTTAAAGGTATAACGTGATAAGGAGAACCCTTATCCCAACCGACATGATTGCGATAGAGCACAGGGCCTAGTGCAAGAGCCCACTCTGCTGCATAAGCTTATTTGACTTCTTCAGTGTCAAGAGCAGAAAAGGTAGAAAGAATAACATCCTCACCTTGTGGGGATGCACGTACAAATGGTGGAGGCCAATCGGCCTTCTCCAACAGGATGTCATAAGACAAAGTCAAAGTTTCCCAAAATATTGCTTTATTGTGCATTGTTCATCAATTTCTATTTGAATATCTAAATGATACAATCTATCTGGAGGGGCTAAGTGTCTATCTGCAGTTTCGGCTGTATCAAAGGTATCAGTTGCTCATGTTACCCGAAACTCCTGAATATTCTGGCGCTCTATGGTCACTTCTGCCGTGGTGCTGAGGAGGGACACCGCCCAACTCCTGTTCAGGAGAAGGTTTCTCAGTCTCTGTGGCATATTTAGTGGTTAAAGCCTCAACTTTCTTTTTCTGAAATGGGGTGATATTTGGTCATGTGTGCAAAGCAAAAGTAGCCTACAACGTGCAGAATTAGGTTGACATAGGGAAAACAACAATGGCTATATTGGAAACACATGACAGCCTCAGAACACACATTTTGGCTACATTGTTGTCTTGCCACTCTCTGCTGTTGTAGAGTTCTTTGGATTCTCCACTGTTTCTCTCTCCCCTCAGTCCGCCCCATGCCTTCCTGGGAGGCAGCATCAGCAGCTTTATATAGAGGCAAGATTGCTTTGACTTCTTCCAACATGTAGACTATGTGGTGGGTATTAAGGAGGGAGAATAGCAAACGGAAGGGGAATCCCCGGTGGTATCTCTGAGGTAAGTCATGACACTTTTAAATTCTTTCCATTTCGGCAGAGTATAAGAGGAGGTATTCTGATAAATCAAAACTGTGTCCCCCTCATACAGAATCTCATCCATTTTGCAGGTGGCGAGGAAGACCTCCTTTTGGCAAAAGAAGTGGACGCAGGTAAGGACACCTGGAGTCAGAGTCCTCTTTCTCTGATAGAAGACACGGTGGGCCCAGTCTAACACAATTTACGCCTTTGCCAGGGGATCCCATAATCATGTAGAGTAAGTTTCTGACGTGCAAGTTGAGTTGTGCGTCAGGGATTTTGGGATCTATTCCCCCTAATACACACATTATTTTGTCTCACACCTTACTCAGAGGGAAGAATAAGATCTTTCTAGGGCCACCATTCTTTTTTGAAATAGCATGTCATGCTCCTGATGCCATTCAACCGTAGCCTCCTCCAGCCGCTTCTCCTCATCCATGAGGTCATATACCTGGTGGTCCAGATCACCTAGAGACTTGTTTATATGTTGTTTGATCGCAGTCATTTCTTTGCCAAATTCTTGACAGCAGCTATTAGCTCCTGGGGAAATGTGGGGGGGGGCTATCTGCCACAAGCAACTCCATCGCAGGCTGCTTATTCTGTTTCTGGGTTAAAACAGGATCTTTAATGGTAGGGTTCTTGACCACCTTTGCCTTTGTGGAATCCATATTACATATTACAGTCCGCAGGACCCAACAGAGCAGAGAGGAAGGGGGTAACACAACAACAAGTCACTCTCTTGATTTAGATATATGTCCTCAAAGCAGTTACTCAATTAGGCCCGGGTCCACAAATCACCTTGGCAGAACGCATCAAAAAGGGCCCTACCTTAAGTACGAGCCACTACAGGCCCATAGCGCACCACCAGGCCCCATTTGGGGCAATATCGGCAGGGCGCTGATCTTCCTCTCCTCACCCTACGATGTCTCTTTAGTATTTCTGCTCTACAGGGGGGCTCTCATAGACATCTGGAGGCACACCTCTCTGCGGTCTCAACGGTTCTCCCACTCCTATCGCCTCACAAGCCAGGTGGGTCCTAACTCAGCAGGCAGTCCCCGCAGGCCTCTGAACCAGGGCCTCACAGACATGATGTACAATCCAGGCTCCAGCCCTGAAGCTGAATGGCATAGGTATTGGGGGGATGGGCAAGACCACAACAAGGTCCCCGGTGTCTCCTCTCCCCCAACAGCACCAGTCGCCGACAGTGCCCCGGCTGTAATTCCCTCGGTGCACCTACGACTAGTGCAGACAAAGATCAGCTGGAGCTGCTGCCCTCTGAATCTCTGCACTGTTAGTCATCTTGGAAGGCGCCGCATCTGCAGTGACACAACCCGCACACAGGCTCACCATGGGGGGGCTAACTGTACTCTCACTTGCTCCCTGGGTCTCCCCTCATTGCAGGTAGGATTGCACCAGACGAAGTCTGCTATTACTTCGCTGGAGGCATGCTTTACATGGGCATTAACTAGCCCTGAAGCCCGGGGCTTAGATGAGGCACAGGTTTCCCAGTCCCCTGACCTGGTCATGCCCCGCCTTACACGTCATACGTTTCATATACAAGGCACCCTGCCCTATACTCTTTTAGGGTCTACCTTAGGGGTGCCTTATATCTATTAAAAAGGAAGGTTTGGGACTGACGAAAGGTTTATTTTTCCTGGTCGAAATGACAGTTTAAAACTCCACTATGGGCTGCAACAGCAGGTCTGACACATGTTTTAGAAGGCTACTTCAATAGGTGGCACAATGAGTGTTGCAGGTCCACTAGTAGTATTCAATTTACAGGGCCTGGATACAAGTAGTACCATTTGCTAGGGACTTCCAGGTAAATTAAATGTGCCAATGAGGTGTAGGTCAGTGTTACCATGTTTGAAGGAGAAGAGCACACGCACTTCAGCACTGGTTAGCAATGGTAAAGAGCACAGCAAGGATGTCAGGTCTATCAACATGGAAACAAGTAAAATTTCGTATTTATTCCAAACTATATCATGAATTGCAAATCGAAATTGGACATCTACCTGTGATGTAATGCCGGCAAATTCGCTTTTAGCTCATAATCGAAATATGAAGTCTCCTGATTCATATCCAAGAAAATTAATTTCTCACAGCTCTAGAAGCTGGATGCAAGTCAGCTGTGGAAAACAATCTACAGGATGCTGGCAGAAACCAGCAAATGATAGCTCTTTTACAAGTGTGAACAAGCCTATCCGAGTGGGAAGGATTAGTTGCGGTTGGCAGACATATGAAGAACCATCAACCCTAGAACTCAGACTATGAATGGGAGGACGACATGCTATGACACACGTCATTCTCGTCACATGGTCACATGCTGTCTTGTGAAGGCAGTGTTAGGGGTTAACTACTACATGGTCGTATGCTGTCTTGAGAAGGCAGTGTTAATTAGGGATTAACTACTTTTGACTTGAATCATCACAAATTTGAAATGCTGGCAAACTCAGTTTGCCTCAAAAATATGAGTGGCTCATTCAAGTTGTTTACCAAGGTTTATTTGTAAATGATAATGTGTCTGTAAGTAAGCCTGGGCCAAATTTTCAATACGCCAGTGAAATTTGCAAATTTCCAGAATTTTGGTATATGAAACTTAAGTTTCACATTACTGTAACTTCCTGTAAAATAGTCTACAGAAATACTTGCTGGAGAATTGTTCACAGAGACTTTTTTTGCACTGGAGGTGTGCACTCGTTCGGAAAAAGTAACACGAGATACAGACAAACCTCATTTCGCTATGAAAAAGTGTTTTCACAAACTTTTGCAAAATTTCATAGAATTTCGCAACATCTCAAGGGAAAACAATTACACAATTTCTCACAGTGTCAGAAGGTTTCTGCACATACACAGAGCTATGCACAGGAAAATGGGACCCCGGAATACAGTGGTTTGCCACCATATACCGTAGCACCCAAAAACCCCAACCCAACTAGCTTAGCATCCCATTAGCACCCAAGTACCAATGATTGGACAACCCAGAACACAGTATCTTTATCTCAGGACTCGCAGAAGCAAGAACACTCTTTCGTCACTCACTCGTACTTGTCCACAAGGTGCGTAGGAAGAGACACTGGATAGGTTAAAATGTTTATTCCAACTTACGTGCTCTAATGTACAGTACACGTGTCAGTACTAATAGCATAATGCATATGACTAATATAAGCAGCATGGTTACAATTCCATAGAATACAAACGGGGAAAGCATCTCAGAGCTCAGTGGATAAACGTATAAATAACATTACCACCCTCCCCTTGCAATAAGATAGTTTATTATAATAATAGAAGACCTCTGGGCTTTGACTAGCGAACCCCCATACCTCAGTCTCTAGATGCAGAATTACATCAGCAGGACATCATAGCTCTTCTCACTGAAAGGGATTTCTCCAAGTGTTCTTAAGCGCTAGTAAACCACAGTATTAAAAGCACACCAAATTCTTCATGGCAATTGCACCTAATGTTATGTCTGGGTGCGCGAGACTGGCCATATCAGGAAGAACCAAAATACATTGTTATGTGACCTTGTACATGTTTGTGCAGACCGAGCCCAAAAAGGTGAACAACAGAAAATGCAGACAGTGCAAAAGAACTTGGCACGAGCAAAGGGCGAGGGAGACCCGGCTCAGTGTAACGTGCGCAAAGAAAAGCAGCATGGCAGCCAGGCCTAGGCCAACATAACAAGTCAGGCAACAATCCACAAGACACCCTCCCCTGGTCAGTCCGGCGGCCAGGACAGAGGCCCATCAGAGGACAACACAGCCATTGGAGCACAGGGAGCGCCCAAACGGCGAAGGGCAGGTCAATCCATGAAAGTGTAAGTGCAGAAAAAAGCCATACCCTCCAAGAGTTCATCATTGGAATCGTCAAAAAACATAGATGCCATCCAATCCATGAGATCAAAGAGCAGGAATGCTCCTCAGCAAGGGGAGCATCCAGAAGCAATGCGGGACAGCTTGCGTGATAATTGAAACAGCTTCGTTGTAGGAGATCCTGGGCAGCCGCCCAGATATCCCATTGCGCCAAAATCCCCAGTGCAGCCGCACGCGCCATACAGCCAGCAACGGAACAGTCCTGTTCATGGGCCTCTAAGGGACCCATCAACTGAACAAAATCCGGAACAGACAATGACGAATTGGAGAGGCAATAATCCAGAGTCCAGGTGAAAGGACAGCGGATACAAGTCATCACAGGTTGCACGCAAGTGAAATACGCAAAGCGAAATGAAAGAGTATATGACACACTCAGTGTCGCCAATGGCAAGACACCAAAACCAGCCAAAATGCACTCACGGAGCAGCTGGAGGCGTTCTGGATCGAGCAGGTCCCATCGGGGAGCAGCCATTGCGCAGAAAGCAAATTAAGAGCAAGACACCAGCCGCTAAAGCGAGGATCAATGGGAAACCGCCAAAGACGCTGGAAAAAATAGAATGTATGAATGCTGGGATGACACCAAAAATAGTTTGGAAGGAGGACACCAAGCCCGACCCCACGACCTTAAAAAAGTGTACTAGGCCTTCAGTGTTAGATGCGTTAAAAATACGATGTATTAACTCCCCAAAATGTTGGGGGAGATTAGTGTTTAAAAGGGCCTGTATTTCACTGTGGGTACTCGCCACCTGGAGAATGAATGTCTCCCGGGCGGACGTGAGCATAACTTCCTCGTTCAATAATAGTGCCTTTATTCTGCTCAGTCTATTGAAATCTGCCTCCATGGTAGGGATGGAAGGCCAAATAGAGATATCAACCTTGCCATGAGGGGGAGGAAAAAGCACATTCTTGCAGCAGACAACCCTGTGCGAAACTGTTACAATGTAAGGAATGCCAGCCTGTAGGCCGCAACAGTTTTCGTTATTTAAAAGTAAATAACTGCCATTGGAAAGGAGAGTGAAAGTAGGGGAAATAACAGGAGCAGGAATACCTTTTAGCACACAAGCAAGATTAGGAGCGGAAACGCTACATGAGCCATGCAATTTAATGTGTTTACAAATAAGCGAATGACCCATAGTCGAGTCACAAGACTCCCCGTGAGAAAGACTTCCTTGCCATCTCGAAGGCACTTATACATGAAAGGCAAGGACCAGAGTTCATGCAGGAAAGCACTGCCCAAGGGCTGGTAACGGCCCACAGGATAATGTTTCATGCATGAGTCAAATTCAAATAAGGAAAAAGGTAAAGCGATAACCCCATGAACTAGCCACACAGCAGAATCGAGTTCTGCAACAGAGAACGGTAAAGGATCCATCTTTTCGATATGTAATAGAGTGTAAGTTGCATCTTTCATGGACATAAATTGCTGTTTGTCAGTTAAATTAAAAGGTAGAAATAATGCAGAGGTGTTCAAAAAATGCCAAGGCACTTTACCTAACTTAAGCGTTTGTAAAGTCCATGCAAACTGCATAACTGAGCGCAATTGATTCTGACCATGATATAACACAGAAACATCATCTTGTACAATATCGACAACAGAGGACACAATATTCTCTAAAGTGTAAATGCGAGAAGACAGGGTATTAATACTATTGTCAACAACAGCAAGCACCTTTTCCATATTTGCTTGATCTATTTCCCGAAGACGGGAAGCAGCTTCAATTTGTGATAGCTTCCAGAGTTCATTATACGTTTCATAAATGAATCTCTTAGGTCGGGGACCACGAGGTCCCAAAACAAAATAGGACAGATCAATATTGCCTGAAAGGAGGGACAAATGTTGTTTAACAGAATCAAGAGACGAATGTTGCAGCCATTGTTTGCATAATTTACCAACAGAATATGTAGTGACAGTACGGGCATCAGTAAACCTCGGATCAGGCCTATTCTGTGTGTAGCTAGTACCAGAATCGTGAAAACGCATTTGACATGCGTTAGATGATATAGGCCATACTAACCAGGGTGACTGAACCAGCTCAGAAACATTAAACGAATTATTTTGTAACATTGCCTGCAGGGACACGAGGGACAGATTGAATCGTGAGCTTTCATTGGGAAAACTCGACAGGGATGGTATTGATGGCGTGTTCAATTGTTTAGTGGTTGCTAAGCCCCAACATGTAGTCTGATAGATGGAGACATTGAGGAACATAATTTGGGCAGGGATGAGGCAAGCACGATGTAATGCCTCAGTCCCCTGTACCTGCCATGGCTTGGAGCCCCAAATAGATTTCAAATCGACTGTATTATCCCAGTACTCATAACCACCCACAGCTAGGGCACTTAGAAAGGAACCTGAATAAAGCAATTTGGTGTGTGTTAACATAATTTTCTGAGTTGACGTGTTATTTAATCTAAAATAATAGGATGCAGGGTTCGACCGATTAAAATCAGTAAAATAATTAAACTTATTTCGAAGAGTTTGTGAGCTACCTGGCAAGGGGTTTGGACAATGTTCCCATTGGGTGTAATTGACAGGACTACGCAGAGCACTTGGCTTATGGAGAAAATGATTACCCCAATGTTGATAACAATACAAATCGGCATAGTTCGCAGAGTTCATATATAAATCTTCAGCATTAAAAGATGCATAATATTTTAAATCGGCAAACAATGCTTCAACGGCATGCACATCCCAATCATCAGAATGAATATTATTTTTTACTACATCACCCATAGAAACACGAAGGACGTTAGGTACATTAATAATTTCTGTCGGACCATGGATTTGAAAGTTCACGGCATCCCATACGATGCCATCAGCAACTGGAAAAGCCGAAATGTTCACAAATATGTGGTCACGCTTCATGATGTGAGAAGAGGAATGAGGAGCCAAAGTTCCAGAAACATAGTCTACAGCAGAGCGTTCAGGTAAATAGTGACCATTAATTAGTAGAAAAAACACTGTGACAAAGCCAATGGACATGAACAAAAAAATCAAGAAAAGTACCAACCAGATGTATGTCCAGGGTGGAATCAAAAAATTGTCTCTAAACCAGGATATAAAAATACTGAACTTGGATGGCACTTTTGAAGATGTGGAATCCGAGTCAAAGGAATAACGAGTCGGGCTTAGTGGCGATATTGGTTGATGTGCCACCGATTCAGATGCAGGATAAGTATACTCGTCCTCGTCGATGTTGGTGGAGAGTTGGGGATCAATTATAGTTTCAGGCAAAGTAGAGGATTCAGGCAACTCAACCATCTCAATTACAGCATCAGCGATCGTTCGTGCAGATGGACTATGAACATATGTCCGATAAATGGCAGGACAGGAGACCGCTGGTGTGACACTATTCAGGATCGGCCAGGCGCTGTAGCTTGACATTTTCAACTGAGATGTATCTGTTCTCTTTGCGACCAGGAAGCGGTGGTAAAATGACTGTACGTGTTCCCTTCAGGCCAAGAACTGGAACCGCTGCACGAAAAGAGGGGCCAAATTCTTTTTGTTTTCAACCTTCTCTCGAACCAGTTCTCCAACTTTCGGAAGCCAGCCGGCTACCGGAATCTGCAACGCAGGATCAGTGGCTGAAGGCAAATGTGTAGTTGCAAGTTTGTCTCGGGCTTCTTGTAAGTCCTGTAACATAGCAGAATGGTTATCTACATCAAACTTGGCGGATTGCGCCGCGATGTCTGGACCCTCAAGGTCAGGCACAAACATTCTTATGCCAAAGAGCATTTCGTATGGGGTCCGCCCACCCAGAGGTCTTCTAGGGAGATTATTAAGTGCACGCTGAACGGTATACAAATGGGCCAGCCAGTTCCTGCCAGTACCTATAACCCTAGCTGTTAAGGATTGCTTTAAGTCACGGTTCATTCGTTCAACGATAGAGTTGCCCTCAGGCCTATACGGAGACGAAAATTTCACCCGCACCCCAAGCGAAGCCATTGCATCCTTGTAAGCCCTAGAGGCAAACGCTGGACCTTGGTCCGAATGGAAGGTGCCGCATGCGAAAATTCCCACAAAGACACGCAAATCCCTGATTACATTTCGGGCGTCAGCACTCCGTTGTGGCCAGACCCAGAGAAACCGTGTGCACGAGTCCACTGCCACTAAGATGTATTTATAGGCAGTGTCTGATGAGAATGGACCGCAGTGATCCAAGTAAACACACCCAAAGGGTCTGTTAGCAATGCAGAGCGGGGTTTGTGGTGGACGTGTTACCGTGGAAGGCTTAATCTGTTGACAAACGTCGCAAGAAAGCACAAAAGCACGGGTGTCTTTATATAATCCACGCCACCAATAACGCTGCTGCAAGATGGAAACCGTAGCTGACACACCTGCATGAGCAGAAGCCATGCCTTCGTGTGCAGCTGATATCAAGGCACTCCTGCGGTCCGCTTTGGGGATCAGCCGATCTCCAACGTCAGGTATAGTTACATAAGGAACCTGATCGGGACTTAATGTGTAAGAATACTTGGAAGGGAAACCTGTAGGGTAATTATTACCTTCCTTGGTTGCAGCAATAGCTGCTAATATAACAGGGTCTATTTTAGACATGGACCTGGTAACCGCTGCTACTGAACACGTGACTACTGCTGAACGGGCAGCCTCATCTGCCAGATCGTTACCAATAGCGTGTGCGCCCACCCGCTGATGGCCTAAGGTGTGAACCACCTGTGTGAGGGGCAGACGTTGTTGCAATTCTGCCACTTGAACCCAAAGCATTTTATGCTTAATTGTGCTCCCTTTGCGTCCTTGTAGTCGTTTTTCGACCAGAAAAACAGATTGTCATTGTAAGATTGTACACAGTAAAAGGAATCACACACAATAAGAGTTGTCTCATCCTGAGAAGCGAACTCAAGTGCAAGTAGCAATGCATGAAGCTCGGCCAATTGTGCGGTACTATCTCCGAGTGTGCGAGTGTGCACTACAGAGGATTTAAACGTTCCATTGACAAAGGAACCCGCTACAATAGCACATGCAGCTGAATAAGCGTGCTTGGACCCAGTGGCCGGTTGCGCCGAGCCATCGGTATAGATCACACATTTGTAATCCTCAAGCGGCAACAAAAACAGAGGAGGAGGATGAACAAATTCATACTGTAAGAACTCCTGAGTCTGAAGAGAAGAATCAAAAATAAAGGTGACGTCTGATGACGTCAAAGATGTAGCCCATTGTATCCAACGGGGATGCATTGCTTTTGAGTTCGGTACACTTGCCTTTGTTACTGCCTCTAGGGCAGGACAGGGTGTTACCACCAGAATTCGCTTACCCTGTGCCAGTGCGCGTTCTTTTAGAATCGCCATTTGCACTGCAGTCAGAACTTTTTCAACAGATGTAAAGCGCAATTCAGCGGAAGTGTATAGATGTGACTTGTATGCGATGGGTACTGTATCACCTTCATTAAAGGTTAAGTATGTGAATCCCACCGCCCCCGGAATTATTCTAATCACCAGGTTTGTGTGGTTGTCACGAGTCAAAAGATATTTAGACTCCAATAGGTCTGTCTGCAAAGACTGCAGAATTGAGGTATGCTCAGGCAGCCAGCAAGACCTTGAATAAGTAGGCTGTATCAGAGCATACAAAGGCTTGATACGCTGGGCATATTCGGGAATGTAGGTACGCCCGAAATTCAAGAAACCCAGCAAAGACTGAAGTTTCTTCAGAGTGTTTGGGGGGCACAGATGTGCACATTTTTCCAAGAAATGGGGGGCTAAGCCCTTACCTTCGTTGTTGAGCTCATAGCCCAAGAACAGAACGGTAAATTCAGCAATGTGTGACTTAGCAAAGTTAAATTTATAACCCTGCTCCGCAAATTCAAGAATAATGCGGTCCACACGGGACAGATGCAGGAATAATTCGTCGTCTGTCAAATAAATGTCATCTACGTACGAACATGCATCTTGATCAAGGTCATTTAACAAAGAAACAACACGGGCGGCGAATATACCCGGACTATTCTTGTAGCCCATGGGTAAACGCCGGAACTGGAATAATTTACCACCGGAAGTGAATGCGGTCCATTGACCACTTTCCGGGGCAAGGTTGTGCGTGTAGAAACCGTTTGAAAGGTCAAGAGTCGTTTTATATTTTTTACGAACAAGACTGTCTACAAGCGCAGAACTATGTGTATTCTGCACCGCAAAGTTCCGGCAATGAGAATTTAAATGCCGGTAATCCAAAACTAAGCGGTACGATCCGTCGGGTTTAGAAACCACGAAAAGGGGATTGTTCATTGGTGATACGCATGTTTCAATTACTCCCTGATATTCCAACTGTGTCAGAATTTCGGAGACGGGGCCTTTTGCCTGTCGTTTGATGGGATATTGGGGTTGTGGCTGCGGTAGTGACCGCAAAGGTATTGCATGGGGAGGTGATTCTTCATCCCATCCCACATGGTTGCGGTATAACGCTGGTGCCAGGTACACAGCTCACTCAGCTGCAAGTGCTTCAGCTTTGTCTTTTGGGACATGCCTTGAAAAGCTTGGAAGGATTACCTCCTCTCCTTTATGTGCAGCTAAAACGAATGGGGGTGGCCAATCCACCTCTGCTAACAAAATGTCATATGAAGAGGTTAGATTTTCCCAAAAAATCCCTTTTATTTCACGCGGTATATCACCTTCAATTTGGATGACTATGTTATATAGTCTGTCAGGGAGTGCCACTCTCGTGTCAGCTGTCTCTACAGTAACGAATGTTTCAGTTGCTGTCGCCTCCATATGAGGACGTAGCGCCTCCCGCACTATGGTAACTTCCGCGGCGCTGTCTAGGAGGGTCACTGCCCACGTCCAATTCTGGAGTCTCGTTCTCACGGTCTGAGGCATATTTTGCTGTGACAGCGGCAACTTTTTTCTTCTGAAATTGCGGTCGAGGAAGGTGAAAGTCTTCTGCTTTCCCTCTGACTTGTTGTCGATGTTGGTCTCGCTCCTGGGGAGCCTCTCGGCCCCTTCCTCTATCCTGCCGTCCTCCTCCACCAGCCTGTGACGACGTCTGGGCCTGTGAAGAACGAGGAGAACGCGTATCAGAGCTCTGAAACCTTTCTGGTGATTTAATCCTTGACCTATCACGTAAATCATAAGTACGTTCAGAAGAAACCGAAACTGGGGAAGCGCCTCTCGACCCCGGCTTCTTTTGTTGCTTACCCTGTTTTTTCTGTCTCCAACTCTTTTTAGTGAAGACTGGTTTATCATCTTTCTCAGATGTACTTTTTGTTTGTGTAACTTGTGTTTGCGATTGAGTTTGCATTTTTACAAAAGGCTTGTTGCCCAGGCTATTTCTTCCAATTGTTTTATAAGCCCGGGCAATAATTTTCGGTAATTCGCGGGGCCTGTCCAACTCTGGGACCAAAGCCAAAGCATTCGCTACTTGAAAGTTCATAGCATCGCCCTTGACATTTCCAAGGATCAGCTCAGCTACTACATCAAACACTCCCACTAGTCTCATCCCTAATTCCACAGCCGCTTCAGGGCCATGTTCATCCTGTACTTTTTTAATTACAGAGGGTAGAACCGTCATGGAAGGAGTTCCAAAACATTTTGAATAAACTGCTGCGAATACCTTACCCCAGTTTTCACATGATGTCAAATCGGGGATTATGTCTTTTGGCAAACTTATCGTGAGGATGCGGTGTTTATCTACTGGGGATGTATGTGGAAACACTGCTTCTATCTGATCGAACTTTTCTGCAAGCCAGTAAGGATAGTCGTCCTTATTTTGTGGACGTTTGCCCATCACAGAATTTACCATGACAGGACTTATGGTCACTCCAGCGGCTATAGCTGGTTGGCCTGCGACTACAGGAGCAGCTCCATGTAGGCTACCTGTAACGTATGTCACTAGGGCTCGATGCACTCGTACCAATTCGGTATGCATAGTGCGCAGTTCCGCAAGCGGTAATGCCAGATAATTTGGATGCGGGGTATACCCGGCCAATATAGGCCAAGTGGCCCCCTCAATAGATAAGGGGCCTAAACGAACTGCGGTAGTTGGTTGTGGTAGGGCGCCATTAAACCAAACACGGTGCTGCCAAGCCGTGAGAGGTACTTCAAGTTTAGTATAGGGTCGATAGGCAGCAGGAATAGAGGTGGGTTTATATTCATGAAACAGCTTATCACCTGCATCCACCGCCTCAAAAGTGATCCAAGTGTAAAACACTTCAAAGTGATAAGCCGCATCGGCTTGAACCACAAAGACCAACTCGACCCCAGTATCGGGCACTCCATACACAGCTAAGTGGTCTCGGAGTGCTCTCGACTATGTGCAGCAATCGCCACACCAGCCATGACTAAACAGTTATATTTGACAATCTAACAGGGAGCACAAAAATGGGTCAGTTAACTAACCTTTTTTAATAACATCAAGCTTGAAAGAACCTATAAAACATTCAATATAGGAGGTATCACCGTCACATACGCCTCCGGAAGCGTACGCGAGGGGTTTGTGGACAAGCACAAGTACTACTCAAGCATCTCGCAGATAAGCTGCCCCACGGTGGTCGCGCCATGTCAGAAGGTTTCTGCACATACACAGAGCTATGCACAGGAAAATGGGACCCCGGAATACAGTGGTTTGCCACCATATACCGTAGCACCCAAAAACCCCAACCCAACTAGCTTAGCATCCCATTAGCACCCAAGTACCAATGATTGGACAACCCAGAACACGGTATCTTTATCTCAGGACTCGCAGAAGCAAGAACACTCTTTCGTCACTCACTCGTACTTGTCCACAAGGTGCGTAGGAAGAGACACTGGATAGGTTAAAATGTTTATTCCAACTTACGTGCTCTAATGTACAGTACACGTGTCAGTACTAATAGCATAATGCATATGACTAATATAAGCAGCATGGTTACAATTCCATAGAATACAAACGGGGAAAGCATCTCAGAGCTCAGTGGATAAACGTATAAATAACATTACCACCCTCCCTTGCAATAAGATAGTTTATTATAATAATAGAAGACCTCTGGGCTTTGACTAGCGAACCCCCATACCTCAGTCTCTAGATGCAGAATTACATCAGCAGGACATCATAGCTCTTCTCACTGAAAGGGATTTCTCCAAGTGTTCTTAAGCGCTAGTAAACCACAGTATTAAAAGCACACCAAATTCTTCATGGCAATTGCACCTAATGTTATGTCTGGGTGCGCGAGACTGGCCATATCAGGAAGAACCAAAATACATTGTTATGTGACCTTGTACATGTTTGTGCAGACCGAGCCCAAAAAGGTGAACAACAGAAAATGCAGACAGTGCAAAAGAACTTGGCACGAGCAAAGGGCGAGGGAGACCCGGCTCAGTGTAACGTGCGCAAAGAAAAGCAGCATGGCAGCCAGGCCTAGGCCAACATAACAAGGCAGGCAACAATCCACAAGACAACAGGACATTTAGTGACCTCGAGGTGGTGTCTAAAATTCTTTCAATTTCTCTTGTGGTTTATTATGTGTTGTGTTTGTCTTATGTGTGGGCAAAGATGATATTCCACCAGCGGAAACGGGCATGGTCCAATTTTATTTTTAACTGCAAAGCTTTTAACCTTTTGTCCAGTTGTGCCTCTGGTGGACTGTTCGCTGCTTGTCATGAGGCTCTTTTAAGCCTATCGCCATGATAATGAAGTGGGTGGCAAAAGAGTCAGAATTTTTCCATGTGTACATACCCGGGGGCAGATTTACAAGCCCCTTGCGCCACCTTTGCGTCACTTTTCCCATGTTAAAAGTGACGCAAAAGTGGCGCAATGGGCTTGTAAATCTGCTCCCCAGTGACTTCAGAAAAGCTGCGTAACTTGTATTGAAGAAATGTGTAGTGCATGTTCAAACACATCCATTTGTGGACGAGTTTATGCTTTTCATACCCCTGTGGAACACCATCATTTTATGAAAAAGATGTATTTATTTATTTCACCATGCAAAATACATGATGCTTTTCATGTGATATATCTGCAATTTTCTTACGTGGAAAAGCCTATTCTCCAGCTTTTGCTCCCATTTACTGGGAGCAAAATCGGTTGCTCCCAGTAAATGGCTAGAAACAGTCTAATATTTTATTAGAAATTCAGAAATGAGAGTTTGGTACCACTCACAGTTAGTTAGGAGATGACCAATAAACTGACATAAACTGACATGACACCTTCTACAGCTGCTCCATTTGTGGTTAGGGAAGTGTTTCAAATTTTTTGAGTAAGTAAAATGAAATCAGAAAATCAGAATAATAATGAATAAAGAAGCGACTGCAAAGACTGAATAGTTTACTAAATAATAAACTAAATATTAAACTATTGGTCCACAGCACATTTTCGATTGCCCTGTGCTTAATGTTCTGTGACAGCTTTTATATAACAAAATCGGACACACTGCATAGGGCTTAATGACAGCTACATGGTTTCCATGCATTAACGTTATTGGCCCGATGCCCAAAGCAAATAAACTAAAAAGAGACTTTGCTAACTCAAGCAGTAAAATCACACACAGCACAAAAATAAAACCCGCGCTTCAGCGATGGAGAATTAAATATTATTGCAACCCCTGTGCTATTAATCTCAAGTGACTGATTTATAAAAATCACTGTCTGATATGTGCCTGACTAAAAGCATTTTAATACTTTATAGCACCGCACTTCGGCAATACAAGGACTGAAGGTAAAACCCTAGGAACAGAATACCTTGTTGGATTATCTCAATGTGTAAAGGCATGGTAGGCGTGCTTCCCAAAGCACACGTAGGAAAAGAATGGTTTATGAGTCAGTGTGAATTATGTCTTTTCCTCGCTTTTTAGCTTCACACCGTAAACGAGACATCTCAGCTGAGATCTTTTCAAAGATCAATGTATCAGTTTCATGTGGCTTTCATGAACATTTCAAAGCAGGTCCAAAGAAATGAAACAGCACCGTGAAATTCATTTTACTAATCACTCTATTTGCAAAGTAGGACCATGTCCTTAAAAAATATATTCCAAGACATGTGTGGAGCTCCTGCACTTTAAACAGATTAGAGCTCCAAAAAATATAAATGTATTTTGACATTTTTTTTAATGTGCTTATAAAGGATTTTTATATAAAAAACATTTTTTATAGAAATAAAGAATTTAACAGCAGGCATGACTTTTATAACCCACTAATTCTCCCCCGTCTCCATTCTGTAAGTGCCGAAATTACTTGAAGTCTGGTTTTTCCTTCGCTTAACTTCCCTCTTGAAGTTGGAAATAATTTTTACCTGTACTACATCTATAAAAAAATCTCTCGATATTCACATATTACTAATGACAATTTGTCAAAAAGAGGGACCCGAGATTTTTGCTAAGCTAAGGAATAGTTTTACAACGTGCTTTTCCCATCTTTTTGGATTTGGTCAGAGACTGCAATAGCTCTCGGCCAAACCTCAGATGGCGCTCAAATAATACACAGAGGGGCATATTCTCAAGGACTTATCGCCGATTTATCGGCACTTTAGCGCCACAGAAGTGGCGATAGATTTTTCGCCCTATTCTCAAGCTGGTGCAAACTGCCAATATCGCCAGTTTTCCAGCGATAGCTGCCGCAAAAAACATCGCCACGGATGAGAGCGACAACTAACGCTAATGATATGCAGAGTAGGCGTTCCCGTGCAAAAACACACGAAAACACCACTTCGCGATATTCTCAACGACCAGCCAGATCTGCGATGCGATCCAAAAACAGGCGATAAGGCGCGTTAGCAGCAGCGATTTAACACCTGCCTTTTACTGATGTTAAGCAGGACGACAACCTGCAGTATGAAAGGGAGCCCAGCCCAGAGCCACATCTGAAGACCAACACATGTCATGGAGCTACTGATCATGCAGCTCGGAGACCCAAGAGGGACACAACACCCACCGCCACCACCCCCAGGCCCCCCCCAGACCTCCCCCCACCGGACTACCACGGAGGCAGCGCAGAACAAGACGGCGGACATTCCAAAAATGCACCAGCCTCACAGATTTAACGCCAGAGGATGTCATTGCCCACTACAGGCTCAAAAGGACAACCATCCTCCGCATCCTGACCCACATTGCCCACAGGCTGACGGTACCAACACAGCGGACAACCAACATCCCTCCGCAGACAAAGCTGCTGGCTGTGCTGCACCTGTTGGCCTCTGGTACCTTCCAACCAACAACTGCCAGAGTCGGAGGAGTCTCACAGCCAGCCTTATCAAAGTTCCTCACACTTGTCTTGGTTGCATGTCCACAAAAGCAACGGCGGGCCCCTGTATCCGCACCACACGCTAGTTCCAATTCGTAGTGTTCCTGCGCAACCAACCCCAACGCCAGCCTTGCTTGACGCCTCTGTGCTCCAGATCCAAGATTGTAGTCACTGAAATGGGGGTGCGCCAGGTCATGAAGTCCAGTAGTCAACAGTAGTGTAAAAACAGTTCTTTATTACAAATACATAAATCAACAATACGAAAAGCTCAGCCAACGCGTTCCATTCCCAACAGGGAACTTCATCAGGGCAACGTGTGGATTCAATTAACTGCATATGCTTCGGGAACTCCCCAATACAATTCCATATTCCGAAAGTCAGTATTCAGAAACCTGTTGGATAAATGGTGACAATGGTCAAGCGTCCGTATAGTCACATATGTAATCTGGCACAGTGTATTGCACTTGGACAAACCGGAATGCTAACAGGTATGATAAATCCTGCATAAAAAGACTGTAAAAGAAGTTTGTGTGGTCGTAACCTTTGTAGGAAAGAAAAGGAGGGTTACGACCACACGAACTTCTGTTACGGTCTTGTTATGCAGGATTTATCAATCCTGTAAGCATCACGGTTTGTATCAGCTTGATACCCCTGCACCTTCACTTCCCCCACACTGCGCAGGAACAGCTGGAGACCAAGCAAGGGAACTACGCCATAGCTGGCTTCCCGCACGTGTTGGGGACAATTGACTGCACACATGTACTACTTGTGCCCCCTGCCGACACTGCACACAATAACCGCAACAGAAACCACACGCATTCCATCAATGTGCAGGCAAAAGTGGACCACCGGGGCCTGTTCACGAATGTCGTCGCAAACTTCCCAGGCAGTGTGGAAGACCTTGGACATGTAGCTTTGTCCCCCCCCCTGTAAGCGTGAGCGGAGTGGCCTTGGCCGGCGTATGTCGTGAATAAATAGCCCGGGGCACTGGGCGTGGTTCAGTTCCGGGATGGCCACCAAAGTAACTACTGCGTGTGTCTCTGTGTCCGCCATATCCTGTCCATAGGCCTACACACACGTGGCCGACCACCTTCAACGGCCAGATTTACACTGGAGACGAGGTGGCTACGTCCCAAGCCAACTCGCGCACATCTCGTCATCGCATGCAGGGTCGTGTCTGCCAGGGCGGCATCCCCCACCCAGCCACGAGGCCGCCGCCATGACCGGTGGTGCCTGCACGATCCTGTGTGCCTGCTGCACCCCAGCCCTGGTCCCCAGACCAATCCGCTGCCCAGCGATGACTGGCTGCCCCTGCACACCCAGGCCTCAATGCTCACCTTCCACCACCGGCGTGGCTCCAAGAGGGCCCACCACGTGCCGGTGCAACCTCCTCAGCCGATCGCTGAATTCCGCACCACAGGCCCCCAGCGCACCCTGCGGCACCGCACCGCGGAGTCCTGTGTGTGCTGTTGCTGCCTTCGCCGTACACTGCGGTCCAGCAGGGCTCTCAATTCAAATCGAATCTTGATTGGCAGGACGGCGTATCGAGGTCTACGCATCATCGCAGGCTGCACGCCCGCTCAGCTCTTCAGGTGCCCCAACCTCAGTGCATCGCAAGTCACCGTCCCGTGGCGGTAGGCCCGTGCCGGCTGCAGTGCATCGGATGCCACCAACTCTGTGCACTGCAAGTCATCGTCCCGTGGCGGTAGGCCCGTGCCGGCCGCAGTGCATCGGGTGCCACTAACTCAGTGCGCCACAAGTCATGGACCCTTTATGATTGAGTCTCGTGGTGCGGACGCCATCATGTCACCTCCGGCAGTGGGGAATGTGATGTGGTAGGCCCCTTTTATTGGCAGGGTCACATGTCCTGTGACGCCTGTGCTGGATGGGTGTGGTGTGGGTGTAAACCAGCCCTCAGGGAGTGGCTGTGGCATGCTGACAACTAGACCAGTGATCAGCAGATCACTACAGGGAAGACCTGGGACATGTAGCTTTGTCAACCCCCCCTGTAAGCGTAAGCGGAGTGGGCTAGGCTGGCGTATGCCAGTCCAGCGTAGGGGTGTGAACAATGAGCCTGGGGCTGTGGGCGTGGTTCAGTTCTGGGCTGGACAAGAATGTAACTAATTAATGTGTCTCCGTTGTAGTGTCGGCGCCACCCGGACCGCAATCGGCAATGTTGCACCCTGTGACTCAAGTCCCACAACATGAGCAACATGGACGTAAGGGGGAATCACTGACCCTACATTCATCCATACTTTCATACTTGAATGATCATTGACATGACACATCTGTGTGAATTTGAATGTTTTATTCACATTCAGTGGAGTGTTGAAGCTGGAGCAGTACAGGGCCATGCAAACCCCACTTTACATTGTTGCCCCATGGAGGGCCAGCCAGAGTCCTTCAGGGAATGACAAGTTCATCGGAAGAGGAAGAGTTCAGTCCGCAGTCTGATTGCTGTGTCATTGGTAACCAAACAGAATATGGCAGTCCATGTCGAGGTCCAAGGTTAGTGTCGCAGAGTGTATCGGGGGACAGTGGAAGGTGATGATGCAGAGGGCCGAACCAAGCAGAAACAGGCTATATGGCGGAGATGAATGCTACCGCTTCCTTCTTACCACTAAGGCAGACTTATGCGCATCTTCTTCCTCTGATGTTTCATGTGCCTCACATGTGGGTGGTGTTGTTTTGTCTGCATCACTGTGTGGCAGTGACACATCAGTGGCCGGAGGTGGATTGTCTGCAGCACTGTGTGTCACTGACACATCAGGGGGCGGAGATGTGGATGTAGAAGCAGCAACAGCATTCATCGGCGCCAGGCCTTGTGGCAGCAATGCTATGATGAGGGTCTGCAGGGCATGGAAGATCCCAGCTACATCTCGCTGGTGTGCAGCCGTGGCAGCCATTCTTTCCGCCTGCATCCGCTCCCTGTTCTCCATGATCCTCCGCATGTGTTCCAACTCCCGGCTGACATCGCTGGAGCCACTCTGAATAGACAGTTGTTCTTGTCTCAGAGTCAGGACTCCAGCGATGTCAGCCATGGATTGTTGGAGAGCATGGAGCGGACTGTGGGTGTCCGTTAGGGACTGTAAGTGGTCCCTGATGGGACTTAGACACCCACGTATGGCATCTAGTTTGGCTGCCATGAGGTCGAACCCCACCCGCACCTGATCAGCCATTTTCTCCTGGCACCCTAACACATGGCGTTGGAAGGCCATGTGTTGTTCGTGGGGGTCCTGGGAGGCAGCTGGGGTGGTGGGTGCTTCCTGCTGTGTGGTCTGTGCAGGGGGTGAGGTCTCCTCGATGCAGCTAGGCTGCTCTGCTCCTGGAGGTGAGGTGCCAAAGCTGTCCATGGGCTCTTGGAGGGCGTCGGTGTCGATGTTGGGGAGGTCCTCTTCATCATCAGTGAAGAGATGTTCGGTCTGCTCTGCAGGAGATGTTGATTCTCCCTCTGCAATGTGAAGGGGAGATGCAGTTTAACATTGTGTTCAAATGTATGTTGACGCATTGTACAAGTTTACATACAGACTGCATGACAATGTACATTGTGACTGTTTGGGAGGAGCTGCCTATTTGATGCGAGACAGTGGCCATTTCGACAACATCACGGATGTGTGTTTGTACTTGTACATTATCATCTCACATTTCCCTGCTATGCCAAAAGGGATTGGCCAGTTTCTACACACAAGTGGCACCAGTTGTGTCCTCTGTTCTGTTGTGAACGTGTTGAAGTTTGTACCACATTGTTGTCAAAGTTGATGTGCTCTGAATGTTATGTGTGTGTGCTGCATTTTGGGAGAGTCGCCCCTGCAGCTCTGATTTTGCTGCCCCTTATCCCTTTCAGGAGGTGTGCCTTTGACTTCTGTGCTTATACAGTGCTGAGATGTTGTATACTTGGGTAAATTGGGCTCTTGGTGGGAATTGGGACTCTGGGGCATGGTTTGTCCGCAGATGTGTTGTTGACGTCAGGGGTTGTTTGTGCACGTGGATGTGTCAGAGTGTGACCTGCTCCTTTACGGATGTGGTCCACACTCAGCCACCTCAGTGTCGTGGCGTGCAACATGTCCTGATATATTGACTGCAGCCATGCTATTCGTTATGCAGTGTCACTTGCATTGTCAGTGTGGCTCACAGACACGCCGCTTTGCTGGGTTTGACACATGTGCATGGGTTGGTTGTGAGATTGGTGATGTGTGGGAAGGGACCCCTCTGGGCACATAGTCGACGGGGGCCTACTTGCTGTTTCTAGGTGTGCTGCAGTGTGCCAAGGGGATCAGGGACATGATCCAGAGTCATTGTGGGTGTGCACTGTGCTATACTTGATTGTGCATGTGTGGCATTGTGCCCATCTCCCCCCGTCCGCCCAGTCCCTGGTCGTTACTCACCCTGTTGCTGTTGTGTCAGGTCATGTTGAGCAGTGTCCGGTCCCCCAACTCCTGCCACCCACACTGATGACTGTGGACACCATTTCCTCCATCTCATCCAGCTCCTCCTGTGGCAGTGGACTCCCACCTCCAGTCTGCATTGCTGCCTTCTGGTTGTTGCCGAGTTTCTGCTTGGTTTTGCACTTCACATCATTACAGCGCCTCTTGAGCTCTTCCATTGTCCTCCTCAGCACTCCGACTGCATTCACCTTCTCCACGATGGACTGCCATATTCCATTTTTTGTTGCCAATGACACAGTGGAGGTGACGAACAGTTGTTGATGGTGTTCTATCACCTCCGTTATCAGGATCCTGTTTTTCTGCGGACTGAACCGCGTCTTCCTCTTCTTCTTCTCCTTGCCCTTCCCTGACCCCGAGGTCCCAGGCTGGTCCTCCGTGGGGCTTGTGGGGTTCTGGTTGTCCTCTGTACTTGCCCCGGCTACCTCCACTGTGCTTTGCAGTTGTTTTGGTTTTGTTTGGGTTTTTTTTCTGCTTTTATAGTGATTTTTCCCGCCTTACGTGTGTGAATTGCAGGCCTGGCGCAGCTTATCGCTGATTTTTTTTATCGCGGTTGGGCCCATCGCAACTTTTTTCACGTTCAGCTTTGGATTTTTATCGCCGTCCCGGTAATTTTATCGCGGACATTTGATGCGTTATTGGGAAACTATCGCATGTTACCGCCATGTTGAGAATAAGACATTGACACAGCGTTATTTTCCCGCGATAGGCGGCGATATGAAAAATTGTGTTAACCTATTTTGGCGATGATTATCGCACGTTCTTGAGAATATCCCCCAGAGAGCCGTCTTCAATCATTGCTTGACGAGTCCTTCATTATTTGGATCAACAGACAGGACTATTTTTCTACCACCATGCGGTTAGGAGTATTTTTTCATCAACACATTAGTTCACACAGAGCGTGTATTCAGTGCAGGAATGGTATGAGAAGGAGATAGCAATTAGCAATGTGACTTATGAACTTATTGGTCGCATTGCAAATTGCCTATTTGCAGGGAAGTCTCAAAACAGTTCACCTAATGAAAATTCGCAATTTGTGACCCCTTATGAATGACTGCCACTGCAGGGAAGGAGGCCTGGAAGGGACAGCAGACATTTATTCCTGCATTTGCTTTCCTAAATGGAAATACTTTTAAAAATAAGCAGCACTTGTCCATAAAGGTACAAGTCCTGCTTTTTTTTTTTTCTATTTGGGAAGATATGGAGGGGAAGTTGACATTGGTCCTTTTTGTTCAATCATTGTCACTCTAAATTTGATTCACGGACCTGGAACCAAAATTATCTCTGCTGATTTGGTATATTGATTCGCCATCGCCCTGATACAATATCACCATTGAAATGAAAGCTTGGCCATCTAAGTTACTAACATCTCTGGGACCCATCTTTAACCCACTCCATAACCCGCACGTTTGTTTATGAATAACATTAAATAAGCATTTGTGGGGGCATGGATGTACCCTGCATAATGTACAGTCATTTGCTGCCCTGCATGCCCGAACTGCGAGCATCAATTATGCTAGTTTTTGGATCATGGACACAGCCTCACACTAATCTAGTGTGTGCATTAAGGCCTAAACCTAGCCTTGACTTATGATGGGTTCTAGACTTGTCCTGGCCCAGGAGAGGTGCACCAAGCAGGCTCTCCTAGTGACAGTAAGACTACTGTCTCTCTCACAGGTTCCACCCGTCTAGCGCAGTGGTGGCAGCATGCCATTGTTTATAGTGATTAACAGTGTGACCAAGCCTTTTTACCTGTATCATAAGAATGGGAGCCTACTGACCCATGCACTCAAAGTTTTGTTGCTAATGGTGAACCTGGAATCCTAGCGCTGAGATCCGGTACACCTGGAAATGTGGATGTATTCTAGTGGAGTTGGTATGCTGAGCCTGAGTGAACCTGAGTGACACAGGCCTGAGGGCAACATTTTGGAAGCCCTTGGTCTACTCATGTGTACAGGATGGAGGTGAGGTTGCTTACCCAGTCATTGGAAGTGTGTTGCTGAGAGGAACGTAGATACAGATGTTGGGAAAGAGAAGACAGGAGATCCCCACAATTTGACACCTTTGTGTCGGGGGAAGGAAGAAAACGTTTATAGGATACAATCTCACTAGGTACCTACACAGAGCATAGATATCTTATAGTCCTATCTTGAGCATAAGGGTTAGGCAGTTATAACAATAATTCTTATTGGTTTGTTTTTAAGATCCTCACCCACTCTGTTAGAGGCATGCTTCATCAAAATGTCTCATCAAGGTCCCTAAAGACCAGGATGGACTTGATCATTTTTCAGGGAGCATGTAAGAATATTACCTTTAGGGGTTGCTTTGTATAAAAATACCTTAGGAACATCCAGTACCTTTTATTTTTGGTGTCCTAGGTATGGGTTAAAAACTAACATTATTGGGGTGTTTTGGGTACCTGATTCTCCGTACGTCCTGCTCTTTTCTTTTAGACATGTTCCAGCCCTGTTTGGAATGGTCTCTGTGCCTCTGCCTGTCCCAGGAACACACGTCTGGGTTGGATGATAGTTGGGTTTTGTGAATTCACTCTAGACAGTCGCACACAAATGGAGCTGAGGTGTGCCCTGCATATCCTGATGGCCCATCACCAGGCTGATGGGTCTTCCTGAGCTAGAGTGGTGGGAGGAGTTGACACATGCACCTGAATAGGGCTCTGCCTGTCCCCTCACAAAGCAGTCTTTACCCCCGTAGTGTGTCTGGAGCCAGGGACAGGAATGGCAGAGTCTTGTGCCATTCCTGACTTTCCTTTGAAGTTTGCCTACTTGAAAGGCTGAAATGAGAATAAGTACTGGATTTCCGACACCATATACTCAGAACACTTTTGGACTGAGGACATTCTGCCAGGAAGAAGAGCTGTGTTGCTGTCAGAAGGCCTGGCCACTTTGCTATGTGTTTGCTGTGCTGTCCTGCTGCTGGCTGCTTTGTCCTGGGAGTGAAAGGACTGGACTTTGCTTTCTACATCCTGCATCCCAAGTTTCTCCAAGCGCTTGAGTTGAGATTGCTTCCTGTTGGGTGTGACTTCGGAGCGGGTGCCTCTCTTCGATCCTGCGCCGCGGCCTACACCGGGGCCGTGGTCCCTGCTCAACGCATAGACCACAACTTGCAACACAGGCCCGATGCCGCCGCCGCAGCACCTCCAATGAACTGCCTCAGAGGGAGTCCCCAAGTACTACGTCCCCGAAGTCCGTGATGCCCGACTCTGCCGCCATGTGGTGGGACATCAGCACCACAAAGTCAACAACTCGCGGCTTGATTCTCTATGCTACATCGACCCTGCACTGCCAGCAGAACCGATGCCTCATCACCAATGCTGCATCACCTCCCCTGTGCCTTGCAATGTCCCAGGTGTCACCGGGTCAACGACTCTGCACCACTTCCAGGAACTGATGCTTCACTTGCTTTAGTGATGCCTCAGTTCCGTTGTGCAACGCACCATCCCAAGTACCGACATGCCAACGACCTGCACTGTCAGTAAGGAACCAACGCTGCACCGGCCCCCGCAATGCCTCACCTCCCAGATGCCTCGCAACATCTTTGTGTTGCCATCGTTTCCAAGCTACTGTAACTGGGGCCTGTACAACCCCGTAGCTAGCCTGTACTCCATCACGGTCGACCCCGAACTTTGAGATTCGACTCCGTCAAGCCCCAGTGGGAGCTATTGTGTCTCTAAGTGCTATAACTGCATTTAATCTTTGAAACTTCACAACTTAACTTGTGTATGTTAGACGTTTGTTATTTTGGTCTTGTTTTAATCAGATAAATATTGTCTTTTTTTCTAAACTGGTGTGGAGTAGTTTAGTGGTGTTTTCACTGTGTTACTGTGTGTGTGTGCAAATACTTTACACATTTCCTCTGAGGATAAGCCTGATTGCTCTTGACAAGCTACCAAGGGGGTGAGTATGGGTTATTCCGAGGGTGTAACATACTTACCCTGACTAAAGTAAGGGTCCCTGCTTGGACAGTGTACAAACCACTGCCAACCAGAGACCCCATTTCTAACAATAGAGTTCAGCATTGAGGATAGGACTTGTGTTTGTATACTTCATACAGTGATTGGTGTATACTACTTCCATATCTCAGACCATTACTGCCCAGCGTACTATTTTTGTTTTTCTCTTTTTGCAACTCTCGAGTTTTTGCCACAATCATGTCTCAGTCTGGAGAGCCTTCAGTTGTACCTGCAGATTTGGAGTTTGAGCAGGAGAGGTTGGAACCATATACGGTGCCACAGTTTAAATAAATCTGTAGGGATTTTGAGTGTTCTTTTAAAGGCCTCACTTGGAAGGAGGAGCTGCAAAAGGCGCTGAGCACCTGGTTGGCAGCCAAGGTGGCTGGGGAGCACCCAGAGGACGGAAACGATGTGGTGGAGTTAGAGGAACAGAGCCTGCACAGTGACTTTTTGGTGAATTAGGATCTGTCTAGGCAGAAGGCACCATCCACGGCAGGCAGCAGTGCTTCTTCAAAAAGTCTGTCCCCAGAGGAGCTGGAGGACAGGAGGGAAGCCAGGAAAATCAAGCTGGAGCTTGAAAGCCTCAGGATGGAGCATGAAAGAGAGAAACTGTGGAGGAAAAGATACTAGCCTTTGAAGAGCAGAAGGTTCTTTTGGCTCATAAGCTCAGTCTGAAGGAGCTGGATCTAAAAGCCTAGAGGGCTGAGTTCAACACAGATGGTGGCTGCATAGCTTCAGTGCACTCTGATGGGAAGGTTCACATACCCAAGGGCCTAGTGAATGATTACACCAAGGAGGATGACATAGATCGATGATTTCAGGGCTATGAAGCAGCTTTAAACATGAACAGGGTCCCTGATAGAGATTGGGGGGCTGGTTTGTGGAAGCACTTTGAAGTGGAGGGGAAGGACACCCTGTTGGCCATAGGTACCGCAGAGCATCTCACCAACTCCAGCATGAAGGCAGCCCTGATCAAGAGATATGCTCCTACTCCAGAGAGGTACAGGGACAAGTTTAGGAAGAGTACCAAACTTGATTCACAAACATGGCATGAATGTGTTGATTCCTTCTGCAGAGCACTGGGTGGTTGGGTGAAGCGCAGTGAGGTAAGAAATTATCAGGGGCTGTACAATTTGATTGTATGGGAGCACTTGTCTAGTCATTCTTTTGCAGAGCTGGGGTTGATCCAGCGGGTTACTAGCAACAAGCATTCATACACTGAATACTCACCTGGGCCCATTCATTCATACTACGCTAGCAATTTCCGCTGGTGTGTCAGTTGTACTCTTTATCAATATCCCTGCTACCAATTACTTTTCTGATTGAAGAGTAATGACTTACCAATGGACCCTTTGATAATTGGGAAGTTTAAAATGAGTGACATTCATTACAGTTCATAAACTCTGAAATAATCACAGAGTCAGGAAGTTTCAAAATGTTTATCTAAAGATTTAGCAGAGTAAATTACAAAACCACATAATACTTAATCGTATATCAAGGATGAAGCATACTAATAATCAATTATCAATCAATGACGGTCCCTCAGAAAGAAGAAGAGGAGACAGCAGCACAGCTAAAGGTTGCATTTATATTTACCTTAAAATGCGAGAACCAAACCCCTTGGCCAAGGAGTTGGAAAAGAAAGGTCCCAGAAAGGATGAAGATCAAGACCTCCGGACCAGGTTCAAACGGGACAGGTGACCTTTCTATCAACGACGCCTGCGTCGTTCCCCTCTCTGTCACTTCGCTTCTCCTTTCTTCTCTCGAGTCGTCTTCTAGGAATCCACCGCCCCCACCTCAGGACCTCTCTGGACAGTGAATCAGCCTAGTTCTGCTCTGCATCAGCGTCTGGATCAATGAATGTAGCATCGCTTCCTCTAATTAACTAATCTATATCTATTATACCCTTCTACACCCAGGTACCTCCCATTAATGTTTCAAAATTATGGGCCCACTACTTCTGATTGGACGGGGACAGGGGGTTGATCCTCACACCATGTCAATTTAGATCACTTTCTTTAAGCCTATTGTTTGAAAAGACCGCCCCTCACAATTAATACATTTGCTTTATTTCCCACCCGTCTCACGACAAAGTTTAATACATTGTTTATATAAATTGTTCCATTTTTGCAAGAACATCGAGGATGTAGTGGAGTTGGCCACCAGGTCACGGCCTTGGATGACGTCCAAGTTGACTTCATCGCTGTGCCTTGTTTTTCAGGGCGCATGCGTACTTCTCATTGGCTTCAAACTGCCCTTCTGTTAACCCAGGCCCCATTTTACGAACTAATAAAAGTCAAAGAAGAAAACATTGAAATCACAAATAAATGTCTTCACTGTATACCCCTTATTTCTACTCTATTCCCATTTAATTATAAATCTATCCAGCGTTAAAATACCACAGTGTTAATTGCAGCAAATGCGCAAGCTTTAGCACGTGAGAACATTAAGCAGCCATTTTAACACACACTGCGCAGAAGCAAAGTTTTTCCTCCAAGCAAAGAAAGACGTCATACCACGTGATATGGTTGACACATGCGCAAAGAAATTCCCGCGCTTTAGCGGCCATTTTGGATTAGACAAGCGTTACATATTAGCTTAAACACATAGGCAAGCTTCACTCGTATAGTGTTCATGTGTGCATTTGTTAGTAGAAACATTACAAAGTTTAATAAATTAATACTGTGAGAGGATTGCTTTCGAGCAAGTCTCATTGCGAGTTCTTGCTCCATCAATCTCCTCTCCGATGGCGTTTCTGAGCCATCAAATACTACCAACAACCAGATGCCAACTTTTAGCATAAAATTGTCTCAGCTTCATTTTTACATTTTCTATTTTTATCATCTCCTTTCAGTTTCTTGTATAATTCATTTTTCAGATCTTCTAGTTCAATTTCATCAAACTTTCGTTTCTTTCCTTTTCTTGTCATACTATATTTCTCATTCTTTCTACAACATTTGCACCATATTATTATTGACAGTACTATTATTGTTATCCCTGCTAAGGGTACTAATATTTGACCTATAAGACCTTTCCCTACATTAGCAAACCAGGTACCAATTGACGCAATACTACTCGTCAATCTTTCCCATACACTATCAACTTCCAGTGGTTTTAGTTCATTCTCAAGTTTTGTTATATTCTGTATATACGTTCCAATTTCTGCACTTTTGTCAGGTATGTACATGCAACAATGTTTCGTTTTCAACAATTTACAGACTCCGCCCTCTTTTGCTAATATTATATCAAGAGCAAGTCGATTTTGCATAACCATTGATCTAATCGCAACCATCTCCGCATTAATCATTAGAAATCCTCCAGCAGTGTCCGTTGATAAACGATCAACCACTGTAGATAATTTACATATTTTCCTTGAGTTCAGAATTATTCCCACTGAAGGTATCAATGCACCAAATATATCACCTATAATTTCAGAAAAACTAGCTCTTTTACTACGTGTTAATTCACTATTATTTTCATTGCTCTCAGTGTTTCTTTTTACGTGGTATATCTTTGGAAAAACTATTCCAAAATAACAACTTCCATACCACCGTGCAGGAAGCCTAAAGTAAGCCTTATTCCCACACACATAATAAATTCCAGGAAAAACTGAATCTGTTCCTCCTTTAAGTCCCCAACCTCCAAGAATTAAGAAATTATGTTCACATTCACTGGTACCAATGAAAATATTGTTATAATCAGTCTTTAACCTATGTAGACAAATTTTCCCTGTCTTTACAAAATCCAGAGCCATAGCAGCTTGAGCCTTGCCAGGTGTGTAACTACCCTCTTTCTCAGCCTGGGTGGCAAATGAGCCTTATGTTAAGATGCTTTCTTTTGGAAATCTTGTCTTCTATTTTCTACTAAGTTCAAACATATCTTTTCTTTTTCATTTAATGAACATGTTAAATTGCTTCTATGTGTATGTGTTATATCTATTGACTTCATTGTTAGGAAAAATTCTCCCATAAACTGTGCATCTTGACTTCTAAGCACTGGGTTCATATTCTTTCGAATTGGAACCTCAGAAAATATCACATTTATATCTGAATAATAATACTGAAGTCTGCCTGTTTTATAAAATAAACTAGTTAATACACTACATGATATGCCATAAGTCAAAGGCAAATGATGATATGTTAACCCTTCTGCAACTGAGTCAGGTAATTTCATACAGACATAACAACCACTAACTTCAATTGTATCTACATACTGAAACAATAATTTAGTGAAAACATTTAAACTAGTATCATTATCTGTTACCACATGATGAAACTCTGGTTTATCTTCTGCTTCTAATTTTACTCTATTACTTTTCAAGTTATCTATCCTTCCCTTAGTATCGTTGTTAATCTTTTTATCCATTATCATAAGGTAAGGAATTGCTACGATCACAACTAACCATACTACAAGCACCACTACTAGACTACATATGCATATAGCACAGCATCTTTTACAACATTTCCGTTTCGGTCTCCCAGAAACTCTGTCGTCAGGCATTTTGACAAAGAAGATTTCTCTTCTTTTCTTTTTTTTTTTCTTTTTTATTTCAAGTCTTTTATGTTATCAAGGTGGCTTTATTTCTTTCTCATAAATCAGTTCCGCACTTGTTCCTTCGTCGTCACTTTCACTTGACTCTGAACTCTCGTAGTCTTCAAGTATTATATAAGTCCAATCAGGACCTTTAAACTTATTGTTCACAAGTTTCAATCTTTTGCTTTTTCGTTTTTCAGTTCCACTTGTTTCTCCAGTTAGGCTTGTTACTTCATTTACTTGTTCAGGATCTTCACTTCTTGTTTCTATATGGTATTTTACTCTTTTAATGACACTAGGCCAATGATCACCTTTTCTGGCTTTCTTTGTTTGCACTGTCTCTTCACTTCGTATTTCTTCTTCAGAAGTTCTCTTATTTTCAGGTTGTGGCAAAGTTTTGTTTTCTTCGATCTCAGTTTCTTCTTCTATCCATTCTTGCTCAGATCTTGTCGTCGGTTCTTCAGTTGCTCGAGTGTGAGTTTCTACTAACTGACCCTGTTCAGGATTGACGTCTTCGTGCTTGAGGTTTCCCTGCTCGTTGTTTTCTTGATTTTCTTCTTCCTGAACGTATTTTTCTAGTTCTAACTGGTTCTGATCAGGGCTTATTGCACTTTGTACTTCTGCAGCCTGACCGCGTTCTTCTAAACCTGTCTGTCCCTGCTCAAATTCTGTTGTTTTGTTGTCGATTTGAGCCCAATTTCCTCTCCCTATCTGGTCCTGCTCAGGTTCTCTTATCGTTTCATATTCCTCTTCCTGAGCTGCTTCTTCTTCACCTATCTGGTCCTCCCTAATTTCTTCTATTTTTGATTGGCTTCTTGTTCTGTTGTAGACTTCTGGTATATCAACCACTAGTATCCAGTCCTGACTTGTGCTCGGTTGTTCTTCTTCAGCTGCTCTTGAATCTCTCACCTAGGATTCTCCAGCTGGCCAACCTTCAGCTTCCTCGGTTATTGATGCTGACTGAGGATTTTGTCCTTCAGGATCTGGCACCCTTTTGGTGTGGCTTACATGAATCCAATTAGGCAATCCTGCACCTTTCACTGCTGTGTTCGTAACTAGTATGACTTGACAAGGTTCCCCCCACCTGGGTGATAAACATGTTTCTCTGGTGTGATGCTTCACTACCACCCAGTCTCCAGGGTTCAGATCATGCTCTTGTTCAGGCTGCCTGGAAACTGCGTCTTCTCCAACCTGGTGAGAGACAGAACGCACTAGGTCAGCCAATCCTTTGCAATAATCTAGAACCATATCATCAGTTATGTTCAGCAGTTTATTTGTAGGTACATGTGCTTGTCTCATTGCTCTTCCCATGATTATTTCATGGGGACTCAATCCGGTAATTCTATCAGGAATGCTTCTGAGTCCCATTAAGACAAGAGGCAATGCATCTGGCCAGTCTAGCGATGTTGATGCACACATCTTTGACAGCCTTGATTTTATTGTGCCATTCATTTGTTCAACCACTCCAGAAGCCTCTGGGTGGTACGCACAGTGCAATTTCTGTTCAATTTGAAATGCTTCACAGATTATTCGGATCACATCGTTATTAAAGTGACTTCCTCTATCTGATTCCAAAGTTACTGGGAAACCGAACCTAGGAATGAGTTCTCGTAGCAACAGCTTTGCGACTGTAATACTGTCATTCCTTCTGGTAGGGTAAGCCTCCACCCACCTTGAAAACAGACACACTATGACAAGTACATATTTCAGTCCTTTACATGGTGGTAACTGTATAAAATCTAGTTGCAATTTCACAAAAGGACCTTCAGCTTTTCCAATCTTTCCCAAGCCAATTACTGTTCTCCTTCCTGGGTTATTAATTTGGCAAGTCAAACACCTTTGGCAATAACTCTCTCCTGCAGCCCTAAACTTTGGATTATACCAACTTTGTCTGAAAAGTCTAATCATGGCATCTCTCCCTACATGTGTGTCTCCATGATACATTCTGGCCATTTGTGAAATCAGACAGTCGGGCATGACTTGTCTGCCATCTGTGTATACCCATACATCGTCATCTGCTCTTCTGGTACATCCTATTTTTATCCAAACCTCTCTTTCACTCTCGTCAGCATCATCTTGCAGTCTTTTCACATCATTCCATGTTTCAGGAGGTGCACATAGCATAAGTTGGCAGCTGATTCCCATCCTTTCAACCTTTTTATTTACTGACAACCTGTTTTTGGCACAGTGTTGAGCCACCAGATCTGCATATCTGTTACCGACTACCACCCAGTCATCTCCTGACTGGTGTGCGGCACATTTCACCACTGCCAATTCTTTTGGTGATTGTATTGCTTCCAATAATTCTTTTACAAACTGTCCATTTTTGATTGGGGATCCTGAAGAAGTCATGAAATCCCTCTGCGTCCACAGTTGGCCAAAGTCATGCGCAACCCCGTACCCATATTGACTGTCCGTAAATATGGTTACTCTTAAATTTTTCCCAATTTTGGAAGCTTTGATCAGAGCAATTAATTCAGCTACTTGTGCAGACTTGACTCCTGGTAAATAGGATGCTTCGACTATTCCAGTTAGTTCACATACAGCATAGGCTGCACTCAGTTTACCATCCTCATGCCTTAAGCATGAGCCATCCACAAACAACTCACTATCTGGATCTTTTAAGGGTGTTTCCTGTATGTCAGGGCTTGGTTTTGTACACAATTCTGTGACTTTTAGACAATCATGTTCTGGATCGTCCTTAACTTCTTCAAAGATTGGATCTGGCAATAACGTAGCAGGATTCACAATAGTGCACCTAACTATGGTCACATTTTCAGCACCAAGAATAATTCGTTCATACCTTGTCATCCGACTAGGTGTGAGATCCTGAGTTTGAGTTCTTGTTAACAAGATCACAACTGCATGTGGGACAAATACTGTTACAGGATATCCCATTACTATTGACTCACTTTGTTCAATGCTCATACAAGTAGCAGCGACTGCCTTCAAACAGCCTGGCAATGCTGCCGTCACTGGGTCCAATGTAGCAGAAAAATATGCTATAGGACGCCTGTCTAATCCATGTCTTTGAGTTAACACTGAAAGTGCACAATTTTCTCTTTCATAACAAAATAGTGCAAATTCTTTTGTATAGTCAGGCATGCCCAAGGCAGGTGCCTCACACAATGCATTTCTTAATTTTACGAATGCACTAGCACTTTCATCATCCCATTCAACTGGATCTTTGGCTTTCTTTTTGGTTAACTGAATTAAAGGCTTTGCTAGTAGTGAAAACCCTATAATCCATTGTCGACAGTATCCTACTATTCCAAGAAACATTCTCACTTCTCTTTGTGTTTCTGGCATTTTCATTTTCTTTATTATTTTTATTCTGTCAGATGTTATTCTTCTTGTTCCTCTTTCAATTTGGTATCCCAAATATTTAACTGCTGTTGTACAAAACTGCAGCTTTTCAGGTGACACTTTGTGTCCTTCCTCAGCCAAGTGGTTGAGTAATGCAATTGAATCTTCAACACAATCATCTTTAGTGTTGGATGCTACTAGTAAGTCGTCTATATACTGCACCAAGACTGAACTCTTGGGCAGCACTAATTTCTCTAGACACCTTATCAGTATTTGATTAAAAATGGAGGGACTTTCTATGTATCCTTGAGGAACACGATTCCATACATAGACATGATTTTCAAATTTAAACGAAAAGAGATATTGGCTATCTGGGTGCAATGGTATTGAAAAGAACGCTTGGCATAGATCAATCACAGTAAACCATTCTGCAACCCAGGGTATCTGGTACAGAATTACTGCAGGATTTGGTACTATAGGTCAACAAGGTACCACAATTTTATTAATTTTTCACAAATCCTGGATGATCCTATACTTTCCACTAGGCTTTTTCAAACCCATGATTGGTGAATTACAAGGGCTACTCATAACTTCTTTTAATATGCCTGGTTTTACCATTCTGTTAATTTCCTCAACAACTCCTGCCTTTACTTCTGCACTCATTTTGTACTGTCTAGTATTTGGGAAAATTGCACCTTCCTTTACAGTGATTTTCACTGGGTCTATTTTGACCATAAGTCCTACTTCTTTCCCAGTGAAATCCCATACCTTGGAATTTACTGTAGTTCTTAGTTCTTCTGGTAATTCGTTTTTTGTTATCAAAGAGAACATTTCATCTATTTCTGTACCTTGCTTGGCTATCATGAACTTATAAACATGATCTTCATCCGGGATCTGTATTGCAACACCATCCGGTGTGCAGAAAATAGTGCAATTCATTTTGCACAGTAAGTCTCTTCCCATAAGTTTACTGGACTGGAATCACACACTACAAATTGGTGCATTTCTCGGAAGTTTCCTATTTTTACTTCCATTGGCTCAGTAAGGGGTGTTCTGATCTTTTGATTAGCTACACCTACAACTTGGATAGCTTCTCCAGAGAGAGGAAGGTCTGGGATGTCTGCTGTTCTTACAGTAGAACGGGTAGCACCAGTGTCCAAAAGGAAAGTGATATCATTACCTCTTACTTTCCCTTCAACATATGGACCTGACTGATCTACCGGTAAGGATGCGCCAAGTATGCACTCCTTCTCCCCCTCTCTTAGGCACCGTCATTGATGGTTATACGGATCAAATTCATCCTGTAAAAGAAACTGTGAGGTTACATAATCATCCTTACCTCTTCTTCCTTGATATCCGACGTCTGTACCGTGCTTTGCTCTGCTTACATTACCCTGTATAGGTGCAGGTGGCAACTGACTCTGAGGATTTACACCCTGCTGTGAGTCATTCTGCAGCTGTGGATTTAAATTATTATTTGGGCCATTATTATTTCGAATCTTTTTACATTCATCCTTCCAATGTCCCAACTTTCCGCAACCATGACAAGGAAATTTCTTTTTAGCCTCTTCTCTACTCATTCGACCTCTCACTTTACCCCCAGTTCCTGTGTCACCATTCGTTCCAGAATCTTTTCCCTGATTATCAGGTGGATTATCCAAATTAATTCCCTGTCGCTCAGCCATTTTCACCTGAGCCCACATCACTTTTTCTTGTAATTTCTTGTGCCTATCCTCAATTTCGTCTCCACAATATTTTGCATATTTCAAAATCTCATCTATGGGCTTCCCTTGCCAGCACAACATGTGCTGTTTAATCATTTGACAAATCTCTGGCTTTAAACCATAAACAAATCGGTAGACAAACTGACTCATATTTTTATCTCCAATGTCCTCAAATCCACTTTACTGTTTGAACACCTGTAATAGACGTTCATAATAGGCATGTACCGATTCACTTGCTTCTTGGGTGGTCCTGTCTATTTTCACCCAATCTGTTTCTTTCGGTGGTATTTTCCCCTTCAGGTAAGTTATTACCTGCTGATACTTTTTCATTACATCACTTGATGGAGCACCTGTTTTTGCATCTCTGGGATACTCTTCACTCGGCCAGTCAACTGTAATTTTACAATCTGTCCACAAATCGGCAGGTACCACTATGTCAAACAAACCATCCAAATCCTTCAACAATACCTTTGACACTTTCACAAACCTCTCAACCTGCTTGTACCATTCAATTGGCTTTTCTCTCAACTTTGGAAAATCATTAGTAAATGACAGAATATCTTGTCTACTCCATGGAACATGAACGTAACCTCCTCCAGGTACTTCCTGCATCGGGTACATTTGATCTACTTTCCCTGTTTCCTTCAATAAATATTCAGAATTCGATCTACTGTATCGTGCCTCTTCTTTTTCTTTGTCCATCTAGCTTTCCATTTTTCTAGCTCTCCCCATTTCTGCAATACTAACATTAATTCTTTTACTTGTAGTTTTCGGCCAGAGGCATTCATGTTTTCTAAATCTTTGTCAGAAAAGTCTGCTCTATAGGGCTTCTGTAACACTTTTGACTTCCCTATTTCAATCCCCATCTGTAAGGCCAAATCTGATAATTTCTCATGAAATATCTTTACATTTCTAGTGATGCTTCTGCATACGAACAATAGTTCTTCTTCATCGTAAGTATTTAGATGATCTACTCCCACATTTCCTGCTATCATTTCTTCTAACTCGACTTTTAATTTGTAGATGTCCATGATCTTTGGGGGTGAACTCTGTCTGTCTGATCCTTGGGCCCACCTTTCTAAGTCTTCTGGTGTTACCACTGTGGCACTCTTAGTTCCAAATGATGTTACTATATTTACATCTTTGTTTGTCCAGTTAGGCTTGTTACTTCATTTACTTGTTCAGGATCTTCACTTCTTGTTTCTATATGGTATTTTACTCTTTTAATGACACTATGCCAATGATCACCTTTTCTGGCTTTCTTTGTTTGCACTGTCTCTTCACTTCGTATTTCTTCTTCAGAAGTTCTCTTATTTTCAGGTTGTGGCACAGTTTTGTTTTCTTCGATCTCAGTTTCTTCTTCTATCCATTCTTGCTCAGATCTTGTCGTCGGTTCTTCAGTTGCTCGAGTGTGAGTTTCTACTAACTGACCCTGTTCAGGATTGACGTCTTCGTGCTTGAGGTTTCCTGCTCGTTGTTTTCTTGATTTTCTTCTTCCTGAACGTATTTTTCTAGTTCTAACTGGTTCTGATCAGGGCTTATTGCACTTTGTACTTCTGCAGCCTGACCGCGTTCTTCTAAACCTGTCTGTCCCTGCTCAAATTCTGTTGTTTCGTTGTCGATTTGAGCGGACTAGTGTCGGGACTCTTTTTCTCTACAGGTTGGCTTTATACGCAGGTTTATCAAGACCTGATGGTACTTAAAAGATAACGTAGCGGTAGTGATGTCTATTTGTTCTCGCTGCTACAGGTGATATACCGTTACATACGGGTTGATACCCTTTATATGGAAGATTACGTTTCTTAAAAAACAACTTTGAAATGCTTTTCCCATCTTACTTGGCCTTGAGAAAGTCCTTTGGCATGAAACATGTGTCGGCTGCTCTTTTCGGAATTTGATTCTGATATGAAATAAAGGATTTACCAAGGATAACAGAATTTGATATATGGACTTCTTTTCATACATATCTGGCTGATCAAAACCAGTCGTACGATTTCTGGACTGTTTAGTGTGCCTCGGCAGTTTGTGCATTTACTATATTTACATCTTTGGAGCAACCAGGTGTTATTCTTCTAGGAGTGCAATTTACAGATCCTCGAATAGGTAAATCCATTAAGGATATCATAGATTCACAATCACTGATATGATCATCAATTATTGCAGTTTCAGGTTTGGGAATCTCTACAGGTGTAGGCATGACTAGAGGTTTCAGATAATTTACTTTGTCACCATATAAAGGAACCACTGGACCAATTGTTACAGGTATGGTCAGGGAATCAGGATGTACATTCAGCTGTGTTATTTTCTGTATCAATTCTGCTCTGTTTCTATCTATAGCCTCTTTTTCTTTATCCTGAAGTACCCTATTAACTGGTGGATTATGCAATACTTGCGGTAGCAATGGTGTTCTTAATATTGGTGCACTTGGGGCACATCCACTTGTCCCTTCTTGATATGGTGGCGGGTTCTTTAATATTTCTTCCATAAACTCATCTTCAGAATCTCCAAACCTTGTCAAATGTTTTGTCTTTTCTGTGCATTTGCTCCCTACCGACTCTTCTGTCATAAATACTGGATACAAACCCTCAGTAAGCATCGCTCTTCTCCACTGCTTCATTTGGCTCTCTCGTGTCTCATTTTGGTGTCTAGGGAAAAATCCCCCACAGCCCCTATTGCTTCTGGGTCTATCACGTTCAAATGCCTCTGTTTCCCATTCTTCTAGGGCTTCGTATTGCCTTAATCTTGGTCTGGGTTCTAAATCATTCATTCTCATTCTCAAATTTTGAAGAATTCTCCCATTGAAAGTACCATTCTCTGGGAATGCTAATATTCCATCATTTTTGGTATATTCTATCCAATTTTCCAACCATACACAAGTATGATAACCTCTCTCCATCATCATGAATGAAGCGGGCGTTTTGCTGGTGGAATGATAATTCCTTCTGTAGTTTTGATAGGTTTATCCTTCTTAAAATAATTCTTGATCTTTTGTAAAAATGACATTTTTCTCTTTTCTCCGTACATTTTGGGTAAATATCTATGTATCGAATTATATTCGGCAAAACCTAAGAATCTCCTGTCTGGATGGGTTCCTGTTAAAGTCGCATCACGTTTCCACATATAATCTCCACTATCCACTAAGATTTCGACTTCTATGCTGACAACCAATTAAATTCCAGCTAACATTTGTCTCTAAACTAATCTTAGCGCGGCTATTCAGTGACGTCTGTCTAACGACCCCTCCTTTACAATCTGCGCTTCTCTGTCCCTCGCTGTTTCAACCAATCCCAGCGCGACACCTGTGACGTCAGTATTACTCCTGACTACTGACCCCTCCTTTACAAGAGTCGTTCCACGCCCGCTGTTTCAACCAATCCTAGCGCGGCGTTTGTGACGTCAGCTTCCTCTCCGGCAGCTGACCCTCCCTTTACAAAATCGTACGCAAAACTTTATTTTCTTTATACTTAAAATTCAGTAACAACATAAAACATTCGCTATCGTGCCAGTTTCGTTAAATTGAAAAAGATAGTTTCTCTCACACTTAGTAAAACCTTTCCGTTTACTAAACATACACTACGAGTAAAAACCCTTCCGTTTACTCTTCACGTAAGCTTCAGAAATACCTGCTACTTCTTCAAAGTTACCCTTTCTAGGTGATATAACATCAAATTTTTACCAGCATATTCCTTTGCTATTACTCACACGCACAGAGTCCCTAACAAGTACTGATAGCCCTGCTTAACTTTTCAGTACTATTTCTGCCTGACAGATAACCTCACTGAGGTATGGCTTCCACTTACCATCCGCTATTCAATTTTCCCCAGGGATTCTAGACAACATAAAACAAAACTTTTGAACAAACGGATGTTAGTTTATAAAAATAAAATTCTCATTACCCAATTAACAAAGTACAACCATCCTCTGATAACCAGAAAACTGATCCAGCGGGTTACTAGCAACAAGCATTCATACACCGAATACTCACCTGGGCCCATTCATTCATACTACGCTAGCAATTTCCGCTGGTGTGTCAGTTGTACTCTTTATCAATATCCCTGCTACCAATTACTTTTCTGATTGAAGAGTAATGACTTACCAATGGACCCTTTGATAATTGGGAAGTTTAAAATGAGTGACATTCATTACAGTTCATAAACTCTGAAATAATCACAGAGTCAGGAAGTTTTAAAATGTTTATCTAAAGATTTAGCAGAGTAAATTACAAAACCACATAATACTTAATCGTATATCAAGGATGAAGCATACTAATAATCAATTATCGATCAATGACGGTCCCTCAGAAAGAAGAAGAGGAGACAGCAGCACAGCTAAAGGTTGCATTTATATTTACCTAAAAATGCTAGAACCAAACCCCTTGGCCAAGGAGTTGGAAAAGAAAGGTCCCAGAAAGGATGAAGATCAAGACCTCCGGACCAGGTTCAAACGGGACAGGTGACCTTTCTATCAACGACGCCTGCGTTGTTCCCCTCTCTGTCACTTCGCTTCTCCTTTCTTCTCTCGAATCGTCTTCTAGGAATCCACCGCCCCCACCTCAGGACCTCTCTGGACAGTGAATCAGCCTAGTTCTGCTCTGCATCAGCGTCTGGATCAATGAATGTAGCATCGCTGCCTCTAATTAACTAATCTACATCTATTATACCTCCCATTAATGTTTCAAAATTATGGGCCCACTACTTCTGATTGGACGGGGACAGGGGGTTGATCCTCACACCATGTCAATTTAGATCACTTTCTTTAAGCCTATTGTTTGAAAAGACCGCCCCTCACAATTAATACATTTGCTTTATTTCCCACCCATCTCACGACAAAGTTTAATACATTGTTTATATAAATTGTTGCATTTTTGCAAGAACATCGAGGATGTAGTGGAGTTGGCCACCAGGTCACGGCCTTGGATGACGTCCAAGTTGACTTCATAGCTGTGCCTTGTTTTTCAGGGCGCATGCGTACTTCTCATTGGCTTCAAGCTGCCCTTCTGTTAACCCAGGCCCCATTTTACGAACTAATAAAAGTCAAAGAAGAAAACATTAAAATCACAAATAAATGTCTTCACTGTATACCCCTTATTTCAACTCTATTCCCATTTAATTATAAATCTATCCCGCATTAATAGCTGATAATGTGCACTGAGACGATATCATGCCAGAGCGTTTGTAGATTGAAACCCTAATTATAAAAGGGAATTGTATCACGCGTCATTGCGGGCAGAGAGGTCGGTACATTTGCTATATTTTTGAAGAAAGGCTGTAGTTCATATTTGATATTACAGTCTCTTACAATAAGAATTTTAATCACCATCTGGGGTTAAGGGTACACATACCCCCGAGCTATCTTCGCAGTGCAAGTTTATCTGCCCGGTCAAGTGGGGATTCTTGAAGATTTATTTTTATAGCCAGGACTGAACTTAGGAGGCTATACCCCTTATATCGGATATTGACCCGTCGAGCATATCTGAAATGGCTTTCCTCGCCAATGATAGGTGTTTTTAACTGTTCGAGCTAAAAAAATGTATGTGAAAGAGAGTCAAATTCTCTGTCTTGAGAAAGATGGCGGTATAAGATAGCCATTGAAACGCGTCGACGCTTTGATAACAACACAATTCGTGCAAGGGCTGCAGCCAACGAGTACCTAATAAATTGAGAAGTACCAGGCTCCATGCTTATTAATCTTGTCTATCACGGATGTGTATGCTGCTAAATGACTCAGTGTGTCTAGGTTATGTGCTCTCTTTCCTGTAATTGAACTGTTAATTAATTCACTTCTTTTTAACTTTGTGCAATTTTTAACAGAATGTCTTTGGATGATGCCAATTGTCTCTTTTAGAGTGTATTTCATGATATATTTTTTTATATTAATAAATCGATTTATATTTTTCTAAAAACTGTCGGTATTGAGATTATCTGTGGACGATATATGGCTCAATCTTCTTGTGTATGTATGGTGTGGATTGGTATGAGAGGAGTGTGGGTTAAATGAAAAAGTAAAACAATAGAAGACGTTTCTATGACATAATACTGCCCAAAGGATACTGTTCCTTTACTTTCAAAATTATGGGCCCACTACTTCTGATTGGACGGGGACAGGGGGTTGATCCTCACACCATGTCAATTTAGATCACTTTCTTTAAGCCTATTGTTTAAAAAGACCGCCCCTCACAATTAATACATTTGCTTTATTTCCCACCCGTCTCACGACAAAGTTTATTACATTGTTTATATAAATTGTTGCATTTTTGCAAGAACATCGAGGATGTAGTGGAGTTGGCCACCAGGTCACGGCCTTGGATGACGTCCAAGTTGACTTCATCGCTGTGCCTTGTTTTTTAGGGCGCATGCGTACTTCTCATTGGCTTCAAGCTGCCCTTCTGTTAACCCAGGCCCCATTTTGCGAACTAATAAAAGTCAAAGAAGAAAACATTAAAACCACAAATAAATGTCTTCACTGTATACCCCTTATTTCTACTCTATTCCCATTTAATTATAAATCTATCCCGCATTAATAGCGTTAAAATACCACAGTGTTAATTGCAGCAAATGCGCAAGCTTTAGCATGTGAGAACATTAAGCAGCCATTTTAACACACACTGCGCAGAAGCAAAGTTTTTCCTCCAAGCAAAGAAAGACGTCATAGCACGTGATATGGTTGACACATGCGCAAAGAAATTCCCGCGCTTTAGCGGCCATTTTGGATTAGACAAGCGTTACATATTAGCTTAAACACATAGGCAAGCTTCACTCGTATAGTGTTCATGTGTGCATTTGTTAGTAGAAACATTACAAAGTTTAATAAATTAATACTGTGAGAGGATTGCTTTCGAGCAAGTCTCATTGTGAGTTCTGTTCCATCAGGGTCAGTCAGCTTACTGTCTATCAGAACTGCCCCAGCACTTGATTGACAGTAAGCTGACTGACCCCATGAAGCTTGTTCAGGAGGTGGACCACTGGCTCAGCACCAGGGTCGTAGTCAAAGACAGCCCCCTTTGGAATTATTTATTACAGTGGATCCAAACCATTCAGCCAATCCAGATTATCACCAGAACATGACACCACCACCAATCTCAGAAAGACCAAGTGTATCAACAATATACAAATTTTTTATTAAAAATTCTCAGACAATATTCAGCAAAAACAACCATCAATATACAATGTTAAAAAGAATTTTGGACCAACACATACACATAGTTAAAAATAGTTAAAAAACACAGTTAATCATAGGGAGAATAATCAAGAAAAATACTTTCTATTTGTCTAAAGGCACATCAATATGATCCAGATCATTTGTGCAACACATCACAATATTGTGCAATAAATTTAAAACGAAAAACAGATCACAAATGTCATCACAATCTATAATATGCCTTTATGTAGTATGCGTCGACGCGTTTCGGTGGATTTTATTGTTCTTCGAAACCACCTTCCTCAGGACAAACATAAATACTCCCACATGGATAATTTCAATCTGTACAAATTCATGCAAAAAATATATAAAAAGACACAATTACTCTTCAGAAATATATAGACAGTGTTAATATTCTGGTGATACACACATCATTTATCAAACAAACCCCCACACAGTCATCTAAACCATTCCCTACTATTTAAAAAAAGTGCCCTAAGGTCATCATAAGGATGAGGGGAAACCAATTCTCCACTCACCCCAAACAAGGGGGATGCCAATACCTCCCTCACAGATATAGATAAATAATATCTGTAACAAAAACCCCCAAAGGAAAGGGATATCATTCCTAAATGAACTATTATGAAATATTTCAACATCTACCTGTCACGTCATAAGAGTACACATCCAATTAGACTGCAGAACATGATCCTTGCAAGCCCATATATCAGAAATTGAAATGATTACTTCATGGGATATCTCTCCATGATATATCGATTTGATCTGTGGAGAATAACGACCCTAATTAGTTAAATGTAGCTTCCCGCTCTAGGGTAAATACCCAATAACAAAGAAGGACATACCTTCAGATTATTTTGTTCACGAACACTTCAAATGAGTGAAGAAAAAGATAAAAACCACCTCATGTCCCTGCAACAAGAGAGGACGTACAATATATTGTCTATAAATATACTGAACGGTTATATTAGGCCATAATGGATCCAAACATTCATGATTACCTTCACACAACAGATTCAGTTCAACTGCGGTGATGATCCTTCGTGGTTATGTTAAAAAACAATACTAAAAAGTCATTAAAAAGGTAGGAATGACCTTTCCGTGTATTCATTGGCGAGCCCCACTGAGCAGAATGGCAGTATTTCATCAGTACTCGCTCATCATGTGAATCTGAAAAACACATGTGTGGGCCGTTTACAAAGTGCATACCACATTAACCTCCAATATACATTATAACGTTTCTTTGTGCCACCACAAAGCACCATGATAATTACTGGCTACTACCCATGTAATATTTCCTCTGTAGTAAACAGAAGTCCGCAACAAACCCCAAGTAGGTATCGCACTCACCTAAACAGCGACAAACAAGTACCCAGGAAATACACTACCCTGAATCCCATGTGCGCAATATTACTTGCAACTCAAACACTTCAATTTGAGTGAAAAACCATCAAAAGAGCGGGCCCCAACTCTGTCTAGCGAAGGTATACTAACCATCCTTCCCTCTTACCTTCAATAGCCTCAATATTACCGAATGTCGGGTCCAAAAACCTCCGTTACCATTGCATCATCTGTGTTGCTCGAATAGCATACGAGCATTTAAATACACTGTTGGCGGCCATGTGACTAACTAACAATACGATGTTCAGCTGTGCCGGCACACCAAAAAGGCTACAGCACACTCGTAACTATGGCGGCCATCTTGGAGTGTCTAAATATGAATATGCCAAGACTATATAAGACTGATTTGCTCATTTTAAAGTCACTGTTTTATTATAAACACCCACAACTGCATCCAGATTACAAACTACTTCTCGGACACACTTTCTATTGGCTTGTAGAAAAACCTTATTATTAAACCGCACCCGCATGCCTATAAATTCCATAGTACTTGTCAAAGTAGTGGCCATGATGGAGTATCTATTCCTGTCTAGAATGCGAGAAATACCGGCACGCCTAAAAATTCCATAGTGCTTATCCAAGTAGTGGCCATCTTAGAGTGTCTATTCCTATCTAGAATACAAAAAATATCAGAATAGACACGATCCCACCAGCATATTTCAACATCATGCTAACTAAGGACCATAAACCCTTCACTAGTATCCCTAGCAGTTGGCCTAAACAGGGAATGATTCAACCAATTGGAATCAACTCAAATGCCCCCAATTAGACGGTCCCATTCCTCTTTAGAATTCAGGCCATTACGAACTGTGTTAAATAGTGAAATAAACCACTGTTCTCTAGCCTTGCGTTTTAACTCAACATTACCACCACGAGCTCCCACTTGAATTTTTTCCAAAATGAACCATTCTATATCTATCTCACTATGTCCCATCTCCAAAAAATGGCCTACTAGGGGGGCATTGATTTTTTTGGTTCTAATTGCTGAGCGATGTTCTTGAAGTCTTATACGCAATTCCTTACTAGTTTCCCCTACGTAGCCCTTGCCACACGGACAACGTAGAAAATAAACTATGTTTTTGCTCCTACAGTTATTCAGAGTCCTTGAGTTTACTCGACAACCATTATGTTCTAAATTCTTTGACTCAATACAGGATGTACAGACATTATACATGCCACATTTTACATTACCAATGGCTGGCTGTCTATCTAACGTATTCTGAATACAACCTTGACCATCCCGGTAAGTATGTACCAGATCACTTCTTAAATTCCTATTCTTTTTAAAGGCAAAGATCGGTTTGTCCAACTTCTTCTCTTCTTCATTGTTGACAATATGCCAGTTACTATTGATGACATTTTTAATTCGATTGCTAATATGCGAAAAGTTGCTTGCAAACACCACTTTCTCTCCTTCCTTCTTTTGTTTAGGTACAATATTGTATATCATGGCCTCTCTATCATAAAATCATGCTCGTTTGCACGAATGAGAAATAAGTTTGTTTGGGTACCCCTATCCTTAAATTTCTTTTTCATGATTTCTGCATGTTTATAAAAATCATTTAGATTGGAACAATTTCTCCTTAATCGGAGAAATTGACTAAAAGGGATATTATCCCTTTGGGATTTGGGGTGGAAGCTAGAATAATGTAGCAAGGTGTTCTTCGCCATAGGTTTGGTAAAAGTTCAACTTCCAAAACCCCTCCTTCTCTTTGATAGAAATGTCCAGGAAGTCCACCCTAAATCTACTATATTTTGATGTAAATTTAAGATTTGGATCACCCAAGTTCAACCAAATCAAAAACTCCTCAAGCTGTTCTTCCTCACCCTCCCAAATGAAGAAGATGTCATCGATGTAGCGGTACCAGCCCGCTACATTCTCATAGAAGGGTGCATGTTCGTTATAGATATGTAGGTTCTCAAACTCCCCAACATACAGACAGGCTAAACTTGGGGCACAGGTGGCCCCCATGCTGGTCCCTTTCAGTTGTTTGAAGAGTTGCTCCTTGAAAAAGGAAATGTTATTCATAAGAACCATCCTAGCACATTCCACTATGAAGTCCTTATTAACTCCATCAAGTTCAACATCCCCAATGGCCCGGCGGACAACCTCAACTGTGGCTTCTTGTGGAATATTAGTGTAGAGAGACTCAATGTCCAGGGTAACCAGACACGGAGTCTCTCTACAAAACACCTTGCCCTCCAGCATGGAAATGATATGGGATGAGTCTCTAACATAAGATTTCAACTCCGTCACCAGTGGACGCAAAAAATGGTCCACATATTTGCTCAGGGGCTCTGTAAGAGAGTCAATACTACTAACTATTGGCCGCATAGGCGGATTGTCACTACTCTTATGTATCTTAGGTAATCCATACAAAGCAGGAATTCTTGGTTCATCATTGCTTAAAAATTTGAATTCCTGCTCACAAATCCAGTTATTTTCTTTGGCCTCCATTAGCAACGCCCTACAGTCCTTAGTAAGTTTTGCCAGCTGGCTTTTAGAAACAGCTAAATAGTGCTCTTTTACCTTAAGCATATCTTGCATACGACGTTCATAGTCCACCACCACCCCTCCACCTTTGTCAGCAGGCTTAATTGTTACTGACTGATCATCTTTAAGGGATTTCAGGGCATTTTTCTCCTCTCTACTCATATTTTCCATAAAGTTTCCAGGATTCTCAGTCAGAATCCTATGGACACCACTCTCAACAGCTTTTTCAAAAACCTCCAAGTTTTTTCCTACCATTGCTAGTGAGGGAGTAAAAGTGGATTTCGGTTTAAGGCCCGATCTGTTCGTGACCACACCAATAGGTCGGTCTTCAAAAAATCTTTTCAGTCTTACCTTCCTGAAAAAGGCTCGCAAATCTTTTTCCAATTGATACTTATTTATACCTGTGGAGGGACTGAAGCTAAGCCCCTTACTCAGAACCCCTATCTCTGTCTGTGTCAATTCTCTATTAGACAGATTTATTACTGGTGCTCCATCTGGCACCAGTAACGTTGGTTTCTCGTGCGTAGATATTCTTGTTGAGGTGGAGGAGGAGGAGGGCCCCGCATTTGTTGTCCCCTCCCTTGGTTCCCATTGTATCTCTGCCCTCGTCTTGGTCTGTGTTCTAAAAAAATCCCAAAGTCTTTTGGGTTCCCTCTGTTACTATTGTCTTCCCTAGGGGCTGTGTCCTCCTCACTGCTTGATCCAGATGTTTCAGAGAAGGTAACCCCTTTCCTACCCCCTCTTTTATATACCGGTCTATTCGTTGGTCTATCCCAACCTTGATCGTTCCTTAGTTGGTAATAGTTTTCATTGAGGTATGGATAGGTAGACTCCGTACTGAATCTCTCTATGTCCTTTTTAAGTTTATTAGTCTTTTATTAAGAAGGTAATCCCTATAACCCTCAATGTCCCTATTGATATCCTCCAGTTTCTTTTTGCATCTTCCACAGCCGTACTATCTCTCAATTCTGCCTCGAGTTTCTCAATAGCCTCTTTTTCTATCACTATCAATTCATGGGCGGTCTCTATAATAAGGAGCATCCAATCTCTACTACATCTATTGGAGATCTGAGTCCAGATCTCCAGGAATCTCTTATTCTCCACAAACAAACCCGGTTCATTCCGAACCTGTAATCCAATGGGGATAGTACCAGACTTCACATATTCAATTAAAAAGTCTGCATGGGCTTCTGTACGAATTAACTTCTTTTTAAGATTAACCAGTTTACCCCAGTTCTCTCCCCTTCCAGTTATTACAGTGATTTTATTTCCATTCTTAGCATTAATAATTTTATTTAGTTGGTCATCACTAAACCCAAAGGTCTTAAAATGATCCATTGGTCTAATATTAAAATAGACCACACAACTCCGAAAACGGAGACTCTCCAGCCAGCTGGCTGTGCCAATATAACACAAACAAATGAGAGGGGCCCCTTTATCAACAAAGGAGTAGGGCACCAAATAGACCGTAGTCAAAGACAGCCCCCTTTGGAATTATTTATTACAGTGGATCCAAACCATTCAGCCAATCCAGATTATCACCAGAACATGACACCACCACCAATCTCAGAAAGACCAAGTGTATCAACAATATACACATTTTTTATTAAAAATTCTCAGACAATATTCAGCAAAAACAACCATCAATATACAATGTTAAAAAGAATTTTGGACCAACACATACACATAGTTAAAAATAGTTAAAAAACACAGTTAATCATAGGGAGAATAATCAAGAAAAATACTTTCTATTTGTCTAAAGGCACATCAATATGATCCAGATCATTTGTGCAACACATCACAATATTGTGCAATAAATTTAAAACGAAAAACAGATCACAAATGTCATCACAATCTATAATATGCCTTTATGTAGTATGCGTCGACGCGTTTCGGTGGATTTTATTGTTCTTCGAAACCACCTTTCTCAGGACAAACATAAATACTCCCACATGGATAATTTCAATCTGTACAAATTCATGCAAAAAAATATATAAAAAGACACAATTACTCTTCATAAATATATAGACAGTGTTAATATTCTGGTGATACACACATCATTTATCAAACAAACCCCCACACAGTCATCTAAACCATTCCCTACTATTTAAAAAAAGTGCCCTAAGGTCATCATAAGGATGAGGGAAACCAATTCTCCACTCACCCCAAACAAGGGGGATGCCAATACCTCCCTCACAGATATAGATAAATAATATCTGTAACAAAAACCCCCAAAGGAAAGGGATATCATTCCTAAATGAACTATTATGAAATATTTCAACATCTACCTGTCACGTCATAAGAGTACACATCCAATTAGACTGCAGAACATGATCCTTGCAAGCCCATATATCAGAAATTGAAATGATTACTTCATGGGATATCTCTCCATGATATATCGATTTGATCTGTGGAGAATAACGACCCTAATTAGTTAAATGTAGCTTCCCGCTCTAGGGTAAATACTCAATAACAAAGAAGGACATACCTTCAGATTATTTTGTTCACGAACACTTCAAATGAGTGAAGAAAAAGATAAAAACCACCTCATGTCCCTGCAACAAGAGAGGACATACAATATATTGTCTATAAATATACTGAACGGTTATATTAGGCCATAACGGATCCAAACATTCATGATTACCTTCACACAACAGATTCAGTTCAACTGCGGTGATGATCCTTCGTGGTTATGTTAAAAAACAATACTGACCTTTCCGTGTATTCATTGGCGAGCCCCACTGAGCAGAATGGCAGTATTTCATCAGTACTCGCTCATCATGTGAATCTGAAAAACACATGTGTGGGCCGTTTACAAAGTGCATACCACATTAACCTCCAATATACATTATAACGTTTCTTTGTGCCACCACAAAGCACCATGGTAATTACTGGCTACTACCCATGTAATATTTCCTCTGTAGTAAACAGAAGTCCGCAACAAACCCCAAGTAGGTATCGCACTCACCTAAACAGCGACAAACAAGTACCCAGGAAATACACTACCCTGAATCCCATGTGCGCAATATTACTTGCAACTCAAACACTTCAATTTGAGTGAAAAAACCATCAAAAGAGCGGGCCCCAACTCTGTCTAGCGAAGGTATACTAACCATCCTTCCCTCTTACCTTCAATAGCCTCAATATTACCGAATGTCGGGTCCAAAAACCTCCGTTACCGTTGCATCATCTGTGTTGCTCGAATAGCATACGAGCATTTAAATACACCGTTGGCCGCCATGTGACTAACTAACAATACGATGTTCAGCTGTGCCGGCACACCAAAAAGGCTACAGCACACTCGAAACTATGGCAGCCATCTTGGAGTGTCTAAATATGAATATGCCAAGACTATATAAGACTGATTTGCTCATTTTAAAGTCACTGTTTTATTATAAACACCCACAACTGCATCCAGATTACAAACTACTTCTCGGACACACTTTCTATTGGCTTGTAGAAAAACCTTATTATTAAACCGCACCCGCATGCCTATAAATTCCATAGTACTTGTCAAAGTAGTGGCCATGATGGAGTATCTATTCCTGTCTAGAATGCGAGAAATACCGGCACGCCTAAAAATTCCATAGTGCTTATCCAAGTAGTGGCCATCTTAGAGTGTCTATTCCTATCTAGAATACAAAAATATCAGAATAGACACGATCCCACCAGCATATTTCAACATCATGCTAACTAAGGACCATAAACCCTTCACTAGTATCCCTAGTAGTTGGCCTAAACAGGGAATGATTCAACCAATTGGAATCAACTCAAATGCCCCCAATTAGACGGTCCCATTCCTCTTTAGAATTCAGGCCATTACGAACTGTGTTAAATAGTGAAATAAACCACTGTTCTCTAGCCTTGCGTTTTAACTCAACATTACCACCACGAGCTCCCACTTGAATTTTTTCCAAAATGAACCATTCTATATCTATCTCACTATGTCCCATCTCCAAAAAATGGCCTACTAGGGGGCATTGATTTTTTTGGTTCTAATTGCTGAGCGATGTTCTTGAAGTCTTATACGCAATTCCCTACTAGTTTCCCCTACGTAGCCCTTGCCACACGGACAACGTAGAAAATAAACTATGTTTTTGCTCCTACAGTTATTCAGAGTCCTTGAGTTTACTCGACAACCATTATGTTCTAAATTCTTTGACTCAATACAGGATGTACAGACATTACACATGCCACATTTTACATTACCAATGGCTGGCTGTCTATCTAACGTATTCTGAATACAACCTTGACCATCCCGGTAAGTATGTACCAGATCACTTCTTAAATTCCTATTTTTTTAAAGGCAAAGATCGGTTTGTCCAACTTCTTCTCTTCTTTATTATTGACAATATGCCAGTTACTATTGATGACATTTTTAATTCGATTGCTAATATGCGAAAAGTTGCTTACAAACACCACTTTCTCTCCTTCCTTCTTTTGTTTAGGTACAATATTGTTTATCATGGCCTCTCTATCATAAAATCGTGCTCGTTTGCACGAATGAGAAATAAGTTTGTTTGGGTACCCCCTATCCTTAAATTTCTTTTTCATGATTTCTGCATGTTTATAAAAATCATTTAGATTGGAACAATTTCTCCTTAATCGGAGAAATTGACTAAAAGGGATATTATCCCTTTGGGATTTGGGGTGGAAGCTAGAATAATGTAGCAAGGTGTTCTTCGCCATAGGTTTGGTAAAAAGTTCAACTTCCAAAACCCCCTCCTTCTCTTTGATAGAAATGTCCAGGAAGTCCACCCTAGATCTACTATATTTTGATGTAAATTTAAGATTTGGATCACCCAAGTTCAACCAAATCAAAACTCCTCAAGCTGTTCTTCCTCACCCTCCCAAATGAAGAAGATGTCATCGATGTAGCGGTACCAGCCCGCTACATTCTCATAGAAGGGTGCATGTTCGTTATAGATATGTAGGTTCTCAAACTCCCCAACATACAGACAGGCTAAACTTGGGGCACAGGTGGCCCCCATGCTGGTCCCTTTCAGTTGTTTGAAGAGTTGCTCCTTGAATAAGAAAATGTTATTCATAATAACCATCCTAGCACATTCCACTATGAAGTCCTTATTAACTCCATCAAGTTCAACATCCCCAATGGCCCGGCGGACAACCTCAACTGTGGCTTCTTGTGGAATATTAGTGTAGAGAGACTCAATGTCCAGGGTAACCAGACACTGAGTCTCTCTACAAAACACCTTGCCCTCCAGCATGGAAATGATATGGGATGAGTCTCTAACATAAGATTTCAACTCCGTCACCAGTGGACGCAAAAAATGGTCCACATATTTGCTCAGGGGCTCTGTAAGAGAGTCAATACTACTAACTATTGGCCGCATAGGCGGATTGTCACTACTCTTATGTATCTTAGGTAATCCATACAAAGCAGGAATTCTTGGTTCATCATTGCTTAAAAATTTGAATTCCTACTCACAAATCCAGTTATTTTCTTTGGCCTCCATTAGCAACGCCCTACAGTCCTTAGTAAGTTTTGCCAGCTGGCTTTTAGAAACAGCTAAATAGTGCTCTTTTACCTTAAGCATATCTTGCATACGACGTTCATAGTCACAGGTGTTAAAAACCACCACCCCTCCACCTTTGTCAGCAGGCTTAATTGTTACTGACTGGTCATCTTTAAGGGATTTCAGGGCATTTTTCTCCTCTCTACTCATATTTTCCATAAAGTTTCCAGGATTCTCAGCCAGAATCCTATGGACACCACTCTCAACAGCTTTTTCAAAAACCTCCAAGTTTTTTCCTACCATTGCTAGTGAGGGAGTAAAAGTGGATTTCGGTTTAAGGCCCGATCTGTTCGTGACCACACCAATAGGTCGGTCTTCAAAAAATCTTTTGAGTCTTACCTTCCTGAAAAAGGCTCGCAAATCTTTTTCCAATTGATACTTATTTATACCTGTGGAGGGAATGAAGCTAAGCCCCTTACTCAGAACCCCTATCTCTGTCTGTGTCAATTCTCTATTAGACAGATTTATTACTGGTGCTCCATCTGGCGCCAGTAACGTTGGTTTCTCGTACGTAGATATTCTTGTTGAGGTGGAGGAGGAGGAGGGCCCCGCATTTGTTGTCCCCTCCCTTGGTTCCCATTGTATCTCTGCCCTCGTCTTGGTCTGTGTTCTAAAAAAATCCCAAAGTCTTTTGGGTTCCCTCTGTTACTATTGTCTTCCCTAGGGGCTGTGTCCTCCTCACTGCTTGATCCAGATGTTTCAGAGAAGGTAACCCCTTTCCTACCCCCTCTTTTATATACCGGTCTATTCGTTGGTCTATCCCAACCTTGATCGTTCCTTAGTTGGTAATAGTTTTCATTGAGGTATGGATAGGTAGACTCCGTACTGAATCTCTCTATGTCCTTTTTAAGTTTATTAGTCTTTTTATTAAGAAGGTAATCCCTATAACCCTCAATGTCCCTATTGATATCCTCCAGTTTCTTTTTTGCATCTTCCACAGCCGTACTATCTCTCAATTCTGCCTCGAGTTTCTCAATAGCCTCTTTTTCTATCACTATCAATTCATGGGCGGTCTCTATAATAAGGAGCATCCAATCCCTACTACATCTATTGGAGATCTGAGTCCAGATCTCCAGGAATCTCTTATTCTCCACAAACAAACCCGGTTCATTCCGAACCTGTAATCCAATGGGGATAGTACCAGACTTCACATATTCAATTAAAAAGTCTGCATGGGCTTCTGTACGAATTAACTTCTTTTAAGATTAACCAGTTTACCCCAGTTCTCTCCCCTTCCAGTTATTACAGTGATTTTATTTCCATTCTTAGCATTAATAATTTTATTTAGTTGGTCATCACTAAACCCAAAGGTCTTAAAATGATCCATTGGTCTAATATTAAAATAGACCACACAACTCCGAAAACGGAGACTCTCCAGCCAGCTGGCTGTGCCAATATAACACAAACAAATGAGAGGGGCCCCTTTATCAACAAAGGAGTAGGGCACCAAATAGACCGTAGTCAAAGACAGCCCCCTTTGGAATTATTTATTACAGTGGATCCAAACCATTCAGCCAATCCAGATTATCACCAGAACATGACACCACCACCAATCTCAGAAAGACCAAGTGTATCAACAATATACAAATTTTTTATTCAAAATTCTCAGACAATATTCAGCAAAAACAACCATCAATATACAATGTTAAAAAGAATTTTGGACCAACACATACACATAGTTAAAAATAGTTAAAAAACACAGTTAATCATAGGGAGAATAATCAAGAAAAATACTTTCTATTTGTCTAAAGGCACATCAATATGATCCAGATCATTTGTGCAACACATCACAATATTGTGCAATAAATTTAAAACGAAAAACAGATCACAAATGTCATCACAATCTATAATATGCCTTTATGTAGTATGCGTCGACGCGTTTCGGTGGATTTTATTGTTCTTCGAAACCACCTTCCTCAGGACAAACATAAATACTCCCACATGGATAATTTCAATCTGTACAAATTCATGCAAAAAAATATATAAAAAGACACAATTACTCTTCAGAAATATATAGACAGTGTTAATATTCTGGTGATACACACATCATTTATCAAACAAACCCCCACACAGTAATCTAAACCATTCCCTACTATTTAAAAAAAGTGCCCTAAGGTCATCATAAGGATGAGGGGAAACCAATTCTCCACTCACCCCAAACAAGGGAGATGCCAATACCTCCCTCACAGATATAGATAAATAATATCTGTAACAAAAACCCCCAAAGGAAAGGGATATCATTCCTAAATGAACTATTATGAAATATTTCAACATCTACCTGTCACGTCATAAGAGTACACATCCAATTAGACTGCAGAACATGATCCTTGCAAGCCCATATATCAGAAATTGAAATGATTACTTCATGGGATATCTCTCCATGATATATCGATTTGATCTGTGGAGAATAACGACCCTAATTAGTTAAATGTAGCTTCCGCTCTAGGGTAAATACCCAATAACAAAGAAGGACATACCTTCAGATTATTTTGTTCACGAACACTTCAAATGAGTGAAGAAAAAGATAAAAACCACCTCATGTCCCTGCAACAAGAGAGGACATACAATATATTGTCTATAAATATACTGAACGGTTATATTAGGCCATAACAGATCCAAACATTCATGATTACCTTCACACAACAGATTCAGTTCAACTGCGGTGATGATCCTTCGTGGTTATGTTAAAAAACAATACTAAAAAGTCATTAAAAAAGGTAGGAATGACCTTTCCGTGTATTCATTGGCGAGCCCCACTGAGCAGAATGGCAGTATTTCATCAGTACTCGCTCATCATGTGAATCTGAAAAACACATGTGTGGGCCGTTTACAAAGTGCATACCACATTAACCTCCAATATACATTATAACGTTTCTTTGTGCCACCACAAAGCACCATGGTAATTACTGGCTACTACCCATGTAATATTTCCTCTGTAGTAAACAGAAGTCCGCAACAAACCCCAAGTAGGTATCGCACTCACCTAAACAGCGACAAACAAGTACCCAGGAAATACACTACCCTGAATCCCATGTGCGCAATATTACTTGCAACTCAAACACTTCAATTTGAGTGAAAAAACCATCAAAAGAGCGGGCCCCAACTCTGTCTAGCGAAGGTATACTAACCATCCTTCCCTCTTACCTTCAATAGCCTCAATATTACCGAATGTCGGGTCCAAAACCTCCGTTACCGTTGCATCATCTGTATTGCTCGAATAGCATACGAGCATTTAAATACACCGTTGGCCGCCATGTGACTAACTAACAATACGATGTTCAGCTGTGCCGGCACACCAAAAAGGCTACAGCACACTCGTAACTATGGCGGCCATCTTGGAGTGTCTAAATATGAATATGCCAAGACTATATAAGACTGATTTGCTCATTTTAAAGTCACTGTTTTATTATAAACACCCACAACTGCATCCAGATTACAAACTACTTCTCGGACACACTTTCTATTGGCTTGTAGAAAAACCTTATTATTAAACCGCACCCGCATGCCTATAAATTCCATAGTACTTGTCAAAGTAGTGGCCATGATGGAGTCTCTATTCCTGTCTAGAATGTGAGAAATACCGGCACGCCTAAAAATTCCATAGTGCTTATCCAAGTAGTGCCCATCTTAGAGTGTCTATTCCTATCTAGAATACAAAAAATATCAGAATAGACACGATCCCACCAGCATATTTCAACATCATGCTAACTAAGGACCATAAACCCTTCACTAGTATCCCTAGTAGTTGGCCTAAACAGGGAATGATTCAACCAATTGGAATCAACTCAAATGCCCCCAATTAGACGGTCGCATTCCTCTTTAGAATTCAGGCCATTACGAACTGTGTTAAATAGTGAAATAAACCACTGTTCTCTAGCCTTGCATTTTAACTCAACATTACCACCACGAGCTCCCACTTGAATTTTTTCCAAAATGAACCATTCTATATCTATCTCACTATGTCCCATCTCCAAAAAATGGCCTACTAGGGGGCATTGATTTTTTTGGTTCTAATTGCTGAGCGATGTTCTTGAAGTCTTATACGCAATTCCTACTAGTTTCCCCTACGTAGCCCTTGCCACACGGACAACGTAGAAAATAAACTATGTTTTTGCTCCTACAGTTATTCAGAGTCCTTGAGTTTACTCGACAACCATTATGTTCTAAATTCTTTAACTCAATACAGGATGTACAGACATTACACATGCCACATTTTACATTACCAATGGCTGGCTGTCTATCTAACGTATTCTGAATACAACCTTGACCATCCCGGTAAGTATGTACCAGATCACTTCTTAAATTCCTATTCTTTTTAAAGGCAAAGATCGGTTTGTCCAACTTCTTCTCTTCTTCATTGTTGACAATATGCCAGTTACTATTGATGACATTTTTAATTCGATTGCTAATATGCGAAAAGTTGCTTACAAACACCACTTTCTCTCCTTCCTTCTTTTGTTTAGGTACAATATTGTTTATCATGGCCTCTCTATCATAAAATCGTGCTCGTTTGCACGAATGAGAAATAAGTTTGTTTGGGTACCCCCAATCCTTAAATTTCTTTTTCATGATTTCTGCATGTTTATAAAAATCATTTAGATTGGAACAATTTCTCCTTAATCGGAGAAATTGACTAAAGGGATATTATCCCTTTGGGATTTGGGGTGGAAGCTAGAATAATGTAGCAAGGTGTTCTTCGCCATAGGTTTGGTAAAAAGTTCAACTTCCAAAACCCCTCCTTCTCTTTGATAGAAATGTCCAGGAAGTCCACCCTAGATCTACTATATTTTGATGTAAATTTAAGATTTGGATCACCCAAGTTCAACCAAATCAAAAACTCCTCAAGCTGTTCTTCCTTACCCTCCCAAATGAAGAAGATGTCATCGATGTAGCGGTACCAGCCCGCTACATTCTCATAGAAGGGTGCATGTTCGTTATAGATATGTAGGTTCTCAAACTCCCCAACATACAGACAGGCTAAACTTGGGGCACAGGTGGCCCCCATGCTGGTCCCTTTCAGTTGTTTGAAGAGTTGCTCCTTGAATAAGAAAATGTTATTCATAAGAACCATCCTAGCACATTCCACTATGAAGTCCTTATTAACTCCATCAAGTTCAACATCCCCAATGGCCCGACGGACAACCTCAACTGTGGCTTCTTGTGGAATATTAGTGTAGAGAGACTCAATGTCCAGGGTAACCAGACACTGAGTCTCTCTACAAAACACCTTGCCCTCCAGCATGGAAATGATATGGGATGAGTCTCTAACATAAGATTTCAACTCCGTCACCAGTGGAGGCAAAAAATGGTCCACATATTTGCTCAGGGGCTCTGTAAGAGAGTCAATACTACTAACTATTGGCCGCATAGGCGGATTGTCACTAGTCTTATGTATCTTAGGTAATCCATACAAAGCAGGAATTCTTGGTTCATCATTGCTTAAAAATTTGAATTCCTGCTCACAAATCCAGTTATTTTCTTTGGCCTCCATTAGCAACGCCCTACAGTCCTTAGTAAGTTTTGCCAGCTGGCTTTTAGAAACAGCTAAATAGTGCTCTTTTACCTTAAGCATATCTTGCATACGACGTTCATAGTCACAGGTGTTAAAAACCACCGCCCCTCCACCTTTGTCAGCAGGCTTAATTGTTACTGACTGATCATCTTTAAGGGATTTCAGGGCATTTTTCTCCTCTCTACTCATATTTTCCATAAAGTTTCCAGGATTCTCAGCCAGAATCCTATGGACACCACTCTCAACAGCTTTTTCAAAAACCTCCAAGTTTTTTCCTACCATTGCTAGTGAGGGAGTAAAAGTGGATTTCGGTTTAAGGCCCGATCTGTTCGTGACCACACCAATAGGTCGGTCTTCAAAAAATCTATCCAGCGTTAAAATACCACAGTGTTAATTGCAGCAAATGCGCAAGCTTTAGCACGTGAGAACATTAAGCAGCCATTTTAACACACACTGCGCAGAAGCAAAGTTTTTCCTCCAAGCAAAGAAAGACGTCATAGCACGTGATATGGTTGACACATGCGCAAAGAAATTCCCGCGCTTTAGCGGCCATTTTGGATTAGACAAGCGTTACATATTAGCTTAAACACATAGGCAAGCTTCACTCGTATAGTGTTCATGTGTGCATTTGTTAGTAGAAACATTACAAAGTTTAATAAATTAATACTGTGAGAGGATTGCTTTCGAGCAAGTCTCATTGCGAGTTCTTGCTCCATCAGGGTCAGTCAGCTTACTGTCTATCAGAACTGCCCCAGCACTTGATTGACAGTAAGCTGACTGACCCCATGAAGCTTGTTCAGGAGGTGGACCACTGGCTCAGCACCAGGGTCCACAAGAGGTTGCTTGTGGAAGACTCAGCCAAGGGTGGGCAGGGCACCCAACAGAAGAAGGACAGGGACAAAAATAATAAGAGTAAGGAGTTCTCTAAAGGGCCCCAAACTAGTTCACAGGGTTAGGGTTCCCAAACCCTTGTTGAGAAGAAGAGCTGGTTCCTGTCCTGAAAGTCTGGAGGGAAGGGACCCCTGAAGTGCATCGCATGTAATCAGGAAGGGCACTTCACGGGGATCCCAAGTGTCCCAAGCGGACAACGGCACCCACCGGTGGGCAGTGATTCGGGATGGTGAGTGTAGAGGTTGGGGAGGAGTTAGTCCCAGTTAGTGGTGGAGAGCTAGCTGAGGTGACCCTAGTTTCCCTGGGTGAGAGTGAGATGGTCCAGAGAACCCTCATGCCTGATAATACTGAGAAGTACAGGCAGTGGGTGCCCATCAATGGGAGGAGGGTGGAGGCTCTGAGAGACACAGGAGCCAGTGTGACAGCTGTCCGCTGTCATCTGGTGTCTGAAGAGCAGGTAGTTCCTAATGTTGTCCACCAAGTTGTTTCTGTGAACAACAGTGAGCACCTATGGTTGGGGGCTCAGTGGGGGGGAGTCTCAGGTTCCTTCAGAGTAGCTGTGAGTCCATCAATGCCTATTGATTGTCTGCTGGGCAATGACCTGGAACATACAACCTGGAAGGAGGTGGAGCTGAGGTCGCACTTGGATATGTTGGGATTGAGAGCATGGGTGTTCCTGACCACACGGTCCATGGCAGTCAGACAGGGTTATCAGAAGGACCTGGAGCCTGAAAGAGTGTCCCAGGTGCCTGCCAGGTAGAGAAGGGGCAAAGTGCATGGGAAACCCGCTGCTGACATTCCCACAGTCCAGGAGGAGGCTGACCCTTAGGGAGATGCCCTGGAACCTACATGGGAAGATGTGGCTGAACTGGGGGACCTGCCTGACTTGACCCATTGGCAGCGGGAAGGAGGCCCCACAAGGGAGGAATTCTGCGCGGTGCAGAAACAGTGCACCACTCTTGTGGGTCTTCGGAAGCAGGCCGAGGACCAGGCAGCTGGTAACGCCTCAGGATCTCACCTGATCTATCGGGAGAATGATCTCCTGTATAGCGAGCCGAAGGTTGTGAGCCTGGGGCAGCCCATGTGCTGGTGGTACCCGAGCGTTTTAGAGCCTTCCTGCTGGGCTGGGCTCATGATGTTCCTCTGTCATGTAATTTGGGGCAGGACACGACTCTTGACAGACTTGTTACCCACTTCTATTGGCCCCACATGAGGAAGGCCTCAGATGGCTTCTGTAGGTCCTTTCCTACCTACCAGGTGAGTGGCAAATCTGGGGGGAGATGCAAGGCTCCCCTGCAACCCTTTCCTATCAAGAGCATCCCTTTCGAGTGAGTAGGCATTGACATTGTGGGGCCTCTGGCTTGGCAACATGTTCATCCTGGTCTTGGTGGCCCATGCCACCCAGTACCCGGAATCTATCCCTTCGGGGACAGTGACTGCACCCACCTTGGCCAGGGCACTGATGGGGATCTTTACCTGCATGGGTTTCCCCAAGGAGGTGGCATCTGACTGGTGTGCCAACTTCATGTTTTTGTACATGAAGGCCATGTGGAAAGTGTGTGGTCTTACCTACAAATTCACCACCCCTTTCCACCCCCAAATCAATGGGTTGTTTGAAAGTTTCAACCGTACCCTGAAGGGCATGATTATGGGCCCCTCAGAACCCATGAGACGCAAGTGGTACATTCTCTTATCATGCCTTCTGTTTGCCTACAGGGAGGTACCGCAGAAGGGAGTTGGCTTCAGCCCTTTTGAATTTCTGTATGGGCACTCTGTGAGAGGACCTCTCAGTTTGGTAAAGGAGGGCTGGTAGCAAACCCCTATGATGCCAACCCACAATATTTTCAGTTGCATGCTGGCCTTCCGGAACCAGACAGCCTGCTTACAGAAACTCACCCAGGAGAATCTGGAAGCTAGCCAGGAGGATATAACATGTTGGCATGGTCACAATAACACTCTGGATGAGTTTCAGCCTGGCCAGAAAGTGTGGGTGTTGGCCCCAGTAGAGCCCCGTGCTCTCCAAGACAGCTGGTCTGGGCCATTTGAGCTGAAGGAGTGCAAGAGTGACGTCACCTACCTGGTGGACTTGTAGACTCCTAGGAACCCTTTGTGGTTCCTACATGCTAACTGCCTCAAACCACATTTTGAGAGGTCTGAGTTGATCATGCTCTTAGTCAAGGATAATGGGATGGAAGAGGAGAGTGAACCTCTCCCCAACATCCTCTGTTCCAAAGAGCAGAATGAGTCAGTATAGGATGTGATCCTCTCCCCTACTCTGACCCTAGAACAGCAGAGAGACTGTCGCCAGTTGATGTGACAGTTTGCCTCTCTGTTCTCACTCATCCTTGGAGTCACCCAATGGTGCACCAAAGATATTAACACTGGGGACAGCCTGCCTGTTAAGCAAAAGTCTTACAGGTTGTCTGATAGAGTGAGGAACAGCATCAAGGAGGAGGTCTCTAAGATGCTAGAGTTAGGGGAGATTGAGCCCTCTACTAGTCCTTCGTCCAGCCCAGTGTTTTTGGTCTCCAAGGCTGCCCCACCCGGTGTCATACCTGAACTCCGGTTTTGTGTTGACTACCGCAGGATTAAAGCCGTCACCAAGACTGACGTGCACCCCATCCCCTGAGCTGATGAGCTCATTGACCGGCTTGGAGCTGCCAGGTTCCTCAGCATGTTTGGCCTAACATCTGGGTACTGGCAGATTGCCCTGACCGAGGGGGCACAAGAGAGGTTAGCATTGTCAACACCAGAAGGGCACTACCAGGGGCATGGCTTGGCGCCCGATGCGGATGGCAGCATTCCTGTGACGCTCCGCGGAACGGGCTCGGATGTCCACAACATGAGACTACCCTTTTGTCTTCGATGAGGGGTCTCCGACGTGGGAAGATGCCCTGACCTCTGCCACCTACATTCGGCGAGTTTCTTTGGTTGTTTTCTCTTTGTTTTTAACGCGACGCGCTCTGCATTTTTGAGGCGCCGAGCGCGGCCGCCATCTTGGATTAGTCGCCTCGTACCTGAAGAAGCATTCCGGTGAGGAAATTACACTGCGCTTATGTTCCTGGCATTTTGTATTTCCTTCTGGCACCTTGGGCAACAGACACTATGCGGCCACAGCTATCAGAAAGCCTTTTGCTCATTATTATTTGACTGGAAAATTTGCTATTGGCCAGCTATTGTTCTTTCTGGCTCTGTTTCTTCCAATTTATGTTCTGGCAGGAACTTTATGTCGAAATGCTAACTTCCTTATCTCGTTGGATTTGAAGGTTTCACCATATGTGGCACATTCTAGTTAAACATGGTTTTTGTTACTCTGCTCTTACTACTGCGTCTCAAAGAAGCTTTGGCCCAGGCGAACATTTGAGGTGATATTTATTTACCTGATGTGTTTTCAGTTTTCGGGCAGACTTATTATATCTTGAAGAAAGAAGGCTATAATTGTTAAGTCTCCCACAGATGACAACTCGTCTCAGTTATTCTACAGTGAGGAGCATAATCTATTTAAGCTGAATTTTTTGGTGTGGTTCATTCATCAATATTTTTCCACAGGTTGTAACTTTGTCTCTATTGTAGCACAATTTTACTTGGTTTTAACATATCAATCTTGTGCCTTTCTTATGGGAAGGCTGAAAAAGTTGGGGCCTTCTACGTCACATTTAACGCACACGTTCATTAAAAATTCTAGAATTTTCTCTGAATTTGCTAAGATGGAGAACTCGCTGAACTCTGCTTCCAAGGTTTCCCTTCTATGAGTGCCAATAATACCACAAATGGTAAAGTCACTACCAAAAGACTTAAGAAAGATCCACCTTCTCCATCCAATGCTTCCTCGCCTGTTTCCTTGGAGGTTCTGCTGGAAGAGATAAGAGTACTTCGCCCTTCATGGAAGATACCTCATCCAAGCTACAGTTCTTAATGGAGAATTGGTCTCAGATGAATGAGCGTCTTACGACAGTGGAACAAAGTGTCTCCTCCTTCTCTCATACACATGAGAAAGTTAATACTCTTCAATCCCAGATTGTGTCACTACAGCAACAGGTTGAAGATATAGAAAACAGAAACAGACGGAATAACCTTCGTATTTATGGTTTGCCGGAAGGTTCAGAGGGTTCTGACCCTCTATCGTTCTTCAAGTCCTTTCTTCCTGAGTTGCTCCATCTGCCTGAAGGTACTTCACTTAACATTCAACGAGCCCATAGACTTGGTCATCACCGCGCTGATACCTCCTCCTCTCGGAGACCGAGAGGGGTTATAATGTACTTTCTCGAGTATACAGATCTACTTAAGGTGCTCTCGGCTGCCAAATCTATCCAACACATTTCTTAGTCAGGCTCTACTTTATTCTTCGCTCAGGACTATGCTAGTTCTACAGCTAATAGACGCAAAGAGTTTTTGAATATGAGACCTGCTTTACGTGCCATGGGTGCTAGATATGGCCTTTTCCACCCCTGCCTCTTCAAGGTTACCTATAACAATAAAACGACGACCTATGAAGACCCTGTCAAACTGCGGAGTTTCATCAATTTTAGCAAAACTGACTCTATGGACATTTCTGGGGCTTCTTCTTCCCAAGCTGTTTAATTGGTTCTTATGTTTATTGTATTGAATTCTCTTACTTGGGTCATGGGTTCTAGGCGTTAGCATCTACAACTCTTATTTAATATATTTGTTTGTTCTTTGCCGTTTGTTTCGTTGGCTCTTTCTATTTTTTTTTTTTGCTCTTTTCCAGATATTGTATCTACATTGTGCCTGTTCTACTTTTTTGTGTTAATAATTATTGTTACCCCTTTTTTTTCCCTCTTCTTGACAGGTCCCTGGATGTTTACAATTACTGTGTACCCTCACCTTATCTGATTTGCTGTGGTATGTCCCCATCCTCGTTTCGTTGAGTCTGGATGCGCCATTCGTTCCTCATGGCTTCACCTACCCCCACTCCTCTGTGATGTCTTTTGATTTAGGTATGTTGTCTCTCCTTCATTGCCAATCCTTTTTCTTCCTCCTTTCTTTTTTCTTCTCATTCCCTATTCCGGTATTATATCTTCTTCTCTTACTCCCCTATTTCGTCTTCATTTTCTTCTGGTTCATCATCCTATTCTCACATGAATATCTATTTCCTTCAGTTACCTTCTTATTTTTTCTTTTCTACTTTCATATCTTTTTTCGTTTTCTTTTTTTTTTTTCTTTTCTCTTTCTCCTCTGTTCCTCTTGCTATATATTTTCTCCCTACTTCAGTCTTTCACTTCTTATTTTTCTTGGCTTCATTTTGTTCGCTTACTTCTACATTTATTGTTCTTAACTTTTCTTTATCATTGCATTTTATGCTCATATAGTTGGAATGTTATTAATCTTACCTTTTGTTCTTTGATTTTCCTTATTGACCTCCTTTTCTTGGTAATTTTATTGTTGATTTTATGTCCCTGAAAATCATATCTTGGAATGTTAGAGGTCTCAATTCTCCCATCAAACGACAATGGGGCATATTATCAAGCCCAACATCGCCGCTTTAGCGGCCGTTTTTGGCCGAAAAGCGGTGATATATTTATCTCCATATCATCAATGCGCCGCTAACATGCATTAGCGCATGTTAGCAGCAGCTTTACTAACGCCTCGCATCGCTAATTAGATGCAAAGTAGGCGTTCCTTCACAAAACAACAGCAAAATAGTCGCAAAGACAACATCGCGCTATTAACAAGCCGGACCCGGACACGCGATGCGATAAAAATAGCCGTGCTAACCGCGGTTATCGCAGGAATCTAACGTCAGGTAAAATCCTGACTTAGCTATCTTTTTAATGAGAGGTGGATTGACAGATTAAGTCCACACTCCCATATTTACAAGCTTTTCATTAGCACTGTGAAATCATCGCTTGATTTCACACGCTAATGATGTTTATCGCCGTCTATCGCTGGTTTAAACATCGCCTGTTAGCAAAGCGTTGCTAATACGCCGCTAACACGGCGATGTAATTCAGCGATAGACGGCAATAGACAAAAACGCGCTAAGCGCGCTTTGCGATCATTATCGCAATTACTTGATAATATGGCCCAACGAGTTTTAACACATTTATCCAAGTTAGGAGCTGATATTGTTTGCTTGCAGGAATCTCATTTAAATGCTACTGAATCTTTGAAGTTGAAAAGGAATTGGGTCGGAGATGTTTTTTTCTCCGGGTGATGGTAAACGTAATGGTGTTATTACTCTTTGCCATAAATCATTGAAGATTAATTTGCTTTCTCAACAGTCTGATGATGAAGGTAGATGGCTATACACTAAATTACAAGTGAGAGGTGTACTGTTATCTTTGTTTAATGTTTATGCACCCACTAATGGGGATCCTCAGTTTTGGTCTTCTTTGTCTCAGCAAATTTCCTCTTGTATTGATGATAACTTTATCCTCGCTGGGGATTGCAACCAAGTGTTGGACCCCTTCACAGACCGTAACTCACTGGTTTCCTTTAAACCCCATAAAGCCCATACATTTTTTGTTCAAACTATTCAACAATATAAACTTATTGATGCCTGGAGAATTTGCAATCCCACCACTAGAGAATTCACATTTTTTTCCCCAGCCCACCAAACTCAATCCAGATTAGATTATTTTTTGTCTCACATGATATTTCCCAATCTCTGAGAAGCGCTGATATTGGCTCTATTTTAATCTCAGACCATGCTCCCATCTCCATTCAATTGGATATAGTTCCAATATCCAGCTTACCTAGAAGATGGAGATTTAATAACTCACTTCTTCTGGATAAGAACTTTCATCCCTCTTTTGCCTCCTTTTTTAATGAGTATTTTTCACTCAATCAGACTGATAATCTTCACTTTTCTGTTGTTTGGGATGCATTTAAAGCAGCCGCCAGGGATTTCATCATTGGCTTCGTTTCCAGAAAGCATAAAAATGCCTGTCAGGTTACCAGTGATCTTTTGGCTGAGATTAAGAAGCTAGAACACTCTTACTACTCTTCTAAATCCAAAAATTGTCTCCCACAACTTATTGAGAAAAAATTTCAATTTAACAAAGAATCTACAGAGAATGCCTCGCTATTTCTGTTGAAGTCTAGTGCAAAGTACTATGGTGGCCAAAATAAGGCAGGCAAGTTCTTGGCTAATTATTTAAAAATTAAACATAACAAATTTGATATTGAAGCTATTTTTGATGAACACAATATACTACAAACGAAGGATCCAGAAATATTAAATGAATTCCTCTTTTTTTATAAGTCATTATACTCTCCTGAGACCACGCCCTCAGAATCTCATATTACACATTTTCTTTCGGATATACACAAATCTTTTAATACTCAAATTGATCTTTCCCCATTGGAAGCTGACTTATCACAACAAGAACTTCTTAGTGCTTTACATTCACTTAAGAAAGACAGAAGAATTTTTTACTTACTTCGCTTACTTCGCTTACTTTGCTCCTATCCTTCTTCCTAAATTACCAAGGGGCGATTCCGATTCAGGCCGGAAATCACTCCGACCGAGCCGGACCCGGAGAGATTTCCGACCGAATCAGACTCTAGCAGCCCGACCGAACGAGTACTATGCGTACGCATGCAATCGGACATGATTCGGTCGGACTCCCATTGAAGTCAATGGGAGCCGGTCGTACAATGCGTACGCGGGCTCCCATTGACTCAATGGGTGCGAGGCGAACAAGGGCGCCCCCTACAGCGGGTACGCGTCAATGCGAATCGCGCCGTACACGCACAGGTAGGGGGGACCCATGGGTCCCCCCTGTGTGCGACTCGTGCGGCTGCTCGTACAGGGGGGTCCGACACGGACCCCCAAAGTCTGGCTCCGACTGCCCTTTGGAGTCGGATGGCGCGAGTCGGTCGGACTGCTCAAGGCGCGCATCGTACTTGCCCGGCCGGGGAACGTCTCCATTGCGTGGTGCGAGTCGTGTCCGTGCGAGTCGGTCGGAGTGGTTCGGACCCGCGAACGTGTCGGTCGGCGATTTCGCGTGCGCTCGCATCGTACTCGCTCGCCCGGACGCACGTCCGAATCTGTCGGGAAAGAGGGCTCCGAATCGGATCCGGTTAAGCCGAATCCGATTCGGAGCCCTACCGGCCGAGATCGGAATCGGCCCCTTAGTCTTTTAAATCTTTTTACACAGTCCGGAAAAGCATCAGGATCCTTTTTAGAAGCTCTTATTTGTCTAATACCCAAGGATGGGAAGGACTTGAAACACTGCAAAAATTATAGACCCATTTCTCTTGTAAATATTGACTATAAAATCTTTTCCAAAGCTCTGGCTATTCGGCTCGAATCATTCCTACCTCAATTACTGGGCGCAGAACAGTCTGGTTTTGTTAAAGGACGTCTCCTTTCCAATAATACTCGCCTATTCTTCGATATTTTATCAAAAGCCCCTCACCTACCTCACTCCTTAGCTGCATTAGCCTTAGATGCAGAAAAGGCGTTTGATCAAGTGAACTGGTCATACCTCTTTCATACGTTGAAATGGTTTGGTTTTGGCCCTAAAATTATTTCTTTCATTTCTATACTGTATTCAGACCCTCGAGCAGCCGTCTTAGTGAACGGTATTTCATCTCCTTATTTTGAGTTAAAAAGAGGGGTACGTCAAGGTTGTCCATCTCCTTTTCTTTTTAATTTAGCCTTAGAACCTTTTTTGTCCAAGATTCGTCAAAATGTTGACATAAAAGGATTTGAAACCAACGGTACCCAAATTAAGTTAGCAGCTTACGCTGATGACATCTTATTATTTCTCTCTGAACCTCAATCCTCTGTCCCTGCTTTTTTAAAAGAGGTAGAACTTTTTGCTACTGTCTCTGGCTATAAGCTCAATCGAGATAAGTGTGAAATATTGCCACTAACCAAATATACATTCAAAGATGACTTTAGTTCCTCTAATTTTGCTTGGAACACACAGCATATTAAATATTTGGGTCTACACTTCACCCCTTTAATTTCGTCAATGGTGTCTCTTTGCATGGAGAATTGCCTACAAAAAATCTCTTCTCTGACTACTAGATGGCACCCGCTATACCTCTCCTGGTGGGGTCGTTTAGATACCATTAAGATGATGTTGGCACCATTGGTTGTATTCATCATCTCTAATATCCCTGTTCCCATTCCTTTAAAAAAATGTAAAAGAATCGCTTCGATATTATCATCTTTTCTGTGGAGTAAAAAACCTCCTCGCATGTCTTTGTTATGTTTAACAAAACCTAAAGCAGAAGGAGGGGTTAATTATCCCGATTTTCCCACCTACCACAGATCTTTCCTTCTTCGCCAAGCTTCGAGATGGCTCTCTGATTCTTCAATCGATTGTCCTATGTGGGTTATGCTTGAACGCTCTTTTCTCTCCCCTTTTTCTTTTAAGGAATTTCTCTCCTTTACTCGTAGACCTCCTTCTTTATTTACTCCTATTTCCAAATATACCTGTAAACTTCTGAGTCTCTCTTCACCTTCATCTCCTACTGATCTAGATTCCTTTCTTAACTCTTCTTTATGGCATAACACATCTATTTTAATTGGTGGGAAACCTTTTTATTGGAAATCCTGGAGAAATAAAGGCCTCATCTGGACGTCTCAACTATTTTCTCAAAATAAGATCTTGTCTTTCTCCGAGGCTAGTCAACAATTTAACTTACCTCCTTCTTTCCATTCCAAATATAACTTAATCTCGCAAGCCCTTTTAACCGCTTACACTCGAATTCAAGCACACCCAACATCTTCCCCGGTTAATAGTTTATGTTCTTTTCTACTTTCATCTCCTAAAGCTTCCAATATCTATATTCATATACGATCCTCGCAAACCATTAGACCAAAGACCAAAGTTGAATTGTCTTGGGAAGAAGATCTTGAGATTGACTGGCCTTCTTCCCTATGGAATAAGATATGGTCTAAAATTAGGAGAACGTCTAGAGCAGCAAATATTATGCAAACATTATTCTTTATCTATAACAGGCTTTTGCTACACACAACTGTACTACATAAATGACATGTCACAATACCTGACACCTGTTGGTCCTGCTCCTCTCCACTTGCTGATTTAAAACACATGCTTTTTACTTGCCCTCACCTACACAATTTTTGGACATCTGTTTGGAATCAAATCAACTCTATTTTCAACTCTAATTTTCCTTTCTCTACCACACATATATTCTTGGGTAGCCTATCTCCTATCTGTGAAGACCATACTTCCAACACTAAGATTGTGGACTTATTATTGGCAATTGCCTTTCAACAGATCACTAAAAATTGGAAAGACTTTACAAAGTTATCGTTCCAAGCTTGGTGGTATGCAGTTTGTTATCATCACAGATTAGATGTGTTCATACCATTCATTTAGCCATAAAGCGATCCATTATCTGGTCACCTGTTACACTGTTCTTTGATCATAGTGCTAAACGCTCCTTCTCTTTATCTCCTGCTCAACAAGAAGTTGCTCGACCTCCATGATATTCCATATCTTAGACATTCTTATTTTATAATATGCTATTATATGTTGGTTTAAGCTATGTTGCTACATGATTGTTATATGCGACTTGATGTTACTTATATATATATGGATATTTTAATGCCTTTTCATTCCAACCTAGATAGGTTTATATGATACATTTAAATTTTCTGTTTCCCTTTTTTCTGTTTCCCTACCCCCATATATTGTATTGTACTGCATCACTTGTTTTCTTAATAAACTTACTTTCTGAACTAAAAAAAAAAAAAGAAGGGCACTACCAGTTCCCGGTCATGCCTGTTGGGTTGGCTGCCACATTCCAGAGGATGGTCAACCAAGTCCTGGCTGGATTGGAGAACTTTAGTGTCACCTACCTTGATGACATTGCAGTATTAGCTCCAGTTGGAAGGACTATTTGTACCACCTCCAGGAGGTGTTGAAGGCCCTGCAGAGTGCAGGCCTCACTATCAAGGCCAGTAAGTACCAGACTGGGCAGGGGTCTGTGGTGTACTTGGGACACGAGGTAGGTAGCAGCAAGGTGCAACCCCTACAGCCTAAGATTGATACCATTCTGGCTGGGCACCCCCCCAGGACCCAGACCAAAGTTAGAGCCTTTTTAGGTCTGATCAGATACTAGATTGGTCAAGTGATATGGCACTATTGTTGCTCCTTGACAGAGCTGACTTGCAGGAAGCATCCCCATCAGGTGATCTGGACAGAGGCATGCCAGACCACTTTTGACTCTCTGAAGGAGGCCATGTGCACGGCGCCCGTGCTACTGACTTCTCCAAGGAATTTGTGGTGCAGACTGCTGCCTCAGAGCGTGGTGTGGGAGCCGTGCTTTCAAAACTAAATGAAGAGGGACTAGATCAATCTGTAGCCTTCATTAGTAGGAGGTTACTTCCCAGGGAACAGAGGTGGAGCGCAATAGAAAGGGAAGCTTTTGCTGTGGTATGGGCGCTGAAGAAGCTAAAACCCTAAATGTTTGTGACTCTCTTCCAAGTTCAGACAGACCACAGGCCCCTCGGATGTTTAATGCAGATGAGGTGTAAGAATCCTAAACTGTTGACGTGGTCCATCTCCTTACAGGGAATGGACTTTACAGTGGAACACCTCCATTGAACGAAACACGCCAACGCTGATGGTCTCTCCAGGTTCTTGCGTCTTAGTGATGAGAACTCCCAAGAGCTTGTGTAGCTCTCCCCACTTTCAGCTGGGGAGACATGTGCTAAACCTGACATCTTTTGATGTGGTTTCCCCTGTCTTTTTGCCTCTGATCTCCTGTTTTCGATGTGTGCTGATCTTCGGTTTTGCTGATGATAGGACTCTGGGCACTTTACCACTGCAGACCAGTGCTAAAGTGGTAATGGGCACTTTACCACTGCAGACCAGTGCTAAAAGGTAATGGTATTTGGTTTCTCCATGATCAACCTATTTGATTTACTAGTAAGTCCCTAGCACAGTGCACCCGGTGTGCCCAGGGCCTGTGAGTCAAATGCTACTAGTGGGTCTGTAGCATCAATTGTGCCACCCACATGAGTATCCCTGCAAATATGTCTCAGGCCTGCCACTGCAGAGCCTGTGTGTGCAGTTTTAAACTGCCATGTCTGCCTGGCAAGAACCCCTACTTGCCAGGCCTAAACCTTCCCTTTTATTACATATAAGGCACCCCTAAGGTACCCCTAAGGTAGGATTGGGTAGCCCCATGGGCAGGGTGCAGTGTATTTAAAAGGTAGGACATGTGGTTTTAAGCTTTACATGTCCTGGTAGTGAAAAACTACTAAATTTGTTTTTTTACTACTGCAAGGCCTATCTCTTCCACAAGTTAGCATTAGAGCTGCCTTGTGGCATTTTAGAAGTGTATCTTCCAATTGGGAGCTGATAGAAAATTGGAGTTTGGTGTCTCTGAACTCACAATTTAAAAACACATCTCTTAGTGAATGAAGTTGGTTTGTAAATTACATGTCTGAAAAGGCTACTTTTAGAAAGTTGCCATTTTCTTGTTTAACCATTCTGGGCCTCTGCCTGTCCCGAGAATACATGTCTGGGTTTGGCGACAGCTGAGCTGTGTGAATTGACTCTAGACACTAACACTAAAAGGGAGCTGAGGTGTGCCCTGCATATCTTGATGGCCCATCACCAGGCTGATGGGTCTTCCTGAGCTGATGTGGTGGGAGGAGTTGAAACATGCGCCTGAATAGGGCTCTGCCTGTCCCCTCACAAAGCAGACTCTGCCCCTTGTATTGTGTCTGGAGCCAGGGCCAGGAATGTCAGTGTCTTGTGCACTACAAAGACTTTCCTTTGAATTTTGCCTATTTCAAAGGCTGAAATGGGTATAAGTACTGGATCTCTAACACCATGTACTCAGAACACTTTTGGATTGAGGACATTCTGCCAGGAAGAAGAGATGTGTTGCTGTCAGGCGGAAAGGCCACTTTGCTATTTGCTGTGCTGTCCTGCTGCTTGCTGCTTTGTCCTGGGAGTGAAAGGATTGGACTTTGCTTTTGCATCCTGTGTCCCAAGTTTCTCCAAGGGCTTGAGTTGAGCTTGCCTCCTGTTGGAAGGGCCATCAAAGACTTCATTTGCCAGCACCTGGGCTTCTCTGCCAAGTGGTTCCAACTCCAGTTCCTGGGCCATTGAAAGTGAGGTTGCTGTACTAAACAGGAAGAAACCAGTACATCAACTTCAAGTGTGACTTCGGAGCTGGCGCTGCTCTTCGACCCTCCGCCTCTGCCTGCACCAGAGCTGTGGTCCCCACTCAATGCAACGACCATGACTTAACGCAGGCCCCGACGCCACTGCAGTGCCTCCGAAGAACTGCCACAGAGAGAGTCCTCGAGTACCGCATACCCAAAGTCTGTGATGCCAGACTCTGACTCTGCTGCAACACCTGCGGCCCCGTGGTAGGACATCAACACAACAAAGTCAACTCGTGGCTGGACTCTCAAAGCTTCATCGACCCCACACCGCTAGCAAAAACAATGCCTTGCTTCCAACACTGCATTACATTCGCTGTGCCTTGCAACCTTCTGGGCGTCACCAGCTCAACGACTCCGTACCGCCTCCAGGATCTGACACCTCACTTGCTTCAGTGATGCCTCACTTCCATTGTGCAATACGCTGTCCCAAATCACTGATGTGTCAACGACCTGCACTGACAGTAGGGAACCGACACCGCACCAGCCCCCACGATGCCTCACCTCGCCGGCACCTCACACCATCTTTGTATTGTCATTGTTTCCAAGGTGCTGTACAACTCCGTAGATGGCCTGCGCTCCATCGCAGTTGGCCCCGAACTTTGAGATTCTACTCCGCCAAGCATGTTGCTATAGCCCCAGTGAGAGTTGTCTCATACGCTGATGACACTCAGCTGGTGTTCTCTTTTAAAGATCACGCAGAGGTCGCATTTGATAGTTTTAAGCGCTGTTTGATCAATATTTCCTCCTGGATGACAGACAGTTGCTTGAAATTAAATGCTGACAAAACGGAGGTACTGTTTTTTAATCAACCTTCTCCTCCACAGTCCGATCTCTGGTGGCCGGCGGAGCTAAACCCCCCACCCACTCCTGTCACCTCAGTTAGAAATCTAGGTGTCAAATTCGATTCTAACCTCTCAGGCAAAGCCAAGATTGGTCAAGTTTACGCATCCTGCTTTTGGAAACTGAAAGCCTTGCGGAGATTCCTCCATCTTTTGCCTATGGACTGTAGGGAAATGGTGGTCTATGCTCTTATCACGTCTCAGCTGGACTATGCCAACAGCTTGTACTTGGGTCTCCCAGCCTACTTGATTAGGAAATTGCAGACTATCCAGAACGCCACAGCTAGGCTCATTAGAAACGTGCCACTTCGCCTTCATATCTCCCCTCATCTGCGTAGCCTCCACTGGCTTCCAGTCAAAAGGAGAATAGAGTTCAAGGCGCTGTCCTTGGCCTACAGAGCTACAAAAGACAGGGGCCCTGGATACCTGAAGCAGAGACTCCAGAAATATCGCCAGACCAGGGCCTTGCGATCTAATCACCAGGAATTGCTCCGGATTCCTCGCTTTGCAAAAGCCAGGATTGGCGGGCGAGCCTTCTCGGTGAGAATGGCTTCCCTCTGGAATTCCATGCCTGACCATCTTCGTAAGGCTGAGTCTGAACTTAAGTTCAGGAAGGCTCTGAAAACCTGGCTGTTCGATCTTCCTTAGTTTGTCCCCCCCCCCCTTCCCTATCCGTTGTTCTGCTGTTTTAGCACCGGGACACCACCGTTGGTGATAGCCGTGCGCTGTATAAATAGAATGGAATGGGAGTTAGAGATATTGTGTTTCTAAGCACTAGAACTGCATTTAATCTTTGAAACTTCATAACTTGACTTGTGTATGTTGGATTTTTGTTGTTTTGGTCTTGGCTTCATTAGATAAATATTGGCAATTTCTGGTGTGTAGTGTGGTTTTCACTGTGTTACTGTATGTGTGTACAAATACTTTACACATTTCCTCTCAGGATAAGCCTGACTGCTCTTGCCAACTACCAAGGGGGTGAGCACAGGTTATTCTGAGGGTGTAACTTACTTATCCTGACTACACTCAGGGTCCCTGCTTGGACAGTGTGCAAACTACTGCCAACCAGAGACCCCATTTCTCACAATTGACTTATGCCCAACTGGCATATTTAATTTGCTTATAAGTCCCTAGTAAAGTGGTATTATACGTACCCAGGGCCTGTAAATTAAATGCTGTTAGTGGGTCTACAGCACTGATTATAGCACCCACTTAAGCAGCCCTCTAAAAATCTCTCAGGCCTACCATTGCAGAGCCTGTGTGTGCAGTTTTAAACTGCCATTTTGACTAAGCAAATTAAACATTTTTCCAGGCACAAACCTTTTTTTTAATACATATAAGTCACACCTAGGTTAGGCTCTGGACAGCCCAGGGGGCAGGGTGCAATGATTTTAAAAAGTTGGACATGTACTTTTAAGTTTTACAAAAAAATATCGACTGCAAAAATATCGACTCCAATACCTTAACAGGTAAGTACAAAAATATTGAATCAAAAATATTGAGGTAAAAAATATAGATGTAAAAAATATTGATTTAAAAATATATATAAAATAAAATAATATATAGTAAATATATTAAATATTAATATTATTTTTAACAAAATTAATAACATTTAATATACATTTTAACTAAATATAACAATTAAACTTAATTTAAAAAAACATAAACACAAAAACACAACAATGTATACATATACACATATTTACTTAAAAATAATTTATTAACTATTATCTTTATTTAATTTTTAAACTTTAAAATTATATAAAAATAATATATATATAAATAATTTAAAATAAAAATGAAATTCTATAATACATTAAAACATTAAACTATTAAAAAATAATTAAACTTACATTTCCCAATACAATAAGTGCAACAGTAGGGAAAGTGTTGGATAGCGGAAGAATTACATTTACTATTCCAACTCCAGTGAGTGCAACAGTAGGGAAAGTGTTGGATAGTGGAGGGGTAAAAATTACTATTCCCACTCCAGTGATAGCAACGGTAGGGAAAGTGTTGGATAGCGGAGGGTAACAAATTACTATTCCCACTCCAAAGAGTGCAACAGTAGGGAAAGTAGTGGATAGCGGATAGGTAAAAATTACTATTCGCACTCCAAAGAGTGCAACAGTAGGGAAAGTGTTGGATAGCGGAGGGGTAAAAATTACTATTCCCACTCCAGTGAGTGCAAAAGTAGGGTAAGTGTTGGATAGCGGAGGGGTAAAAATTATTATTCCCACTCCAGTGAGTGCAACAGTAGGGAAAGTGTTGGATAGCGGAGGGGTAAAAATTACTATTACCACTCCAATGAGTGCAACACTAGGGTAAGTGTTGGATAGCGGAGGAATTAAATTTACTATTCCAACTCCTGTGAGTGCAACAGTAGGGAAAATGTTGGATAAAAGAGGGGTAAAAATTACTATTCCCACTCCAATGAGTGCAACAGTAGGGAAAGTGTTGGATAGCGGAGGGGCAAAAATTACTATTCCCACTCCAAAGAGTGCAACAGTAGGAAAAGTGTTGGATAGTGGAGGGGTAAAAATTACTATTCCCACTCTAAACAGTGCAACAGTAGGGAAAGTGTTGGATAGCGGAGGGGTAAAAATTACTATTCCCACTCCAAAGATTGCAACAGTAAGGAAAGTGTTGGATAGCAGAGAAACAAAAATTATTAATAACACTTAAACAATAGAAAAAAAAACAAAAAATATTACAAAATATAAAAAATAATAAAAATAAATAAACAATATTTAAAAAATATAAAATTAAATATAGTAAACATATAAAAAGAACACATATTATAATATTAATTACATATAACAAAATCCTACAAATAATATATAAAATAAATTAATAAATATATTTATAAACAATAATTATTTAAAAGTAGCAAATATTAACAAACAAAATAATTATTTGAAACATAAATGTCTTTATTTTAATTCCTACCCTATAACACCACACCAATAACAAAACACTTCACCATTTTTAATAACATTTATTTCCGTAATTAACATAATTAATAATCAATTAAAAAATCTTATTAATAAATAAAAAGAATAAACATTTATTGAGTACACATGCTTTAACACTATAATATCCACAACACACACCTAAATGAAACTATAAAATAAAAAAACGCAATTAAATATTATTTTTAAAAGAAAAACTATTACTATTAACAATTAATTAATAAATATTTCAAAATGTATTTAATACCCACCTTTTACCCCTTTAAAAGTAAAAACAACACACAAAAATAAACAATTACACAAAATAGATATCAAATAATTAACATTAATTAACAACTATATAATAATTAATTAAACACAAAATACTTACCACCCTTTACTCCTATAAACACAACACACACCTAAAATTAATTACACAATTAATTACTAATTAATTAACTAACATTAATTAACAACTAATTATTAATTCATCAATTAAAAATAAATTACTTCCCACCCTTCCCACCCTTTACAGCTATAAACACCACAACACACCTAAAATGAATTACACAATTACCATAATTAATTACCAATTAACTATTTAAAATTAATTAACAACCAATTATTAATTAATTAATAATAAATCACTTTACCCATATAACACTATAACATCTCAATTAAACAAATAATAATAAGTAAAAAATATTCAATACATTTAACATAATTACATTACTTCCCACCCTATTCCCCTATAAACCCACAACCCGCTACGGAACTAAAAACACAAAATTCAAATAAAAAAATATTAATAACTACTAAAAATAATCAATTAATTTTATATAATTAAATTACTTCCCACCCTATTCCCCTAAAAACCCACAACCCGCTACGGAACTAAAACGCAAAAAATCAAATAAAAAATATTTATAACTACTAAAAATGTAACACATATTAAAAATACAAACAAATCTTATACAAAAAAGCATACATCACATACACATAAAATATATACTAAAATACATAATATTAATAAAAAATCGATATTTTTAACAACTATATTTTTGCAAACAATATTTTACACTTCGATATTTTTAACATCGATATTACTTACCTAAATTTGATATCTTGACCACGAGAATTTGTCTGTCGATATTTCTGACCCATGATATTTTTAACTCGATATTTGTGTAAATCGATATTTTTGATTTGATATTCTGTCTCTGCACCATGTCTTGGTAGTGAAAAACTCTTAAATTTGTTTTTCACTATTGCAAGGTCTATCTCTCCCAGTGTATAACTGTGGAGTTGCCTTATTACATTTTATAAGTGTAACTCTCAAATGGGAAGAGATGACTGGCTCTTGTTTGGTGCGTCTGGAATTCTTATTTCAAATCCTAACTTATGGTGAAGTCAGATATTAAATTACATTACAGTTCTGAAAATGCCACTTTTGTAAAGTTTACATTTACTTGACTTAGCCATTTAGTGCCTGCAGTCTGTCTCTGGTCACACGATTGGATGTAGCAGGTAGTTGGGCTTTGTGTATTCCTCCTAGACAATCACACACAATGGGAGCTTAGGTGTGACTGGGTAGATTACCACTGGCAGGACGGGAGGGAGGAGCTGGGCCCAGCCTCACTTGCACATGAATAGGCTGTGTCCTGTCTCCCCACAAAAGGCCTAACGACCTTGCATTGTCACTTCAGCCAGCTTAGAGCCAGGACAGGGAATGTAGTGAATCCCATGCACTTCAAAGACACTGTCTAGAAGCTTTTTCTGTCTCCCAGAACCAGGGCACCAGGGTATAAAATGGAGACCTCAGGCACCAAATGTTCAGTACACTGCTGGACATGTGGATACTCTGCCAGGAAGAAGGACTGCTGTGCTGCTGAAGGACTGCTACTCTGCTGAACTGCACTCTGCTGGACTCCTGCTTTCCTGTGCTGATTTATGCTGCCTGTTGCCCTCTTGCCTGGGTGAGAAGGACTGGACCTTCATCTCTGGAACCCAGACCCCAGAGTGACTCCAAGGGCTAGTTGGCTGGCCTCCTGATCTGAAGCCTCAGGGACATAACAGACTTTCAACAACCTTGCATCAGCACCTGGACCCTGCCATCTGTGAGTCTACCCTGTAAAGTGGTACAACACAAGTCCTGGTCCCTTGGGAGTGGGTGTAAGGTGGTTTTCAGCCTCTATGGATCCAGCAGAACCAACACATCTCTGCTACGTGGTGCATCCCAGTGCAGAACTGATGCATCTTTGCCACTGCGTGGACTGACCCGTCACAAAGACACGCATCGCTGCCGCAGTCCTCGGAACTGGCAGTGGCGGCCGGCGCAGGGCAGGGTGGGGAGGAAGTCGATAGATGACGAGATAGGTAAAATTAAATAAAAAAATGAATAAAACCTCTTACCTTGCGCTCGCCGCATCGCCGACTCGGCATCCACAGTTCGCGCTTTGTGATTTTTGGTGCTATTTCGGCTTAAATTTTTAAAGTTGAATATCTCCGATTCTACTGATTGGATTTTTGACGTTTTTGTCTTGTTTTATTTATTATAAATGATTCTACTTTTGTAACTGTTTTGTGGGCTCCTTTTGTAGTGTGTTCTCACCATTTTACTGTTTGAAGTGTTGCACAAATACTTTACACCCTGCCTCTAAGTTAAACCTCACTGCTCTGTGCCATGATACCAGGGGCTTGAGCATAGGATAATTTGGGCGCTTGCTTGTGCCTTAACCTGATCCTTGGTGGGATCATGCTCACTGACTCATCTTTGTGATTTTCAAATGGAGCTGCGGCATCTTCAAAGTATGCCAATCCACCTCTGGGTGTTATGCCCGAATATCTGGTTTGACTGTAGTCGGGTATAGACACCTGCCTGATGGTACCCACTGTGCGCCGAGGACCACAGACGCCAAGGAAAACAGTCACTGTGACCACAACGCCATCGACCTGTGCTGTGTGGCCCTGACCTCAAAAAAGTAAAGATTGCACCCCTAGGTTAAGTGCTAAGGTACCCTCTGTGAGTAGCGTACCCAACACTGCCCCCAATAGTGCAGATGGGGGAAGCAATAGTCCACAGCGTGAGGCCATAGCCTTGAGACATCCCACTCTGAAGTTTGTGCCTGGCAGCCTTGATTCTAAAGAACTCCGTATCCGATGGGATCACTGCCAGTGTGACCCAACATACCGCCTTACTACTATTGCCCAACACCTGGAGCAGAGGATTGCCCATGGTGTCCACCCAGGGACGCCACAATGCGACTGACCAAGATGCACCAGAGAGACAGAACTGGGATTGCTGAACCAGCAAGGCCCAACCATGGTGACCAACCTCTGGAGCCTGCAAAAGGGACAATGCCAGAAGTACCCATTACTGCTGCCACTACCAGAGACTTCCCGTGCAGCTGGCAAATATACATCTAACGTGGGACTGCTGTATGCAGTGCACACTGGGTACACCCATTGCAGATGAGCCAGACACTCACATGAAGCCCAGTGCTGCAGCAGAATGAGAGGGTTGAGAGACTATCTGGGTCCACAAGCCCAGCAGTGCTAAGAGAGGTGGAAGGGCACAGTACCTAAATCTAGAGACTATTCCACAAGAACTCTAAGATCTCCTTGACAGAGGGAGAGAGACGGTTGATGGATCGAGTGCCTAATTTTTGGCTCCACTTTGAAGCACGTGGAACTCGCACCTACAGGTATCGAAGATGACTGTAGCCTGTAGCAGTGTGATTTCTGGTATAAAGAGAAGCAGTGGGCTAGGCCATTATTTTATAGGTGTTGCTGAGTTTAATGTTGAATGCAGAGGCTAAGTATCCCCACACTAACTTTCCTGAGAAGCATGCGACTGCTTGCCATTGCTACTACTGAAAGTTAAGTGCAGAAAGAGTTGTTCTCCGTTTGCAGAGCCTCAGTAGGAAGGGTCCCAGGACAGTAGAGGCACATGACCTCTGCTCCTATGGCTGTGGTCCAGTAACACTGACTGCCTCGTGGCCTCCCCAAACCAGTCTGACACCATACCACATTGACTGTTCCACCTGATAAACACAACTCTCATTTAAGGAATTTTCTTAGATTGTGTCAAGACCGGACTAAGTACCTCAATCCACAAAATACTCAGCCCAGATTTGCATAGAAGTCACACAATGCAGGGCATGAAGTAAAAACTAACACTAAGATATGGTGCTTTTCTGCTCTATTCCTGTGCTGGGGCACTTTTGGCTACCATTCGTCAATCTAGACACCCTTATACCATAGTGCAAGGGTGTCTACGTTGTGGGAATCATAGGTTTTGTGGTTGAAGAGGTCTCTTCCAGTACAGAAACTATGCTTTCACACATTTTTCCCAAGTTGTATGTGTACAGTACAGTGTAGCACATATGCAAAGTGGGAAAATGAGGGGAAAAAAACATTTCTCCTCGTTATGCCTGCCTTGAGGAGGAACAGGATGCTGGTGCAAAACTCTGTCTATAATTCTTTGTAGATAGGGATTTGCATGAAACCCATGGGCGGTTGCATGGAAACGCCCATGCAACTCCTTTGGAATGCCCCTAATGTAAAGTAATGCAAGGCAGAGTATTGCACAGCTGTACGTTACTTTGGGTTATAATCCAGTGCATGCTGCAATTTGCGTACGATTGTAAACCCCACCTCAACACTTCGCGTCTGGTTTGCATTAAAAAAGTAATACAAACCAGATACAAAGTCTTTGTAAATCTGGACCTGAATCATGATCCAGAACTATTGTCTGACTTTTCTCCACTATCAAATCTCTTGAAGTAAGGGATGTATGTGGAAAGTTGCTCCACAAATTAATTGAGTACCATAATTATGAAGGAACATTTTACTGCTTTTTTCATGGTTTTGTCAAAGAACAAATAGTGTTGAATTTTATGAATGATGTGCAATGCATACTGGACAAAGAAGATACTTGTTAATTCATAAATACATGCCAGTTCCTTTAAACAGAGTTATGACAGGTTCGTTTGAACTCAAGAACACAATATGTGATTTGGGGTCTGCTCTTTAGTAGGTCTTCCTCCTTTCTCACCAAAAGACACTTGAGAAATACATATCCGAAAGATCTGAAGTGTGTTGAGGTTCTGTCCTGTAGGGCTTAATCCATGTCCTGAACTGTTTTAGTCTACACATAGAGTAGCTGAGTCAGATATCGGAGGATATCGGTGTCTTCATATACCACCATGTGGAAAACACACAAATCTACTGTTAGACCTGTCAGCTTAGCTTGGTCTTCCCCCAAACTTTTTGCCCTCACCCTGCTATATTTATAAATGTTTTTTTGCTGGCCTTAGGACTCTGTGCACTGCTAACCAGTGCTAAAATGCTTGTTCTCACTCCCTAAAACACGGTACAAAATTGGCTTACACTGATTGGCATATTTAATTTACTTATAAGTTCCAAGTAAAGTGGTATGCCATATACCCAGGGCTGGTAAATTAAATGCTACTAGTGGGTGTGCAGCACTAATTGTGTCACACACTTAAGTAGCCCTTAAAACATGTATCAAGCCTTGTCATGCGATTCCTATGAATTAAGTAGGACTGTGCATCCGGATAACATAATCGTCAGACTACGGAGACTGAGTCCACACATATCATCGGAGTACATTGGCCCAACTCCTAGCTAGCTCACAGTGTCCCATTTGGACCCCTACCCATACCAAGATACCATGTGGTATCTGCAACCAAAGAACATGATCACTCTAATTCCCCAAGGAAATCGTGGAAACAGATTGACCCTTTCGTTGTTACTCAGACATGCCCAAGAGAGACGCAAGAATGACACAAATTGGCTTTTCAAACATTTATTGAAAGGGTTGTATTCTTGTCTAAAAAGAGTGAGCTGAAATTATTAGTAGGATGAAACAAAGCATTGTAGTATGTATTTCATATCTCCTCCTCTTGCTGTAAGAGTTGCTTGTTCCAGAACTTGCTATTTGATGTTGTCCGCCATGGGATTTTGTTCCAGGAAGTGAGTCACCATGGGTGCAGTGACCACAGCGCATTGAATTCTGCTTCTATGATGGGAAATCCTTGCCCTGATTTGTTGAGTGGTCTGCCCAATATAGGTTAACTCACAAGGACACCAAATACAATAAACCACATTAGTTGATGCACAGTTCGTATGTTGTTGCAGCGTAATTTAGACATCTCCAAGTGTGAACGTTTTTGTGTTTGTGGTGAATTTACATGAAGTGCACCCACCACATTTGTAATGGCCTCTAATAGGCTCAAGGACGCATGTGGAGACAATGGTGTTGTTCTGTTTGATCTTATCTGTGTTGGCATGCACCAGGGTTTTTTTGATGTTCCTTCCCTTTCTATATGAGAAAAGCGGAAGTTCATTAAAAGTCTCTATGGTCGAAAATATTGATCAATGTTTCTTAATGATTGGTCAATATTGCAGCAAGGCTGCAGGCTGTAACTGCAGAATGTTTGACGTCGTCGGATGACAGTTAGTGCCAGACCCACGTAACTAGGTTTTTTGCAGTAGAGAAGAACGCAGTTGAAGCTGCAGCAATGTCAGGACCGCTGGCGATGCATCCTCAGGAGATCAGATGGTACATTGGTCCCTGATCCCATGATGGTTCTTCAGGCAGAAATTTGCCTAGAACTTTTTAAGTCCCAGCTTTAAGGGCTAGGCAGGAGGAGTTCACTCTGACACAAGCCAAGGTTTTGAAGTAATCATGACCTCAGGAACACAACTTGAGTGTCAGAACTCATCCAGCAGAAGCCACCAGTCGGGTCAATAGCTGGTCCAGTTGAAACTATCAGTTGGGCTCTTCTAGGAAAATGAGTGTGTTGCAGCTATTGTGTCCATGTAGCTTAACAGGAGGTCTGCCAACTGACCCTTAAATCGATTTCTTAGTATTGGGTACAAGTAGGCACAGTACCAGCCATTCAGTTTTCCTGACAGTCCTTCTTCTGTCTTCCACAAGTCCAATAGTGATCTGAAAAGGGCGCCTAAGGATGCCACATTTTTAGCTTGTACTGGCCTGTGCATGGGGTGAATCTTAGCCCTTCCCTAACCAATTGGGAAAAACTGCCCAGGGGTAACCCTACCTACTTTTGCAGCAGTTGCTGTATGCTGCACTGCAAAAAATCTCACAGTGCCCTGATCTACATAAAGCCAGGATTGCTCAACCGTTTTTCCCTTGTGCAGAGCTCCTGTGCCCACCCTGGTAGTGTGGCCAGTAAAATGAGCAACCCCTTCTCTGTGGTTACCTAAAACTAGTTCTGAGGGCAGGTCCTCTCCCACTGGGACTGGTGCCTGGCCGGATAACAGGACAGAAGAGGGGGCAAACCCAGGTGTTAGCTACATCTGCCTGCAACAGGATAGGCCTCTTCGATAATAATTAAGTTCCTGGGCACTGCCCAAATAGTCATCCAGTCAGAGGAACAGAACACCTCCCCACACGCAAGGCCTTTATTTCAGCTCTGGGAGCAAGTTCACATCTCATCATGGAGCTATTTAGCTCCAGGGTGACAGCTGGAAGCTCATGCAAATGGACTTCTAAAGGCTTTAGGCAGACAAAACGTGACTTTTTTTAAGGTATCTGTTGTGATATATTTAGTACAAGTCCGACTTTGCCAATTAATTGGATTTGTAATAAATATTTTACCAAGCGCAAAGCTTTCCAATGGAGCAGCTTACCCTGCTATAGTGAAAAAAGCTTTAGGGCCCTTGTCACTTACTGACATATTTTACATTAATCTTTTACATGCCCAAATTTTAAATACCATGCACCCTGCCTTATTGGGTCTTATGGCCTACCTAGGGTTGACATTAATGATTAAAAAGGGGTGGGTTTAGACCTATCAAAAGGGGTTATTTTGACAGGTCAAATTTGCTGTTTAAACCTGCACAGTCAGGTTACTAGTGGGAGGCCTGCAGTCATGTTTTGTATTACCACTTTATTGATGGCACAATATGTGCTGCAGTCCACTAGTGACGTTTGACTTACAGACCCTGGGTCCATTTTGTACCTTATACTAGGGACTTATAGGTAAGTTAAATATGATAGTTAGAAGCATAGGCAATTGTGATATGTTTTAGGGATCACAGCAAATGCATTGTGGTCTGGTTAGCAGGGTGCCAGAGCACAGAGTTAAAAACAAACAGCAGCAGCAGTCTAAAAAATGGGGGTGATCATGTAAAAAGAGCAATTTTCTTAGAGATGGTAGGCATTAATTACAGAATTTGTAAATCGATACATCAGCCGATACCGGTTCCAGAGTGGTTGCAGTCAAGCAATGGAAAGAGGTAACCAGCCTGACTTTGCACATGTGGTGTTTGGAGATGTGAGAGGTTATGGCAGTGGAGATGCTGGGTTCTCATATTAATAGCTGTGTAGCTGTGTGGCTTCCATTCTTACTCTATATATCAATCAATTAGGGAAATTGTAAGCGCACTACTGTTAGAATAAAAATGTTTTCGCTGTGTTGCTCATGTATTGTTCTATGTAAGTTAGCATTCGCTGCACCATTTTATGTTTGGCTGCCATTTTGAACCATGATCGAAACTCATTTTTCCTTTCTGTAAAACACAGCTTTTGGTAGCTCTCGTTTCTCCAAGGTTGGGCCTTGTTTCTTTTTCTCTAGGAATACACTGTTCTCATTAGCGCATACCTTTCCCACTAGATAGAGGCCCTCTCCCACTAGTCTAGCGGTGGGCACGGACAGAATGACCTTGACTAAGAGATAGTGTGTGCCTGGTCTCAGGATCGAAACTTACCCTTCTGTACGTCTTTGTGTAGCGGCATCAGCTTGGAAAATTCCATTCTGGGCATGCCTTTATTGTTTCTGAAGTGTACATAATGTATCTCCATGTTTGCTGATGTCAGTCCCTCTGCAGCAGCCCTAGGAGACTGGGCAGACTGGGCTCCACTCGAGTGTATCTGGATAAATATACTTGGTTTGTATTCCCTACTGTCTGACCGACTCTTCATTTGTATGGAAGGCTGAAAGGTGGTCGCGAGAGACCCAGGTGACCCTAACCGGGTCACTTCCTTCAGTTGGCACCCGAACAGGGACTCCATCGGGTGAGTGGCCCATCTCCTCCTGAGGACGGGTGGGGAGGTCGAGGCTACCGTTGGGTGTCGGACGGATCAGGGATCCCTGCACGAGAGAGTTCCTGTACTCACAGCTGCCCCTTCTGTCCTGCCGGACGGTACCTCTCCCAGCGGTCATCCCGACTGGAGTCACGAACGGCGAAACCCTTGGATCTGACCGTTTGGTACGAAGAGTCGGCAGTGGAGAATAAATTCGTTTGACCTGCATGCATCAGGTGAGTTTGTTTTGGTTCTTTGTGGATATGGTACCATTTTGGTTTGTATTTGGTACGGTCTGAGGACCGATTTTGGTGAAAAGTGTTTGCAAATACTTTGCCAGGCAACATAACAAATTTGGGTCCCTTTTGAAAATGCCTGGAATTAGTCGATTCTTGGTTTCTTGTTGTCGTTGTTCTGCTGATGCTCGACTGGAAGAAAGTCAGCCAACGCCCTTAGAAGGCTCTCCAAATTTTGATATGTATGTGAAACATGGCCTTGGCCCTATCATGTTTAGTACGCTGTGGCACAATTATACGAGGGACAATGCCGAGTTGCAGTGGCCGTTGACTGACACTTTTGATGAACAAAAAATTGGGTTTTTACAGGAAAAAATTTTGCGAAGCGAAGTAGGCAGTCTATGTTTGATTCTCTTCGAACGTGGCAAAAGGAGGCTAAACAGAGACGATTAAAGATGGAAAAGGAGGCGCGAAAGGGGAGAATGCAAACATTGACTCAGAAAGCTGTAGCACATGATAGAGAGAAACAAGAGATAGGGATTGAACGTGAAGACAGGAGATTTCGATTACAGATTGATAAATCTTATGTGCCCCAAGACCCAAGAAGAAAATTATACTTTTGTGGAAGAATTGTTAGATACTCGACCCCCACCTCCATATGCCCCGCAGAGGATATATCCCGCTCTTCCCTAACAGTCCCTGCCACCCGTTTCTTCTGTCTCTGCTGTTTCTGCTTCTGCTACTGTCGATCGGACTGCTTTGGCCATGGCACCTCCTGTCTTTTCTTTGTCCTCGCTGTCTGTGGCAACCATGACTGTTAGTACTCCTGCCACACCTATTGTTTCAGCGTCCCTTTCGCCAGCTCTCACACCTGCGACGCAGCCAGCAGCGACGTTAGTGCCTGCTACTACTGTTGCTACTCCCACTGTGTTTTCCATCCCCCGACATTACTGAGTAGTAGGACACCAGTTGGTGGATTTGAGGATAGAGACTGGACTAAATTTAAAGAGCGCAGGGGTCCATATGTGCGATCTGAAATGGGAGATGCAGAGAAAAAGGTAGTGGCTAACCAGGCTGCACAGTGGGCCCGAAACCCCATTTATAGTGTGGAAGATGTGTGGAGTGTGATGAAAGATTATGAGCCTTTTGTACAACAGCATGCCCTTAAGCATATGTCTGCTACTCTGATTAGTCTTTGGGAGCAGTGTTTCAACGATGCAGCACCACAGATTTTATATGATATTAAAGATCATGCATACGTTACTAATATGGAGCCTGGTCAAGTTGTAGGAAGTGTTGCGACATTGGTTGCTTATCGGGGTAGGCTACTTGAGAGCAGCCCCACTCTGGTATCTCAGCTTCCGATGCGGGAGGTTCATCTCATATATCACCCCGAAATACCAGAGTTAATGGAGCACGGTGTTGTCACTAGACAGGGTGCGGCGGCCCGTTTCCAAGAACAATGGGTTTATACTCCATGAAAAAGGAGCGAAGTTTTGTCTCTTAAGACTCAGTTGCCTGATCCTAGGAAGAATCCCACTGCATATTATAAAGAATTGACAGAAGCTGCCTCTTCAACAGTAATGACGCTTGTGGATATTGAAATTTCCTTTGGTTTGCTAGTTCCGGTTGATATTTGGAGGCAGGTGCATACTCAAGACCATGTGGCAGAGTTGGGGGCTACGTGGGACCAAATTAGAGTATGGGATCAGGAACAGAAGCCAGGTGATAAGCCTAGAGCAGAGATACTTGCTTTGCCCGGCCGTATCATTATGTTTATGCATTCTCTTATTCCTCCAAGGAAGGTTAATTGGGACAAGTTATCGACTTGTCAACAAAAAAAAAAGATGAGAGTGTGTCTGATTTCTTCACTCGGTTTGAAGATGTGTATCTGGATTATAGTGGGCAGGATTTGTCTATTGAGGGAGGTGTTCGGTTGTTTGTTAATAGATTTGTTTCTAATTTGCTTCCTGAGATTGCGACTCGATTGCAGGCTTCCGAAAGCACCTGGTCCACCTCTTCCCCTTCTGTTATTCTGAATAAGGTACAGTATTATGAGCATGGGGAAAATGAGGATAAGGAGAGGACGGAGAAGAAGCATAAGGATTTGAAGATGAAGGTGTTATTGCAGAAGGCTTCTAGAGGAACTGGTAGAGGACGTGGTGGTTTGGCCCGACAGCTTCCACGCACTAGCAGGCAACCGAATACTACGCCTTTAGGGCCAAATCAGTGTGCGTATTGTAAAGAGGAGGGACACTGGCGTAGCGAGTGCCCTGTGCTTTTGTAGAAGGTGGTGGTCCCGAGAGGATGAGGTTCTCGTGGACGGGGTCGTGGAGCTGGTGGGGCAGGCAGGGCTCAGAATGCTGCAGCCTCGCAGAGTCGTTCTGATACTAATTACTTTGATGACCCCCGGGATGGACAGTATTATCACGATGATTATGACACAGATGGGGTGACAGGAATGTCTTACAGCTATGGCAGCCAGGGACAGAGTGAGGGACCAGTTCTGAGACCTGTAGATCAATGCAGTCCGTATGTTACTGCGGATTTGCATGGCTCGGCTAAGGAGTTTTTGGTGGATACAGGTGCAACAAACAGTTCTATTTCTCGTTCCTTGGTCCCTAGGGTGGCTCTGTCTGGCCATAATAATGTTTTGGTAGGTTTTTCTGGTGTACCGGTTGTAAGCCCCATTTCAAAACCTCTTGCGTTGACTATTGGTCCTTTCACCGTGGATTCGCCATTCCTGTTGACCTCTAATTGTGGAGAAAATTTGATGGGTTTGGACTTGTTGAAGAAATTGCATGCTATGATTTATTGCTCCCCTGCAGGTGTTTACATGACAATGGGTCCGGATGTAGTACGCGCTAAACAGTGTCTGTCCAAAGATGAGCCCCTTCCTGCTGAGTTTAAAGATGTGCCACCCACTCTGTGGGTGACAGGTGACACAGATATGGGACTGTTACAGATATCGCCAGTTTCGATCCAAGTTAAAGACAATGCTATTTTACCTCGCATCCCTCAATATAAAATAGCGCAGGCAGGTGAGCGAGCCTTATTGCAAATTGTACAGGATTTGATTGAGAAAGGATTGGTTGAGGAGACGACTGCTAACGTTTGCAATAGCCCTATTCTTCCTATTATAAAACAGACACCTTTGGGTTCCTCTGATGATCATGCAGATGTTTATCGTTTTGTGATTGATTTGCGCGAAGATAATAAGATAGTGGTTCCCCAGTTCCCTGTGGTCCCTGACATTACTACTTTTTTGACGATGATTCCTTCTACTGCTAAATTCTTTTCTGTCATTGATTTGATAAATGCGTTTTTCAGTATTCCTATTCATCCTGATAGCAGATATCTGTTTGGGTTCACCCTAGCTGGTAGAAGTTTTAGATTCTGTCGCACTCCTCAAGGCTATACAGAGAGTCCGAGAAGTTTTAGATTCTGTCGCACTCCTCAAGGCTATACAGAGAGTCCGAGTATCTATAGTCAGGCATTGAAAGGTCAGTTGGATTCTTTGTCGCTCCCCACAGATAATGTATTGCTCCAGTATGTCGATGACTTGCTCATCGCTTCAGATACAGAACAAGGTTGCAGAGACAGTACAGTTAAATTGTTGTTGCATTTAGCTCAGCATGGCCATAAAGTATCCCTTTCTAAATGTCAGTATTGTCGACAGGAGGTCACCTACTTAGCTCACCTACTGTCGAAGGAGGGTAGGAGATTGACCCCGGAGCGTATTAGTACCATTGTTCAAATGCCAGTTCCACAAACCCAGAAAGAAGTACGTGCTTTTATAGGTATCACTTCCTACTGTCGTCAGTGGATACCTAACTATTCCCTACTAATTAAGCCCCTGCTTGCGCTAACCATGAAAGAAGTGCATGTGCCTTTACCTTGGACGTCTGAATGTCAGCAGTCTTTTGAGCAACTAAAAACTGCACTTTGTTCGGCTCCAGTGCTTGGTACCCCTAACTACGCCAAATCCTTTGTATTATATGTTCAAGAGATGGCTGGTTGCGTGCTTTCTGTTTTAACACAAACATTTCGAGATAAGCAACGGCTGTGTGCTTATTTCTCTGCTGTGCTTGATCCTCTTGCACGAGCCCTCCCGAGCTGTCAAAGAGCGGTCGCGGCTGTGTCTGTCTCGATAAGACAATCAGCTGGACTCATACTTGATACTGACCTCACAGTCATGGTACCCCATGCTGTGGATACTCTTTTGAATAAGACAAAGACACAGCACCTCTCCAGTGCACGTCTGACAGGTTATGAATAAACGCTGTTTGCCAAACATATCACGATCAAACAATGTGCCACTCTGAACCCAGCCACATTACTACCCCTCCCTTCTGAGAATGATGAGATCAATAAACATGATTGTATCTTCCGGACGGAAGAAGAGACGAAAGGACGGGTAGACTTGACTGATGTTCCCTTATCTGACCCCCAAGGGGAACTATATGTCGATGGCTCTTGTTTTAAATTACCGGATGGCACTACAACTGCTGCTTATGCTATCACCACATTGCGTACAGTCGTAGAGACATCACAAGTCCTGTATCAGTCAGCCCAAGCAGCTGAGTTAGCCGCCCTTATCCGAGCTTGTGAATTGAGCGAGGGACTGGTTGTCAATATTTATACTGACAGCCAGTATGCCTTTGGGGTCGCACACAATTTTGGGTGACTCTGGGCTGAGAGAGGGTTCCTTACTTCCCATGGTACAAAGATCCAACACGGTCACCTTATATTGAGACTTTTGTCTGCTTTGACACTCCCTAAGAAATTGGCCATAGTGAAGTGTAGCGCCCACCGGAAAGTCACTGACAATGTAGGTAAGGGGAACGCTTTTGCAGATCAGACAGCTAAGGAAACAGCCCAAACTAGAATGAAAAGAATGTTTGTAGCAGGTCCCGCTAGGTGGGTGCTTGAGGTCACCATGTTTGAGGATACACTTGAGAACGTGAAGAAGATACAAAGCGAGGGCACATTAGAGGAATTAGCAATGTGGCAAGAAAGTACAGCACAGTTGAATGACGAGGGATGTTGGGTTGATAAGTCAGGGAAGCAGAGATGGATGTTGCCAGATGCATATGTTCTTCCTGTAGTCACAATGGCCCATGGCCCAGCCCATATCAGTACTAAGGGTATTTGCAAGTTGTTAGACCCTGTATGGCAGAATGACAACATTTCAAAAACGGCTGCACATTTAGTGAAGTACTGCATGGTGTGCATAATGCATAATCCTGGAAAAGGTACCCCTACACCACCCGGTAATTTTGCACCACCCACTTTCCCTTTTGAGGTCCTTCAGATAGATTATATCAAATTAGACAGGGTCAATAACTTGAAGTACATGTTGGAGGTTGTCCGTTCATTCAGTAAATGGGTTGAGGCTTACCCCACTAAAGACAATACAGCTGTTACGACTGCAAAGGCACTCCTGAAGGAGTTCTTTCCTCGTTTCGGCTTGCCCCGTTTGATTTGGAGTGATAACGGAAGTCATTTTAATGCCAAGGTCATTCAGCTAATTTGCAATGGTTTGCACATAAAACAGAAGTTTCATGCTGCAAACCACCCACAGTCAGCAGGTTTGGTTGAGAAGTACAATGGTACTCTCAAACTGAAATTGGCAAAGATTCAGGAGACTACAGGGTTACAGTGGGCAGATGCTTTACCATTAGCTCTTTTGTCGACAAGAACAACAGCACATACTAGGACAGGATTGTCACCATACGAGGTCGTGTTTGGACGTCTGGCAATTGTCTGGGGCATCCTGCATCCCTATCGGCTCTCAGATATTGGATACCCATTGTTAATAGACTACCTGTGCCAGTTAACTGAAACTTTGCGTTCTATTCACCAACAGTCCCGGGAAACTCTGACAGATATACCATAGGGCCCGGACACGACATCCAGCCTGGTGATTGGATCCTTGTGCGCAATTTTTAGCGGAAGAAGAGTTTGGAGCCATCCTGGAAGGGGCCAGAACAGGTCCTTCTAACTACACGTACTGCAGTCAAGGTCGCAGGCCGAAAGAATTGGATCCATGGCGCTTATTTCAAAAGAGTGCCTCTGCTGTTGCCTTATGACGAATGGGTCAAGGAAGGAGTAGGGGACTCTGAGTGCGAGAAGGTGCCTCAGTTCGTCCCCTTCAGTGATGCAAAGCTGACTTGGACCGAAACGGATTCGGAGAATGATGAAGTGCTAAATGCAGCAATCCCCCAGAAATACTAGCTTTTAAGGAGCCGCTGTTTGTTGATCACTCGGTGCCTGGAGTCACCAGGTACAATCTGCATCCTCGGCTGAGGAATAGTGCACCGAAGGAGAAGTCAGATTAGCCAGGGATGGACTGTGTAAGTTAGGGTTTACTTTGCCATAGTACCAACGGAGTTAGTTTAGGGTGTTGTGAGATTGGTGCACTGTTCTGACATTGGACAGGCTAGATCGAACGTGCTTCCTCGAAGGGGGGTGCATTATCCTAAGCGACGTGGGATTCATTGAGAGCTTAGGACTGAGCAAGCTCCACCGCCGGTGCTCAAGAGCGCCAATGTTGAAGAACAATAGGAGCCTGTACCAGTGAGGCTCTGACGGACATTGGGAACACTTACCTTTACTATCAGTTTTGTTGCATTCCTTTCCTTGCTACACAATGCATCCATTTGGTCGGCCTATTGATGAGGAGGAACAGCCATTTGCACCACCGCGTTTAGCCCAGGGTTGGCCAACAAAGAGTAAAATAGTTTGCATATTAATTGTTGTGATTACACTAATAACAATACTTGGAATATCCTGTTTTTTAGAGGAGAAATTCCCTGTACATTCCTTGGTTGGTGCAACTCCCGCTCTCCCTGAGCACATTTTTGTTACTCTAGCTCCACACAAAGAAGCGCATAGGTTGTCATACACGGACAATGTATTTATACAAATGTTGCATCAAGCTCACAATGCCCCCAATACAACTAATTGTTGGGTTTGTGGGTTGCTCCCTTCAGTCACTCATAAGAGCGACAATTTGTTGTCCATGCCATTGTCATATATTGGCAGCTGCGAGGGTTGGTTTCAATTGTTTCGACTGGTATACTTCCAATTTCATCTTTCTGCTTTAGATATGACATCCACTGATTCTCACACTGCGATTGAATATGTACGCTTCTATCAAGGGTTTACCCCCATAGGACCGGCAGGACAAGGGACTCTAGGGATAATGTCCTCAAAGTCTTGTTTGAAAACGTACCATAAAGTAAAGAACAATGCATGGTTTCGAATTGGCTGATTTCCAATGGTTTAACACCGCTGAGTATTTCCAATCCTTCCGAAGTTAAAATCTTACTGAAGATAAGCCAATACCTGTGTCAGTGGTTAATACGACAGCTAGTTTTTGTGTCCAGGGGACCGGGAAGATAAAGTTGGGAGAGAGTAAATGTAATTTCACCCAGAAGCTGAATACGACAAATAGTCTACCTTTGATTCTGCCCCATAATGTCTATTTTGTTTGTGGCTCACAAGCTCATGTTTGGCTCCCGAGGGGATGGTCAGGTACATGTTATCTCTCTTTCCTTCTTCCCCCTGTAAATGTTGCCCCATCTAATTATCATAAAAATCATCAGCTGCAACGTAGAAGTACATTCCAGACCCGAACCTAAAGGGTTGTTGACACAAAGGATATAGATCAGACACCACTGCACAGCAATTTGAAGACACTATGAAGGGCCTACTACCTTTCTGGGGCCCCATGGCTAATAGTCTTCAAGTTCGTCAGTTAACCAGAGATGTTGAAGGGGTTATCAATACAACGGCTGGGATAATGACAAATATCACTGCTGAGCTCCAGAATACGAGATTAGTCACTTTGCAGAACAGGATGGTGTTAGACGTTATCCTTGCAGATCGGGCAGGGGCCTGTCGCGTCATTGGCAGCTATACAGAAATTACATAGGCTATCAGCTGAGATACACCAAGAAACAGGTACTTGGACTCTGTCAGTGTGGTTTTGGAATACACTAACATCATGGGGTTGGAAGATCCTCACTTTCTTGGCTGTGGTTGCCGGTATTTTCTTTACCTGTTGCCTCTGTATACACTGTCTTCCAGCTTGTTGCACCTATTGTGCCAATGTTCTCATCCCCAAACAGAAAATATCAGTTCATGATACTAATGCTGCAATTATGTTACAAAAAGATATTGACGAGATGATGCAGATCGATGAGGGTATCTTTGAGTACTGACTATATGAGCAACTACTCGTAGTGGTGTTTCTTATCCTTGCAAAATGTTATACGTCTCTTGTTAGTAACAGAAAATAGTTACCTCATGCTAAAATGGGGGTCTGTTAGAATAAAAATGTTTTCACTGTGTTGCTCATGTATTGTTCTATGTAAGCTAGCATTCGCGGCACCATTTTATGTTTGGCCGCCATTTTGAACCATGATCGAAACAAATTTTTCTTTTCTGTAAAACACAGCTTTGGTAGCTCTCGTTTCTCCAAGGTTGGGCCTTGTTTCTTTTTCTCTATGAATACACTGTTCTCATTAGCGGATACCTTTCCCACTAGATAGAGGCCTTCTCCCACTAGTCTAGCAGTGGGCACGGACCGAACGACCTTGACTAAGAGATAGTGTGTGCCCGGTCTCAGGATCGAAACTTACCCTTCTGTACTTCTTTGTGTAGCGGCATCAGCCTGGAAAGTTCCATTCTGGGCGTGCCTTCATTGGTTCTGGATTGTACATAATGTATCTCTATGTTTGCTTATGTCAGTCCCTCTGCAGCAGCCCTAGGAGACTGGGCAGACTGGGCTCCACTCGAGTGTATCTGAATAAATATACTTGGTTTGTATTCTCTACTGTCTGACCGACTCTTCATTTGTATGGAAGGCTGAGAGGTGGTCGCGAGTGACCCGGGTGACCCTAATCGGGTCATGTTGGGTTCTCTATCTTTCTCTCGAGGCGTTTTTCCGCGCGCCGGGAGAATGAGGAGAATCTTGGGGAAACGGGATTCGTTAGCGGGTGGCCAACGGTCTTCTGTGGTTGTGGAGAGAAGTCGCACCTTACCTGTGTTCCGCTGACAGAATAAACTTCATCCTAATTTACCTGAAGCCTCCTGCTTCCTTACACTGGCGACGAGGGGCCAGTCAGTGGGACTTCCACCCGTGCAGAGATTTAGCGTTGCCACTGTGCAGTTATCTTCTTTGTAAAAGGTGCTGTTTCTTTCCTTCGTTTTCCGGCTGACTCCAAAGATAAGACGTTTTGCTCCAGGTGCCTCCAAGGTACTGATTTCCTTTACAGGCGACTTTTCTGGCGACTTTGCTTAATATTCTTTCGGGGCAGGAACCGCAGCGTCTTCCAGTACCGTTCACGGTGACCCACACACCACACCTCCCCACGTCATCGCGTCATCACGCATATGCCCCTACATGGCGGCCATCTTTAAATCAGGCATTATCTCTAAGCCTGCATCGTTTTGCCTTGATTCGGCCATTTTGAAGTCAGGCAAACTCTTCATTTGTGCCAATCTCGGTGATCTGCACACTGTTTTTCACATTTTGAACATCTACTTTTCATTTGTGCTGATCTTGGTGATCTGCACACCATTCATCTTAATCCATTCATATTTGAGGTGTTTATCTTGGTGATTTACACACCGTTCATGTAAAAAAAATAAAAAAAAAAAAATTCTTCTTCAATATTGCAGATGTTTATGCTAGTAATCTTCACATCAAACTCAAACTGAATTTCTTTTACGTTGCACATATTTATTTTTAATTATTTATTTTTGTGTTTTTGATGTGCATACAATTTTGCTAATTTTCCATATAGTATTATTATACTTCATTTTGCCATGTTCCAAGCCATTACTCCACCTGCGCCTTTCCTACCCAATGCAGCTTCTCCAGAAATAGATTGGGAAAAATGGAAGGAAGGATTTGAAGCGTATCTGGAAGCTCTTGATGGAGAGTCCTTCACTTGTAAAAAGAAATATGCCGTTCTCAGACATTGCTTAGGTACTGAAGGGCGCAACATTTTAAAACACATTCCTAAAGATATTGTCATCGTTGGCGATGGTGAAGGTGACAATGTAGTAGACGAATATGCTACTGCCATCAAGGCCTCAAACAATCGTTTCAAAGCTTGTAAAAATGTAACCTTGGAAAGACACAAGTTTTACAAGAGAGTCCAATTACAAGGTGAATCTGCCTCAACCTATGTTGGTGCTTTGCGCATCCTCGCTGCTTCTTGTGAATACAAAGCATTCGAAGAGGAAATTGTTAAAGACCAGCTAGTCGAAAAGACCAAGAACAAAAAAGTTCAAGAGGCACTTCTATCTAAACCTGATCTGACTCTACAAAAGGCATTAGACATTGCTACAAGGATTGAAAGCACTAGTTCGTACATGGAGCAAATGTCTTTAACCGACAGCAAAAGTCAGAACGTGTGTGCAATTAAATCAAAATATAAGACATCTAATGTCTTAAAGGAAAAACCAGATAAAAAAAACAGTAATACTACAACAGGGAAAGTACTAGTGTGTTACAGATGCGGCAGTACCAATCCCCTTGCTCATGCCAAATCGTGCCCAGCCGTTGACAAAATATGTGCCAATTGCTCCAAGAAAGGGCACTTTGCCATGGTTTGCAGGTCCAAAAGAAACGAACCATTTAAGAAGGTGCACAATGTCGAATCTTTAGCAGAGGAAACCTTTCATCCAGCGAAGAAGATGAAATTTTCACTATTGTGGACATGGATTGTTCCAATGGAATTTGGGGTGTCAATTCTCAAGGACTGAAGAGACCTCTATGTACTATTATTGTGAACGGAGTTAATGTCCAAATGTTAGCCGATTCTGGGTCTCCTTTCACTCTAATAAGTGAATCACTCTGGAGAGAATCTTTTCCAAAGCAAATTTTGAATCAGTCTTGTGTACATCCCATTGGTTCTGGTGGGAAAGTCATTGATGTTGTCGGTGAATTCAACACTGATTTTCAATTCAAGGACAGCAAATCTAAGGGCATCATATATGTAGCAAGGGACGAAGCATGTCTCCTCGGATGGGAAGACCAAGGTAATCTTGGTATCATCCTTGATCCTAATAATATTCAACAAGTGATGTTGAAGAAATATTTCTTCCAAGTACAAGCTGTCCAAGCATGCTCATGGGAATTGTTGTATCCAGAAGTGTTTAAAAAAGAGTTGGGTCTCTTCAAAGGTTTCAAGCACATGATTAAATTAACAAATGGGTCTCAGCCTATGGTGCACAAGGTCAGGAGGGTGCCCCTAGCGTTGCAATCAGGCTTAAAGAATTAGACAGATTGTGCTCAAGTGATGTAATTAAACCTATTGAGTCTTCTGATTGGGTGTGCCCTGTGGTTCTGGCCAAAAAAGCTAATGGTAATCTGCGCATGTGTGTAGATTTATGTGATCTTAATAAGAACATATGGATAGATCAGCATCCCCTTCCCAACATTAGGCAAATGACATCCACTCTCAAAGGAGCCAAGTTGTTCAGTTTGTTAGATATGTCATCTGGGTATCATCAAATTGAATTACACACTGAATCAAGGCATCTAACTGCATTCATCACTTCTGAGGGCCTTTTCCAATTTAAATGCATGCCCTTTGGTCTGGCCTCTGCGTCTGCAGTCTTTCAGAGAGTGGTTGAAAGTATGTTTAAAGGTATGCCTGGGGTTATGGCCTTTCAAGATGATGTTTTAGTGTACGGTGGGGATCAAAGTCAACACAATGATAGGCTGTGCCAAGTGTTGTCTTTGTTAAAACAAAAAGGTGTTACCCTTGGTATTGACAAATGTAAACTTAATACCACTACTGTGGACTACTTGGGGTACATGTTATCTTCTGATGGGGTGCAATCTAAACACAGCCTGGTTAAAGCCATTGAAGATTTCGGCATCCCTAATGACAAGGATCAGTTAAGATCATTTATAGGCCTCATTGAGTTTTATTCCCGTTTTATTCCCAATTGTGCATCTAAAACTTACAACATCAGATGCCTTTTCAAGAAAAACGTCAGTTTTTGTTGGAATGATGCATGCACTAAGGAATTTAATTTAATCAAACATGAAGTAGCTCATGCCATTCCCCTTAAAGCGTTTGATACTAATGACAAAACCATAATCATGACTGATGCCAGCCAAAAAGGTTTAGGTGCTGTCCTTTTGCAGCATAGGGATGGCAAAGATGAGGTAATTGCATTTGCCTCGAAGAGTTTGCATGGAGCTGAGCCTTCTTACTCCATGATTGAGCGGGAAGCTCTTGCATGTTGGTGGGGCATCACTCATTTCAAACATTACCTGTATGGTTCAAATTTTGTGGTACGTGTTGACCATAAACCCCTTGTTGACCTGTTCACCACAAAAGGTGGAGGGAAAGCTACACCTAGAATTGTGAGATAGCAATTTAGACTCATGGAACACAACTTTAGCATTGAGTATGTACCAGGCAAAAGAAATCTCCTTGCTGATTGTCTGTCTCGTTTACCTTCTGTCTGCAATGAGATTGTGGAAGTGAAGGATGCTCATGATGATCTTGAATTGGTGTGTTGTATTATAGGTCAATCTGAGGACGTCATTTTAGAGAGAGAGTGGAGAGAAGCTTCTGAGTGTGATCATGAATTTAAGAAAATTTTGAAGATATTAAGCCAAGGATGGTCACACAACATCAATGAACACAATTGTGTCAACAAGTACAAGCATGTTTTCGATGAATTGTCTGTGGTGAACAGTCTGCTGTATAGATCTTCACTGTAGTTGTTCCTGATGCCATGAGGAACAAAATCCTTACTTTAGCTCATGAGGGCCACATAGGTATGCGTGCCATGAAAAGGAGGGTAAGAGAAAATTTTTGGTGGCCGGCTTTGGACAGACAGGTGGAGCATTTTGTTAGGGATTGTATGGAATGCGCCATCAGTGACAAGTCGCAAGTAACCACTCCCTCTCCTGTTGAAGCCATTGAGGTTCCTGACAAACCTTGGTTTAAAGTTGCCATCGACATAATTGGCCCTTTATATTTGTCTGCCAACCTACCTGAGTATGGTATTGTTCTCATGGATTTTCATAGTCGTTGGCCAGAAATCAAGTGGGTAAGAATTTCTGATTCCACCTCTGTTATCAAGTTTCTCAAATCCCTTTTTGCGAGAGAGGGCGTTCCTGAGGAACTTCTTAGCGACAATGGCCCCCAGTTTGTTTCAGTTCAATTTGAAGATTTTCTAAGTTCTTTTGGCATCAAACATGTTAAAACTTCTCTTTATCATCCGAGAAGCAATGGCCTTGTAGAACGTTTTAACAGAGTCATTAAACAGAATGTGCAGTTGGCGAAAGCAAGTGGTTTGAATTTTAAGGCAGAAGTTGAAAAACTTCTATGTGCTGTGCGCACTACTGCCAATTCTGACACTGGTGTGTCTCCATTTGTTTTGTTAAGAGATCGTGTACCTACCTCTAAACTCTTGAGAAGATGGATGGGTGACAAGGGGTTCATTTTGCCTAATGATAAGGTTGATGATGTTGGCAAAAAGCGTGTTGAGGCACAAAATAGGTATGATCAAACGCAGGTCGAACTAGACCCCAAACAGTCGAATGTCTGTGTGGGGGACATGGTGAGAGTGAAGTGTTCTAGGATTTTACCCAAAGGGGAGTCCAAATTTTCTGTTCTTAAGAAGGTTGTAAAAATTAACAAAGGCGCTGTCAAATTGGATGATGGTAGGTGGTGGAACAAGGGGAAGATTGCTGTGTCTAAAACGGTTTTACATGTTCAACCCAATAATTCTGTTTGAGCTGAAGTTAATAATGACACTAATTCTACTTCCCATTCCAGGACCATCAAATTGCCTTCCAAATTTCAGGATTATATTTTGCAATGACTTTTATGCTCTTCTGTTGTTGGAATATTTCGCCTTTGCTCTAGGTTTTTATTTGTTCTCTGTTTTCAAGTTTTGGTTTTCATCTCATTGTTTAAAGGGGAAAGATGTGTTGGGTTCTCTATCATTCTCTCGAGGCATTTTTCCGTGCGCCGGGAGAATGAGGCGAATCTTGGGGAAACAGGATTTGGGAGCGGGCGGCCAACGGTCTTCTGTGGTTGCGGGGAGAAGTCGCACCTTACCCGTGTTCCGCTGACAGAATAAACTTCATCCTAATTTACCTGAAGTCTCCTGCTTCCTTACAGGTCACTTCCTTCACTACTCCCCCGTGAGGGTCTCAAGGCGCTGCGGGGGGGGGGAGCAGTTCCGGTCAGTCGAAGAGCTGGGTCTTGAGGGTCTTCCTCAAGATGTGCAGGGTGGGGGCGCGCCTGATGTTGATCGGCAGCTCGTTACAAGTCTTGGCCGCGATGTAGATGAAGGTATATAGAGGGCAAACAAAGAAAGGTGACATGCCACTTTAGGCTAAGAGCATTAAGGCTGTATGACTAGACACACGCGGACAGGGCCTTTCTAGTAAGAGAGCTTAGACGTGATTGAAGACCAATGACAAGTTAAGAATTGCATCTAGTTGTTACGATGACAAGTTAAGAAATGCATCTGTTTGTTATTTTGTGACTATGACAGACCCTCCCTCTAATTCTGGAGGTGGGGACTTAAATGTTGGGTCTTGTGGAATGTTGCATTAATGAATACTACTGAGTGGGGAAAAACAACTTTTGATCTCAATGTGATGACTGCTTCTGATTTGACTTTGAAAAGATTAATGAAGATGTTTTAAAAATTGAATGCTGATGTCAGCTGCTCCCTCTCCGGTTTCCCTTGCCATATAGAAGTTAAGCAGGTCCCCCTGGGGGCAGCAAAAACCTTTGAATGTGTGTTAACAATCTCTGGATTATATTCATTTTAATGGTACTAGTGCAGCCCATACAGAATATATATAAATGTTGGCATCTTCTTGGGTCCTCTTTTAGCTCTTAAAATAATTCCGAAATGTTTACTGCATATGGGGCCAGCTCTATGAAGATTGGGAACAGTGATTTCCTAAGTGCGATTTCCTGCAAATTGCAATTAGGAAATCACTATTCTTAAGGTAAGAAACTCTTTTGAGTTTCATTAGCGATTCCTGATGTTTCGTAAATAGACCTACCTCATGCATATTAATGAGGTAGGTCATAATTTGCAACCCACTAGGATTCGCTGCCATCACAGGCATGGTGGACTGCTGGGGTCAGCAGGCCACCATGTCTGTGATTGTGATTAAATAAAGCAATCTTTTCGCCTGCACATCGCTTACGATGTGCTTGTGAAATCTCTTGTATTTAATTTATCTTAAAAGGGGCTCTTATCAGTTCCCATCGGTGAATTACTGTGTTCATTTGCTTTTGTGTGTAACTTTTTTTTTTGTTTACTTCCCCTGGCTGCACTCATTTACGATACTTCTACTGAAGCTGTTCACACTGTTTAAGCCCCATTCACTGTCAAGATAAGATATCTTCCCACGGAAAAGGCTGGCAGTTTCTAACAGTATGCTGGAAATGCTTGCTTTTTATTACTTAGTTGTGTAAAGCATATGCTTTAGCCTTAGAACGTTTGTGGCATTTCCTAATCATGCCTCAGTACCCTCTAGTTAGAACTGGGGGTCTCTAGTTGGCAATGGTTTGCACCTTTGTCCAAATAGGGACCCTTGCTTCTAGTCAGGATAAGGGGGAAACACTCCTAAAATAACCCCTGCTCACCCCCTGGTAGCTTGGCACGAGCAGACAGGCTTATCTCAGAGGCAGTGTGTAAAGCATTTGTGAACACATACAGTAATACAGTGAAAACACTACAGATGGACACCACACAGGTTGTTTATGTAAAAATAAGTAATCTTTATATAGACTTATCACAAGACCCAATAGCAAAAATCCACAATACTGTAATCAAAAATAGACTTAAAATGATAGAGACAGTTCACGTTATCTTCAAAAATAGGATAGTCACTCAAATAAAGCTTGTAGCAACAAATAACTCCAGTTGGAGTTATCACGACGTCGTGACCGGTGGAAATCCCAAAGTACGGCGCCGACCGCGAGGTGCGCGGCGTCGGGCCCGGAGTCGAGCAGACCCACAAAGAACAGTACCTGGAATTCGATGAAAACAAAGACGGTGCACGGCGTCGGGGAGGTGATGCTTCGTTGGCGCCGGCGGCGTCGGTTCCTTACGACCCCAGGGGAGGTGATGTCTCGGTTCCTTACTGCAGCGCAGGGAGGTGAGGCGTCGGTTCCTTACTGTGTCGGGGAGGTGACGTCACGGATGGCGGCGAGGCGTCGGTTCCTTACGATGGTGCGGCGTCGATGGATTCGGGGGTCACCCACGTCGAGGATCGGCTCCGCGATGATGAAGCCCTGGCGTCGGTGAAGTCGGGGCTGCGGTGCGAGTCGGGACGGTGCGTCGTGAGCGTCACGAGCGGTGTCCTCGGCTCCGGTGCAGGCAGCGGCCTCGATGACGGCTTCGGAGTCGATGTCGCACGGCGTCGGCAGGCGTCGGGCCTACGGTGCAAGTCGGGGCGGTGCGTCGTGCTCTTCACGAGCGGTGCCCACGGCTTCGGTGCAGGTTACGGCGTCGCTCGCCGGCGTCGGTGTTGCAATTTCCCTCTGTTAGCAGCTAAAACAGCAGTTCCAGATGCAGGCAAACAGAAGGGGTGAAGTCTTTGTGTCCCTGTGACTTCAGGCAGGAGGCAAGCTCAGTTCAAGCCCTTGGAGATTCCCTTCTTCAAGATGACAAAGCACAGCAAAGTCTTTTCTCCTGTCCTTGGCAGAAAGCAACCACTGCAGGCCAACCCCAATCAGCAAAACAGCACAGGGGCAGTACTCCTCCTTCAGCTTCTCCGGTTCTTCTCCTTGGCAACAGGTTTCTTGATTTCCCAGAAGTGATCTAATTTCCTAGGGGTCTGGGTCCCCTTTTTATACACCTTTTCCCTTTGTTCTCTGAAGGCAGAGAGGCCTCTGCCTAGTCCAAAACCAGTTCTGGTCAGTCCTGGAGCACTTTGTTTTTCTGACTCCTTCTTTCCTTTGTGAGTGAGGGGCAGAGCCATCAGACGCCCGGCAGGAGGTGGAGCCAGCATTGTGGAAGGCAGGCACAGCCCTATTCAGACCCAGGTGCAACTCCTCCCTCCACTCTGGATGCAGACCTTCCTATTCAGCCCTGTGCTGACTCACCCTGCCTCCTGGAATCCCCCAGCCCCTGTCACTCACAAACCCAGACACACAATACACAACCTGAGCAGAGGCAGCTGGATGGTTTAGGCAAGAAAATACCTACTTTCTAAAAGTGGTATTTTCAAACAAAGAATGTTAAAACCAACTTCACTAAAAGATGTATTTTATCATTCTGAGTTCAGGCATACTAAATTCGTTTTTCTACCATGTTCTCTGGGTCAGTTAGGATTATAAGGTGTAATAATCAAAACTGCCCATTCTGGCCTATGGAGAACAGGTAGCCTTGCAATAGTGAAAAACGAAAATGGCTGTAATTCACTATTAGGACATGCCACACACACCAGGGCATGTCCTACCTTATACTTACAATGCACCCTGCCCTTGGGCCTACCTTAGGGGTGTCTGATATGAAGATAAGGGAAGGTTTAGGGACTGGCAAGTGGGTGCACTTGCCAAGTCGACATGGCAGTCACAGACTGCACACAGGCTCTGCAATGGCAGGCCTGAGACACATTTTACAAGCTGCTTCTGTGGGTGGCACAACCAGTGCTGCAAGCCCACCAGCAGCATTGGATTTACAAGCCCTGGGCACACGCAGTGCACTGTACTAGGGACTGACAAGTAAACCAATCATCCAATCATGGAGTCACTAATCCATAACACAATTTATCATGGGGAGAGCATATGCACTTTAGCACTGATCAGCAGTGGTAAAGTGCCCAGAGTCATAAAACCAACAAAAACAGGTCAGAGAAAATACAGGAGGAAGGCAAAAAGTTTAGGGATGACCCTGCAAAAAGGGCCAAGTCCAACACAACCCCTTCCAGCCAAAACGCAGGGGAGACCAATCACTACCCTGATGGGCTTCCCTGCTTTGGGCGATAGAACCTGGACCCTGGCCCACAACAGCAGGGGCACACTCCAGTTCTACGCCAATCTGAACCTATTGGAATCCCTCTGTCCATACTCTCAGGGTCCACCAAGCTAATCCATTGGGAACCCTTCTCCTCACCTGTGGACACCACCTGTGCAGCACCTAACCTTAACTTGCTCACAGGTGTGTCCCAACAGACAGACAGCAACCCACAGTGGCCACTGACAGTTGTCAGGGATGAGACCCAGGCCTTATGCCTCTCAGAGCTCTCAACCCTCTGTGGCGTCAGAGAGCGGGGGGCAGTAGCCCCAGGTGCTTGGCACCCTTTATCCATTCTCCCTCCTGTCAGGTCAGGTATGACATCCTGACACTGACCTACCAGCCCCGGGCCTGTACCCGGCGGCTGGACTGGAGACTGGGGTGGGCTTTCCCACACCCGGTCCTCCTCCTTGGGGCTCTGCACCCTCCCACCTGGAGCTGTACCCCTTCCAGAATTGTCAGGGCACCTGTGGCAGGAGTCCTGCACAATCCGCCCACCAGTTCAGGGGTTCTATCCTGCAACTGGGATCCCAGCATAGGGTCTGTACCCTTAGACTGGGCAGAGGCCAGGGGTGAGGCTGTCCTCTCCCCGCCCCCTTACTGGGGTCCTGCACCCTCCCACCTGGAGCGGTGCCCCCAGAAGACAAACTGGTAGGGGCACTGTTAGCAGCTGCCCCTTCCTCCAGGTCAGGGGGACACCCTGAACCTGGTCCTCCAACCCAGGGTCTGTACCCTTAGGCTGGACCTGTGCCTGGCAACCCAGGACTTCCGGGAGGGTACACCAACCCCCCCAAGGGAAACACACTCCTCTAGAGTTGTGTAATAATCTGCCTGGCGCACCAGGACTTCCTGGGGAGCACGCATGCCCCCCAGAGGGTAACACATCTCTCATGTGTTGTGTGACAGTCCGCCTGGCGCAGATCTCCCAACCCCTGTCCATCTGACAGCGCGCGAAGATCCCCCAGGACAGAGGTGGTGTCACCATGGTCATTCACTGGTGACTCAGCCCTTCTGGCTGGTCCCTGACCCACTGGTTCTTCCACTGGGGACTCTCTCCCCCTCTCACCCCTCACTCTGGACTTCTGCACCCTCCCAAGTGGAGCGGCACTGCCAGATACCAGAAACACTGGAGCTCCATTTACAGACGCTCCAGGTTCTCTAGACACTAGGAGATCCTCCTCAACAGGTGGCCCATCAGGACAGCCTAGGCTCCCTACCTGGTGTTCCCTTAAAGAACCATCCAGGCTCTGAGACTGGGTTTCGGGCACCTTGGGACACGCAGCCCCAAACTCACTCCTTCTCCACTGAGACAGGACGTGAGTCCCTACACCCCTCCCATTACACCGGGACCTAGCTGGGCTACTCTGAACCACTTCCACCACTCTGGGCTGGAAGATACCTGAGCCACTCCCCTTAGGGTCACTCCCCAATGCCTTTTCAGACCCTCTGGAAACCACCAAAAGGTCTTCCTCCCTCGTGAGCTCCCTGGGGTCAGAGAACTCACTCTCCAACAGGTGTTGGCATAGCTCTGGAAAACAGGGACTTACAATATGCTCTCCCACAATTGGATCACACAACCCCTCACAGGTGTTAACCAAGTTATCCTTCACCTCACCATCCAGTGCCTCACACATGTACCCCACACCACTCTGCTGAGATTGGCAAGACAGTATCTGACTGTCTCTGTCACTCAACCCACACTCTTCTGGGCGGTCTTCACACTCACACCCCAGGAATTCAAACATGGGGGAACCCCTCTCCCTGCACCTCTCATCTAGAGTCAGTAGAGTGTCCCTCCCACCACTAGGACTATGAACCCCTGTGCCAGTTCCCCAATCCACCTCAGGGACGCTGCGCACCACTGGAGCTACCTCATACCCTTGAACCTCCTGGTGTATATTAACCCCCTCCAAGTCAGGCACCACATCTCTGGGTGTGTGTACTACTCCCTCAGCACTAGGTAATACAATTTTGCTGCCACCAGAGGGAGGAATCCCTAAGCCCCTGGCTTTGAACTCCAACACCCTCATCATTCTCTCATGCTCTAAAAGCATCTTCCTTTCTTCCATGGCCAACCTCTTACTTTCCAACTCCAATTTCTTATGCTCAAGGCTATCATGGCTTCCCTGTTTTAGTTTGGCCATTTCCATTTCATGCATCCTGCTTTTGTCCCTGTCCTCCAGCTCCTCTGGAGACAGGCCCTTTTGAGAAACACTGCTGCCCTCCCTGGAAGGCACTCCCCTCCCAGGTAAGCCCAATGGCCCCTCAAGCTGCCCATCTAAATTCTCTGCCTCCTCCACAGGCTCCTCGGACTGCCCACTGGCATTCCGTGCTTCCAACCAGGCTCTCAGTGCCTTGTGAAACTCCTCCTTCCTGGTGAGGCCTCTCATAGAGATTTTAAACTTTTTGCAAACAGCTTTGAGTTCTGGCACAGTGTAGGTATCAACCCTATCTTCTTCAAATTCAATATCTGCAGGTGCAATGGATCCTTTTTGCTCATGGTGAAAATTGGCAGTTCTCAACAAAAATAAAGGTTCCAAGGAAAAAAGTCCTATCAAAATGTATGTGGTCGCGTATTGGTCTGCACTCACTAGTAGTGTACACCAATCACTGTATATGAATCACAAATGCAAGTCCAAATCCTCACCGCTGACCACCAATGTTAGAACTGGGGGTCTCTAGTTGGCAATGGTTTGCACCTTTGTCCAAATAGGGACCCTTGCTTCTAGTCAGGATAAGGGGGAAACACTCCTAAAATAACCCCTGCTCACCCCCTGGTAGCTTGGCACGAGCAGACAGGCTTATCTCAGAGGCAGTGTGTAAAGCATTTGTGAACACATACAGTAATACAGTGAAAACACTACAGATGGACACCACACAGGTTGTTTATGTAAAAATAAGTAATCTTTATATAGACTTATCACAAGACCCAATAGCAAAAATCCACAATACTGTAATCAAAAATAGACTTAAAATGATAGAGACAGTTCACGTTATCTTCAAAAATAGGATAGTCACTCAAATAAAGCTTGTAGCAACAAATAACTCCAGTTGGAGTTATCACGACGTCGTGACCGGTGGAAATCCCAAAGTACGGCGCCGACCGCGAGGTGCGCGGCGTCGGGCCCGGAGTCGAGCAGACCCACAAAGAACAGTACCTGGAATTCGATGAAAACAAAGACGGTGCACGGCGTCGGGGAGGTGATGCTTCGTTGGCGCCGGCGGCGTCGGTTCCTTACGACCCCAGGGGAGGTGATGTCTCGGTTCCTTACTGCAGCGCAGGGGAGGTGAGGCGTCGGTTCCTTACTGTGTCGGGGAGGTGACGTCACGGATGGCGGCGAGGCGTCGGTTCCTTACGATGGTGCGGCGTCGATGGATTCGGGGTCACCCACGTCGAGGATCGGCTCCGCGATGATGAAGCCCTGGCGTCGGTGAAGTCGGGGCTGCGGTGCGAGTCGGGACGGTGCGTCGTGAGCGTCACGAGCGGTGTCCTCGGCTCCGGTGCAGGCAGCGGCCTCGATGACGGCTTCGGAGTCGATGTCGCACGGCGTCGGCAGGCGTCGGGCCTACGGTGCAAGTCGGGCGGTGCGTCGTGCTCTTCACGAGCGGTGCCCACGGCTTCGGTGCAGGTTACGGCGTCGCTCGCCGGCGTCGGTGTTGCAATTTCCCTCTGTTAGCAGCTAAAACAGCAGTTCCAGATGCAGGCAAACAGAAGGGGTGAAGTCTTTGTGTCCCTGTGACTTCAGGCAGGAGGCAAGCTCAGTTCAAGCCCTTGGAGATTCCCTTCTTCAAGATGACAAAGCACAGCAAAGTCTTTTCTCCTGTCCTTGGCAGAAAGCAACCACTGCAGGCCAACCCCAATCAGCAAAACAGCACAGGGGCAGTACTCCTCCTTCAGCTTCTCCGGTTCTTCTCCTTGGCAACAGGTTTCTTGATTTCCCAGAAGTGATCTAATTTCCTAGGGGTCTGGGTCCCCTTTTTATACACCTTTTCCCTTTGTTCTCTGAAGGCAGAGAGGCCTCTGCCTAGTCCAAAACCAGTTCTGGTCAGTCCTGGAGCACTTTGTTTTTCTGACTCCTTCTTTCCTTTGTGAGTGAGGGGCAGAGCCATCAGACGCCCGGCAGGAGGTGGAGCCAGCATTGTGGAAGGCAGGCACAGCCCTATTCAGACCCAGGTGCAACTCCTCCCTCCACTCTGGATGCAGACCTTCCTATTCAGCCCTGTGCTGACTCACCCTGCCTCCTGGAATCCCCCAGCCCCTGTCACTCACAAACCCAGACACACAATACACAACCTGAGCAGAGGCAGCTGGATGGTTTAGGCAAGAAAATACCTACTTTCTAAAAGTGGTATTTTTCAAACAAAGAATGTTAAAACCAACTTCACTAAAAGATGTATTTTATCATTCTGAGTTCAGGCATACTAAATTCGTTTTTCTACCATGTTCTCTGGGTCAGTTAGGATTATAAGGTGTAATAATCAAAACTGCCCATTCTGGCCTATGGAGAACAGGTAGCCTTGCAATAGTGAAAAACGAAAATGGCTGTAATTCACTATTAGGACATGCCACACACACCAGGGCATGTCCTACCTTATACTTACAATGCACCCTGCCCTTGGGCCTACCTTAGGGGTGTCTGATATGAAGATAAGGGAAGGTTTAGGGACTGGCAAGTGGGTGCACTTGCCAAGTCGACATGGCAGTCACAGACTGCACACAGGCTCTGCAATGGCAGGCCTGAGACACATTTTACAAGCTGCTTCTGTGGGTGGCACAACCAGTGCTGCAAGCCCACCAGCAGCATTGGATTTACAAGCCCTGGGCACACGCAGTGCACTGTACTAGGGACTGACAAGTAAACCAATCATCCAATCATGGAGTCACTAATCCATAACACAATTTATCATGGGGAGAGCATATGCACTTTAGCACTGATCAGCAGTGGTAAAGTGCCCAGAGTCATAAAACCAACAAAAACAGGTCAGAGAAAATACAGGAGGAAGGCAAAAAGTTTAGGGATGACCCTGCAAAAAGGGCCAAGTCCAACACCTCTTTTGCACTTTGTAGGCATTACCGGATTGATTTTTTCAACTTAATCTAGTTGGTCATTACGATCAAATTCTGAATGTTGTAATAAACATTGCACGTTAAAAATAAAGTTAATACACAAGAGCTATGCTATATTTTACTACTAAACAGGCAGCCACAAGTGCAGTTGCCTTGCAGACAACAGGGTCATGATTTGAATGGTGCAGCAGGGCAGTAACACTGGGCCCAAAAGTTGTTAGAACTCCTCTAAACACATAATATTGCTATGTTTAATTACTAAACAGGCAGTCACAATTGCAGTTACCTTGCAGTGAAAAGGGACTTGCTTTGAATGGTGCAGCAGGTGCAGTGGCACCGGGGCCAAAAGCTCTAGTGACCCCACTAAACCCAGATTATTGTTAAAATTTAAAACTAAACAGGCAGTCACAAGTGCAGTTGCCTTGCAGACAACAGGGTCATGATTTCAATGGTGCAGCAGGTGCAGTGACACCAAGACCAAAAGCTCTAGGCACCCCATTAAACACCTAATATTGCCATATTTTACTACTAAACAGGCAGTCACAAGTGCTGTTACCTTGCCGACGACAGGGTCATGATTTGAATGGTGCAGGAGGTGCAGTGGCACCAGGCCAAAAAGTTGTCAGAACGCCTCTAAACACATAATATTGCTATTACATCAATTAATTCTACTGTTTCCCTCTTTCATTTCATTTTTCAAAATTTTCCTATTACTTACCCACACTATACCACTATTAACAGAACAATATATTAACTTTTTGTACATAAAGAAGTCATAGCACTTTAACAGACTTTCTGTAACTTATATTGTACAACTACTCAGCAAGCTACAACTTACAACAGCTTATTATTAATCACATAGACCAATCATAATGCATTTACCAATGCTTGTTTTGAAATGCAGCTCGTTTTCCTTAAAGGAAAACGGAATGTGTTTAAAAAGAAAAAAAGAAAACATTTCAGTTTCATTTTTTGAGAGTAGTCAGTGGTCTGTGGGACCACTGCCTGCTCTTAAAAAATATTTTTCCAACACTTTTTAAATGGTGCTATAGTATTACTGTTTTGGGACTGGAATTCGGTCTCAGAACAGCAGGGCCGGACTGGGAACCGAAACCGGCCCTGGCAAACTGCTCGGCCCGCCCCCCTGTGGGGGCTGGGAGGGGGGCGGCCGAGCTGTTTGCAAGGGCCTGTTTCGGCCGATTTTGTTACCGGGGGCCGATATTGCAGGCCCACGGTAACAAAAACGGCCCCCCAGGGGCCCAAAACCAGCCCCCACCCTGCCGGCCCACCAGGGAAACGCCCGGTGCCCGCTACGGCCAGTCCGGCCCTGCAGAACAGTAATACATACCATACAGTTTTGGTATTTGGAAGGGACGCTCATAACACGCCCTTCCAAATATTGAATCACAAATGCAAATTGCGATTCGGTAACAAGTTACTGAATCACATTTTGCATTTTGTACATCTGAAAAACATTTTTCCGGTCGCAAACGGCCAGATTCTGCGAATCGGGCCGTTTGCGATCAGACAAATGCTTTGTACATCTGGCCCATTGTCCTTTTAAAAAGTGTGTTAGCTGAACTCACATTTATTTGATTTGTCTATCAGCCGCTCTAAAAGCATAATGTACTACATTCTCATTATTGAAATACAGGGACCCTTACATTTTGCCTTGGGTCCAATATCATGAATATAAAAGCCTGTCTTACATCTTCATGAGGGCGGAACATTCATTACAATTTAAAGGGGTCATAATAGTACCTGGTATTTATAGCGATTAGAGATGACCGAATAGCTAGATTAATTTAAGTTATTGTTATTTTTTGGTTGAGGGGAGTTTATAGTGGATACTGTTGTATTGAATCCAATGAGGACCACCCACTATTTCACGGTGTGCAGGTTTTTCCAGGGCTTTCAAAAACACATATTGCCTGCTGATTAAACAGGTAAATTCGGGATTGGTCTTTTGTTCTCTTTTGAAGAGACATTCCTTGAACTTTAATTGATATGAAATACTTCTGCTAATGCCAACCGGCCTCACGCAGTGTCTGCTACTGTATAACTGTGTTTACCCTAAGGAGGAGTTAATCTGTGTCACGATGATTAACTGCACGCGGTATTTATATCAGGTAGACTCCTGGCAGACTCTCTGTCGCCATCACCAGAAAACTTCAATACTTCTGCTTTTCAGATTGTGCAAGCAGAGTGTACCAATGCAGCGTGTCATCCAGGTATCGCACGCCCACATTATTGATGGGACATGTGCAGCATGACCGTTCCTGCCAGGCTGGCGTCAGGGGAGCGCGCGCTGTGGGCGTGGGCCTCAGGCAGGGCAGAGCTGTGAGGGCCTGGTTGATCAACACGGAGCGTGGAAGTGGGCAGCTTAATCATAACCACAGACAAGTAAAAAACATACGTAACCATCAAAGACATCCCAGGGAAGTAACAAAGGCACTTGGAGGCCCTGCAGCCACCCTTCGGACCCTGCAGCCACCCTCAGACCCTCCCATCCACCCTTCACCCCCCTCCCACCCCCCATACACACTTCGGACCCCCCTCCTCCCCATCCAGCGCCAAGCCCGAAGAAAATCAGTGAGGTATGGAATGGCGGGGGCCCTCACTAAATGCTGAATGGGGTGTCATTACGTCATTGTGCAGGCCAACAACTGCGCTGTTTTTTTGTTTTGTTTTTTAAATATGCCGGCACTTTAAACTGCAAATTCAAAAGCACCCTATGGACCTTTGTAAAACTAAATAGATATCGTGAGGCCACAAAACCCTACATTCAATAACTGGTTATTTATGCAAAGATATTTTGAATAATCCAAAACACTCGCTAATGGTATTCTGGTGACAGCACGCTTGTCAGACGAATCTGCAATTATGCAATCCACGTTAAGGGGCGAATGTTCACAATAACATTATCCTTGGTCTCCGTTTTACACCGGGAGTGTTTTTTCGTCATCAATACTTGGATTGTATCCTGTGTTACTGTTTTTTTTATTTTTGCTCAAGATAAACAGCGTGCAAAGTGTAAATATACTCAGTCACCAAAACATAATTAGACCAGACATGTATATTTTGTAACAGGGGAAATTCTGTCAATACTCCAGATAAGAAAGTTCCAAGGGTTAATGCCTTGGCGCTCTGCATCTAATGCTGCTCGCGGGTCTCCGTGGCCCAGTCCATTAATCCAGTCAGCACAATGCATCAGGTTAGAGATGTGTCTCCATAAATCACTCTCAAGTGCTGGGAGGTAGGAGGTCCTCGTTAATCAGCGCTGTCATTATGTTTGACTTGGAGCTGCCTCGCTCTGTTTGGGATGGGATGAGTGGATTTAACCCGTGGACTTCAGATGTGCACTGCTGGTTTGAACACATTTGCGAAAGGAAAAAAGCTAAACAAGGCCGAAGAAGGTAAAATGTGCGTTTTGTAAACCTCAATGCATCCATTGTTCCTGGCACCAGATTTCACTCATCCCAAAACGGATTATTTTCTGCATATATTGTTCACGCGTTTATGCATTTGAAACAGTTATATGGCGCTACATGAAGGGGGCGATTGGGACAATCTGTGCACGGGGCGGGACAGCCTGAAACGCGTGGCTTTCAGCTTTAAGGCCGAGCTAAGACCAGTGGGGTAAAGGTATTCACATCTTTCGGCAAGACACTATGCGATTTAATACCTTGGTGCATGTCAAGGTGATTTCTTTTTGTCGCATTTATGTACTGGCTATTCTTTGAATTTTGCATGTCATATTAATATAGAATGCCTCTGTCAGTAAGTATGGTATTATGCCACAAACATAGTCCGTATGCATGATTTTTATTCAAAGGGATAACTGCAAAGAAACATGGTCCAGCATCTTTACATACAGTCAAAACTGTACTTCACTTGTAAATTTATATCAAGCTGAAATTTGGGGGCATATTTATCAAGGGTTTTGTGTCACCCTTTCTCCACGCAACGGGGTACAGGGTGACACAAAACCTATAACAAGGCTTACCAAGCCACCCACAGCCACCCTGCGTGGCTTGGTGAATCAGGAGTATTGCAATGGCAGAGCAAGTCGCTGCCTTGCGTTACTCTGCCCCAGGGAGGCATTCCATGGGTGGAGCGTCAGATTCTATGTCAGGACCCGGAAGCGAGGATTGGGCTATTCTCTCTTCGTTTATTTTTACAGCAGCCATGTTAAAACAGAACACTTAACACTTGGACTACATTTCCCATGAGTCCAAACAACAACAAAGTTCTGGAACCAGAAAATCCATCCAATCAGGGACCTCCATCGGACATAACCGTCGTTTCCCTTCCTAGGACGTCCTCTTTCTTCGCTGCTGCAGCCTCGTGATAAAAGTGTGGGGGTTTCCCCTTCCTTCCTTCACTATGTGCCTCAGTTATCGTTGTGATCATTAATACATTTGTAACGCGGGCTTCCCCGCCGCACTTACTGGTATTGGTGTTAGTTATTACCGGTTTATTACCGTTGTGATTGTAACGCAGCACGGACTCCGTCTCCGTGGTGGCGGCCACGGGAACGCTTTGTCTCTCCTTTGCGGCTGCGTCGTTAATTGTGCTCACCAGGGGGCAGGAGTGCGTGACGGTCATCCGACCGCAAGAGGCCATGCCTCCGAATTTAGCAAAAGACACGCGCTACGCCCACGAGATGGAGAGCGCGTCAATTTCAATGGAAGCTGAGCGCCTCCGTCTGCGCGGTGCGGCCGCTTAGTCTGAGTCTTCCGGCCAGCCTGGAGCAAGACACCCTGCGGGGTACGTTTGGGTCTACGACCCTATTTTTTCTATGGCAGACGGGCCCAGGCTGCTTTTAAGGACTTAGGTGAGCACAGACTTATCTGTAAATTCTTCCCAGATTATCCTCTGGGCAGTGTCTGCCTGTGCCTTACGCCCCTTCCTTACACCTACCTTAGCTCCCACTGCCCCTAGGGATGTATCCATTTGTGGGCAATAACCTAGCTAGTTTTTGTACCTCTGAGAATCCCAGACCCTGCACCCCTCTAGCTAGATTTTTACCTCTGGGGATCCCAGACCCTTTACCCCTCTTACCTGGTGGCTGTCCACCCTTCCCCCATTTTTTCCTCCCGAGATATTGACATTACCCTGGTTCACTTACCAAATTGGAGGATTTCGGGGAGTATTATGAAGAGGACGAGGAGGTCAAATACTTCTCGGTCACTGATGACTTCTGTGATGCGGTGGATGCCTCTATCGTCAGGGCGGTCTCAAACGCCATGGAACCTCTGGAGAAGAGACTGATGGATCTGGCGCCAAGGTGCCTTCAACCCCTCGCCTGAGGGAAAACACTCCTGGGCCTTCAGACCGCAAACCGCCAGAGGAGGCCATTGCCACACTCCTCAAGAATCCACCAAACGTTCCCATTCTGATGGGGTGGATATAGACGCCTTCGCTAGATTAAAAAAACGTTCTTGGGGGCTAACCCTCCTCCCCCTCCGGTCAACGTTTCAACCGCTCCCCCCACCCTTGAACGAACAAGTCCCGGATGTTTCCCCTCCGGACGACTCCCCTACGGGATCAGAGGGTGAGTCGGACCACGAACGACCGTGGCGCCCTTCCACTTTCCTTCCCGCTTCCGATACCCCTTTGGGGAGCCCCCGACCTCCCAATTGGATCTGCTAGATCTGGAGGAGTTGCTTCATCCCTGCTCCTCGGAGTAGGTCCCATGCGATAAAGTGGCCAAATATGTGGCCTGGAGGCTGCACAAGCCTCTGGATCAGGAGGTTCGCTCCTGGCTCAGAGCAGAGTGCCCTAGACCTTCATTAGAGGGCAAGGTGGTGGCCACACCAAAGATTGATGCCTGTATGGCAACCTTCCTATCAAAATATATTAAGGATCTCAAGAAGGGCACTGACCGCTCTTGGTGGTCATGCCAAGATAAACTGCTGGATATCACTGGCCCGCTAGTTAAAATGTTTGACATGGCAGAGGACGTGAAAGCCTCCGGGGCATTGATCCCCCCCAACGTCCTATTTAGCTGGGAGCAACGGGTGATCATATTTTGAGGGAATGCCAATTGCGCCATCTCTATGGAGAAGCACAGAGGTTGCAACATCAGAGGCAGGGCAGGTGGCACAGGGAGGACTTTTTGGCAATCCCTTTGTCAAAGAATTTAGTACGTTGGTGTCCACTTTTATTTCCCTGGGCAGTGCCCAATCCACTGTGAAGCATATCTTCAACGCACGTGTTTTCTCTGGGGCCGGCCGTGGCAGGGGGCGCTTGGCTGGCCGCTCCTCTCAGACAGCATCCGGTAGAGGACAACCTTCCCAGAGAGGACAGTAGCAGGACTCGTCCAGCTTCGGGGGGTTCTACCATACCAGGGGTCGCTCCCGACACAGAACCCAGCGCAATGTTGCCCTTGGCGGAGGAGCCGCCAACTCCCAAGTTGAGTGCTTTGATAGTTTCTTGTTATCGTCTGGGGGTCACCTGGCCCTTTTCCTAGACACCTGGCGGGAGGTCACCTCCGATGCATGGGTTCTCCTGCGGCCCAACGACTGGATGGCCCATCTGGACCTCAAGGACACTTACCATACGGTCCCAACCTTTCTGCCGCATCAACGCTTTCTCCAATTCCAATGGCAGAACCAAACTTTTGAGTTCACCTCTTCGGCTCTGTGGTGTTTTACCAAGGTGCTTTACCCAGTGGTAGAGCACCTGAGAGCGAGGGGTCTTTGGATGATTGTGTACATGGATGATATGTTGTTCATGCACCAATCTCCCCAGTCTCTTTCCCACCAGCTTGGATACGTGGTGGAACTGCTTCAGAAGTTGGGCTTGGTCATCAACCAGGTGAAGTCCAATTTTGAGCCCTCGCAGACGATCACCTTCTTAGGGTTCGTCATAGATTCGGTGGGAGCAACGTTGAGCCTCCCGTCCAGGAAAATTGCAAAGATCAGGCACAAAGTCAGGAGGATGTTGGCGAAACCTTTGACCTCCTTGCACAATATCGCCAGAGTGGTGGGGCTCCTGTCGTCTTCAATCCAAGCCATCTTCCCTGGACTAAAAGCATCTCATCTGCATTTGGGACTGGCGTACTCGCAGCAGGTGCCACTCTCCGAGGAGGCCAGGGTGGAGCTCCAATGGTGGCTGTCCCACATGGAAGCGTGGAACGGGCGTGCCATTTTCGGTTCTCGCCGGGACCTGGTCATACAATCGGATGCCAGCGGTTCAGCCTGGGGAGCCCGTTGTGGAGAGTTCACTACCGGAGGCGTCTGGTCCGCAGAGGAACGATCCCTCCATATCCATGTCAATTGCCTGGAACTCATGGCGGGTTCCTTTGCGGTCCGTTGTTGGACCAGGGAACGGGCGCACTCATGCGTCCTACTCAAGATGGACAATGTGGCGGTGGTCTGTTACATCAATCATCTCGGGGCCACTCGGACCAAAGCCCTGGCGGACTTAGCCAAAGATTTCTGGGAGTTCTGTCTGGAACGTCAGATCTCAGTGACAGCAGAACATCTCTCGGGTTCAGTCAACCAGGAGGCCGATTGGCAATCCCGTCACCTGTGGGATTCAAGCCTGTGGAAACTGTTCCAGCCGATGTTTCAAGCCCTCCTCGCGCTTTGGGGTCTCTTCACGATCGATTTGTTTGCATCACGCCTCGACCAACAACTCCCCCGCTACTTCAGCTGGCGGCCAGACCATGGAGCGGTGGTGACTGATGCCTTCCTTCAGGACTGGGGGACGGAACAGGGCTATGCGGTTCCCCCATTCGCCATGATATTGCGACTTACCACCCAGGTGCGCCGTCAACATGCGGAGGTAATGGTGATTACAGAAGTGTGAAGATCGCAAGTTTGGTTTCCAGTTCTGATGGAACTTTCTTGGGATTCTCCAATCTGGCTACACGCATCGCCTCATCTCCTGAGCGATCCAGCCGGCAATCCTCATCCCCTGATATCGAGGGACAGTCTCCCGCTAATGGCATGGAGGATTACCGGGCTCGATGGCAAGTCCCGGGCCTGTCGCGAAATGCAGCGGATCTCCTGGCTCAAGCATGGGCGAACAGTACGGTCAAACGATACCGCTCAGCCTGGTCTCGATGGATGGGTTGGTGTCTGCGACGGCGTCTGGATTCCGTGGGGACGGACGTTGTGCTCGTCCTCAATTTCTTAGCCTCATTGGCCTCTGAGGGTCTAGCGCATCGATCTATCAATACAAACAGGTCAGTGATCTCAGCAGGACACGTTCCAGTGGTGGGTTCTCAGGTTGGAGAACACCCGCTATTCAGAAAATTGCTCTGCGGGATCAGACTTTCACTCCCCTCGGAACCGAGGTATTCTACACTGTGGGGAGTCAATAAGGTCCTAAACCTACATTCGGGATGGCCGTGCAATAAGTATCTCTCGCATAAACAATTGTCGGCCAAATTGGCTATGTTGCTGTGTTTGATCTCTTTCAGGAGAGTGTCGGACGTTAAGGCGCTGGATATTTCAGGGAGATCTTTCACCCCGGACGGGGTAAACTTTCATGTGACCAGATGAACCAAAACACAATCCCGGGTGATCTCCTACCCGGCATGTCCGGAGTCCCCCAAATTGTGCATTGTCCGATGTGTAAAGGCCTATGAAGCCATGACTGCGGATCTATGGCCCCATGGGGAGAAACAACAGCTAATCGGGCTACGAAAGCCCTTCAAGGCGGTCTCATCTCCGAACATAGCCAGATGAGTCAGGTGGATTATGCAAGAGGCTGGCATAGACACTAAACTGTTCGGTGCTCATTCAGTACGAGGTGCAATGGCCTCCAAAGCCTTCTGGCTGGGAGCCCGCTTGGAGGATCATTTGAATGCCGCAGACTGGTCTTCGGACTCTACCTTCAAAAGGTTCTATTTTAAACCAGTCCCCTCCAAAGCGGCTCTAGTGGTGGATAAGCTTTGAACTAGCTTAATCCTTGCCTCCAGGTCCTGATATAGAATGAAAAATTTCCTAGCTATCGTAATGGAAAGTTTCAATTCTATTAAGGACTCGGAGGCGAGGATTAGCCCACCCGCATTCTGGTGCACGGCCCACCTGGGTATGGATTCTTCATATGGACGTAAGTAAAGGTCTTTTCCTGTTGTCCGGTGTTAGAACTGGGGGTCTCTAGTTGGCAGAGGTAGGTACCTTTGACCAAATAGGGACCCATGCTTCTACGTCAGGGCAAGGAAGTTACACTACTGGATAACCCCTGCTCACCCCCTTGGTAGCTTGGCACGAGCAGACCGGCTTATCTCAGAGGCAGTGTGTTAAGCATTTGTGAACACATACAGTAATACAGTGAAAACACTACAGATGGACACTACACAGGTTTTATAAAAATAAGTATTCTTTATATAGATTTAACACAAGACCACAAACGACAAAAATCCACAATACTGTACTCAAAATAGACTTAAAGATGGTAGAAGTAACTTAGTTCAAGTTGATGGTAAGTGTGACAAAATTCTCACAAAAGTACCTGGATGCGTAACGCAAAACAAACAAACGGTTCGCAGGGATGGAGATGCGTCGGTTCCTTGCTTCGGGGGAGACGATACGTCGCGCCTCAATGCTTGCGCAGAGTAGGGGATGCGTCTTGTTCCTTACCGGAGAGGAGGTGATGCATTGATTCTCGGACTGCGTTCCGGTTGCGATGCGGCAAGATGGGGCTTTGATGCGATGCGACGATCCGGTGCAATGCGATAAGATGGCGCCCTTGATACGACGACGTGAAGAAGATGCGTGCATGCCCGGCGGCCGTGCGGCGACTCTGTAACTTTGGAGCCGCGACAGGCCCTGTGACACGCTTCTCCGGGGATGCGCCGGCGACATCTGCGGCGGCGACACGCTTCTCCGGTGATGCGTCGGGTAACAGCTTTGACGAAGGCTCGCTTCTCTGGTGATGCGGCGGCGACCTCTGCGGCGGCGACACGCTTCTCAAACGATGCGACGGCAACAGCTGCGACTGCGACACGCTTCTTCTCGTTGAGTCGCGCTTCCAGCTCCCAGCGACACGCAGGCTTCTGCAGACAGAATTCCCAGCAAGGAAATTCAGAGGGGAGCTGGTGGTGAAGTCTTTTGTCCCTGAGACTTCAGCAGGAGGCAAGCACAAGTTCAAGCCCTTGGAGTAATATTCTGCAAGATGATGAAAGTTCTTTAAAAGTTCCTTCTCCTCTCCTTGGCACTGAAGGCACCACTGTAGGCCAACCCAGCAACACAGCACACTGGCAGGGGGGCAGTCCAACTCCTACAGCTTCCTTTGGTTCTTCTCCTTGGCAGAGGTTCGTCTTGTTGTTCCAGAAGTGATCTAAAGTTCTGGGGTCAGGGCCCCAATATTTATACCAGAACATCCTTTGTCCTCTGAAGGCAGAAGGTCCTGTGCCTAGTCCAAACCAGTTCTGTGCAGTCCTGGAGCAATTTGTTTACAGGACTCCTTCTTTCCTTTCACAGTGTAGGCCAGGGACATCAGACGCACCACAGGAGGTGGATCCAGCATTGTGGAGGGAAGGCACACCCCTATTCAGGTCCCAGGTGCAACTCCTCCCACCCATCTACATGCAGATCTCTCTATTCAGCCCTGTGCTGACTCACCCTGTCTCCTGGAATCCCCCAGCCCCTGTCACTCACAAAGCCAGACACACAATAAACAACCTAGCAGAGGCAGGCTTGGACAGTTAGGCAAGAAAACACCTACTTTCTAAAAGTGGTATTTTCAAACACAGAATGTTAAAACCAACTTTACTAAAAGATGTATTTTATCATTCTGAGTTCAGGCATACTAAACTCGAATTTCTACCATGTTCCCTGGGTCAGTTAGGATTATAAGATGTTATAATCAAACTGCCCATTCTGGCCTATGGGGACAGGTAGCCTTGCAATAGTGAAAAACGAAAATGGCTGTAATTCACTATTAGGACATGCCACACACACGAGGGCATGTCCTACCTTATCCTTACAATGCACCCTGCCCTTGGGCCTACCTTAGGGGTGTCTGATATGAAGATAAGGGAAGGTTTAGGGACTGGCAAGTGGGTGCACATGCCAAGTCGACATGGCAGTCACAGACTGCACACAGGCTCTACAATGGCAGGCCTGAGTCACACTTTACAAGCTGCTTCTGTGGGTGGCACAACCAGTGCTGCAAGCCCACCAGCAGCATTTGATTTACAGGCCCTGGGCACACCTGGTGCACTATACTAGGGTCTGACAAGTAAATCAAATGATCCAATCATGGAGTCACTAATCAATACATCAATTTACAATAGGGAGAGCATATGCACTTTAGCACTGATCAGCAGTGGTAAAGTGCCCAGAGTCATAGAACCAACAAAAACAGGTCAGAGAAAATACAGGAGGAAGGCAAAAAGTTCAGGGATTACCCTGCAAAAAGGGCCAAGTCCAACACAACCCCCTTCCAGCCAAAACGCAGGGTAGACCAATCACTACCTTGATGGGATCCCCTGCTGTAAGCGATAGAACATGGATCCTGGCCCGCAACAGCAGGGGCATACTCCAGTTCTACGCCAATCTGAGCCTATTTGGGTCCCTCTGTCCATACTCTCAGGGCCCACCAAGCTAACCCCTGGGGAACCCTTCTCCTCACCTGTGGACACCATCTGTGCAGCACCTAACCTTATCTTGCTCACAGGTGTGTCCCAACAGACAGACAGCAAGCCAAAGTGGCCACTGACAGTGGTCAGTGATGAGACCCAGGCCTTATGCCTCTCAGGGCTCTCAAACCTCTGTGGCATCAGAGAGTGGGGGGCAGTAGCCCCAGGTGCTTGGCACCCTTTGTCCACTCTCCCTCCTGTCAGGTCAGGTATGACATCCTGACACTGACCCACCAGCCCCGGGCCTGTACCTGGCGGCTGGACAGGCGACTGGGGTGGGCTTTCCCACACCCGGTCCTCCTCCTCCTCGTTGGGGCTCTGTACCCTCCCACCTGGAGTGATATCCCCTTCCAGAATTGCCAGGGCACCTGTGGCAGGTGTCCTGCATGATTCGCCCACCAGTTCAGGCGTTCTATCCTGCAACTGGGCATCCAGGTCAGGGGGGACACCCCGAACCTGGCCCTCCAACCTAGAGTCTAGACCCTCCAGTTGAACCGGGGTCAGAGGCGAGGACTCCCTCCCTCTGCACCCCCTTCCAGAGCGCTGTACCCTCCCACCTGGAGTGGTACCCCTAGAAGACCAACCGGTCAGGACACTGTTTACAGTTGTCCCTCCCTCCAGGTCAGACAACACCTGAACCTGGCTTCCCAATCCAGGGACCAACCCCTGCGGTTGAACACTTGCCCGGCGCACCAGGACTTCATTGGGAGCACATATGCCCCCCGAGGGTGACACACAACTCATGTGTCGTGTGACAGTCTGCCTGGCGCAGATCTCCTGACCCCTTTCCATCTGACAGCACATGAAGATCCCCCAGGACAGAAGTGGTGTCACCATGGTCATTCACTGGTGACTCAGCCCTTCTGGCTGGCCCCTGACCCACTGGTTCTTCCACTGGGGACTCTTTCCCCCTCTCACCCCTCAATCTGGACTTCTGCACCCTCCACTTAGGAGTGGCACTGCCAGACACCAGAACTGATGGAGGCCTGCTTACAGACACTCCCAGTTCACCAGACACTAGGGGATCCCCCTCAATGGGCGGCCCATCAGGACAGACTAGGCTCCCCACCTGGTGTTCCCTTAAAGAACCATCCAGGCCCTGAGACTGGGTTTCGGGCACCTGCAGCCCCACACTCACTCCGTCTCCTCTGAGACAGGACATGAGTCCCTACACCCCTCCCACTACACCGGGACCTAGCTGGGCTACTCTGAACCATTTCCACCACTCTGGGTTGGAAGATACCTGAGCCACTCCCCTTAGGGTCATTCCCCAATGCCTCTTCAGACTCTCTGGAATCCACCAAAAGGTCTGCCTGCCTGGTGAGCTCCCTGGGTTCAGAGAACTCACCCTCCAACAGGTGTTGGCATAGCTCTGGAAAACAGAGACTTACAATATGCTCTCCCACAATTGGATCACACAGCCCCCTACAAGGGTTAACCAAACTATCCTTCACCTCACCATCCAGTGCCTCATACACGTACTCCACACCACTCTCCTGAGATTGGCAAGACAGTATCTGACTGTCTCTGTCATTCAACCCACACTTTTCTGGGCAGTCTCCACATTCACACACCAGTACTTCAACCATGGGGGAACCCCTCTCCCTGCTCCTCTCATCTAGAGTCAGCGGAGTGTCCCTCCCAACACTAGGACCATGAACCCCTGTGCCAGTGCCCCAATCTACTTCCGGGACACTGCGCACCACTGGAGCTACCTCAGATCCTTGAACCTCCTGGTGTATGTTAACCCCCTCCAAGTCAGGCACCACATCTCTGGGTGTGTGTACTACCCCCTCAGCACTAGATAACTGAATATTGCTGCCACCATCTGAGCTGGATTCCACCTCCAACTCAGCAAAGCTCACTTCCTGAGCTACACAATTTTCTTGTTGCTGGGCTGAGACCCTCATGGCCTCAAGCCTCTCGAGCTCCAAATCAAGCTCTCTCATTCTCAACTCATGTTTCAATATCATTCTCTCTCTCTCAAAGGCTAACTTGTTATTTTCAAACTCCAGCTTCTTATTCTCTAGGTCCTTTAGACCCTCCATTTTGAGCCTGGCCAGCTCCATTTTATGCCTTCTATCTCTCTCCCTATCCTCCAGCTCTCCTGGGGACAGGTCTTTGGAAAAAACACTGCTGCCTGGCGGTGTAGGTACTTTCTCCCCCCCTGGACCCACTGGCCCATGTAGCTGCTCTTCTGCCTCCCCTACAGGGTGCTCCACATTTTCAGATGCATTTCCTTCTTCCACCCAGGCCCTCAGCGCCTTGTGGAACTCATCCTTTTTAGAAATGCCTGGTGTAGCCACTTTCAATTTCTTGCAGAGATGCTTGAGCTGTTTCAAAGTGTAGGTTTCCAACCTCTCTTCCTCAAAATCTAGATCCATAGATGCAACAGATGGTGGTGGACTCATGTCAATAAGAATTGGCAGTTCTCAGAAAAATAACAGTCCAAAGAGAAAAAAAATTCTACCAAAAAAGTATGTGGTCGCGTTTGGTCTGCACTCACTAGTAGTGCACACCAATTACTGTATATGAGTCACAAAAGCAGGTCCAAATCCCACCGCTGCCACCAATGTTAGAACTGGGGGTCTCTAGTTGGCAGAGGTAGATACCTTTGACCAAATAGGGACCCTTGCTTCTACGTCAGGGCAAGGGAGTTACACTACTGGATAACCCCTGCTCACCCCCTTGGTAGCTTGGCACGAGCAGACCGGCTTATCTCAGAGGCAGTGTGTTAAGCATTTGTGAACACATACAGTAATACAGTGAAAACACTACAGATGGACACTACACAGGTTTTATAAAAATAAGTATTCTTTATATAGACTTAACACAAGACCACAAACGACAAAAATCCACAATACTGTACTCAAAATAGACTTAAAGATGGTAGAAGTAACTTAGTTCAAGTTGATGGTAAGTGCGACAAAGTTCTCACAAAAGTACCTGGATGCGTAACGCAAAACAAACAAAAGGTTCGCAGGGATGGAGATGCGTCGGTTCCTTGCTTCGGGGGAGACGATGCGTCGTGCCTCAATGCTTGCGCAGAGTAGGGGATGCGTCTTGTTCCTTACCGGAGAGGAGGTGATGCATTGATTCTCGGACTGCGTTCCGGTTGCGAAGCGGCAAGATGGCGCTTCGATGCAATGCGACGATCAGGTGCGATGCGATAAGATGGCGCCCTTGATGCGATGACGTGAAGACGATGCGTGCACGCCCGGCGGCCGTGCGGCGACTCTGTAACTTTGGAGCCGCGACAGGCCCTGCGACATGCTTCTCTGGAGATGCGCCGGCGACCTCTGCGGCAGCGACACGCTTCTCCGGTGATGCGTCGGGTAACAGCTTTGACGAAGGCTCGCTTCTCTGGTGATGCGGCTGCGACCTCTGCGGCGGCGACACGCTTCTCTGGCGATGCGACGGCAACAGCAGCGACTGCGACATGCTTCTTCTCGTTGAGTCGCGCTCCCAGCGACACGCAGGCTTCTGCAGACAGAATTCCCAGCAAGGAAATTCAGAGGGGAGCTGGTGGTGAAGTCTTTTGTCCCTGAGACTTCAGCAGGAGGCAAGCACAAGTTCAAGCCCTTGGAGTAATATTCTGCAAGATGATGAAAGTTCTTTAAAAGTTCCTTCTCCTCTCCTTGCACTGAAGACACCACTGTAGGCCAACCCAGCAACACAGCACACTGGCAGGGGGACAGTCCAACTCCTACAGCTTCCTTTGGTTCTTCTCCTTGGCAGAGGTTTGTCTTGTTGTTCAGAAGTGATCTAAAGTTCTGGGGTCAGGGCCCCAATATTTATACCAGAAAATCCTTTGTCCTCTGAAGGCAGAGGGTCCCGTGCCTAGTCCAAACCAGTTCTATGCAGTCCTGGAGCAATTTGTTTACAGGACTCCTTCTTTCCTTTCACAGTGTAGGCCAGGGACATCAGACGCACCACAGGAGGTGGAGCCAGCATTGTGGAGGGAAGGCACAGCCCTATTCAGGTCCCAGGTGCAACTCCTCCCACCCATCTACATGCAGATCTCTCTATTCAGCCCTGTGCTGACTCACCCTGTCTCCTGGAATCCCCCAGCCCCTGTCACTCACAAAACCAGACACACAATACACATCCTAGCAGAGGCAGGCTTGAACAGTTAGGCAAGAAAACACCTACTTTCTAAAAGTGGTATTTTCAAACACAGAATGTTAAAACCAACTTTACTAAAAGATGTATTTTATCATTCTGAGTTCAGGCATACTAAACTCGAATTTCTACCATGTTCCCTGGGTCAGTTAGGATTATAAGATGTTATAATCAAACTGCCCATTGTGGCCTATGGGGACAGGTAGTCTTGCAATAGTAAAAAACGAAAATGGCTGTAATTCACTATTAGGACATGCAACACACACCAGGGCATGTCCTACCTTATACTTACAATGCACCCTGCCCTTGGGCCTACCTTAGGGGTGTCTGATATGAAGATAAGGGAAGGTTTAGGGACTGGCAAGTGGGTGCACTTGCCAAGTCGACATGGCAGTCACAGACTGCACACAGGCTCTGCAATGGCAGGCCTGAGACACACTTTACAAGCTGCTTCTGTGGGTGGCACAACCAGTGCTGCAAGCCCACCAGCAGCATTTGATTTACAGGCCCTGTGCACACCTGGTGCACTATACTAGGGTCTGACAAGTAAATCAAATGATCCAATCATGGGTCACTAATCAATACATCAATTTACAATAGGGAGAGCATATGCACTTTAGCACTGATCAGCAGTGGTAAAGTGCCCAGAGTCATAGAACCAACAAAAACAGGTCAGAGAAAATACAGGAGGAAGGCAAAAAGTTCAGGGATGACCCTGCAAAAAGGGCCAAGTCCAACATCCGGTCTGCTCATGTATGGAGTACTGTCTGTTTATCGCGAGGGATAACGGAAATCCAGGTTCTCACCCATGTTCTTTGGCTGCAGGAACAGATTCTTCTAAGCAGGAGTGATGATCGTCCCCAGTCGGCTTGTTCGCAGGAATAAAGAGGAAGTCCTAGGAAGGGAAACAACGGTTATGTCAGGTGGAGGTCCCTGATTGGATGGATTTTCTGGTTCTAGAACTTTGTTGTTGTTTGGACTCATGGGAAATGTAGTCCAAGTGTTAAGTGTTCTGTTTGAACATGGCTGCTGTAAAAATAAACGAAGAGAGAATAGCCTAACCCTCGGTCTGAGTACTTAATAGAATTGAAACTTTCCGTTACGATAGCTAGGAAATGTTTAATTCTGAAGCATTACTGACAGAAAACAACCGTTACAACGCATGCATTACAATGCATGCTTTTACCCCGCATGCCATTGCAACGAAAATGGCTTGCTGTAGTGTAGGGGGTATAAGGTGTTGGATTTAAGTCCAACACCTTCCCTACTGTTGCACAGACTGGTGTTGGAATAGTAAATTATACTATTCCAAACTCTAGCGCACCCCGACAGCAAGTCGGGGTAAAAAAATTGCTTTGTAACGGCATGCGGGATAAAAGCATGCGTTGTAACTTCATACAACCGTTACTGACACTTAGCGATACTATAACATTCACAGCCACTAACATAATGACAGGGCTGGTCTCTGTCAAAACTACAATAACTTTATTGACACTCTAAATAAATACACTAATATCAGGGCACGAACTGAGCAATGAATACATGGTGGTGGACTGTATAGCGCCTCAGGAGTTTATTTCTCATTTTGTCCTACTTTTCCTTCCAGGAATATATCCCCTGATGAAGGGCTAAGATTAGCCCGAAATGCATTGGGATAAATGACAATTCGCTTGATATTTGTCATGAATGTAGTCATGGATAAATGATTTATATTGGGAAACCCAACATTTGAAAGAATAAATGCATATTGGAATGAAGTAATTCAATATGGAATGAACCATGATAATTGAGTACAGTTGATCATTACAAATCACGAGAAAAGGGATTACCATCTTCCATTTGGAATTCAGCAGTGCACTAAAGGGACGCTACCCCCAGACGGGGAGTGCAATTGTTTCTCATTCAGACACGCTTCTGATCAGAAAGCGCTACCTTGGTGCACGCTAGTAGCAGACAGCAATACAACAACAGGAATAGATTTTGGTCATAGATATATAAATATATTTGGTGCATGGGCCAATTTCTATCATTCATACTTTCAGAAAGTTGTCATTTTCCAGTCTAAAACAAAAAGGCTTTCCAGCTAGTGTCCAGCTGGAACATGACCCCTGATGGCTCCCCTGTGGTGTGATGTGTATTACTCACAGATATGGGACAAAGGGCTCTGGGTGTGGGGGACTCTTCCCTTCATAGGATGGCCTTGTGGTTGTGACCAGCCCCTTCCTAAGCTTCAAAGGATGCCTAACTTGTTGCTGGCAGATTAAACAAATAACCAGGTCTGCCTCCCCTTTGTCTCTCTAGTCAGGCTGGCACAAAACCCAGCGGGAGGGGAAGAATTGATTGGAACTGGTTTAGGGATTGGACAAAGGATAAGCCTCCACCACAGTCTGGCACTGGGTATTAAAGTGGCAGTCACAGAATCACTAATCCAAACACTCCTGTGCCTGTGAATATCAGAAGAAAGACTGCCATGTTGGCTGAGACCTGAAGAAAGACTGGACCTCCTTGCCTTGAACCCAGGACCCCAGAAATGGCTACAACACTTGACTAACCTCCTGTTTTAGCTACGGGAACACAACAATCTTCTATAGGACTCTCTCCCTGCAACTGCCCATTTCCAACTGGACCTACCCTGGACTGTGCTGCTGGCCTCTGCTGGAGTGAGTCCTAGCCCCCAAGTGGAACTCCCCTGGTCCTTGACCCATGGCTGGTGTTCGAGTGCACTTCTTCTGTCCCCTACCTGCAGAACCAACAGAGACCTTGGTTGACATCGAAGCCGCAGCCGTCGATGTCGAATAGCCAGTCAGCCCCAATGAAGGAGATACGACTTCCCAAAAAGTTTCTAAGTTCAAACATAGAGGGCTTCACTGGGCAGCATTGGATCAATGTCAAGGCTTCCTGGCATGGACTTCTGACTCCATCCACTTGGAGCTTTCTTGCCATCATCAATGACTGCACCGAGATCCTGCTCTTTAGCAACCCATGGCATCAAGCCACACTTTGGATCCAGCTTTCAGGGTGTCCTGCCGAAAACTTGTACATGACCGCTTTTTCTCCATAAAAGAATCCACAGAGATCGGGTTACTGTTGTAGCTGTAGCTATCAATGTCGCATCACCAGTCGGCCTTAACTTGCTGGTTTGCCCCACTGAAGGAGAACCGAGCAAAACTCCTACGTCCGAACATAGAGGGCTTCACTGAGAATGACACTGACATGAAGCTGATTGACATAAAGGCCTTCCCGGGTTTGGACTATGGACTTTGTCTGTTCGGAGCTTTCAATGACCGCACCGGGACCCTGTTCTTCAACAGGCTACCATTATAGAGCCCCAATTCAAATCGGGCTTTTAGCTTGCCCCACCGATGACTTGTTGACTTTCACTTTTTTCCATAAAGGTTTCTAAATCAGAAGGTAAACTTTTAGGGCCACATGTACAAAGCTTTTTGCCTGTCGCAACCGGGCCGATTCGCACAATTGATCTGTATGCGACCGTATAAGAGCCTTTTTACATGTACCAAACCCATTTTTGCGATTCGGTAACGTATTACCAAATCGCAAAATGGGTTAGCGAGTCAGTATTAGAAAGGGTCAACTCGCAAACGTACATAAGAATGTTTTGCAACCATAAAATATTCATATTTTACCACCAACTTCAAGTTGGTGATAATCCACTCGCAAATGGGGAGGGGTCCATAAGGTACCCCTTCCCCTTTGTGAATGCATGCAAAAACTTTTTTTAAGGGCAGGCAGTGGTTCCATGGTCCACAGCCTACTCTTAAAACATTAAACTGAAACGTTTCATTTTTGTTTTTGAAACGCATCCCCTTTTCCTTTTTTACGGAAAATGGGCTGCATTAAAAAAAAAATGCTTTATTTAAAAGCAAACACAGACACTGGGGTCTGCTTTCCCCAGCAGGCGACAATCACTGTGTTTTTAGCGATTTCCAATGGGTCGCTAATTGCGAGCTACCTCATGAATATTAATGAGGTAGGTCAATTGCGACCCTATCAGGAATCGCTAAATGTGCCAAAGACACATTAGTACATAGGTGTTTGAGATTTCCTAATAGCGAATCACAAAAATTTGCTATTAGGCAATCGCAAACGGGAATCTTTGTACATGTGGCCCTAAGTGACTTTAGTGGTTAACCTTGACAAGGATTGTGATTATTATTGAGGTGGGTTCTTACCCCCTCAACTGATATTCCAAATTAATAAGATTCACAAGTAGGTAAGCTTTATTTAAAATAGCGAATAATACGAAATCGCTAGTTGGTAACCAGAATATATAGTACATTACATTTTTGCAATTCAAGTATAGCGATTCTGTAAAAATCACTATTTCTGCATAACAAAAACTCACTTTTGTACATCATGCCCAACATCAAATATGTGTACAAAATCACCCTTGGTGCAGCAGACATGTGAAACCACTTATAAGAACATACATCATGTTTAGGTGCAAAAATACATTAAGGAGGAAAAATTACATTTGAGTACAGAGAGAATACATATGGCAGTAAGATGTCACATTAGTTGTGAAAGGTGCACATCTGTTTGATTTTACAGTTGGTTGATAGCACAATTGAGTGCAAAATATCTCTGTGTGCAATGTCAGCATGAGTTTGGAAATTATTGAAACATTTAAATCACATTAATGCATAAAATTACTTTTATATGGAAAGTCACCGTTAGGTGATGAGTCACTTTTAGGTGCCAATTAATTCTTGGTGCAAAGCAAGCACAATTGCCATCAAATTTAGATGCAAAATCCCATTTAGGTGCGGGTCACTTTAAGGTTCAAAATCATCCTTAGAGCATCACCGGCAGAAGTGTAGAAACACTTGGCCCAAACGAAGTAATGACTGGAAGAAGCTCGCTTCTAACACATACTTTGAAACCGATGCAAAGGCTCCAAGTTAGTTGGGAAACAGATAGAGGCCGGCCCTGGGCTGATAGGGAATGGGACGCTGTACTGGCAGGCTCCAGATACATACCGAGAAACTCCAGGTTCAAACTCATACAAACATTCATCATACAGAGGGCGTATCTCTCCCCTGACAAGATTTACAGATATTTCCATATCGCCACCTCTGTGTGCCCGCGCTGCCAGCAGCTGGATGCGGACCTATTTCACATGCTCTGGGCTTGCGCATCCCTCCAACATTATTGGCAGGAGGTAGTCACAACACTTGCCGCATGCACGAACATACCTCTGCCACTGTCATGGGAGATCTGCCTTCTAGGACTTTATGCCAGATCAAAAAACAATAAGGTCACCTCGAGATTCCAAGATTTGGGTTTAATCACTGCGAAAAGACTAATAACTAAGAAATGAAAACATGCGGATCCACCAGAGGTGGCTAGCTGGAAACGCTCACTTATAATATGGGCGCAGGTGGAGAGCACAGCACTGCACAGGGAGGAGACAGCGGGGCTCCACAAATATCCTATTGCGCAGGGCTGGGACAATATACTCACCGCCCTTCAACACGGGGATGCAGTGGAGGATGATGATGCACAATCCGCTGAACTGCAATAGACACAGTAGTGTCCTGCTGCATGGCTAAGCGGAACTGGTACACCTTGGTGCGCAGGAACTTACACATTCATAAGTCTCCCGGTTCATTAAGAGTGACTATCTAAACCCTGCACACTTCTGGGTATAGCGGTTCCCACTGCTGTTTTACAGTTATATGTGGATACACGCATTAATTTAACCCCCCGGCTAAGCGAGCCACTAGGCAGCGATGTATTGACAGTACACTTTCACACTCAGTTCTGTAAATATTGACCCAACTTATAACTCATAGGTGGCAGTTTCTATATTATAAGTTTTAGTTTTGATTGTATGTTCTAAAAAACATGTCTTATTGGTATCCTCCAGCGGCTTCCTATTTCATATTGCCATTACGTGCTATTTTTTTATACAATGATGTTCAAGTCCGAACGACAGACTATTTTATATGTTAGGATTGCATATATCTCAGGTAATGTGATGCTGGCTCTGATCGGTTGTGTCCTAATCACGATGTAACTGAACATGATTGCGATTTATAAAACATGATGTAGCAATACAGGTGAGCAATGGCACACTGGAACAGTACAATACGTGTCCCACACAACATATGTATCTGTAAGAAAAGAATAGTATGTCAGTAATACTCTCATACTGCTGTAACATATACTGCTATTCGTTACATGTATTTTATATTTCTGCTGTAGACATTTGGAAATGTTGTGTAAAATCGTAATGCCAATTATGATAAAATCAGAAAATACCAATAAAGATATTTAAACAAAAAAATGACTGGAAGAAGCTGACCCAACGTTTCATCCTGTATATGTGTTTAGTGTCGATGACATGAAATCATAAAAAGACTGCCACTACTATGTTTGTATTCAGATCTAAAAGTGTGTCCTGTGCCTTAGAAGTTCTACTTATGTCTCAATAGGCTACTATGAGAAAATGCTCCTTTGTGCATGGTCACCACCATTTTATGCTGGATTGTATTGCTGGTTTTTAGACTCTGCACACTAGGGCACTCTTTTCCAGTGCCCAGTTCACATGCTCTGTTCCTTAAAACAAGTACAAATTGGTGAATCCCTGTGTGGCATATGTAACTCACCTATAAGGCCATAGCATATGGTGTAGAAACTACACTCATGGTATAGAAAATGTCACATTTAAACTGCAGCACTTATTGAACATCCACTTGTGTGACACTGGAAAACATAGCTTTATGCCCACAAGTCTAACCTGACTGCTGCACTATAAACATGCAGTCCTACCTGTCAAAATAACCCTTTTTGACAGGAAACAAAATTCTTTTAGATAATGCAGCCCCTATTTTGTCCTGTACCCACAAGGTAGGGTGCAGGGTATTCAAAAGTGCCTTTTGGCTAGGTTTGCTCTATAGAAATACCATATACACTCCATATATGATATATATATATATATATATATATATATATATATATATATATATATATATATATATATATATATATATATATATATATATATATATATATATATTATCTACTGGCGGTCGCCAGTAGATAGTTATAGTTAGGACCTTTATCCATAGGAAATCCGCAACATTCTATTCCCAATAAGTTTGGCGTCGTTTGACGAATCATCGCGAAATTTTCAAAACTAGTGGGGCGCTCCGGTCCGCTCCTGTCTTGAAAGTTTCGGGGTGATTCATCAAGCGGAGGCCGAGAAAAAAGGGGGGTCCCAAAACGTGTTTTCTCCATGTTAATTCCCATAGGAAATTTTAGCCGCGGCTACAGCCCGAACTGCTGAACGGAATTATACCAAATTTTGCAAAAAGGTAGCTCTTGGTTCAGAAAGCAACCTTTTTTTTAAATGGTGTAAATCCGTTCAGTAGTGGCGGAGAAATTCAAAAAATAAGAGTGAAAAAAATCAATTTCCCATAGGAAACTTTATGCAAGGCTACAGCCAAAACTGCTGAACGGAATTACACCAAATTTAGCAAAACGGTAGTGCTTGGTTCAGAAAGCACTCTTTTTAAAAATGGTGTAAATCCGTTCAGTAGTTGCTGAGAAAATCCAAAATAAATGTTTCGATATCTATGGCCGCGGTGGATCCGCGCACCCTCCCGATCACGAGCTGCATGCTAATTGGCTGTCAACACTCCAAACCAGGAAGTGTTGACAGCCATCTTGTTCCTCGGTAGAACCGAGGAACAAGAAACCATTAAAACAACTGCGTAAAATGCAAAAAGGGGGCAGGGTAGAAACACCCTGACCCCCTAGGCCTGCTCAGGGGGTCCTATAACGACCCCCAGGGCCCAAAAAAAAATATATTTTTTTTAACAAATCGGCGGGATGCGCTTAGGGTGCACGGATCCCGCCGAGAAAAAAAAAAATGAAGCGCGGTCTCCCGCGCTTCGTGGTTAATTGGCCCCCGGGTGGGCCAAGTCCCGGGGGCATGGGGGGTTTATTTAATAATATGGGGGCCTCTAAGGCCCCCAAGCCCGGGGACCGCCACCCCCGGGGCTTTAAAACAGTAATGGTGCGGGAGGGCTCTCGGCCCTCCCGCAGCCCCGGGACCGCCACCCCCGGGGCTTCTTTTTTAAAATAATACACCTGTGTGGGGGGCTCGAGCCCCCCACACGCCCGAGGACCACCACCTCCCCGGGGCACAAAAAAAAAATGCTAATTTGGGGGTCCGGAACGGACCCCCGAGCCCCCGGGACCACCACCTCCCGGGGGCTGTGCATGTGAAGGGAGGGGGGCTGCCCTTGATGGCCCTGGGGACCGCCACCCCCCAGGGCCAGCTCCTACAGTGTCCCGGGGTGCCTACCCCCGGGACACTGTAGTTTGCAATGACAGGACGGGAGCCTCGCGGCTCCCGTCCTGTCATTGCAAACTGCTTTGGATATTGGAAGAGAGAGCAGGAAACCTGCTCTCTCTTCCAATATCCAAAGCACATTGCTTTTCCACACGGGGAGCTGCATGTTAGCAGCTCCCCATGTGGAAAAGCAATGCCGGCTCCCGCAGGAGGCGGGGAGCCGGCAGGGTCCGTGGGGGAGTTGGGGTCCTCCCATGGACCCCAAAGGATAGGGCCAGCCCCGGGGGATGGGGTCCCCGGGGCAAGTAGTGGCCCGGGAGGGGGGCCATGTGGCCCCCCTCTCCAAAAATAATTTAAAAAAAAATAAAGGCCGGCCCCGGGGGATGGGGTCCCCGGGGGCCATAAGTGGCCTGAGGAGGGGGGCAACGCAGCCCCCCTCCATCAGTTAAAAAAAAAAAAAAGGCCAAGCCCCGGGGGATGGGGTCCCCGGGGCCGATTAAGGCCTGGGGAGGGGGGCCACGCGGCCCCCTTCCAAATTTTTTATTTTTAAAAAAAAAATATTAGGGGGCAGGCCCTGGGGGATGGGGTCCCCAGGGCCAATAAATTAGAAAAAGAAGGGGGCCACACAGCCCCCCTTCTTAAAAAAAAAAAAGAAAAAAGACCGGCATCGGCCGGAGGCCACGCCCCCTTCTTTCAGCACTCTGCAAACGCGCCCCCTGGTGCGTTTGCAGATGGGGAACGAATTCCCCTTGAATACTGGGGGTCCCTGGGGGCCAACTAGCCCACCAGGAACCTCCAGTATGCGCCAGGGGGCTGCGCTGCAGAGAGGTGTACAGAGACCACGCCCCTTTTTACACCTCTCTGCAACGCAGCTCTGTGGCGCTTACTGGAGGTACCTGGTGGGCTAGTTGGACCCCAGGGACCCTCAGGATTCAAGGGGACTTAATCCCCCAACTTAAAACGCGCCACGGGGCGCGTTTGCACAGTGGTGAAGGGAGGGGGCGGGGCTTCAGGTGACATGTGTGCAAACAGGCCCCGTGGTGCGTTTTAAGATGGGGAATTAAATCCCCTTCAATCATGAGGGTCCCTGGGGGCCAACTAGACCACCAGGTACCTCCAGTAAGCGCCACGGAGCTGCGTTGCAGAGTGTTGTAAAAAGGGACGTGGCCTCTGAACAGCACTCTGCAACGCAGCTCTCTGGTGCATACTGGAGGTATCTGGTGGGCTAGTTGGCCCCTAGGGACCCTCGGGATTGAGGAGGAAATAATTCTCCAACTTAAAACGCGCCACAGGGCGTGTTTGCAGACATGTCACCTCAGGCCCCACCCCCTTCCTTCACCATTGTGCAAATATTCCTCTAAAATCAGCCGAACTACGAATTCCGATTTACTCACCTGTTATCAGGAGAGACCTCAGTGCTGCATCTTTGAGCCCAGTACAGATCCTGAAAAGTAATTCTAACTGTACTTAACAGTAACTTGAATTTCCTTCCATAGGCTAACATTGACTGGTTTCACTTGGAAATTCTTCTAAGTGTTGAGTTTTGGAACTTTATAATATTCCTCTAAAATCAGCTGAACTACGAATTCCGATTTACTCACCTGCTATCAGGAGAGACCTCAGTGCTGCATCTTTCAGCCCAGTACAGATCCTGAAAAATAATTCTAACCGTACTTACCAGTAACTTGAATTTCCTTCCATAGGCTAACATTGACTGGTTTCACTTGGAAATTCTTCTAATTGTGGAGTTTTGGAACTTTATAATAGTCCTCTAAAATCAGCCGAACTACGAATTCCGATGTACTCACCTGTTATCAGGAGAGAACCCAGTGCTGCATCTTTTAGCCCAGCACTGACCCTGAAAAGTAATTCTAACCGTACTTACCAGTAACTTGTATTTCCTTCCATAGGAATCCATTGTCTGGTTTTCAGCAGAAAAGTTTCAAAGTGTCGATTTTCACAAACTACAAATATTCCTTAAAAATCGCCTGTATGACTTAAACGCATTCTTTCAACTGTTTACAGGATTTGCACCAGTGCTGGATCCAGGATCCAACACTGAGTAAGAAAAAGTAACGAAAACACTACTTACCTGCTAAGTGAATTTCCTCCCATAGGATAACATTGGTGATTCTATGTGAAAAAGTTTCTAAGTGTCAACTTTTAAAATACAATAATATCCCTTAAAAATCACTACTGTAACCAAAACGCTTTTACTCAACTGTTTACAGGAGATGTCCCAGGACTGAATCTAGGATCCAGTCCTGTGGTTAGAAAAAGTAATCGATAAAGTAACTAATTGCATTTAACTAGAAATTCACATTGAGCTCAATGTTGCATTGTGTTTGAAATTGTGTTGCCCATTGCAACAACATTAACTACTGTACTTAAAAGTCTATTCCCTATTTGCAAAGTATTTAAACTAAAGTAATTCATTCTGAGAAAGTATATTTTGTAATGTAATGTATAATATAATTACAATGTAATTTAAAAAATAAAATATCTAAAAATAAATAGTTTTAAAAAATGTAAATCAGTATCAAAAAAATAAATATAACAATTAATACATTTAAAAATTGTCATTTACAAAACCTTTGAAATTCACTGAAAAAACCATAGGTTTTAGGGGCGTTATAGTTAGAAATTAGCATTTAAAAAAACCTTTGAAATTCACTGAAAAATCTATAGGTTTCAGGCACGTTATAGTTAGAAATTAGCATTTAAAAAACCTTTGAAATTCACTGAAAAAACCATAGGTTTCAGACACGTTATAGTTAGAAATTAGCATTTAAAAAACCTTTGAAATTCACTGAAAAAACCATAGGTTTTAGGGACAGTTATAGTTAGTTGGACATTTCACTCGTACAAAACCCGTGAAATTCCCCCGTTATAGTTAGTTCAGCTAACTATAACTCGCGGCCCCGCAATGCACTGCTGATGACGTCACATATTACATCACTCCTGACATGGTCAGTGACATCACTGATGACATCTCAAATGACATCACTGATGACATCACTGATGACATCATCCACGTGATAATCTGATGCACCTCCTCACACCCTAATATAACCTTTGATACACCCACTCTAAATTACAGACTGCCATTCGCAAAACCATAGACACTCCAACACCAATAACTACATACCCACTCACTGATTCTTGGGTCTACACACACACATCCACTCACTCACCCGTACAGTCACTCATACTTACGGTCACTCAGTACAGGACTATCATATGCACTCATACTCCTATATAGACACTCAAACACCGCCACTCATCCATAGAGGTACTCACACACCTAGTCAGTCATGCAAATAATTAAACACACTGCCATTTACTCACCTATACAGTTATACACACACCAGCTCACTTATTCATACAAATACTAGCACATTCTTACGCTCTTATACAAGCACACACTCATCCATACAGTCACTCTCACAATCACACACTCTCGCTTATAGCTATTTATATACTCCAACACACATATATACTGCCTTTCACATATGTAGTTACTCACACATGTACCACTGGGACATACATTCACTCACTAACACACTCTTACACACACTTACCCACCCATACAGTCTATCACAGATGCACTTTTGAAACCTTCCACCCAGCGAATCACCCACTCACACATCTATGCACAAAGTCGCACACACCCCACCCACACAAACACTCAGGCACCCATACAGATACTCAGAGAACCAATCAATAACTCATATAGACACTCATGTAGCTATTCACAAACCCATGCAGCCACTTACAAAGCAACAGACAGACGGATACAGACATTCACCCAGTTTAGTCACTAACCCATGCATTCAGTAAGATACGTCTACTCACTCACTTATAGAGTTAGTCACGCACCTACTAAATCATCCATACAGACACTTATACACCCACTCATTCTTCAATACGCCTTTCCCTAAATATATTAAAAATATTTAAACTTTACAGAAACACACAGTCACTGGATGATGTCATCAGTGATGTCACTGACCATGTCATGAGTGATGTAATATGTGACGTCATCAGCAGTGCATTGCGGGGGCGCGAGTTATAGTTAGCTGAACTAACTATAATGGGGGAATTTCACGTGTTTTGTACGAGTGAAATGTCCAACTAACTATAACTGTCCCTAAAACCTATGGTTTTTTCAGTGAATTTCAAAGGTTTTTTAAATGCTAATTTCTAACTATAACATGTCTGAAACCTATGGTTTTTTCAGTGAATATATATATATATATAGTGTGGATTAAATCTTGGATACCTAGCCTGTGCTCTGTCTGTTTCTTCCTGAGAGTGTACTACACAGAACTTTAATTGGATATTGCAACAACCGGCGCGCTCCGCCGGAGTGTACACCACCCTTCTAGGGTTCCAGCATCCCGGAAGGAGCAACTTGGTTTCTGCTATATATATATATATATATATATATATATATATATATATATATATATATATATATATATATATATATATATATATATATATATATATATATATATATATATATATATATATATGTATGTATGTATGTATGTATCGTGAACAAGGCTGCGTCTGGCAGCCGGAACACGTGGATGTTAAACCGCTCTAAATTGGAATAAACCGCAGTGATTGAACCACAGGAGTGCCGTTCTCATCTTTCTAAGCTGAGGTGAAACAGTTCATAAACATATATATATATATAAAATATATATACATATTATTACCATGCCCCTACAGTGACAAGGCCCCAAAAGCTATTATTTCAGTGGAAGTCTCTGGCTGTCCCGTGAGGAAAACTAGAGTACAGAGTAAAATATTAATTCTGCTATGTCTGGTTTGCGACAAGCTAGAAAAACAGTTCAACCACTATTTTTGATATTTATTAAAAATGCAATTCAATGGTGAAGTTAGATTTTTTCATAAATATTTAGGCAAAGGCAGGATAACCAGATAGGATGGACCCAGGAACCTCATTAACTTGTAAAGGGTCAGCCCCTTCAGAAACACATATAAGGTAGAGCATATTGAGGGAAAACCTTTGTTTCCCAACCAGGCTTACTCCAGGCTTTCCCCAGAACCACTATTGAGTGAGCACAAAAGAGGGGACTACTCATTTATCTGGGCACCCCTCTGGGTGGGCACACAGCCTCTGTACCAGGGAGAAAGAGATTCCCTCTCTTGGATTTTAGGAGTAACGTACACTGTGGGATTGTTTCAGTAGGGCAAACTAGAACGGATGGAATAAGTGAGTAGGGTTGCCCCTGGAAACCTTTATTTCATTGGTAAGGGAGAAGCCAGGAGTCACCCCTGCCTACTAGAATGTGCCAATCATAAACATGACATCACAAGGCAACCTCCTCAGAACACTTTCTGGACCTCTGAAAGAACAGAAGAAGGACTACACCTGCTGTTTAAGACCTGTGGAGTGACTTGAAGGGCAATGCCTGCTCCTACTTGTACCAGGAGGAAAAAGTGAACTGGAAGGGTCAGTTGGCTGGCTACAGGGACTAAATAAGCTGTAAGAGATGTCTTTCTGAAGTGGCCACCTGCCCCATTGCAACTGGACCTGGACAGGTCATTGCTGGTGGCCTCTGCTGGAGTAAGGCCTGACTCCCAAGTACTATTTCCGAGGTCCTGAGACACTTGGCTGTGTCTAACTGGAGTTCTCCTACAATTTCAGAAAAACTGTGAGATTTAAAATAAATTCTGACTTACAACCGCCCCACAATGCCAAGGACCAACTTTGCTGAGCTGAAGAAACAGGTTTCTCTAGTTTGGAACTTCTACGCCGCAGCAAATCCATTTCAGCAAGTCCTTGGCGAGAAGGTTTTCAGCCTTGTGAAACTTATCATCGGATACAACCTGTAGCCTTGACAATCTGGAGGATTCTGAGCTCCGAAAAAGAGACTAGGTCTGAACATAGAAATCTGGACCAGGCAAAGGGGCGAAATGTGTCCGGTCGATGAAAGGACTTCCCTCGTCTGAAATATTAATTTTCCCTCACAGAGCTTTTAATGCCCAAAACAACAGCTTCAACGGGACCCCATCCAATGGCAATCTCCCTTCAAGAGGAATTCTTAGGATACTGTTGGACTTGGCCCTTTTTTCAGGGTCATCCCAGAACTTTTTGCCTTCTTCCTGTATTTTTTCTGACCTGTGGTTGGTGGTTTTATGACTCTGGGTACTTTACCACTGCTGATCAGTGCTAAAGTGCATATGTTCTCCCTGTAAATTGTTGTTATGGATTGGTGTTTCCATGATTGGCTATTTGATTTACTAGTCAGACCCTAATACAGTGCACTGTGTGTGCCCAGGGCCTGTAAATCAAATGCTGCTAGTGGGCTTGCAGCACTGATTGTGCCCCTCGCTGCCCCATTGTCGTTGTGCCCGTGATTTTGTCTGCCTTTCTCCCCTTTTTCCTTCTGTGCCCCTCGCTGCCCCATTGTCGTTGTGCCCGTGATTTTGTCTGCCTTTCTCCCCTTTTTCCTTCTGTGCCCCTCGCTGCCCCATTGTCGTTGTGCCCGTGATTTTGTCTGCCTTTCTCCCCTCTTTCCTTCTGTGCCCCTCGCTGCCCCATTGTCGTTGTGCCCGTGATTTTGTCTGCCTTTCTCCCCTTTTTCCTTCTGTGCCCCTACGCTGCCCCATTGTCGTTGTGCCCGTGATTTTGTCTGCCTTTCTCCCCTTTTTCCTTCTGTGCCCCTCGCTGCCCCATTGTCATTTGTGCCCGTGATTTTGTCTGCCTTTCTCCCCTTTTCCTTCTGTGCCCCTCGCTGCCCCATTGTCATTTGTGCCCGTGATTTTGTCTGCCTTTCTCCCCTTTTTCCTTCTGTGCCCCTCGCTGCCCCATTGTCGTTGTGCCCGTGATTTTGTCTGCCTTTCTCCCCTTTTTCCTTCTGTGCCCCTCGCTGCCCCATTGTCGTTGTGCCCGTGATTTTGTCTGCCTTTCTCCCCTTTTTCCTTCTGTGCCCCTCGCTGCCCCATTGTCGTTGTGCCCGTGATTTTGTCTGCCTTTCTCCCCTTTTTCCTTCTGTGCCCCTCGCTGCCCCATTGTCGTTGTGCCCGTGATTTTGTCTGCCTTTCTCCCCTTTTTCCTTCTGTGCCCCTCGCTGCCCCATTGTCGTTGTGCCCGTGATTTTGTCTGCCTTTCTCCCCTTTTTCCTTCTGTGCCCCTCGCTGCCCCATTGTCGTTGTGCCCGTGATTTTGTCTGCCTTTCTCCCCTTTTTTCCTTCTGTGCCCCTCGCTGCCCCATTGTCATTTGTGCCCGTGATTTTGTCTGCCTTTCTCCCCTTTTTCCTTCTGTGCCCCTCGCTGCCCCATTGTCATTTGTGCCCGTGATTTTGTCTGCCTTTCTCCCCTTTTTCCTTCTGTGCCCCTCGCTGCCCCATTGTCGTTGTGCCCGTGATTTTGTCTGCCTTTCTCCCCTTTTTCCTTCTGTGCCCCTCGCTGCCCCATTGTCGTTGTGCCCGTGATTTTGTCTGCCTTTCTCCCCTTTTTCCTTCTGTGCCCCTCGCTGCCCCATTGTCGTTGTGCCCGTGATTTTGTCTGCCTTTCTCCCCTTTCTCCTTCTGTGCCCCTCGCTGCCCCATTGTCGTTGTGCCCATGATTTTGTCTGCCTTTCTCCCCTTTTTCCTTCTGTGCCCCTCGCTGCCCCATTGTCATTTGTGCCCGTGATTTTGTCTGCCTTTCTCCCCTTTTTCCTTCTGTGCCCCTCGCTGCCCCATTGTCATTTGTGCCCGTGATTTTGTCTGCCTTTCTCCCCTTTTTCCTTCTGTGCCCCTCGCTGCCCCATTGTCGTTGTGCCCGTGATTTTGTCTGCCTTTCTCCCCTTTTTCCTTCTGTGCCCCTCGCTGCCCCATTGTCGTTGTGCCCGTGATTTTGTCTGCCTTTCTCCCCTTTTTCCTTCTGTGCCCCTCGCTGCCCCATTGTCGTTGTGCCCGTGATTTTGTCTGCCTTTCTCCCCTTTTTCCTTCTGTGCCCCTCGCTGCCCCATTGTCGTTGTGCCCGTGATTTTGTCTGCCTTTCCCCCATTTCCTTTCTGTGCCCCCGCTGCCTCTCGCCATTCCCGCCGCTGCGTCCCCTGCGGCCCCGCCCCCTGACTGCCCATTCGCTGCCCCTGCCTCCCGCCTCCCAGCTGCTCCTCCCTCCCACCTCCCCATAAATGGCGGCCGCTGCGCGGCCGCGCAGCGGACGTGCGCAGCGGGCACGCCGCTGGCACGCCGCTGGCGCGCCGAAGGCGCGCCTAAGGCAAGCCCGTCTGCGCCCGTCCGCGACTGGACCGCGCCCAGCGCCAGAACCCCTGGATCCCACCGATGCAACACCACTCGACGGACCTACGACGCCGCCACACTCACCGCACTCAATGCCGGCCGGAACCCTGCCTGCTACCGAGCCTCACCGAGACGCACCCACGGACCCTTCACCTGCCAAACCTGCCGATTCACCTGCCCCCGGACGTGCACCACCTCCGCCAAGTCGAGCACCAGCAGCAACCACCTGAAATGCATCCTGCTGAACACCCGCTCCGTCCACAGGCACGCCGTGGAACTCTGGGACCTGCTCGACGCAACAGCACCGGACATCGCCTTCCTCACCGAAACCTGGATGAACGCCTCCTCAGCGCCCGACATCGCCATAGCCATCCCGGACGGATACAAGATCACCCGGAGGGACCGCGTCAACCAGACGGGAGGAGGCATCGCCATCGTACACAAGAACACCATCCGCATCTCGACTAACTCCGACGAGACCTTCACCGCCGCCGAACACCTACACTTCCAGATACACACTGACCCCAAGACCACCCTCCGAGGCACCCTCATCTACAGACCCCCGGGACCACGCACACTATTCAGCGAAGACATCGCAGACTTCATCAGCCCGCACGCCATGCCCTCCGCCGACTACATCCTCCTAGGGGACCTCAACTTCCACCTGGAGAACAACAACGACAGAAACACCACCGCCCTGCTGGACAACCTCGCCAACCTCGGACTCAAGCAACTGGTGAACACGCCCACCCACTACGCCGGCCACACGCTTGACCCCGTCTTCTCGTCCAGCAAGCACATCTCCTTCAGCCACGCCACCGGACTCCACTGGACCGACCACAGCTGCGTCCACTTCAGCTTCAGAAAGACTGCGACCCACCACCACCCGCAACAGGCTCCCCGCCGGAGCTGGAGCAAGATCACCGCCGAGCAGCTCACCACCTCCCTCAGCCAGAACACACCCACCAACACAACGGACCCAAACGAAGCAGCCAGCAACCTCGCCAAGTGGCTGGCCGCCTGCGCCGACGACCTCGCACCACTAAAAACCCTCCCAGCAGACCCGGAAGCAAGAAAACCCCTTGGTTCACCAACGAACTCAAGGAATCCAAGAAGAACTGCCGCACTCTCGAGAAAACCTGGCGACTCGACCAGACCACAGACAACAGGACCGCCCTCAAGCACGCCACCCGCAAACACCACCAGCTGATCCGTGCCACCAAGAAGTCGGCACTCAAAGAACGACTGGACAACAACGCCCATGACAGCAAGGAACTTTTCAGCATCGTCAAAGAGTTCTCCAACCCCAGCGCCGGAAACAACGACATCACCCCTCGCAAGACCTCTGCAACTCACTCTCCGCGTTCTTCCACCGCAAGATCACCGACATACATAACAGCTTCGACGCACAAACCACGCACCCTACCGCCGAACCAACGCCCGCCACCACCACCCTCTGCAACTGGACCCCGATCAGCACCGAAGACACCACCCGCACGATGAACTCCATCCACTCCGGATCACCAACCGACCCCTGCCCACACCACGTCTTCAACAAAGCCGACGCCACCATCGCACCCCATCTCCGGGACATCATCAACTCCTCCTTCCACACCGCCACCTTCCCGGAGAGCTGGAAGCACGCCGAGCTTACCGCCCTCCTGAAGAAACCAACGGCGGACCCCACCGACCTCAAGAACTACCGTCCCATCTCGCTCCTTCCGTTTCCGGCCAAAGTCATCGAGAAGACCGTCAACAGACAGCTTGCCGCCTTCCTCGAGACGAATGGATCCCTCGACCCCTCGCAGTCCGGGTTTCGGGCCAACCACAGCACCGAGACCGCCCTTATCGCAGCCACCGACGACATCAGAACCCTAACCGACAACGGGGAAACAGCTGCCCTCATCCTCTTGGACCTCTCCGCGGCGTTCGACACCGTCTGCCACCGCACCCTAGTGAAGCGCCTCAGCAACATCGGAATCCGAGAGAAAGCACTGGAATGGATCATCTCGTTCCTCGCCGGAAGAACCCAGAGAGTCCGCCTCCCCCGTTCAGATCCGAAGCCACCGAAGTCATCTGCGGCGTTCCACAAGGATCTTCACTCAGCCCAACCCTCTTCAACGTCTACATGAGCCCCCTCGCAGCCATCGCACGCCAACACAACCTCAACATCATCTCCTACGCCGATGACACCCAGCTGATCCTCTCCCTCACCAACGACCCCACCACCGCCAGAGCCAACCTACACGACGGGATGAGAGACGTCGCCGACTGGATGAGGAACAGCCGCCTTAAACTGAACTCAGACAAGACGGAAGTCCTCATCCTGGGCTCATCACCCTCCGCCTGGGACGACTCCTGGTGGCCCCCGGCCCCTGGGCACCGCGCCCAAGCCAACGGACCACGCACGCAACCTGGGCTTCATCCTGGACTCCTCCCTGTCGATGACCAGACAAGTCAACGCCGTCTCATCTTCATGCTTCAACACCCTGCGCATGCTCCGCAAGATCTTCAGATGGATCCCCACTGAAACCAGGAAGACCGTCACCCAGGCACTCGTCACCAGCCGACTGGACTATGGGAACACCCTCTACGCCGGAACCACAGCCAAACTTCAAAAAGACTCCAGCGCATCCAGAACGCCTCCGCACGACTCATCCTGGACATCCCCCGACACAGCCACATCACCGGACACCTGAAAGACCTGCACTGGCTCCCCGTCAGCAAGAGAATCACGTTCAGACTCCTCACCCATGCACACAAGGCCCTCCACGACCTGGGCCCAAAGTACCTCAACGACCGCATGACCTTCTACACGCCCACATGCCAGCTACGATCAACCAGCCACGCCCTCGCCACCGTACCACGCATCCGCAGAACCACCGCCGGAGGAAGATCCTTCTCCTACCTGGCAGCCAAGACCTGGAACTCCCTCCCCACTCACCTTCGGCGAACCCAGGACCATCTCTCCTTCAGGAAGCAGCTCAAGACCTGGCTGTTCGAGCAGTAACTTACCCCCTCCCCAGCGCCTTGAGACCCTCCCGGGTGAGTAGCGCGCTCTATAAATGCCGTGATTGATTGATTGATTGTGCCACCCACGGAAGCAGCCTGTAAAATGTAACTCTGGCCTGCCATTGCAGAGCCTGTGTGCAGTCTAGTACTGCCATGTCGATTTGGCAAGTGCACACACTTTCAGTCCCTAAACCTTCCCTTTTCCACATATCCGTCACCCCTAAGGTAGGCCCAAGGTATCCCTGTGGGCAGGGTGCATTGTATATGAAAAGTAGGACATGCCCTGATATGTGTGGCATGTCCTGATAGTGAAATACTGCCAATTTCGTTTTTCACTATTGCAAGGCTATCTATTCCCATAGGACAGAATGGGGAGTTTGTTTATAACATCTTATAAACATAACTGACCCTAGGAACAAGATGGAAAAGTAAAGTTTAGTATGCCTGAACTCAGAATGTTAAAGTGCATCTTTTAGTGAGGGTGATTTTTACATTCTGTGTTTGAAAATACCACTTTTAGAAAGTAGATATTTTCTTGCCTAACCATCCAGTGTGCCTCTGCTAGGTTTGTGTATTGCATGTCTGGCTTTTGGATGACAGGGGCTGGAGAGGGGCAGCGGCTCCAGAAGTCTGATGAGTCTGGGCTGGGCTGAATAGGCTTGGTCTCCATTTGGAGTGGTGGGAGGAGTAGCACCTTCACCTGAGTAGGGCTGTGCCTGCCTTCCACAATGACGGCTCCGCCCCCCTGTGGTGTGTCTGGAGCCAGGGCTCACACTGACAATGGAGGTTGTTGTGCACTTGCAAAGTGCCCCACAGAACTGGTTTTGGCTGGGTACAGACACTCTCTGCCTTCAGAGAACAAAGGATTTTAGTGTATAAAAAGAGGGCCCAGACCCGAAACCTTTAGATCACTTCTGGGAAATCAAGACGAACCTTTGCCAAGGAGAACAGCCGGATAAGCTGAGTGTTAGATTTGGGGGTCTCTAGTTGGCATAGGTTGGTACCTGTGACAAATAAGGACCCTCGCGTCTAGTCAGGGTAAGGGGCTACACTCCTAAAATAACCCCTGCTCACCCCCTTGGTAGCTTGGCACGAGCAGGCAGGCTTATCTCAGAGGCAGTGTGTAAAGCATTTGTGAACACATACAGTAATACAGTGACAACACTACAGATGGACACCACACAGGTTGTATTATAAAAATAGTATTTTTATATAGACTTAACACAAGACCAAACGACAAAAATCCACAATACTGTACTCAAAAATAGACTTTAGAATGTTATGAAATAGTTCAGTTCTCTCAAGTTGTAGATGCAACACTTTACTCTCAATGTACCTTGAATTCGTAACGCAAAGAAAACAAAAGGGTCGCAGGGAAGGTGATGCGTCGGTTCCTTACACTCAGGGGAGTGGATGCGTTGGTTCCTTACTGCTGCGCAGGGGAGTTGATGCTCGCTTCCTTACTGTGTGGGGAGGTGATGCGTCGGTTTCTTACTGCTCTCCGGTGCGATGCGACAAGATGGCACTTCGATGCGATACTCTTCTCCGGTGCGATGCAATAAAATGGCGCCTTGGTTGCGATGCGACAACTTTGGTGCGATGTGTGCACGCCCGACGGCCGTGCGGCGACTCGATGATCTTTGGAGCCGCGACAGGCCCTGCGACGCGCTTCTCCGGCGATGCGACGATGTCCTCTGTGGCAGCGTCCCGCTTCTCCGGCGATGCGCCGCGCTTCGGCGATGCGATGATGACAGCGGCAGCGGCGTCTCGCTTCCTCGGCGATGCGATGACAGCGGCTGCGGCGGCGACACGCTTCTCGTCGTTGTGTCGCGCTTCCAGCTCCCAGCGACACGCAGTCTCTCAGAAGGCCCAGCACAACAGCAGGCACTTCAATTCCCAGCAAGGGAATTCAGGGGGAGCTGGTTGGTGAAGTCTTGTATCCCTGAGACTTCAGGCAGGAGGCAAGCTCTGGTCCAAGCCCTTGGAGATTCTTCTTCAAGTTGATAGAAAGCACACTCAGTCCTTTTCTCCTTTCTTTGGCAATGAAGCAACCACTGCAGGCCAACCCCCAAACACACAGCACAGGGGTAGTCTCCTCCTTCAGCTTCCTGGTCCTTCTCCTCAGCAAAGGTTTGTCTTGATTCCCAGAAGTGATCTAAAGTTCTTGGGTCTGGGTCCCAATATTTATACTACTTTTCTCTTTGTTCTCTGAAGGCAGAGAGGCCTTTGCCTAGTCCAAAACCAGTTCCGGTCAGTCCTGGAGCACTTTGTTGACAAGACTCCTTCTTTCCTTTCACAGTGTAGGCCAGGGACATCAGACACACCACAGGAGGTGGAGCCAGCATTGTGGAGGAAAGGCACAGCCCTATTCAGGTCCCAGGTGCAACTCCTCCCTCCTATCTGCATTCAGATCTCTCTATTCAGCCCTGTGCTGACTCACCCTGTCTCCTAGAAGCCCCCAGCCCCTGTCACTCAAACTCCAGACAAGGAATACACAACCTAGCAGAGGCAGGCTTGGATAGTTAGGCAAGAAAATACCTACTTTCTAAAAGTGGTATTTTCAAACACAGAATGTTAAAACCAACTTCACTAAAAGATTTATTTTATCATTCTGAGTTCAGGCATACTAAACTCGAATTTCTACCTGGTTCCCTGAGTCAGTTAGGATTATAAAATGTAATAATCTAACTGCCCATTCTGGCCTATGGGGAACAGGTATTCTTGCAATAGTGAAAAACGAAAATGGCTGTAATTCACTATTAGGACATGCCACACACACCAGGGCATGTCCTACCTTTTACCTACAATGCACCCTGCCCTTGGGCCTACCTTAGGGGTGACTAATATGTATAAAAGGGAAGGTTTAGGGACTGGCAAGGGGGTACACTTGCCCAGTCAACATGGCAGTACCAGACTGCCCACAGGCTCTGCAATGGCTGGCCTGAGACACACTTTACAAGCTGCTCCGGTGGGTGGCACAACCAGTGCTGCAAACCCACCAGCAGCATTTGATTTACAAGCCCTGGGCACACGCAGGGCACTGTACTAGGGTCTGACAGTAAGCCAAACAAGCCAATCATGGAGTCACTAATCCATACATCAATTTACCATAGGGAGCACTTGCACTGTGGCACTGAACAGCAGTGGCACAGTGCCCAAAAGCATCTAAAACCAGCAAAAACATAAGAGGCAACAGCAAAAAATGGAAGGGAGACCCACGCCAATGGTGCCAGGTCTAACACGTGTCCCCTCCAGCTGAAATGTGGGGAGAACTACCCTACCTCCGGGGAGTTCTCATCACTAAGGCGGAAAAATCTGGACAGACCATCAGCATTGGCGTGTTCTGTACCAGGGCGGTGTTCCACCGTAAAGTCCATCCCCTGTAGGGATATGGACCACCTCAACAGCTTTGGATTCTCACCCCTCATCTGCATCAGCCATCTGAGGGACCTGTGGTCTGTTTGAGCCCGGAAGTGAGTCCCAAACAAGTATGGTCTCAACTTCTTCAGTGCCCAGACCACAGCAAATGCCTCACGCTCAATTGCACTCCACCTCTGTTCCCCTGGAAGTAACCTCCTACTGAGGAAGGCTACAGGTTGGTATAGGCCCTCCTCATTAATCTGTGATAGAACAGCCCCCACACCATGCTCTGAAGCGTCTGTTTGCACAATAAACTCTTTTGAGAAGTTGGGTGCCAGGAGCACGGGCGCCGTCCACATGGCAGTCTTCAGGGCATCAAAAGCTCTCTGACAGGTGTCAGTCCAAACCACTCTCTTGGGCTGCTTCCTGGAAGTCAGCTCTGTCAAGGGTGCAACAATGCTGCCATACCCCTTGACAAACCTCCTGTAATACCCGGTGAGTCCTAAAAGGCTCTCACCTCTGTCTGGGTCTTGGGGGTTCCCAAGTCAGGATGGTCTCAATCTTGGGCTGTAGGGGTGCCACCAGGCCGCTCCCAACCTGGTGTCCCAAGTACACCACGGAACCCTGCCCGATCTGGCACTTACTCGCCTTGATCATGAGGCCTGCTCTCCGCAGCGCCATCAACACTTCCCAGAGGTGGCACAGATGTTCTTCCCAACTGGCGCTGAACACTGCAATGTCATCTAGGTAGGCAGCACTGAACTCTTCCAGTCCAGCCAACACCTGGTTGACCAACCTCTGAAAGGTGGCAGGGGCATTCTTCATCCCAAAGGGCATAACCTGGAAATGGTAGTGCCCATCTGGTGTGGAGAATGCTGACCTCTCTCTTGCCCCATCAGTCAAGGCGATCTGCCAGTACCCAGACGTTAAGTCAAACGTGCTGAGGTACCGGGCAGCCCCTAACTGATCAATGAGCTCATCAGCTCTGGGGATGGGGTGCGCGTAAGTCCTGGTGACTGAATTGAGCCCTCGGTAGTCCACACAGAACCGCAGTTCTGGTGAGACACCCGGTGCGGCAGCCTTTGGGACCAAGACCACTGGGCTGGCCCAAGGACTGTTAGAGGACTCAATCACCCCCAACGCAAGCATCTTGGAGACCTCCTCCTTGATGCAAGCTCTCACCCTGTCAGTCACCCTGTAAGTTTTGTGCTTGACAGGAGGACTGTCCCCAGTGTCTACATCATGGACGCACCAATCAGTGACACTGGGAATCAGGGAGAACAGGTCAGAAAACTGTCCCAGCAACTGGTGACAGTCATTCTGCTGCTCAGGGGTCAGGGTGGAAGAGAGGTTCACTCCATCCACTGACCCATCTTGCTCTGTTGCAGACAGGAGGTCAGGAAGAGGCTCAGTCTCCTCCTCCATTCCAGCATCTGTTGCTAGGAGCATGCCCACTTCGGACCTCTCTAAGTGGGGCTTCAGGTGGTTGACATGCAGGACCCGCAAGGGGTTCCTGGGAGACCGCAAGTCCACCAAGTAGGTAACCGGACTCTTGCGCTCCACCACCTCAAATGGTCCGGTCCACTTATCCTGGAGCGCACAGGGCTCCACTGGGGCCATGACCCACACTTTCTGACCAGGCTGAAGCTCAACCAGAGTGGCATTCTGGTTGTACCACCGCTTCATCTCCTCCTGGCTGGCTTCCAGATTCGCCTCAGCGAGTTTTCTGAATCGCCTAGTTTGGTTCCTAAAGGCCAGCATGTAGCTATATACATCCTGGGGAGGTTTCCTGGGAGATTGCTCCCAGCCTTCCTTGACCAAACTCAAAGGTCCTCTCACGGGGTGTCCATAGAGAAGCTCAAAGGGACTGAACCCTAGAGATTTCTGTGGCACCTCACGGTAAGCAAAGAGAAGGCATGGTAAGAGGACGTCCCACTTGTGCCTCATGGGTTCCTCAAGACCCATAATCATGCCTTTGAGGGTCCGGTTGAATCTCTCCAACCAGCCCATTACCTTGGGGGTGGTAAGGAGTGGTGAACTTGTAGGTTACACCACACTCCTGCCACAGGGACTTCATATACTTGGAAATGAAGTTGGTACCTCGGTCTGACACCACCTCTCTGGGAAACCCCACGCGGGAGAAAATCCCCATCAGTGCACGTCCCACCATGGGGGCCGTCACTGTCCTGAGAGGGATGGCTTCCGGGTACCGGGTGGCATGGTCCACCAAGACCAGGATGAACCTGTTGCCCATGGCTGTCTTGGGATCCAGAGGCCCCACAATGTCAATGCCCACCCTTTCAAAGGGGGTGCTGACCACAGGGAATGGCTGGAGAGGAGCCTTGTGCTTCCTCCCACTCTTTCCACTTGCCTGGCAAGTCTGACAGGTCCTGCAATGAGTGTCTGAACTCTTGCGCATTTGGGGCCAATAAAAATGGGTGACAAGCCTTTCAAAGGTGTTGTCCTGCCCCAAATGTCCTGCTAAAGGCACATCATGAGCCAGCCCCAGTAGGAAGGCTCTGAAGCGCTGGGGTACCACCAGCACACGGGCTGACCCAGGCTCAGCAACCTTAGGCTCACTATACAGGAGACCATTCTCCCAGTAGATCCAATGTGATCCAAACTGAACACCTGCTGCCTGGTTTGCAGCCTGCTGCTGCAAACCCACAAGAGAAGGGCACTTGTTCTGCTCCTCACAGAACTCTTCCCTGGAGGGACCTCCTTCCTGCTGCCAATGGGTCAGCTCTGGCAGGTCTCCCAGTTCAGAAATCTCTTCCCCGGTAGGCTCCAGGGCATCCCCCTCAGGGTCCGCCTCCTCCTGGGCCGTGGGAATCTCAGGGGCTGGTTTCCCGTGCCCCCTACCTCTTCTCCTTAAGGCAGGCACCTGGGCCATTTTCTCAGGCTCCAGGTCCTCTTGAACACCCTTACTGGCTGCCATAGACCGAGTGGTCACGCAGGCCCACTCAGGCAAACCCAACATCTCTAAATGAGCTCTCCGCTCCACCTTAGCCCAAGGGGAGCTCTCCAAATCGCTACCTAACAGACATTCAACAGGCATGGCTGGCCTCACAGCTACTTGAAGAGTCCCTGAGACCCCCCACTCAAAGGGAACCTGTGCCACCTTGCAGTGGCTCTCTGTGTTGTCAGCGGCAACAACTGGGTAAAATGCATTTGGGACTACCTGCTCTTCAGACACCAACCGACAACTGACAGCTGTCACACTGGCTCCGGTGTCTCTAAGAGCTTCCACCCTCTTGCCATTGATGGTCACCCACTGCCTGTATTTTTAGTGTTATCAAGCAGCTGGGTCCTGGGGACCACCTCACAGTCTCCTAAAGAGACAAGGGACATCTCTGCGGGACCCCACCCACCTTGGGCACCCATCTCCTCCCCCAGGGCTACACTAGCCAACTGCCGGGGTGGTGCACCAGTGGGTGCTGTCTTCCCATACAAGGGACATCTAGCATCATAAGAACAGTGGCCTACTAGACCACACTTAAAACAGGTCTTGGGCCCCTTGTGAACAGGCTTATCTGTTGGGGCCACTGCCTTCTTCCCAGGGGGAGGCTGGGAACCTTTCCCTTGGTTCCCTTGGGGATTACCTTGGGGCCCTTTCTGGAACTCCCTCTGTTTACCCTTGTCCCCCCACTCTTCTGCTGGGGACCCTGCCCACCTTTGGCGAAGTCTCCCACTTGACCCTTGTGGACCCGGGTGCTCACCCAGCGGTCTGCCTCCTCAGCAAGCTTCCTAGGGTTAGTCAGCTTGCTATCAATAAGATGCTGGCGTAGCTCTGGAAAACTGTTATTTGACAAGTGCGCCCATGCAAGCAAATCATAGAGCGCCTCAAAATTATCCACTTTGCTACCCTTCACCCAACCATCCAATGCTCTGCAAAAGAAAGACACATATTCCACCCAAGTGGTAGACTCCAGTTTTCAGCAATTTCTAAACCTTTGTCTATATAGCTCTGGGGTCAAACCAAATCTGGACATTAGGGCTCCCTTCATGTGGGTATACGACATCTGCTCCTCTGTAGGCAAATTCAACAAAGTGTCCCTCCCATCACTAACAAAGCGGCCCCACAACCCCTCTCCCCAATCCTTCTCAGGGACCCGGTGGGCCAACATTGCAGCCTCATAAGCCCTAAACCACTGACCAATATCCTCATTCTTGTGGAAATCTTTAACTACATCTTTGGGAATGTAGGTTCTTGCTTCTACATGCACTGGCGGTGTGCTGCCACCAGAGGGAGGAACCTCTAACTTCTTGGCCTTGAGTTCCAATTCCCTCAATCCTCTCTCATGCTCAAAATGCATCCTCTTTTCTTCTAAGGCTAACTTCTTCATTTCTAATTCCATCCCAAGCTCTATTTTCTTGCTCTCTATGTCTTTCTGACCATCCATTTTGAGCCTAGCTAGCTCCAATTTATGCATCCTCTCCCTTGCTCTGTCCTCCAGCTCTCCTGGGGACAACCCTTTGGAAGAAACACTGCTGCCCACCCCTGAAGGTGCTTTCCCTCCAGTTGGGCCCACTGGCCCCTCAAGTTGCTCATTTAAATCCTCTGCCTCCATTACTGGCTCCCCAGGATGCTCACTGGCATTCCTAGATTCTACCCAGGCCCTCAGCGCCTTCTGGTATTCCTCTTTCCTGGTGAGGCCTTTCACAGAGATTTTAAATTTCTTGCACAAAGCTTTGAGATAAGGCACAGTGTAGGTATCAATTCTCTCTTCTTCCAAAACAATGTCTACAGATACTATGGATGCTGACTTGCTCATGGTAGCAAAAAGACTGGCAGTTCTCAAGAATCAAAAATAGAAAAGAAGTTCCAAGGAAAAATTCTCAAAAAGTATGTGGTTGCGTTATGGTCCGCACTCACTAGTAGTGTTCACCAATCACTGTATATGAATCACAAATGCAAGTCCAAATCCTTACCGCTGACCACCAATGTTAGATTTGGGGGTCTCTAGTTGGCATAGGTAGGTACCTGTGACAAATAGGGACCCTTGCGTCTAGTCAGGGTAAGGGGCTACACTCCTAAAATAACCCTGCTCACCCCCTTGGTAGCTTGGCACGAGCATGCAGGCTTATCTCAGAGGCAGTGTGTGAAGCATTTGTGAACACATACAGTAATACAGTGACAACACTACAGATGGACACCACACAGGTTGTATTATAAAATAGTATTTTTATATAGACTTAACACAAGACCAAACGACAAAAATCCACAATACTGTACTCAAAAATAGACTTTAGAATGTTATGAAATAGTTCAGTTCTCTCAAGTTGTAGATGCAACACTTTACTCTCAATGTACCTTGAATTCGTAACGCAAAGAAAACAAAAGGGTCGCAGGGAAGGTGATGCGTCGGTTCCTTACACTCAGGGAGTGGATGCGTTGGTTCCTTACTGCTGCGCAGGGGAGTTGATGCTCGCTTCCTTACTGTGTGGGGAGGTGATGCGTCGGTTTCTTACTGCTCTCCGGTGCGATGCGACAAGATGGCACCTCGATGCGATACTCTTCTCCGGTGCGATGCAATAAAATGGCGCCTTGGTTGCGATGCGACAACTTTGGTGCGATGTGTGCACGCCCGACGGCCGTGCGGCGACTCGATGATCTTTGGAGCCGCGACAGGCCCTGCGACGCGCTTCTCCGGCGATGCGACGATGTCCTCTGTGGCAGCGTCCCGCTTCTCCGGCGATGCGCCGCGCTTCGGCGATGCGATGATGACAGCGGCAGCGGCGTCTCGCTTCCTCGGCGATGCGATGACAGCGGCTGCGGCGGCGACACGCTTCTCGTCGTTGTGTCGCGCTTCCAGCTCCCAGCGACACGCAGTCTCTCAGAAGGCCCAGCACAACAGCAGGCACTTCAATTCCCAGCAAGGGAATTCAGGGGGAGCTGGTTGGTGAAGTCTTGTATCCCTGAGACTTCAGGCAGGAGGCAAGCTCTGGTCCAAGCCCTTGGAGATTCTTCTTCAAGTTGATAGAAAGCACACTCAGTCCTTTTCTCCTTTCTTTGGCAATGAAGCAACCACTGCAGGCCAACCCCCAAACACACAGCACAGGGGTAGTCTCCTCCTTCAGCTTCCTGGTCCTTCTCCTCAGCAAAGGTTCGTCTTGATTCCCAGAAGTGATCTAAAGTTCTTGGGTCTTGGTCCCAATATTTATACTACTTTTCTCTTTGTTCTCTGAAGGCAGAGAGGCCTTTGCCTAGTCCAAAACCAGTTCTGGTCAGTCCTGGAGCACTTTGTTGACAAGACTCCTTCTTTCCTTTCACAGTGTAGGCCAGGGACATCAGACACACCACAGGAGGTGGAGCCAGCATTGTGGAGGAAAGGCACAGACCTATTCAGGTCCCAGGTGCAACTCCTCCCTCCTATCTGCATGCAGATCTCTCTATTCAGCCCTGTGCTGACTCACCCTGTCTCCTGGAAGCCCCCAGCCCCTGTCACTCAAACTCCAGACAAGGAATACACAACCTAGCAGAGGCAGGCTTGGATAGTTAGGCAAGAAAATACCTACTTTCTAAAAGTGGTATTTTCAAACACAGAATGTTAAAACCAACTTCACTAAAAGATTTATTTTATCATTCTGAGTTCAGGCATACTAAACTCGAATTTCTACCTGGTTCCCTGAGTCAGTTAGGATTATAAGATGTAATAATCTAACTGCCCATTCTGGCCTATGGGGAACAGGTAGGCGTGCAATAGTGAAAAACGAAAATGGCTGTAATTCACTATTAGGACATGCCACACACACCAGGGCATGTCCTACCTTTTACCTACAATGCACCCTGCCCTTGGGCCTACCTTAGGGGTGACTAATATGTATAAAAGGGAAGGTTTAGGGACTGGCAAGTGGGTACACTTGCCCAGTCAACATGGCAGTACCAGACTGCCCACAGGCTCTGCAATGGCTGGCCTGAGACACACTTTACAAGCTGCTCCGGTGGGTGGCACAACCAGTGCTGCAAACCCACCAGCAGCATTTGATTTACAAGCCCTGGGCACACGCAGTGCACTGTACTAGGGTCTGACAGTAAGCCAAACAAGCCAATCATGGAGTCACTAATCCATACATCAATTTACCATAGGGAGCACTTGCACTGTGGCACTGAACAGCAGTGGCACAGTGCCCAAAAGCATCTAAAACCAGCAAAAACATAAGAGGCAACAGCAAAAATGGAAGGGAGACCCACGCCAATGGTGCCAGGTCTAACACGTGTCCCCTCCAGCTGAAATGTGGGGAGAACTACCCTACCTCCGGGGAGTTCTCATCACTAAGGCGGAAAAATCTGGACAGACCATCAGCATTGGCGTGTTCTGTACCAGGGCGGTGTTCCACCGTAAAGTCCATCCCCTGTAGGGATATGGACCACCTCAACAGCTTTGGATTCTCACCCCTCATCTGCATCAGCCATCTGAGGGACCTGTGGTCTGTTTGAGCCCGGAAGTGAGTCCCAAACAAGTATGGTCTCAACTTCTTCAGTGCCCAGACCACAGCAAATGCCTCACGCTCAATTGCACTCCACCTCTGTTCCCGTGGAAGTAACCTCCTACTGAGGAAGGCTACAGGTTGGTATAGGCCCTCCTCATTAATCTGTGATAGAACAGCCCCCACACCATGCTCTGAAGCGTCTGTTTGCACAATAAACTCTTTTGAGAAGTTGGGTGCCAGGAGCACGGGCGCCGTCCACATGGCAGTCTTCAGGGCATCAAAAGCTCTCTGACAGGTGTCAGTCCAAACCACTCTCTTGGGCTGCTTCCTGGAAGTCAGCTCTGTCAAGGGTGCAACAATGCTGCCATACCCCTTGACAAACCTCCTGTAATACCCGGTGAGTCCTAAAAAGGCTCTCACCTCTGTCTGGGTCTTGGGGGGTTCCCAAGTCAGGATGGTCTCAATCTTGGGCTGTAGGGGTGCCACCAGGCCGCTCCCAACCTGGTGTCCCAAGTACACCACGGAACCCTGCCCGATCTGGCACTTACTCGCCTTGATCATGAGGCCTGCTCTCCGCAGCGCCATCAACACTTCCCAGAGGTGGCACAGATGTTCTTCCCAACTGGCGCTGAACACTGCAATGTCATCTAGGTAGGCAGCACTGAACTCTTCCAGTCCAGCCAACACCTGGTTGACCAACCTCTGAAAGGTGGCAGGGGCATTCTTCATCCCAAAGGGCATAACCTGGAAATGGTAGTGCCCATCTGGTGTGGAGAATGCTGACCTCTCTCTTGCCCCATCAGTCAAGGCGATCTGCCAGTACCCAGACGTTAAGTCAAACGTGCTGAGGTACCGGGCAGCCCCTAACTGATCAATGAGCTCATCAGCTCTGGGGATGGGGTGCGCGTAAGTCCTGGTGACTGAATTGAGCCCTCGGTAGTCCACACAGAACCGCAGTTCTGGTGAGACACCCGGTGCGGCAGCCTTTGGGACCAAGACCACTGGGCTGGCCCAAGGACTGTTAGAGGACTCAATCACCCCCAACGCAAGCATCTTGGAGACCTCCTCCTTGATGCAAGCTCTCACCCTGTCAGTCACCCTGTAAGTTTTGTGCTTGACAGGAGGACTGTCCCCAGTGTCTACATCATGGACGCACCAATCAGTGACACTGGGAATCAGGGAGAACAGGTCAGAAAACTGTCCCAGCAACTGGTGACAGTCATTCTGCTGCTCAGGGGTCAGGGTGGAAGAGAGGTTCACTCCATCCACTGACCCATCTTGCTCTGTTGCAGACAGGAGGTCAGGAAGAGGCTCAGTCTCCTCCTCCATTCCAGCATCTGTTGCTAGGAGCATGCCCACTTCGGACCTCTCTAAGTGGGGCTTCAGGTGGTTGACATGCAGGACCCGCAAGGGGTTCCTGGGAGACCGCAAGTCCACCAAGTAGGTAACCGGACTCTTGCGCTCCACCACCTCAAATGGTCCGGTCCACTTATCCTGGAGCGCACAGGGCTCCACTGGGGCCATGACCCACACTTTCTGACCAGGCTGAAGCTCAACCAGAGTGGCATTCTGGTTGTACCACCGCTTCATCTCCTCCTGGCTGGCTTCCAGATTCGCCTCAGCGAGTTTTCTGAATCGCCTAGTTTGGTTCCTAAAGGCCAGCATGTAGCTATATACATCCTGGGGAGGTTTCCTGGGAGATTGCTCCCAGCCTTCCTTGACCAAACTCAAAGGTCCTCTCACGGGGTGTCCATAGAGAAGCTCAAAGGGACTGAACCCTAGAGATTTCTGTGGCACCTCACGGTAAGCAAAGAGAAGGCATGGTAAGAGGACGTCCCACTTGCGCCTCATGGGTTCCTCAAGACCCATAATCATGCCTTTGAGGGTCCGGTTGAATCTCTCAACCAGCCCATTACCTTGGGGGTGGTAAGGAGTGGTGAACTTGTAGGTTACACCACACTCCTGCCACAGGGACTTCATATACTTGGAAATGAAGTTGGTACCTCGGTCTGACACCACCTCTCTGGGAAACCCCACGCGGGAGAAAATCCCCATCAGTGCACGTCCCACCATGGGGGCCGTCACTGTCCTGAGAGGGATGGCTTCCGGGTACCGGGTGGCATGGTCCACCAAGACCAGGATGAACCTGTTGCCCATGGCTGTCTTGGGATCCAGAGGCCCCACAATGTCAATGCCCACCCTTTCAAAGGGGGTGCTGACCACAGGGAATGGCTGGAGAGGAGCCTTGTGCTTCCTCCCACTCTTTCCACTTGCCTGGCAAGTCTGACAGGTCCTGCAATGAGTGTCTGAACTCTTGCGCATTTGGGGCCAATAAAAATGGGTGACAAGCCTTTCAAAGGTGTTGTCCTGCCCCAAATGTCCTGCTAAAGGCACATCATGAGCCAGCCCCAGTAGGAAGGCTCTGAAGCGCTGGGGTACCACCAGCACACGGGCTGACCCAGGCTCAGCAACCTTAGGCTCACTATACAGGAGACCATTCTCCCAGTAGATCCAATGTGATCCAAACTGAACACCTGCTGCCTGGTTTGCAGCCTGCTGCTGCAAACCCACAAGAGAAGGGCACTTGTTCTGCTCCTCACAGAACTCTTCCCTGGAGGGACCTCCTTCCTGCTGCCAATGGGTCAGCTCTGGCAGGTCTCCCAGTTCAGAAATCTCTTCCCCGGTAGGCTCCAGGGCATCCCCTCAGGGTCCGCCTCCTCCTGGGCCGTGGGAATCTCAGGGGCTGGTTTCCCATGCCCCCTACCTCTTCTCCTTAAGGCAGGCACCTGGGCCATTTTCTCAGGCTCCAGGTCCTCTTGAACACCCTTACTGGCTGCCATAGACCGAGTGGTCACGCAGGCCCACTCAGGCAAACCCAACATCTCTAAATGAGCTCTCCGCTCCACCTTAGCCCAAGGGGAGCTCTCCAAATCGCTACCTAACAGACATTCAACAGGCATGGCTGGCCTCACAGCTACTTGAAGAGTCCCTGAGACCCCCCACTCAAAGGGAACCTGTGCCACCTTGCAGTGGCTCTCTGTGTTGTCAGCGGCAACAACTGGGTAAAATGCATTTGGGACTACCTGCTCTTCAGACACCAACCGACAACTGACAGCTGTCACACTGGCTCCGGTGTCTCTAAGAGCTTCCACCCTCTTGCCATTGATGGTCACCCACTGCCTGTATTTTTTAGTGTTATCAGGCAGCTGGGTCCTGGGGACCACCTCACAGTCTCCTAAAGAGACAAGGGACATCTCTGCGGGACCCCACCCACCTTGGGCACCCATCTCCTCCCCCAGGGCTACACTAGCCAACTGCCGGGGTGGTGCACCAGTGGGTGCTGTCTTCCCATACAAGGGACATCTAGCATCATAAGAACAGTGGCCTACTAGACCACACTTAAAACAGGTCTTGGGCCCCTTGTGAACAGGCTTATCTGTTGGGGCCACTGCCTTCTTCCCAGGGGGAGGCTGGGAACCTTTCCCTTGGTTCCCTTGGGGATTACCTTGGGGCCCTTTCTGGAACTCCCTCTGTTTACCCTTGTCCCCCCACTCTTCTGCTGGGGACCCTGCCCACCTTTGGCGAAGTCTCCCACTTGACCCTTGTGGACCCGGGTGCTCACCCAGCGGTCTCGCCTCCTCAGCAAGCTTCCTAGGGTTAGTCAGCTTGCTATCAATAAGATGCTGGCGTAGCTCTGGAAAACTGTTATTTGACAAGTGCGCCCATGCAAGCAAATCATAGAGCGCCTCAAAATTATCCACTTTGCTACCCTTCACCCAACCATCCAATGCTCTGCAAAAGAAAGACACATATTCCACCCAAGTGGTAGACTCCAGTTTTCAGCAATTTCTAAACCTTTGTCTATATAGCTCTGGGGTCAAACCAAATCTGGACATTAGGGCTCCCTTCATGTGGGTATACGACATCTGCTCCTCTGTAGGCAAATTCAACAAAGTGTCCCTCCCATCACTAACAAAGCGGCCCCACAACCCCTCTCCCCAATCCTTCTCAGGGACCCGGTGGGCCAACATTGCAGCCTCATAAGCCCTAAACCACTGACCAATATCCTCATTCTTGTGGAAATCTTTAACTACATCTTTGGGAATGTAGGTTCTTGCTTCTACATGCACTGGCGGTGTGCTGCCACCAGAGGGAGGAACCTCTAACTTCTTGGCCTTGAGTTCCAATTCCCTCAATCCTCTCTCATGCTCAAAATGCATCCTCTTTTCTTCTAAGGCTAACTTCTTCATTTCTAATTCCATCCCAAGCTCTATTTTCTTGCTCTCTATGTCTTTCTGACCATCCATTTTGAGCCTAGCTAGCTCCAATTTATGCATCCTCTCCCTTGCTCTGTCCTCCAGCTCTCCTGGGGACAACCCTTTGGAAGAAACACTGCTGCCCACCCCTGAAGGTGCTTTCCCTCCAGTTGGGCCCACTGGCCCCTCAAGTTGCTCATTTAAATCCTCTGCCTCCATTACTGGCTCCCCAGGATGCTCACTGGCATTCCTAGATTCTACCCAGGCCCTCAGCGCCTTCTGGTATTCCTCTTTCCTGGTGAGGCCTTTCACAGAGATTTTAAATTTCTTGCACAAAGCTTTGAGATAAGGCACAGTGTAGGTATCAATTCTCTCTTCTTCCAAAACAATGTCTACAGATACTATGGATGCTGACTTGCTCATGGTAGCAAAAAGACTGGCAGTTCTCAAGAATCAAAAATAGAAAAGAAGTTCCAAGGAAAAATTCTCAAAAAGTATGTGGTTGCGTTATGGTCCGCACTCACTAGTAGTGTTCACCAATCACTGTATATGAATCACAAATGCAAGTCCAAATCCTTACCGCTGACCACCAATGTTAGATTTGGGGGTCTCTAGTTGGCATAGGTAGGTACCTGTGACAAATAGGGACCCTTGCGTCTAGTCAGGGTAAGGGGCTACACTCCTAAAATAACCCTGCTCACCCCTTGGTAGCTTGGCACGAGCATGCAGGCTTATCTCAGAGGCAGTGTGTGAAGCATTTGTGAACACATACAGTAATACAGTGACAACACTACAGATGGACACCACACAGGTTGTATTATAAAATAGTATTTTTATATAGACTTAACACAAGACCAAACGACAAAAATCCACAATACTGTACTCAAAAATAGACTTTAGAATGTTATGAAATAGTTCAGTTCTCTCAAGTTGTAGATGCAACACTTTACTCTCAATGTACCTTGAATTCGTAACGCAAAGAAAACAAAAGGGTCGCAGGGAAGGTGATGCGTCGGTTCCTTACACTCAGGGAGTGGATGCGTTGGTTCCTTACTGCTGCGCAGGGAGTTGATGCTCGCTTCCTTACTGTGTGGGGAGGTGATGCGTCGGTTTCTTACTGCTCTCCGGTGCGATGCGACAAGATGGCACTTCGATGCGATACTCTTCTCCGGTGCGATGCAATAAAATGGCGCCTTGGTTGCGATGCGACAACTTTGGTGCGATGTGTGCACGCCCGACGGCCGTGCGGCGACTCGATGATCTTTGGAGCCGCGACAGGCCCTGCGACGCGCTTCTCCGGCGATGCGACGATGTCCTCTGTGGCAGCGTCCCGCTTCTCCGGCGATGCGCCGCGCTTCGGCGATGCGATGATGACAGCGGCAGCGGCGTCTCGCTTCCTCGGCGATGCGATGACAGCGGCTGCGGCGGCGACACGCTTCTCGTCGTTGTGTCGCGCTTCCAGCTCCCAGCGACACGCAGTCTCTCAGAAGGCCCAGCACAACAGCAGGCACTTCAATTCCCAGCAAGGGAATTCAGGGGGAGCTGGTTGGTGAAGTCTTGTATCCCTGAGACTTCAGGCAGGAGGCAAGCTCTGGTCCAAGCCCTTGGAGATTCTTCTTCAAGTTGATAGAAAGCACACTCAGTCCTTTTCTCCTTTCTTTGGCAATGAAGCAACCACTGCAGGCCAACCCCCAAACACACAGCACAGGGGTAGTCTCCTCCTTCAGCTTCCTGGTCCTTCTCCTCAGCAAAGGTTCGTCTTGATTCCCAGAAGTGATCTAAAGTTCTTGGGTCTTGGTCCCAATATTTATACTACTTTTCTCTTTGTTCTCTGAAGGCAGAGAGGCCTTTGCCTAGTCCAAAACCAGTTCTGGTCAGTCCTGGAGCACTTTGTTGACAAGACTCCTTCTTTCCTTTCACAGTGTAGGCCAGGGACATCAGACACACCACAGGAGGTGGAGCCAGCATTGTGGAGGAAAGGCACAGACCTATTCAGGTCCCAGGTGCAACTCCTCCCTCCTATCTGCATGCAGATCTCTCTATTCAGCCCTGTGCTGACTCACCCTGTCTCCTGGAAGCCCCCAGCCCCTGTCACTCAAACTCCAGACAAGGAATACACAACCTAGCAGAGGCAGGCTTGGATAGTTAGGCAAGAAAATACCTACTTTCTAAAAGTGGTATTTTCAAACACAGAATGTTAAAACCAACTTCACTAAAAGATTTATTTTATCATTCTGAGTTCAGGCATACTAAACTCGAATTTCTACCTGGTTCCCTGAGTCAGTTAGGATTATAAGATGTAATAATCTAACTGCCCATTCTGGCCTATGGGGAACAGGTAGGCGTGCAATAGTGAAAAACGAAAATGGCTGTAATTCACTATTAGGACATGCCACACACACCAGGGCATGTCCTACCTTTACCTACAATGCACCCTGCCCTTGGGCCTACCTTAGGGGTGACTAATATGTATAAAAGGGAAGGTTTAGGGACTGGCAAGTGGGTACACTTGCCCAGTCAACATGGCAGTACCAGACTGCCCACAGGCTCTGCAATGGCAGGCCTGAGACACACTTTACAAGCTGCTCCGGTGGGTGGCACAACCAGTGCTGCAAGCCCACCAGCAGCATTTGATTTACAAGCCCTGGGCACACGCAGTGCACTGCACTAGGGTCTGACAGTAAGCCAAACAAGCCAATCATGGAGTCACTAATCCATACATCAATTTACCATAGGGAGCACTTGCACTGTGGCACTGAACAGCAGTGGCACAGTGCCCAAAAGCATCTAAAACCAGCAAAAACATAAGAGGCAACAGCAAAAAATGGAAGGGAGACCCACGCCAATGGTGCCAGGTCTAACACTGAGGAAGAATACTGCCCCTGTGCTGTTTGCTGTCTGGGGTTGGCCTGCAGTGGCTGCTTGCTGCCAAGGAAAGGAGAAAAAGGACTTTGTTGTTTGCTTTGTCACTTGCTTGAAGAAAAGATCTCCAAGGGCTTGAAACTGAGCTTGCCTCCTGTTCTGAAGTCTCAGGGACACAAAGGCTTCACCACCAGCTCCCCTGAATTTCCTTGCTGGGAATTCCAACCTGCATAGAGGTGCCTGCTGCTGTTTAGGACCTCTAGAGACTGTTTGTCGCTGGGAGCTGGAAAACCGACGCAACATCGAAGAAGCGTGTCGCATCCGCACCTGTTTTCCTACGCATCGCCGAAAGAAACCGTCGCAGCGCCTGCCGCGGCTCAAGAAAATCGCCACACAACGCATCGGGTGCAATGATCTCCGAAGTCCGAGATCACCGCACCGATCCCGACGCAAGCCTGCTGTGCTGCTGCACGAAACCATGCATCGTACCGGATTGACGCATCGCAGCGAGGCGCCAAGACTGTCGCATCGTTGGGGGCGCAGTAAGAAACAGACGCATCAACTCCCCACGCAGTAAGAAAACGACGCATCACCTCCTCTCCGGTAAGGAACCGACGCATCAACTCCCCTGCGCTGCAGTAAGAAACCGACGCATCACCTTCCCCATAGCAAGGAATCGACGCATCACCTTCCCTGAGTGTAAAGAACCGACGCATCACCTTCCCTGCGGCCATTTTGTTTGTTTTGCGTGACGCATCTAAGGTACTTTTGAGAAAAGTGTCGCATTTACAACTTGCTTTGAACTGAACTTTTTCTACTATCTGAAAGTCATATTTGTATTACTGTATTGTGGATTTTTGTCGTTTGGTCTTGTTTTGGTTTAGATAAAGATTACGGGCCATATTATCAAGAACGGGCGATAACATTATCGCCGCTTTAGCGGCAGGAAACTGCCGCTAAAGTGGCGATAAGGGGCTTGATAATATGCCCTATAGAATTCAAATAGAAGCCCAGGTTCTGGTGTGAAGGACATCATACCTGGGCTTCTATTGGAATTCTATAAGGCATAATATCAAGCCCCTTATCGCCGCTTTAGCGGCAGTTTCCTGCCGCTAAAGCGGCGATATGTTACTGCCCGTTCTTGATAATATGGCCCTACTTATTTTTCTAAACTGGTGTGGTGTCCATTTGTAGTGTTTTCACTGTATTACTGTATGTGTTCACAAATGCTTTACACACTGCCTCTGAGATAAGCCTGTCTGCTCGTGCCAAGCTACCAAGGGGGTGAGCAGGGGTTATTTTAGGAGTGTATCCCCGTTACCCTGACTAGAAGCAAGGGTCCCTATTTGGACAAAGGTACCAACCTCTGCCAACTAGAGACCCCCATTTCTAACAAATACCCTCTGCAACTTTGCCCTGCCAAAGGATTTTGACTTGCATTTTCGAGACTAAGCCTTAAGGTGAAATCTTTGATTAGGATAAACATGCTTGACATATCTGACCTGTGCTCCATTGCGGTCAGGTTGAAACCGTGCTTCTGTCCCAATCATCGGTAAACAGTGACTGCTGATTGGTGCTTTACTTTTTCATGTCACTTTTTCTCTTAAATATTTTCAAAATATTTTTATTGGATTTTTATTATTTTGGTGTCATTTTATTTATTAAATTTTCAGCTATTCTTATAATTTGGAGTGGGATTATTTTTATTGCTTTGTGTTTTACATTTTTAAACTATTTTCATACTTCTAATTGCTTTGCACATTCTTTCCAAGTTAAGCCCTTCTGCCCTGTGCCATAACTACATGGGGTTTTAAACAGTTTTAGTACTTCTAAGTGCTTTGTAAATTTTTTCTAAGTTAAGCCTGTCTGCCCTCTGCCATAACTACCAGAAGTTGAGGTCAGCTTTAAATTACTGAAACCTTTGCCTGGACCTAACATGTCAGTGACTTTATTACTTGTGGTGGACTGCCATCCAACCCAATTAATTATTCACTTTCTTATTTCTACTAACCAACTAGAGCCATTTAAACTTCAAAAATGTGGTCCATTGAAAATAATTATTATTACTACTACAATGGTGTATTCTACTAGATGGATTTCTTTAAGAACAAGAATCTGGAACAATTATGATGATGAAGAGTAACTCTATGTTGAGACAGTGGCCTGCTGTTCTCTACATCAACTGGCTGCATTTTCAAAAGTAAAATATTTTGGATATACTCATCGACTCGCTGTGTTGTTCATCAGAAATATGGCAACAAGGATAAAAACTATCACCAGTTAGAGCTCACTCTGATTCTAGGCTTTTTATATATATTTTTTGGGATCCTGGTGGTGCATTTTGAAGAGACAGAGGCACCAACAACTATTTTTTTCATGTAGTGGGGGGTTGCAGTTAGTACAGCAGCCCCCACACAACATTAAAAAAACAGTAAGTCTCCCGGATCATTAAATCCATGACTCCAGAAAAGCTTACCATATTTTTTTAAGCAGTCCAAGCTGAAGCTTTATACTCTTCAGCTGAAGTGCTGGATACTCTTGTTATTGAATTTATTGCTGCATTTCAGGGCCTGAAAACAGTTAAAAGAAAGACTCTATATTACTTTTTTTCCAGTGAGTTGACCTAAGTGATATAATCCTTGCCTTGAATCGTGCTGTACCATCTGCCCATATAAAATCAAGGTGCACTTTACTGATGAGTCCTAAATAGGCTAAAACATGTCTTGGTTGCTTGTTTTCATGTTCACAGTGGACTTCCCCTAGTGCTTGAGCTTAGACTGTTTCCTCTGTGGTTTCGGACTGGACTAATTTACACATGACTGAAACACGATGAGAAGGGGTGAATATTAAGGCTCGATACTGAACAATCTTTATATAATCCAGAGATTTGAATAATTCTTCTAGTGGCAGTTAACAGACTGAAGAACTTCAAGCAGGAAGAACAAGATGGAGTGCAAGAGTGTGAGGATAAAGAACATAACTGAGGAAAGGATACTTAGAACCAAAAAGCAGTTATGGCAAGACATTACATTATAGTTTTTTGGGTACAAGAATGTGGACTCAAGTTATATTGTGGGAGCTGAAAAGATGAACTAGGGTTTTGTGTGTGTGTGTGTGTGTGTGTGAGATGTAAAAAGTAGTGGCAGTTGGGCAGTAAGTAGATGTGCTCTGCAGAATAAGGGGTGATGAATAGATGTGTGTTGTGGTGATGTTTGAAAGATGTATACATTTGTGATCTGAATTGTATGTGGTATCAGATATGTACGATGTGTTGTTTGAGGTGGAGAGCACAGGTTCATCTGGTTTTGTGCAAGGTCGCATTTTCATTTGTGTGGCAAAAGTTAACAGAGCTTTGTGACTGGGTGTGTGGAAAATTTGGGGTTTGTGGGGACTATAAAGGCTACCCTGGGCTGTAGACATGTGCTTAAAGTGATACGTGCAAAAAGAACAGATGATGGACGGAATGCTGAATTAATCAAACATTCACCCCCAGTCACAGATCTGGGTTAAATCCATCGTTTTTTTGCACGCCACAACATACCAGTTTAGAACAAGCCACATACAAATCAGTCTTGACCCTGTTTCCCATGGGAACAATCTAGCCCGAACTGCCAGGCCAGGTCCTCCCTGGACCAGACACAAGCATCCTGGGACCGGTTTTGGGTTAACACCCCTCATCAGCCAGGCTAGCCTGAATTTGGTGGTGTAGTGAGCATAAGACCCACATCTGGGCATACCCTTCCCACTTAAAGTAATATGTGGCAAAGAGAGGTGAACAATCTGGTAAATGAGAAGTGATGTGCTGTTTGTATGTGTGCTTGTGTGTGTGTGGGAGGCAGTGGTATGTTGTGGGTTTGGTTGGCAGTGAAGATGATGTGTCGGGCGGAATATTATAGATCTGAGTGATTTTTGCTGAATCACTACATGGGGGAAATGCTGTATTGAATCTATATATGCTAAGTTATTTAAAGAGTTGTGGGCTGTAGTAGCATGTGCGTTGTTGTATGGGAGATGTATTGTCAAAATGTGTATTTATTATATTTTGATGATTGACAAGTGGTGTGCTGTTGAATGTTGCGCTAGTTGTGGGGGTTAGGATGCTGTGAATAGTGCTGTTCTGCTGCTTTATGTGCATGATGAAGGTCATGTATTGGGACAAATTGCATTCAGTAGGCAATACAAGATTGTGTGGGATTGTGCTGTTTTATGCAGTGGTACAATGGTTCCTCGGGTGTTGTAGGGTATGGCTATACATATGGTGGTTAATGTTCTAAGCATGCAATGAAAGTAAGTGTGGATGTGATGGACTATATTGTTGAAGTTAAGATGTATATGGGTTTGCTGGTATATTGAATACATGACAGGAAAAGATGGATGCCAGCAACATGATACAAAGTGGGTGCGTAGCGATCTGCTGAGCTCTGTGGGAGAGGAATGAATGATGGTTTTGCGGGGGTAAGATGTGCTTTTTTGTATTGTTTTTGATCAGTCAGGGCATGTATTGGCATTCACTGACCAATGCCATGTACCATTTGGTGCTGCTAGTTTATGTTAATAGTGAAGCCATTCAAGATGGTTTGATGATCTTGCCGGAGATTTTGATGGTGAGTTGTTTTTTGCATAGTATTTTCACACCGCCAGAGGAACAGAGGTGCAAGCACACTTGCATTTGATGCCCCCAGTCGTACACGTGTGCTGGTCAGCAAAAGCATTATGGTGAAGTAGGGTGGGGGCATTAGATGTCATCAGATGTCTTTGAGGCCATTAGCAGGAATTGCAGGTGGGTGAGGTGGGGAGAGGGAGCAACCGAAAGAACGTTTTACGGTACTGGTCTCAAAGGAATGCAAAGTAGAAAAAGTATTCCTTACCTCACAGTTATGGCGGTTCAAGCAGGGCTTTAAGTGGGCCGGGTCTCACCGGTGCTGAGCACCAGCAATTTTTTAAAGGGGGGCTCGAAACGGGTCTCTATCGGGCTCTGTTTTGTGCCCTGGCACAGGCAGTCTGTTTTTTTACGGACTGCAGTGACAGCAGGCACATCGATGTGCGCCTGCTCCCACTGCTCACTTATCGCTAGTGGAGAAGTTAAGGCATGACGTCATGCCAGGTGAGCGTTGTAGGGTAAGGGAAATCCTTTAAAGAGAGTCATTTTCTCTCTGGATTTCCTTTCTCTTTTTGAAACTCAGGAGCAGCAACATTGTCGTGGTGTCACCAGGGCTTTAAGTGGAAGCTTTTTGAATACTATATACAAGCCATAGTTGCTGCTTATTTATCTTATGCAACTAACAACCATTGACAAAGCCAATAGTCCTGACGTGTTGTAGGTATAATGTTACTTGTTGTATCATATATCTGGATGCCATGACAGAAACAGCAAAATACAAGTCGGGCGGCACACCATGCTAAGCACAGATTTTTAGCTTACGTGTTCTTAAGCCACGCCCTAAATTGCATTGGCCACGCCCCTTTGAGAGACCCCCCAGTTTTTTCATGCCACTTAAAGCCCTGGGTTCAAGATATGTAAGTATTATGCAGGCAACATGACAGCTTTAAAGCAGAGTACACTTGTCACTGATATTGACATAGACATGTAAGGTGACAACACATCTACATTGCCTTTCTCAGGGTCCCTATAAATCACTGCAATCTTAAAATACATTTGCTTAGTTTGATGGATGATGATAAATCACAGACCGTACGATTTGCAGTGCATTTCAGTGATGCCATAATGGCTAAGGCTTAACTGAAAATACAGCAAAGAGAGTGTGTGTATAACGTCTGACTAAGGCTGCTTTGTAACTGGGCAAATCACACCTACTTATAATACAAGAGATGATTCACCTTGACGAGACAAGATCCTCAAGGACTCTTGACGTCATCAGGCAGCAGCAGACCCGAATAGTCTGACAGCTCAGTATCTCTATAATGTAATCTCTTTTCCTATCTGTTCACTTATAACATGGACTAATCCTTACCTATGAATCACCTCTAAGTCTGTATCAGTCCTACAATATGCAACCCCAGAGACAAAAATTGCCTTGATAAAGTCTTCATTGATGAACTATGTGTCACTGCTTGCAAGAATACAACAGAATATTGTGACTTCATCCTGTTGTAGTCAATTCACAATAACAATTGGCTCCGTACACTCTTGGGGTTCCAGCCTCTTTTATCATTGTGTGAAATACATAGGGGGATATTCTCAAGAACGTGCGATAAACATCGCCAAAATAGGTTAACGCAAGTTTTCATATCGCCGTCTATCGCGGGAAAATAACTGTGTGTTAACTAAGCCTGGGCGTAGTTCGCGAAGTAGCGCTACGCAAAGCTACGTGAAGTGCAGTTCGCACTACGCGAGCTACGCGTAGCACTACGCGAACTGCGTAGTGCGCTGTTCGCGATGATTGCACAGTGCCGGATGCTTGTCCGCACTGTGCAATCATTGAAAAGGGCATCTTGCACAGTGCGAGCTGTCTTTTACTGCCACTCGAGTAGATTTTTACTCGAGCGGCAGCTTTCTCAACGCGGACTGGTAGTTTCTCATCGCGAGCGGTCGCGAGCATACGCGACCACTCGCAATGAGAAACCTGACCTCCCCGCGTTGAGAATCTCGCCGGCAGGTTTATTTTCCACGCTCGCGATCGGCAACTTGATGTTGCTGATCGCGAACGAGGAAAAAGTCTCGCCGGGATGTCATTTTGCTTGCTCGCGGTCGCCAACTTGACGTTGAGGACCGCGAGCAAGCAAAAAATGACCGCTGCACTACGCTACGCGTGTTTGCACTGTGCTACATGCAATTCGCGTTGTGCGAAGTAGCGCAAACTTCGCAAACTACGCGAGCGTAGCGTAGTGCTTTGCCCAGGGTTAGTGTTAACGTCGTATTTTCAACACGGCGGTAACATGTGATAGTCTCCCGATAACGCGTCAAATGTCCGTGATAACATTACCGGGACGGCGATGAAAATCCAAACCCGAACGCGGAAAAAGTAGCGATGGCCCCAACCGCGATAAGACAATCAGCGAAAAGCAGCGCCAGGCCTGCAAATCACACACGTCAGGCGGGAAAAATCACTACAAAAGCAGAAAAAAAAACCACAAACAAAAACTAAACTACAGCGAAGCACAATGGAGGCAGCGGGAGCAGGTACAGAGGACGGCCAGAACCCCACAAGCCCCCCGGAGGAGCAGCCTGGGACCTCGGGGACAGGGAAGGGCAAGGACAAGAAGAAGAGGAAGACGCGGTTCAGTCCGCAGGAAAACAGGATCCTGATCACGGAGGCGATAGAACACCATCAACAACTGTTCGTCACCTCCACTGTGTCATTGGCAACAAAAAATGCAACATGGCAGTCCATCCTGGACAAGGTGAATGCAGTCGGAGTGCTGAGGAGGACAATGGAAGAGCTCAAGAGGCGCTGGAATGATGTGAAGCGCAAAACCAAGCAGAAACTCGCCAACAACCAGAAGGCAGCAATGCAGACTGGAGGTGGGAGTCCAGTGCCACAGGAGGAGCTGGATGAGATGGAGGAAATGGTGTCCACAGTCATCAGTGGGGAGACGGTGGCAGGAGTTGTGGGACCGGGCACTGCTCAACATGACCTGACACAACAGCAACAGGGTGAGTAACGACCAGGGACTGGGGGGACGGGGGGAGATGGGCACAATGGCACACATGCACAATCAAGCGGAGCACAGTGCACACCCACAATGACTCTGGATCATGTCCCTGATCCCCTTGGCTCACTGCAGCACACATAAAAACAGCACGTAGGCCCCCGTCGACTATGTGCCCAGAGGAGGCCCGCCCACACATCACTTATCCCACAACCAACCTATGCACATGTGCTGAACCCAGCAAAGCTGCGGGTCCATGAGCCACACTGACAATGCAAGTGACACTGCATGACGATTAGCATGGCTGCAGTCCCATAATCATGACATGGTGCACGCCACCACACTGAGGTGGCTGAGTGTGGACCACATCCATAAAGGAGCAGGTCACACTCTGACACATCCACGTGCACAAACAACCCCTGACGTCAACAACACATCTGCGGACAAACCATGACCCAGAGTCCCAACTCCCACCAAGACTAACCCTGGGCGGTGAACTACGCTACGCTCGCGGAATTTGCGAAGTTACGGTAACTTCGCGATTCGCGTAGAACGCGAAGTTACCGTGCACTACGCAATTTGCGGCGTAGCGTAGCTGTTTTTCTTCTTTGCGCGCTCAATATACGTTCTCGCGCGCGGTAACGACCTACCGTGATTCTGCGTTCGCCGACGCGACTTCCTATCCGTTCGCGGGCGCCACGAGATTAGGAATCCGGCCGCACGATCCCGCGAGAGTGTGCGAACGCGAACACGCCATTCGGACGCGCGATCTGACTTCCGGCGGCAGTGTTGGTAAGATCGCGATCCCGAACACGAAGAAACTACAATCTGGCGAAGAATATATCTCGAGCATCATAAAACCTTCTCGAAAATGATGAATTAGTTCATTTTGCACAAAAACTCCTCAGGTTGTCATTTAGAGATGTAGTTTGGTGAGCAAGGAGTCCTTTTTCTTTTTTCCAAGAGGAAGGAAGTGCCCCTGATTCTCAAACTTCCTGTTCCTGTCCAGCAGGCTCCTCCCAGTGTTTTGTCCATGTGCTGTTCACTTTCATTTGGATTTGGAGCTGGAAGGATCACTTTTTGTGTCTGTCTGCTGCATCATATCATTGGATTGGATTTGAGGACTCTTGGATTTGAGATTTTACAAGTAAGTTGGAGAATTGGTGTACTTGTTTGTTTGATTGGGGCTTGTTTGTACCTACATTTGGGGGATTTCCATAGTTTTTAAAATGTATTGTTGTGGCCTGTAGTTTCGGCAGGGGCCTAGTTGTTTTTCTTTGATTGGAATTTCAGCCAGTAGGCCCGGACTGGAGCCAGAGGTACCCATGGGTGCATGTTTCTGTGGTGTCTGTTGAATTTAAAGTTTAAACATCATGTAGGCCGGGCATCCATGGATGGCATTGGTTTGAATTGGTAAAAGTGGTTTTTGGGGTGTATTTCATTTTTTGGGTGTTTGTTAAATAAATAGGCCTTTTCAGCCAGTAGGTAACCCTGGGCGTTCAGCTCGCGGACTTTGGGCAAGTCCGCACTGCGCGATAACGCGGACTTACACTTTTTATCTTCTTCGCGTGCTCAATGTACGTTTTCGCGCGCGCGATAACGACGTTTTGTGACGATCGCGATGCCGAACGCGCAGAATTTACAATCTGGCGAAGAATATCTCTCGAGCATCATAAAACCTTCTCGAAAATGTTGATTTAGTTCATTTTGCACAAAAAACTCCTCAGGTTGTCATTTAGATGTAGTTTGGTGAGCAAGGAGTCACTTTTTTTTTGTTTTACAATTTTTTTCAAGAGGTAGCAAGTTGCCCAGAGTCTCCAACTGCCTGGTCCTGTCCTTTGTCTTCACTTTTTTGTTATTTTGGGTGGCCTGGCCATGTGGGTGGCGGCCATTTTGTAAAGCCAGGCATTGTGCTTTTGCCATAGGCCTGCAATGTCTGTCTTGTGTTCCTTTTCTTGTTGTTCTGGGTGGCCTGGCCATGTGTTGGCGGCCATTTTGTGTGAACAGCCACTGTGCTTTTGCCATAGGCCTCCAAGCTTGCGGCCTAGTGTGCCAGTAGTCCCGGAGGTAGTCATCCTCATGGGTGCATAAAAACTGTTTCTGTGTTGTCTGTTGAATTGTAACATAATTTAGGCCATGGATGGCATTGGATTGATTTGCAAAATGTGGGTTTTGGGGTGGTATTTTATTTTTTTGGGTGTTTGTTAAATAAATAGGCCTTTTCAGCCAGTAGGTAACCCTGGGCGTTCAGCTCGCGGACTTTGGGCAAGTCCGCACTGCGCGACAACGCGGACTTACACTTTTTATCTTCTTCGCGCGCTCAATGTACGTTTTCGCGCGCGATAACGACTTTTTGTGACGACCGCGATGCCGAACACGCAGAATTTACAATCTGGCGAAGAATATCTCTCGAGCATCATAAAACCTTCTCGAAAATGTTGATTTAGTTCATTTTGCACAAAAACTCCTCAGGTTGTCATTTAGATGTAGTTTGGTGAGCAAGGAGTCACTTTTTTTTGTTTTACAATTTTTTTCAAGAGGTAGCAAGTTGCCCAGAGTCTCCAACTGCCTGGTCCTGTCCTTTGTCTTCACTTTTTGTTATTTTGGGTGGCCTGGCCATGTGGGTGGCGGCCATTTTGTAAAGCCAGCCACTGTGCTTTTGCCATAGGCCTCCAAGCTTGCGGCCCAGTATGCCAGTAGGCCCAGAGGTAGTCACCATGGGTGCATAAAACTGTTTCTGTGTAGTCTGTGGAATTTTGACATCATTTAGGCCATGGATGGCATTGAATTGATTCAATTGAATTGCGAAATGTGGGTTTAACTTTTTTTGGAGGGTCTGACTATTTCACTTTTTGGGTGTGTTAAATAAATGCCTTTTTTGCGTGTGTACTGTGTAATTATAATTGTGTTGTTGTAGTGGTTGTCTAACTTTCCAAAGTGTTTTTAGCCATGTGGATTTTAGTTTTTGCATTAAAGCTGTGTGTGTTTTATAAGGCATCCTTTGTCTGCCCATATATAGGCCTGCTTGAGTTCATTGTTTGAGGTGCCTTGTGCCTGTGAGTCACCATGTTTCTGGGGGCCATTTTGTTGTGGTAGTTATTAGTGTGCTGTTTTTGCCACATAGGCCTGCGTGTCTTTCCATTGTTCCTCTTGTCTTACTGCTTTCAAATCCATCCCCATTGCCAGCTGCAGCTCCCTGATGCTGCTATATAATACATCCCACGTGATGCACAAATTTAGGCCAAACATGCTCCAGTACATTTTAGTTTTTGTTCTTTACTATTCTTATTCTTCCAGAGTGTACACTAGCACTACACAGTAGCCAGGAAAGCCCTGGCCTTGTTGTCAACGTCTCATAAATGGCTAGACTGTGTGTTGTTGTTCACAGAGTTTCTGAAATTTAATAATTGAGGCCACCACACACTAAGTTCTATATTCTATTTGTTTGATTTGTGCTATGTTTGACTGATGTTCTGGCTTTTTTGCTTTTAGGTGCACAAAGACTGAGGAGGAGGTGTGTCTCTCATCATTGCCCGTTGAACTTCCAGACAGACATCCTGCTGCTATACACACAACACAACGTGACGTGTGACCTGACCAGACATCTCTGCAACTGAGTGCTGCTGACATCTGAAGAAGATGGGCCCAAAGAAAGCAGGCACCAGGTCCTCCAGTACCAAGAAAGTTGCTATTGAGAAGAAGAAGGAACAGAAGAAGGAAGTGACACTGAAGTCTGGTGTGCCGGCCAATACCTTTTTGGGAAAAAAAATTGCGCCTGCAGCAGCGGTGTCCGGGGGCAAGCTGGGGGCAGCACCTCCGCATCAGTGGACCCAACCCACCAACCCAGGCCCAAGCACATGAGTGTGGAAGAGGTAGCCAGCCTAATGGTGGAAACCAGTGATGCTGAGCCTGAGATAAACTTATCGCTATCTCAAAGTAGTACCCAATCAACGCAGGAGGAAACACAGCAGATAAGTGGTCAACAACAACAGCCGCAACCACCGCCCGCAATAGTAGTTGTTGTTCCTCCTGAAGTAGGGACAGTTCAGGAAATTGAGCCTCATGCAGAGGTAGAAGAAGAAGCCACTCATTCAGAAGATCCATTGTCTTCCAAATCCCCAGCAAGGAAAAGGAGGGGTAGTCCATCAAGTTCTTCGCCAAGCCCCCTTCTGATGATCTAGATGCCACTTGGAAGCCACAAACTGAGTCTGAGAGGGAGCCACGTTCCAAGACCAAGGTAGGGAAAAGGAAGGTTCCGGAAAGCCTTACACTTATGGAGGTCGATGTAGAACAGCAAGATGATGATGATGACGACGAGCCAGTCATCACGAACATCACTCCCGGCCCCGAGGAGATGGAGACCAACATTCTTACCCTATCCAAAATCGCTGCGAGGGATGTAGCACGCATACCTCCACAGGTAACACCAACACGACCTACAGCTTCCATATTTGCATTAGCAAAGGCCCGGCAGCGACCTACATCCAGCACAACCACCACCTCTGTAGGAGTAGGTAGTGGTACAGCAGCACAGAGTCAAATTCAACACACACCCTACAGATCATCCGGCATTGGAAGTGGCACCTCCAGCAGGAGGCCAAAGTTAAGCTCCCCAGTTTGGGACTTCTTTACGGTTAGCGAAAAGGAGGAGAACATTGCTATATGCTCCATTTGTAATACCTCTGTTAGTCGTGGTAAGCTTGGTACAAACTATGGTACCGGAGGCCAAATGACCCATCTGAAAAAACACCACTTGATCAGCTGGGAGGACCACCTTCGTGGCAGAAAAAAACTGCAACCATTGGTGTTGGTGGGGATAAAGGAGTAGAAGAAGAAGATCCGATCACGGTGGAAGAGGAAGGACAGGGAGACATTCTCTCTGGTAGTGGTACACAAGGTGTCCCTGACCCCAGCAGTGCAGTCTTAACGTTGCACACATCTTCAGCAACATCTCAGTGGCACAAGAGTAAGAGTCAGCCGGAGACACCAAGAAGTACCAGGTCCGCACTACCAAAAAGTGCGTTGAGCCTAAGAGAAAGGAAAACCATGCAGCCTACCATTATCAGCATGTTTGGGGGTGAGGGGCAGTACGAACGCAACCACCCAATAGCACATTTGTACAATGCGAAGCTGGCTAAAATGTTAGCACTGGACCTTCTCCCTTTTTCTTTTGTTGAAAGGGTGGGTTTTGTGGAATTTGTGTCAACCATCTGCCCAAAATGGCATGTTCCCAGCCGCTACTATTTTGCCAGAGTTGCAGTTCCAGCACTACATCACAACGTGCTGGAATTGCTAGGAAAGGCCTTGAAGCAGAGTGCTGTTCACAGTATCCACCTGACTACAGACATGTGGACCAGTTGCCAAGCCACAGATTACATGTGCATCACTGCACACTGGATCTGTTTTGCGGGGTTAGAGAACAGATATCTGCTGGTGTTGATAGTGCAGAGATTTTTCATGTCACTCACAAACATGCAACTGTAGCCATGTTTGCCATGGAGAAATCTCATACTGCTGCAAACATTTTGGAAGAGTTTAACACCAAGGTCTTTGAGTGGCTGCGCCCAAGAGGGCTTACGATTGGTTTTGTTGCCACGGACAACGGCAGTAATGTAGTTTTGGCCATGCGCAATGGTGGCTATTTCAGGGTCCCGTGTTTGGCACACTGCATTAACATTGTTGTTCAAGACTTTTTGAAAAATGAATCCAAAGTCAGCAACTTACTGGTCACCTGCAGAAGAATATGCACACATTTCAACCATTCTTTTAAAGCCCGGAAGCAGCTGAGGGTCATTCAACGTGAGCATAAAATGCCAGTCAAAGCGCTCATCCAGGAGGTGCCAACACGTTGGAACTCAACTTATTACATGCTTGATCGTCTGTTTGAACTGTACATACCACTCAATGCTTATGTCATGCAAAGATTAGGGGAACCTACTGTGAAAGGCATGACCGTTGAGATGGCTCAATGGGACCTCATTAAATGCCTGACTGAGATGCTACTTCCTTTTGAGAACTTCACACGTGAAGTCAGCAGGGAGGACTGTACTATGGGCCAAGCTATCCCATTGTTGCACATGCTAGAGCAACAGCTGAAGGATGTGTCTGAAACGTACGCAGGTGTGGATGACAAACAAGACGCATATCATTTGGCGGAGACCTTAGCCGCTCGCTTATCGGAAAATACAAGGATTAAAAATAAAATTTTGTCACAACCACATTACATTAGTGCCACAATTTTGGATCCACGGTACAAAGTATTTCTGAACAGCAAGGCAGTAATTCCTTTTTCGGAAGTGGATGTTGCCAACTACAAAACTTTGATAGCTAAGGAAGCCACTATTTTCGAAAGCGAACGGCTGTTAATTACAGGCCCCCCACCCCAGGCCATAACCAGTACTACAGGGCATCCAGAGTCAAGTTCTACTCGGAGCCTGAGGGCAGTGCATTTGCCTCCCAGCAGTCACCTACACCAACAATAACATCAAGAACAGGATCATCCACAGCACAATGTGCAACTGATTGGTTTCTACAGCAGGGGTATGGTAAGTCCAGTGCTGATGCAAAGGCAAAACAGGCCGAGCACATCGGAGCACCCCTGAACATTGAGCGGATGGTCCAGGCCTATCTGGATGACCCAACAGAGGTCTTCATGGATCGAAACCCATTGGTGTATTGGTATGGGAAAAGAAGCCAATGGACAGTGCTCAGCAGGCTGGCGATAAAGTATCTGGCTTCCCCTGTCGCAAGTGTCTCTTCTGAGCGTGTTTTCAGTGCTGCTGGTGCCATTGTAACTTCGAAAAGGACCAGTCTCTCGGCCCAAAGCGTGGAGAGGTTAACCATGATCAAAATGAATCAGCACTTTATACCACCGGATTACAAAATACGTGAATCACAGCAGGAAGAGGAGAGCGACTTGGATGACGTAAATAGTGTGTTACAGGACCTACTTCTGTCCGAACCACCAGAGTTTGAGGACGAGCTCCTCTTCCCTGACAACTAGGCTTTCAAATTGTTACTTTCTTCCTTCCTTTATGTGTCTGTGTATCTGTCTTTCTGGTTCAAATCACAACAAATCCATCACCACCGTCTTCTCTTTTTATTTCCCTATTGGAGTTGGATGTCTGTGCATTTAACTGTCCACTCTTCAGAGTCTTGCTTCATCTTCCTGTCTCGCACAAGTACATTTCCATCAAGCCAGACATTAGTACAAGAAATGTTGCCTTTACCAGTCCCGCCTCCATAAGAAGTGAAACGTGACTATAGCTATCCTCCGTTTTGTTTTCGAGCCGAAACTCATCAGTGTCCGAAGGCTACAGCCTCAGCAGGCATCCAAAGGTCCTCACTGTCAGGACAGAAGGTACTTGGCAGAGAAAGACAAGAGACTCTTCGAAGAAACTTGCTGACATTTGTGCAAACTCAAATGACCATCAATGAGCGCTACCCAGGCCGCGGCCCATCATCACAGTGCTGACCATGGGAAGCAACTTAAACTGTGACAAAGTGCCACAGAAGAATAAGACGAAAACCGAAACAGCGACTAACACTCAAAATGAATGTAAACTGGAGTAATGATGAGGCCACTGCCCCGTAAAAAAAAATAACAACTGTCAGAACTAGGCATCTGATGATCTGACAGCCAAAGAGAAGAGCAAGACAGGTAATGATGGAATGCATTGGATGCTTGCAGACTCTGAGCGATTGCTGTTGTTTGTTGTTGATGTTGTGCATGAAGTCGAACTCTACTCTACTAGTTAATCTACAAAGTGACTCAAGTCAGTGACAGTCAATGTTTCCTTCTTGTTGTTTAATAACCAAATTGTACTCCTACTACTGCAGGTGCAGGCCAATATCTGTTGCAATTTTTTAATATGGAATATGGACTTAATCGGAGTCACTACAGACTGAGTTGCAGTTGGACAACACGTACCACACCATGATGATGACCATACTATCTTTGCACGCAGTCATTCAGTTGGATCGGAGATGATTCAAGGAATAACTGCATTTCATGAAGTGGCATAAGGTAAACATAAACACAACAATTCAACAAGAAAGTAAACACAGCAGACCTACATGTCCATGTAGTGGTGTGTAGTCGAGTGTAGTGATGACTCACAGCGGCGCATTGATTTTGTCACTTAATTAGGAAAATGCTAAGTTGCTGTGTATGCCTTTTGTCTGGCTATGTCAAAAATTAAGGTAAATGGAGGTTGGGTCACGGGCTGGTGCTGTGGTGGGCCTGTTCTGTCCTGTTGTTGTTGTAGCTTAATGCTGTAAACAGAATCTACACGATATATCCAAGCCGCCTCACTCTGAAAGTGTTCTCTCTTCTCTTCTTGGACTCCACCGTAATTGATGTTTTTTTTATTCATTGATTTTTCAATACCCCTTTTGTTTTTCCATCTAGACGTTACAGGCCGGCCTTTACCCTGTGCTTGCTATACTGGGAGACACAACTCACATTTACCTTACCAATCGGCATCAGGAAGGCCACCAAGATTGATGTGCGGAGCGTCCATGGAAGATAGGACCAAGAGGAAGGACGAGATTCCACTCCACAATTTGAGCATGATAATACAGTAACTTTAGTATCATTCATCATTCATCTTTTAATTAATTTGAATCCTTTTTTCTCTTCAATCATTAGGACTGTGTGTTGTGTGTTGTTTGTTTGCTAATTGATCCCTACAACTGTGTTTTAATGGTCTTTGCTATCTTTACAAGTAAGCCCAGTACAACATGGAATTTGGGTCTCTGAGGGCATATTACAGGCAAGGCAAATTGCATAGAATATACTGCTGCCCTGTACTGTCTAATTGTCTAGTAGGAGTTATTAAGTACTACTCATTAACCATCAAGTTATCTTCATCATCATGCATGCATTTCCCTTTTCTCCCTTTATAGATTTTTTGTATAAGATCATGGTCGTCTGCCAAGATTGCGCTTTGCTTTTGTTGTCCATGCGTACTGTTTTTCATTCTCAAACCTTTCCCCAAACCCCCTTCCCATCCATTCATCAAACCCTAACCCTCTTCCCCCGGGCTGTGATTTATATTGAGGTGTGATGTGACTATATAAAATGTACACCAATTGATCACACGCTTGCTGGGGCAGATGTGGTGAAAGCAACACTAATTCAATTGCAAGGCAGGGCGAGGAGCTTCTTCTGCTTGCCCACCCATGCTCAGTATATGTGCAAGCCGTCACCGGCTAATAGTAGTACATCATAATTAATTGCCGTCATTGATTGGATTAATCATCAAACTCCTACCACACAGCAGTAAAGGTTACGAATTACGATTGTGTTAAGTTAAGTGACTCAATCGACACAACTACAGTTTGTAACTTCTTGTACTAGGCTGTCCCCGCCACCATTATGTTTAATTTGACTTTAGCAGTTGCAACTGCAATATTGTTTGTTTGGCAGTCTTCTTCTGTACTGTATTTTACTTAGTTCTACTACTCCTCCCACAGTCGCTCTCAGGAAAGTGACTGTCTCTTTTTAATTTTTTAGCAAATGGTACTGCCAGTATCTACTCTACTACTACCACCACAACCATGGCATCTTCTACATTCTCTCTGGAAACCATGCAGCCATCGCTGTGCCGAACGTAATCATCAATCACAGGTAAGATAAGTTTGGTGGGAGGTATAAATGGACTAGGAGGAGAGACTGACAGTACTAGTAGGACAAATAACTCAGTGAGGGGTACCGCATCTATCTGTTTGTGTTACATCATCGTCGGCAGATTATTTAAATCAAACACTGGCTGCGGCCCTGCAGCAGCAAGGAAACCAATGTGACGTTAATTCGTGAAACAGTAACCCCCACAAAACATTAACATTGTATGTTTAAGTATAAATATAATTTATTACCCTAACAAAAATAAACTATCCCACACCTGACCCACCCTTCTCCCTAACCCCAACAAATGTCCAAAACGAAAAAAGTCCAAAGAATGTCCCGAAACCCCAACGCCCAATTCCCACCCACCAAAACAAGGAATAAAAAGGGGCAAATCAACAGGGTCCTCGATGTTAAATTCGGCGGGCTTTGAGGTGTTTGTCCACCATGATTTTGACCCGCTCCTCCATTTGCTCCTCTAGACGTGCCATCCGGAGGAGAATCTTCCTGCGAAATGCCCTGCAGTGGCATCCAGGGTGGGGGACAGCAGTGCTGGCTGCTAGCGAATTGCGGCGGCGGTAGGCAGCTACCAGACCGCGGCGCCGCACCGCTGGAATTGTGGCCTGGCTGGGGCCCGGGGCATCGGACGAGGTTGCAGCTGCTGCTGTCGCCTCCTCCTCCTCCGCCTGAGCCACCAGCCGCCGGTACTCCTGGCATATGGCCTCCAGTTTCCGGCACCGGGCCCTGGCTGCCAACTCCTTCCGCGATGGTTTGTCTTGGGAAGGAGTACCATCTATATCAAGAAAGAAAAAAATATTGTTGTAACCAGTACTCTTAGCTAAACAGTAACACAAAATTAATTCAACACATAATGGCACAGTAGCACTAGCAAGAAGCACAGTACATAACATTTGTGGTAATAATCTATCTATCCTCCCACTTCCTCGGCCTCTAACATTTGTGGGAGTTTCAGGCATTATTCTAGCACTATGGACTCCAACCAGTACACAGTACACCAGTGTTCTTCTTTTCTCTAGTTTAGCGAAATGACATAACCTGGTTGTAGCCGGCATTGCCTGCTCGGTCATCTATGCTTGCACCCAAGACAAACATACGAGTCATGACGCAGACTCACGTTAGTTGGATTTACTACTGTTTGCAGGTGGGGAAGCTCGTATTTTTCTATTACGGGTGGCACTGGCCATACTCTCTCTGTTACATGGAGGGCAATTGCTCAATTTCACAGTGCCTTGGCTACTACAAAAAGGCAGATTATATATCTGATCCAATGATCGTTGCTTTTATATGGGACAACGACATAAGGTCAATAGCGGTCGGTGGTGGGACTCGGGGAGTTAGGCCGGGCGGTGACGTGGGTAGGGGCAGGATGGGGGTAGTAAACTATGGATTACGGCCAATTACAGGTAAGTAAACATATAAATAAATGAAACTAATTTTGTTGCGCACACTGCATTGCATTTGGCGGTGCAGTGCACACAATGAAATTCGCTTTATTTATTTGTATGTTTACAGTAAAGTTACCTGTATTTGTCCGCGTAATACATTGTTTACTACTACCCCCACCCTGCCCCTCCCCACATCGGCTTTGCTACTCTGGCGCGGTTTCTTTTACATTCCCTAAAACTGTGCATCCCGTGACAGTCTCCACCTATGCTGTCTATGATGAATACATACAGGTATCCATCCATTCTAAGTAAATGTCAATCATTCTTCTTAATCTCTCCACCAACCTTACTTTGTTTCACCAACAACAACGCATGCGTCCACTCACTCCGTTGCTTGCCTTGGCTTTGAGTTTCACCCAAACACCGCTGATGATTCTTGCTATCCACAGTATCCACCCATACTGTGTCGCCCACCCAGGCAGGCATCCATTCTTCTTTCACCTTCCACCCATCCTTCAACAACACATTCATCTGATTCCTATCAGCCACCTATCCATGCTTCCAACGTATCCTTCTCTGCCAGTCATCATATTAAATCTCGCCCGCCCTTCCTCCTTCAACCCTTCTTTCCCTTTTTGTTCAACACATCCATCAAGGTCATCTGATCTGACTTTTAGTCTCCTCCATAAAACTTTCACAGCTGAGTTGGAGTCAGATATAAGAGGCCATTGGTTAATCAAGTCACGCTGGTAATGCTATTGCTACTGCATTGCTCATGCTAAGTAAAGGGTGTCTTCTTTAACCGTTGTATAATGTTCACTACAACTTCATACCTAATAAGTCTCAACAACAGTACAGTGAGTGAAGTCCACACACCCTTCCAGCTAGTGCAATGTCAATAAGTCATGAATATAATTTACCACCACCCGCCACCGCTGCTGGCTCCCCCCCTGTAGCTCCTGCAGGTGCCGCATCTTCTCCTGCCCCCTCCGGAAGGCTCGAATCGCCGGTGGCCCCGCCGCCACTGGTGGTTGCTAGTCCGCCTAGATAAAAACATGACACATTTTTAGATGCCTGTACACCTCCCCTATTTATTCTTTTTCATTAGCAAGATTGAAAAAAAAGTTAATACATACATATTATTATAAATCACATTCAATAGTCCAAATCGGGTACTAGAGTACAGTCAGTAGACACTAGTAGTGTTATGGTCCCTAGGGTCATTATTATACTATACTCTACTCTTTGCAAAGTTAGCCTGAGCCATGCAACCATTTTCCGCTTCATGTCTTTTGCGCATGTTACCTCGCAGCTTGTTGCGCAGTAACAGTAAGACGCCTTTTGAGCCCACATGAGCACATACAGCTACTGTCTGAGCGTTGCGTACAAGAGGTCGAAAAACAAGCCACTTTGTTATGGAGTTCGGTTAGTCCGTATTGCTTAGCCATAGGTAACATGTTACACTTTTTGGGCAGGACTGAGAAATGCTAGCATTATAATATATAACACGCACCATTTTTCTCAGGCAGAGGATTCCCTTCTACGAACCAGAGATTTGCAGAGCTTATGAATGATGCATGTAACCAGTAATTCTACGTTCTACGGTGAGGAGTCGCCTAGAATTCGCACAGATCTTTTGTCTTATATATATCATCAACGATCAGGCACCTGTTGCAACACTGTTTATTGTTTTAATCTTATGCATTTTGCTGTTGGAGCTGGCTGGAGTACACTGAATTTTATAGAACAACATACATACAGAGCTTGTTAGTTGAAAATAAACCTTTTGAACTTACACATAGACTCTGTGGTATTTTGTGTGGTGGTGGTGGTGGACTTACACGAGTGAGTGAGCGAAAGGGTGTTATGTTCTGGGTTGTGTAATCATAATCATTGGGTATCTTCGGGTGGGGGTTCGGGGACCTAATGAGACACTATAGCTAGTCGTTCAGGGGATTGTGGGTTCACTTCTGACTGAGGTGTGAGGAACGTCCAAGTTCCAAACTCGCATCACCAACATCCTATTTCATTGTGCATAGTTCTGCATGGGGCTGTGCAGAATCCAAGTAGTATGTACTATATCCTATCAAAAATAGTCAAATATCTGGTTGGGCATTTTGTTTGTGGTAATTGTCAAAGCCTCAAGATTAAGAAGCCAAGAAGAGGACAACCGAAAGGACTGGACTCAGTGGCTAGAGCTATTAGTATTGGTCAATCTGAGTTTTATTCAAAACGTACAATAAAGAGTGGCAATGCAAACTGGGCAAGCTTAGCGACAGACTAATATTAGTAGTACAGAGTACAGACATTCATAGCAGAGGCAGTTAGAACTTAAAGGCAGGGATAACCAGAATTTAAAAACAGATAGTCAAGTCAAGATCAAAGAATCTTTTGTAAAAAATAGAATTAGGGAGTGGAGCCAGAATTAATAGTTCTGAAAAAATAAGGTGCAGTAAAAGTTAGGGCAATATAATTGTTAATATTAACCACTGGAGGACTTACTGGGACCAGCAGCAGGGCCCTCGGTAGAGGAGCGGTCCTCTGGTGGTTGTCCCGCTGAATCGGACCCCGTCTTCTTGCCCCTGGGTGCTGCACATCAGTGATCATGTAAGATATAATAAAGAAAAAGAAAGACACAAACATTAATGATTGCTGTGAAACAAATAAATTATCTAAAAAAACGCTCAAAAACGTTTTAGGAAACAAAAATTGCAATAAAATTGACCTATCGAATCCGATCGACTACTGCCTTGCGGGATTCACGGACAGTCTACTTATTTGGGAACACTAATTCAGTGTTCCATTCTGATTGATTCAAATAAAATCCAGAACACTAACTAAGCCTAAGTACCACCTGACCTAGCCCACCTATTCCAGGCGGGCCAATTGTTCATTAAGCCTGCATTTCCATTTTTATTGACATCAAAAATGCATAGATGAGAAGGAGGACACATGCATAAAGTGCATAATGCATACACCAAATTGTTGGTTGGTTGCGTCTGATGTTCTGCAGCTGACTGACACTGCTAAGCTAAGCTTACCAGTACCACTCACTAAACAAACTACAAAAGGTTCTAAGGACTGGGGTAAGCAGCACTCAGTGACAGAGGATGCGTCACGCAGACCGCTCAAAAATTATCAACTAATAGTAACTAAACCTAGTATCAAATGCATCCACCACTATTTGACAGGAGGACAAAGGAAGGACTACAGTCTCTCTAGCAATAGCATTACCTAACTGAAGTTCTCTAAAGTAAACTCTTACATAATGACAAGCGAGCGCAAAGTTGCAAAAAAGTAAGAGTACCGCCCAGCACCTGTGTCCTACAATCACAGAAGATTTTGAAACGTAATTTACCTGCAATGTAAGCAGCAGTATTCTTGTTATTTGTAAAAAATGTATACACAAATCACAATACTTATACTACTATATATATATTGGCTACTCACCAAGCCCCACGACCTCGACACCTAGCAGGTCCAACAGGTCCTGCTCCCGGTCAAGGATGTCTGACCACCGGTGGGCCAGCTGGTTATGGGTGCGCCGGACCTCGGAGCAGCGAAACACTGCCCGACGCACCTTCGCCCACCGGCGGTGACGCTCCTGGGTCGGGTACCCGGAGCCTGGCCTGCCGCCTGCTGCCAAGGTCAAGGGGAGGTGGCGCTGAATAAAAAAACAGGGCGGCCACCTCCGCCTCATTAAACAGCTGGCGGGCTTGCACCCCTGCAGGGCGCAGTCTGCCGCAAGGCAGGCGGCGATTGGGCGCACGCGCCTTGCCCTTTGAGCCGCTGCTGCTACCCTTCGCCATGGTTCTGGGGTGGGAGGAGGTGAAAAAGAAAAGTTAGAAGGGAAAAATAAAGTTAGGGGAAGAAGTAGGAGCTTAAAGAAGAAAGTTATATAAAACAGTCGAAAAGTTAAAAAACACAGTAAAAAGTAGAAAAAAATGCAAAATATAGACTTAAGCAGAGAGTGAGATAGATAAGAAATAAAGAAAAATTGAAAAAGAGTGTAAAAAACTAAGGATTGCAAAGATTGAGGGAGGATAGAAAAGCAGGCCCAGAACCATAGCATAGAGTGGTAAAACAAGAAGGCCGCGCCCATCGCGACCGCGTGGGTAAGTTCGCACGATATTTGTCCCCGAGCACGCAAAAAACGTCGCGAACACGTACAACGCGTTCCCGAACAAGGAATGCGCATCGCGAGCACGCTATACGCGACCCGGAACAGGAAATAAGGGATCGCGAACGGGCGGGACAAGTGAAAAACAAAATGGCCGCGCCCATAGGTGACCGCATGGGTAAGTTCGCACCCCCGAGCACGCAAACAGCGTCCCGAACAACCACAACGCGTTCCCTAGCAAGAAAAACGCATCGCGAACGGGCGCGGCAAGCAGCTACGCACGCTCGCGAAGCTACGGGTAGCTCGCGTAGCGCTCCGACGTCTTCGCGTAGCTTCGCGTAGCGCGACTACGCGAACTACGCCCAGGCTTAACCAAGACCCAAATTCACCCAAGTCTGCAACATCTCAGTACTGATTGGGCACAGAAGTCAAAGGCACACCGCCTGAAAGGGACAAGGGGCAGCAAAATCAGAGCTGCAGGGGCGACTCTCCCAAAATGCAGCACACACACATGACATTCAGAGCACATCAGCATTGACAACAATGTGGCACAAACTGCAACACGTTTACAACAGGACAGAGGACACAACAGGTGCCGCTTGTGTGAGAAACTGGCCAATCACATTTGGCATAGCAGGGAAATGTTAGATGTCAATGTACAAGTACAAACACATATCCGTGATGTTGATGAAATGTCCACTGTCCCGCATCAAATAGGCAGCTCCTCCTAAACAGTCACAATGTACATTGTCATGCAGTCTGCATGTGGACTTGTACAATGCGACAACATACATGTGAACACAATGTACTACTGCATCTCTCCTTCACATTGCAGAGGGAGCATCAACACCTCCTGCAGAGCAGCCCCAACAACTCTTCACTGATGATGATGAGGACATCCCTGACATCGACACTGAAGCCCTCCAAACCCTCATTGATAGCTTCGGCACCCCACCTCCAGGAGCAGGGCAGCCCAGCTGTATTGAGGAGACCCCACCCCCTGCACAGACCACACAGCAGGAAGCACCTACCACCCCAGCTGTCTCCCAGGACACCCACAAACAACACATGGCCTTCCAACGCCGTGTGTTAGAGGTCCAGGAGAAGATGGCTGATCAGGTGCGGGTGGGGTTCGACCTCATGGCAGCCAAACTTGATGCCATACATGGGTGTCTGATTCCCATCAGGGACCACTTACAGTCCCTAACGGACACCCACAGTCCGCTCCATGCTTTCCAACGATCCATGGCTGACATCGCTGGAGTCATGATACTGAGACAAGAACAACTGTCCAGTCAGAGTGGCTCCAGCAATGTCAGCCGGAAGTTGGGACAGATGCGGGGGCTCATGGAGAACATGGACCGGATGACGGAGGAAGAATGGCTGCCACGGCTGCACACCAGCGAGATGTGGCTGGGACCTTCCATGCCCTGCAGCACATCGTCATGGCATTGCTGCCTCAAGGCCTTGCGCAGATGAATGCTGCTGCTGCTTCTACATCCACATTTCCGCCCCCTGATGTGTCAGTGCCTCTCAGTGCGGCAGGCAATCCACCTCCATCCCCCAATGTGTCAGTGGCACACAGTGCTGCCGACATTCCACCACCACCCACGTGTGAGGCACATGTGACATCAGAGGACTAAGATGCGGGTGAATCAACCTTACTGGTAAGGAGGAGGCAGTAGCATTCATCTCCGCCATATGGCCTGTTTCTGCTTGGTTCTGCCCTTTGCATCATCACCTTCCACTGTCCCCCGATACACTCTACGACACTCACCTTGGACCTCAACATGGACTGCCATTTTCTGTTTGGTTACCAATGACACAGCGATCAGATTGCGGACTGAACTCTTCCTCTTCCGATGTACTTGTCATTCCCTGAAGGACTCTGGCTGGCCCTCCACGAGCCAATAATGTGAAGTGGAGTTTGCATGGCCCTGTACTGCTCCAGCTGCAACACTCCACTGGATGTGAATTAAACATTCAGAATCACGCAGATGTTTCATGCCTTTGATCATTCAAGTATGAGAGTATGGATGAATGTAGGGTCAGTGATTCCCCCTTACCTCCATGTTGCTCATGTCGTGGGACTTGAGTCACAGGGTGCAACATTGCCGATTGCGGTCCGGGTGGCGTAGACACTACAACAGAGACACAAGCATCAGTTACTTCCTTGTCCAGCCCAGAACTAAAGCATGCCCAGAGCCTCGGGCTCATTGTTCCCACCCCTACGCTGGCCTGCCATACGTCAGGCCAGTCCACTCCGCTTACGCTCAGAGGGGGGACAACAAAACTACATGTCCCAGGTCTTCCCTGTAGTGATCTGCTCATCACTTGTCTAGTTGTCAGCATGCCACAGCCACTCCCTGAGGGCTGGTTAACACCCACACCACACCCATCCAGCACAGGCGTCACAGGACATGTGACCCTGCCAATAAAAGGGGCCTAGCACATCACATTCCCCACTGCCGGAGATGACATGATGGCGTCCGCACCACGAGATTCAATCATAAAGGGTCCATGACTTGTGGCACACTGGGTTAGTGGCACCCGATGCAGAAACAACTAGACCGGGAAAAAAACAAAATGGCCGCCTGTAATCGGGACGAAAGGGAGTTCTATTTTGGTCCACTTCCTGTTGGAAGTTATTGATGGAAAACTTCGCTGATTATTTCTTTTGATTGTTGATAAAGACAGAGAAACGCTAAAAAAAGGTTTTGAGATAGAACCCAGGGTCTAGTAGGTTCTATGGGGTCGTTAAGCTAGTTATTTAAAAATTATAATTATTAAAAAATAATAGTAAAAGGGAAACATATATGTTTTCTACATGGCTTATTTTCCCCCCCAAATTTTTTTGCAAGAAATGAATCTGGTGGTGAGCCTTTCAAATCATACTCTAACACCGGCACAGATTAAGGTCCTTGAAAAGGGGCTAGGTTTTGTACCCACAGCTAGATTGGATAAATTCCAATTATGCAAAGAGATGAAGGAGTTTATGAGAAGACTCAAGTTACAAATCTTTTTCAAAGACAAGCAAAGAGATGACCAGCAAGATGGAGACACCAGGTTAAGACCCAAATCTACCTTTACTCCACCAGATGCCAACTTACCAGTGGAACTGATCGCCTTCGAAAAGGCTGTGATGAAAGACCTGGAAGAAATGGATTCAGAGACCAAAAAGGTCTTCCACAACATTACCAGAGAAGAAAATGAGGCACGCAGAGAATTAGCGAACAATACTCAATTGGTAATAAAACCAGCCGATAAAGGAGGGGCAATTGTAATACAATCTGCAGAAAAATATGACCAAGAGTGCAAACGCCTCCTTGATGACACAAGGAACTATGAAATCCTCACCCAAGACCCCACGGAAAAAATACGAGTAAAAATAGCAAGCATGGTGGAAGAGGCACGATCACATGGGTGGATATCGAAAAAGGAAGGGGATTTTCTGATCACAACCTCACCTAAAACACCTTACCTATACACTATACCCAAAATTCACAAAAACCAGGTCTCTCCGCCTGGCCGCCCAATAGTGTCTGGGATTGGATCCATCTTGGAACCGGTCTCTAAATTTGCAGACGCTTTTTTAAGGCCATTGGTACAACAAACATCCACGTACCTGAAAGACACTAAAGACGTCCTACAACTGCTAGAAGGACAGCCATTCAACCCAGAAAAAGAACTACTGATAAGTTGTGATGTGGAGAGCTTATATACAAGCCTTCCCCACAATGAGACCCTGAACATCATAGAAGACGTCTTATTCGATACTGATTGGGATTATCAGACACCAAGAAACATGATCATGGAGTGCTGTCAACTGGCACTAAAAGAATTTTTTTTTGAATATCAAGATACCATCTAACTACAAAAACATGGGACCAGCATGGGGAGCACATTTGCTCCCAGTATAGCTGGTCTCTATGTACATCAATTGGAGAAACAAAAAATCCTAAATCCCAGAAATCCATTCCGTGACCATATACGAATATGGAAACGATATATAGATGATATATTGATCATCTGGGAAGGAGATGAGACCACCGCAAGACGTTTCCTGACATGGCTGAACTGTCAAGACGAATTTTTGAAGTTCACAAGTACCATCACAAATGAAAAACTAGTCTTCCTTGATCTCAATATATATGCCAAAGAAGGAAAACTGACAACGACCACCCATTTCAAAGAAACCTCTAAAAATTGCCTTTTGCTGTATAACAGCTTCCACCCGCGGCATCTCCGCGACAACCTTCCCTATGGGCAATTCCTACGGTTACGAAGGAATTGCACGGAAATTGAAGATTTCAAGACACAATCAAATGATTTAAAAAAGAAACTGGAAAACGTCAATACCCTAAAAGGGTGATTGATAATGCATACAAAAGGGCGCGCAACAATAGCAGAGAAGGCCTTTTGGAACCGAAAATCCACAAGGAGGAGGAGAACCGCCCATTATGCATAACAACTTTCAACACAAACTTGAATGGGATCACAAAAATTATAAATAAACTTTGGCGAATCCTTAATAGTGGAGGCATTAACTTACCAAAACCCATCTTCTCTCACAAAAGAGGCAAAAGCATCCGAGATTTGGTCGTGCACACCAGACCAAAAGAAAGTAAAGATTAACCCTGGGCAAAGCACTATGCTACGCTCGCGTAGTTTGCGAAGTTTGCGCTACTTCGCACAACGCGAATTGCACGTAGCACAGTGCAAACACGCGTAGCGTAGCGTAGTGCAGCGGTCATTTTTTGCTTGCTCGCGGTCCTCAACGTCAAGTTGGCGACCGCGAGCAAGCAAAATGACATCCCGGCGAGACTTTTTCCTCGTTCGTGATCAGCAACATCAACTTGCCGATCGCGAGCGTGGAAAATAAACCTCCCGGCGAGATTCTCAACGCGGGGAGGTCAGGTTTCTCATTGCGAGTGGTCACGTATGCTCGCGACCGCTCGCGATGAGAAACTACCAGTCCGTGTTGAGAAAGCTGCCGCTCGAGTAAAAATCTACTCGAGCGGCAGTAAAGACAGCTCGCACTGTGCAAGATGCCGTTTTCAATGATTGCACAGTGCGGACAAGCATCCGGCACTGTGCAATCATTGCGAATAGTGCACTACGCAGTTCGCGTAGTGCTACGCGTAGCTCGCGTAGTGCGAACTGCACTTTGCGTAGCTTCGCGTAGCGCTACTTCGCGAACTACGCCCAGGCTTAGTAAAGATGGACAGAGGATGCAAACTACCCTAATGCCACCAATCTCTGGCCATCATCCCTGTGGCATGTGCAATGTATGTAAACTAACCAAAAAAAGCAAAGAGATATGGTTCCAAGATGGGACCAGATGGGACCAAAGAAATTTCACAACATGTAACTCAAAGAATGTGGTTTATCTTATTTGTTGCCCGTGTCTTTTAGAGTACGTAGGAATGACCACACGCCCCATAAAAATAAGGATAGAGGAACATAAAAGCAACATAAAATGCAAAAAAAGCACCACCAAAATGGCAGCCCATTTTTTGGAAAAAGGTCACAAGTGGGAAGATCTCTTGTGGACAATAATCGAACAAATCCAAAACGAGAGATATTTATTTGAAAAGGAACAGCGGTGGGTGTTCCGTCTGAGAACTCATGAAAAAGGGCTAAATGATGATATTCCTTGGAATCAACTATAAATACTGAGGATTATACAAATAAATCCCTCAATAGATGCTCTGCTAAGAAATTAAGAAGCTATCATATGGCAGGAACTCTAAAAAATAGCCATAAGAACAAGTCCTGAAAGCCATTATGGAATTTTACAAGGCTCCTTTCTCTCTCTGTTTTAACAAATACTGTTTCACCTGTGGGAGAATACGCAATTTAAACACTTTTTTTGACAATCAAATGCTTTTTCACTCTGCAAATTACCCCCAAATTTTTTTTTGGGGGGGGGGGGGAAATAAGCCATGTAGAAAACATATATGTTTCCCTTTTACTATTATTTTTTAATAATTATAATTTTTAAATAACTAGCTTAACGACCCCATAGAACCTACTAGACCCTGGGTTCTATCTCAAAACCTTTTTTTAGCGTTTCTCTGTCTTTATCAACAATTAAAAGAAATAATCAGCGAAGTTTTCCATCAATAACTTCCAACAGGAAGTGGACCAAAATAGAACTCCCTTTCGTCCCGATTACAGGCGGCCATTTATTTTTTTCCCGGTCTAGTTGTTTCTGCTGCAGCTGCTTTCAATTGAGGGCGCTTCCACACAGAGTACTTCCTTTATAAACCGGGGCTTGCACAATCTTCATTGAGTTCCCGGAGAGCCACGAGAAGGTAATCCTTGGTGATTGAGCAGCACCCAGCATGTAAGTAAGACAAGGGCATGTCTTTAAAAAGCCCAAGACACCGCGACCAGCACTGAGGAGAAACCACTCCAATGTTGAACTTAGCCTTTCCCTCGATGTTTCCCCACGTTTACAGTATCAATGTGAAGGCGCCTTTACACCCCTTGTGGCATCTCATGGAGCGGATACGTTAATATACGAATGTATGTATTTTTTTAAACAACCTTTAACGGCACGTCTCTCTGAGAGCATGAGTATTACCCCATTTTTAAAGGCACACCATGGGAGCACTTCCTAAAAAGAGAGCGCATGCACATACATGGGAATTAATTTACGCCCAGGATGAAAAGAGCGAGTGGACATATGATAATCTAAAAATCCTGTCAAATCAAAACTATATCGTATTTTCTGCTTCCACTTGAGTGTGAATGTTTGAATAGTTAACAAAGGAGCATGTATAAGAGCCACAAATTTTGGATGTATGGAAATTCTGTATGCATGGGAACTGGATACTGACACCACGCGGATTATTTCAAAAACCACCGCATTAGATGTATGAAAGTTCTGGATGCATGAAATACTGGATACTAACACCACGAGGAGTGTTTCTATAGCTAAAATATGAGTGAAAGTCACAAAAACACCCACAATTGGGTGAGACGAGAAAAATATATCACAGTGACAGACAATATTATCGTTTCCACATGATGGTGATGTGAATATGAAGGGGATAAACGATAAAAGCTATTGTTTATCCACAATGTTTTTCATTTTCAGGTTTCTTTACAGGATATACAATTGGTATATTGTGTCTACTGCCCTAATAGGGTACATGGAAGAGTATGTGTGACCAGCAGGCATATGTACATTTATAATATCACCCAGTGAGGTGCAATAGGGATCATTCTGGTCCTGAGGAAGTAAGCCAAGGGGATGGCTTCTGAAACATGTCGACCCTGTAGAAAGTGACCTATCAAAGTACACTATCTACACCTCCCCACTTTTACTATTCTCAGCTAGGGAAGCCGATAAAGTGTATTTTTTTCCACTAGCCAGGGAATTTTTAAATCATCACTTATATATATTTTTTCACGATCCCACGCACTACACATACACATTCACACTAATCACTAAATTAAGTGCTCCCGCGTCTACGTAGGTAGTAGCACGCCCCGTCCCGTAGAGGGGCGGGAAGACCCCAATGATGAAGCATGACACTGAATCAGGTTTCAGTGTGTGAGGGGTATTTTACAATTTTTGAACACTGCCCTTCCTATAAACTAGAGATGGATTTTTTCCAGACATCATCATTAGAACACATTAAAAACACCTGCAGTAAAACTGAGTATACACTTATACACATATATATCTTTATGTAGATAATGGTAGAATCCCTTTGTTGAATTACCATATCATGAGGAGGACGATTCTACTTTTTTTCCTCTTCACTCCCCCCCTTTGATTTTGAGATCATCGTTGCACCACAATGACAATCTTTGGAGCTTCAGAAGTGGTTTCGGGCTTCATATAAGTTATACATGTGTATTTGTATTTTGCTTTCTTTTTCTGTGCTAAACGTGGCTTAAACGGTGTACTAATGGTTTACACAACAGAATTGTAAGTAGTAGGGGTTATATGTACAGAAGCAAATTGTGACCAGAATTTGTGACCAGTAAACAGTACATATGGCACTTAGGGGCATATTTGCAAGCCCCTATTGCCAACGGAATGTCACTTTTTACGACGTTCCTGTGGCGATAGGGACTTCGCCTTATTTACAAGGCAGCGTTAAGCCACTTAACGTGGCTTAATGCTGCATTGTAATAAGGCCCCCTTTCACGCTGTGCTTAGTGTGAAAGGGGAGGGCAATGGGTGGTGCTGTGGGCGCTCCACTGCAACACCCATTGATTCTGACGCTGCCCCCTATTTTCAAGGGTGGCGTAAATAGGAGGCAGCGCCAAAATTAAGACCAGGGAGAACCTGGTCTTAAACCGGCGAAACAAGGAGAAATGTTTAATTTCTTCTCGTTTTTGCTGTTTTCATGTGTGCTGCGTTGTACAGCACACGTGAAAACAGCAAAAGGCCAATGATTGTTGTTGTACAGGAAGGTCCCCCTTCCTGCACATAAACAATAAAAAAATTTAAATGCTGTTTTGCACTTCTGTGCAGCACACATAGAAGTTACAAAACAGCATTTAAAGGTTGTTTATGTGCAGGAAGGGGGACCTTCCTGTCCATAAACAATCTTCCCCTGCATGCAGACACCCTTGCACTATGCTGCAAGGGTCCCTGCGTTGGCGCTAGGCAGCTAAGTGTAGCACCAGCGCAAGGGGAAAACGCAGGGCTGCACCATATTCTTCTAAATATGGTGCAGCCCTGTGTTTCTGAAGTGGCGGAGTCAGGCGTTAAGCTTGGAAGGCTAACGCCTCACCCCGCCACTTCCCTTGTAAATATGCCCCTTAGGGGATATGTACAAGGAAGTGGCGGAGCACGGCGTTAGCCTCCTTGGCTTAACGCCGCGCCCCACCACTTCTGAAACGCAAGGCTGCACCATATTTACAAGAATGTGGGGCAGCCTTGCATTTCCTCCTGCGATGGCTCTAAGTTTAGCAACTTAGCGCCAATGCAGGCACCCTTGCACCATAGTGCAAGGGTGTCTGCATGCAGGGGAGGATTGTTTATGTGTAGGAAGGTGTCCCTTCCTGCACATAAACAATTCTAAAATGCCATTCTGTCACTTCCATGTGTGCTGCTTCACACAGCACACATGGAAGTGACAAAATGGCATTTTTTTAAAGGTTTGTTTATGTACAGGAAGGGGCTCCTTCCTGTACATAAACATACCATGGCATTTTGCTTTTTCCATGTGTGCTGCACAAGGCAGCACACATGGAAAAAGCAAAAACGAGGAGAAATAATGCATTTCTCCTCATTTCGCCAACTCAAGACCAGGATTTACCTGGTCTTAATTTTGGCGCTGCCTCCTATGTACGCCACCCTTGTACATAGGGGGCAGCGTCAAAATGAATGGGTGTTCTGGTGGAACGTCCACCACAACACCCACTGCCCACCCCTTTCACGCTAACCATAGCGTGAAATGGGGCCTTATGTACAAGGCAGCATTAAGCCACGTTAAGTGGCTTAACGCTGCCTTGTAAATAAGGCGCAGCCCCTATCGCCACCACAATGTCGGTAAAAGTGACGTTGTGGTTGTGATAGGGACTTGTACATATGCCCCTTAGTGTCCTATCCTTCATGGAAATATACAAGGCGAGAGCAAAGTTACCATCTTCCTGTAATGCTGGTGCTGCCTGTTGGAAAAGTGATCAGGAGGCAATATCTATCTGCATTCTCATATGCTTGTTTTTGAACGCATGAGTGAGTGTGTTTGTGTGTGCGTGTGTCTGTACAACGAGTCTAATATGAGTTTTTAAAACACTATTCTCCCCCAGCTGCAACAGATTCTGCATTTGACATAAAACTAGCCTTCATGACGGTAGAGCTCCAAGGTTGCCTGATAATCATGCGGTAAAGAGAGAGTCTAATTTGGCACGGCTGCTCCTCTCTGAGCTCTTGAAAGAAAGAATCGCATTTAAAAGTCCTGATGGTAGGATCTGCCATTTGGGCTCGGTGGTAGTTTACTTATAATTTACAGACTTCTCGCACTTAATATTTAATGCGATAATCTACCCTGTGCCATTTGTCATTTGGTGGAGGCCACTGATTATAGCTCAGGGCGGTGCATCTGTGCGCGGATCTGGCAGAAAAAGGCCTAAAAGCTGGAGCAGCTGAGCGCGAGCCCCCAGCCTGGCTGGAGATCCGCACCTCTGCTCTGGAGGTCACTGCCTGCTGCAGTCATGACAGGCTAAATTGTTAAGCATGTGACTAATATACATACAGAATAGCGGCAGCCCGGTGGGGGCTGCGCGCGTGATGGCTGGTTAGTGGCTAGCCCTAATTTTATGTGACAATCCTATGTAGGAAGGGGTCGGGTGGGTGACTAAACGGAGCATATTGATGTCCCACTGGGTGTAGCCCCTGTTGTTTTGACAAATACTCCTCGGCATTTATCAATCAAGCCAACAATGGCGAGTCCGCTGAATATCCAATTCGGACTCGCTAGTCAGGACTAATAGAGCCAGGAAGCGTCTTATTCAATTTGTACTTGTTAGCAGTGCCCCACTGTCACCAGACAATTTACCTTCACACAAATGAAAAGAGAAATTTTCTCGACTTCAAACACTTCCATGAGTTACAAGCAAAATTTTAATTAGCATGTCATTACAAAAAATAATTTATTGCTTCATTGTACTTGCCCCCGCATGCAGATGCACTGTTTTCTTTTCTAAGGGATGTCCGCTAATATTTATGGAGCAGGTGCCAGAAAAGCCAATTTACAAAACAGTGCCGTCTTTAATGTTTTTATCCATTTGGCAGGCAGTGACAAAACGCACAAGGTGATATAATATGCTATAAATTATTTGCATGCTTTTGTGTGATAAACATTCTTCATACAATAAATAACGATTTTATATTGTGAAGCAAGTTATATTGTCGTTATAATGACAAAACAGTTTGTGAATGTGTTCTCCTGATTAACCAATTATGATTGTTATTCATGTAAATTGGGGATGCCGTTTAATAAAGCAGATTCAAGGAAAACACTATAGAAGGAGAAATGGGCTAGATTCATAATATTATATAACAATTCTGTGTTTAGCAGATCTGTGTAAACTGCAGAGACGTGCACATAGTGAAACATACTTTGAGGACAGTCTCACTGTGCAGCTGCCCTCCTGAGGAAAAAACAGTAGCTGGGTGCCCGCTCGTGCATATTTTTTATTTTGCTCACCACATGCAGTGCAGAGAGGTCATGGCCACTGTGAGAAAGCCTACTACTGCAGCAGAGAGCACATGGGCAGTAGTTACAGACTAGTTTCTAACATATCAATCAATCAGGGGTTTGTTAAAGCGCGACTACTCACCCGTAAGGGTCTCAAGGCGCTGGGGGGGAGGAGGGAGGGTAGGTTCCATCCATCGAGGAGGGGGTCTGTCGAAAAGCCAGGTTTTGAGGTTTCTTGCGAAGATGGGGAGCGATGTTGTCTGTCTGAGGTGGAGCGGAAGGGCGTTCCATGTACATTTTCATACCTACTGAAGAGGTGAAAAACACTTGAGGCCACAGAAGCCACATCTATGGCTACCTCAGCGTGGTGTTTAGTGCTTTACAAAACCCCTAAACTCAAATAAATAAATAGCAATAACACCAACAGCACCAACACCAACAACAACAACCAAAAACATGGGCATGACATGTGTTGGACCTGCTCCTTTTCGCAGGGTTACCCCAAAACGTTTTGCCTTCCTTTTCCTAATTTTTGCTAAATTTGTTTTTTTGGCTCTAGGATTCTGTGCACGTTACCACTGCTAGCCAGTGCTATGGTGCATGTGCTCTCTCCTTAAAAAATTGTAACATTGACTTATAGAAAATCAGCATATTTAATTTACTTATATGTCCCTAGTAATGTGCAATACATTTGCCGAGGGCCTGTACATTAAATACTATTAGTGGGCTTGCAGCACTGATTGTGCCACCCACATAAGTTGCCCTTTAATAATGTCTCAGGCCTGCTATTGCAGAGCCTTTGTGTGCAGTTTAACCTGCCATGTCCACCTGGCAAAATAGACCTTTTGCCAGGCCCAAACCTTCCTTTTTAATACATATAAGTCACCCCTTATGTAGACCCTGTACACCACAAGGGTAGGACACAGTGTATTTTAGTTTTACATGTCCTGGTAGTGGAAAACTCTTAAATTAAGTTTTCACTGCTGCTAGGCTTATCTCTCAATGTTTGGTGGCTCTGGAATCCTAATTTAAAATTCTAACTTGTGGTGAAGCCAGATTTTACATTACAGTTCTGAAAATTACACTTTTAGAAAGTTGGCATTTTCTTGACCGTAAGATACACACACATAAACGTGTGCCTCTCCTTTCCCCTTTTTTAACAAAACCAGCAAGAGGATTGAAAAAATATTTAGTTCCTATTTAGCCATGTATTGTTTAACCTAGAGTAGACCCTCCCACTCTTATACCATCTATTGCTTTATAGTAATCAATTCACAAAGTGGTCCCACATCTTCATCGGTCGCAGCACGCCCGTCCCGCAGCGGGATGGGAAGAACCCTATGATGAAGCATGCCACCATGGGACATCTTGGTGGGTGAGGGTTATTTTAAGAAAACCTTCTGTTTTTCTTAACTATAAAGAATAGTAGAAAGATAGCCCATACAGCACAGAGGGACTCTTCTTGGTTGTTAGATTTTCTTGCCTTAGCCATTTGGTGCCTGCAGCCTGTCTCTGGTCACATGACTGAATGTAGTTGGCATCTGGGGTTTGTTTTATTCCTCTTAGACAGCTGCACCCAATTGGAACTTAGGTGTAAGTTGATGGGCCATCACTGGCAGGCTGGGAGGGAGGAGTGGGGCCCAGCCTCACTTGAACCTGAATAGGCTGTGTCCTGTCTCCACACAAAGAGCTGCATACCCCCTGTAGTTACTCTGGAGCAAGGGCCAGGAAGGCAGTGCATCTGCACCCTTCAAAGGCATGCCTATAGAAGTTTCTCCCCCACTTCAGAGGCACAACTGAGTATAAAAGAAGGACCTCAGACACCACCACTTCAGTACACTTCTGGACCTGTGGATACTACTCTGCCAGGAAGAAGGACTGCTGCACTGGTACAAGGACTGCCACTCTGCTGGACTACTACTCTACAAGGAACTGCTACCCTGCTGCCCACTGCCTTCTTGCTAGGGAGGAAGAACTGGACATGAAACTCCATCTAGTACCCAGGACCGCAGAGTGACTCAAAGGGCTAGTCTGCTGGCTTCCTGATCTGGGCCTCAGGGACATAAAAGGTTCCCCAACAACTCTTGGGCCCTTCTTCAGTGAAGTTCTGTCTCCCAAGGGGTGCCTCTTATGTCTTGGACCCTTGGTGTGGCTCTCCAGTTCTTGAAATCAAGCTTTTGTACTCCTTGTGACACAAACGGCCACGTTCACACTGCAACCACGCCACTCACTCGGAAAATCAGTGCAAGCCACCACCAGCCCGTCTCTTTGCACAGCAGCATCAACAGTCCGTGGGGGACCACCAATGTGAAGCTCCAGCTCACCCGTCCATGACATCTGACCTGCTCTGCTCCCAGCGCTGACAACCACTGCAACACTCTCCTTGCTCCTGGCGACCCTCTCCAATGCAAACCAGACTCTTGGCACAAAACTTCAGAAAGTAAAACTTCAGCTGGACTAATCTAGGACGGCATCCGACACATGCTCCATCGCAGTAGGCCTGATCTTTTGACTTTCATCCAGTCTAATGCGACCAGATAGCCACGGTTGGCGCTTTCTGCTTTTAGGTGCTCATTTATAGTTTTTCTTTAAAAAATCATACTTCCGGTTCTACTGATTGGATTTTTGTTATTTTGGCCGTGTTCTATTTATTAAAGTCTGCTCTGTTTTTCTAACCTGGTGTGGGATCTTTTGTGTGGTGCTTTCACTGTTTTACTGTTTGAAGTGTTGCACACATACTTTACACATTGCCTCTAAGTTAAGCCTAACTGCTCTGTGCCAAGCTACCAGAGGGTGAGCACAGGTGAATTTGGGGTTTGCTTGTGCCTTAGCCTGACTAGGGTTGTGGTTACTGCTTGACCAGGGCTCACACCCCAGTCAACCAGTAACTCAATTTCTAACAACTTGCTTGTGAGCAAAATTCACCAGCAGCCTTGCAAGCCATACTGGTGTTGTAATTCCACTGTTCAGAAAGTCCAGTCATTTGCTCCTGCCTTAACCGATGCAGCTGAAAAGTAATTTGGGAGACACAAAAGTTGATTGTGCACCTTTAAGAAAAAGGTATCGTTGTTATCAAGAAATCCGGTTCAACTCAAATGCTCTAACTTGGAAATGTGCTTATTTGTCAGGCACTCCCATTACAAAGTATGTGCATTGCAGAAATTCAGTTTGCAAAGGTTCAAAATGCTAATGCATAACATTTGTGCATATAGGACTAAAGTGTATAGAAGATGGCATTGAAATGCACAGCTGCCATTACAGAATTATATATAAAAAAAGATAGCATGTTTGTTCTGAAATAAATTACAGTTATCTTGAAAGAGAACAGTTTTTTTTATCAAATAAAATGTGCCATTTGGAGACAGACTATTCCGTCCTATCCATAACTCCACAATAATTGGTCACATTTTAAAACCCACCCATAACAATCAAGGTTATGAAAGAACAGGCTATCTGAACCACTTGTCTTCTTAATATGATATCTACTGGTGGCTTGATTGAAAGGGATAGTGCATCCCCCTGTTATCATTCAGCATTCATGGTCTCTGTGTTTCACCCATCTGCAGTATCTCCAATACTAGTGGATGCCTACAGACTTCAGGATTAAAGGGAGACTTTTTTGGAAGGAGAATTTTATGGTTTTGAAGTCCAGGATCAGTAGAGTCTATTGAACGCTGTTTGTAGCTCATAGGCAGCAGACTTGGTGGAGTACTGTGCTAAATGTGAATCTTGGGAGATTGAAGAGAGCTCTTGCTATGAAATGTAGAACTTTGGGCCAGATGTATGTACAACCCATTCAGAAAAAGTGGTATAAATTTACGCACCGACTTTTACCAAATGTGTTGGTGTTTTGCAAACGGACGCATGTCTGAATAGGTTGGTTCGCAAAATCCCACAGTTCATCCTACTTCAATAATATTAATGAGGCAGGTTGCAAACTGTGACTCACTACAATTTGTTGTCATCATGGGGATGGTGGCTTGCTGGGGTCAGCAGACCACCATTTCTGTGATTGCTTCTAAATAAAGCAATCATTTTTTTTTTAATGCAGCTCCTTTTCCTAAACGGAAAACCTGTTGAAAAGTTTCACAGACTACACTATTCTTTAGGAGTAGGCAGGAGTTCTATGGGCCAATGTCCACTCACTCCTAAAGTTTTTTTATTCAACATCTACAAAGTAGAAGGGGTTCCTTGGGGCCCCTTTCCCATTTGTGAATGGGTTACCACCTCCCTTGAGGTGTTGATAAAATATTATATTTTGCAACCAAACCGGATTTTGGTCACAAAAAAACATTAATACATACCATAAGGAATCTGTATTTGGAAAGGATGCCCCAAATACATCCCTTCCAACTACCAATCATCATGGTTTCCTAAACCCATTTAAAGTTTAGGAAAAGCTTTTCTGAATGGTTAAATGGGCTTAGTACATTTGAAAAAGAGTTTTGGTATTCACAAATCCTCTGATTTACTGAATCAGAAGGTTTACAAACACTAAAACCCTTTATACTTCTGGCCCTTAATCTACAAGCGTAAACACATTTACAGGGAGACCTACCAGTAGAGGGTCACAGTAATCATATTTGCTAAGGACAAGTGAGGAGATAAGCATCCTGACTATGTGGCTGTGTGAAAGGAATTGCTAGAGTATATGTTCATTATATTCAGTAATTGAAATGCAGCTGCTGATGGCGGACGTGCTTTAGCAGAGCTCTGCCCCATCCACCCTGCATCCAAGCTGAAACTTCACTCTGGGCCGGCACCTGTGCTGCTTTTCTCCTGACAGTAGCTGTTGCGAGGTACTGCCCTGCTATTCTGGGAGTGAACAGCTTCTAAACACCCCCTATCTCACAGACGCTGCTCGGATCACAAGCCGCTTCACTCAGTGGGGAAAGATGATGGACAGCGCGATGGGCTGACACGTACCCACGCAGGCTGAGACAGTTCCTTCTGGCTGCCTACACCTGACTGCCTCCCAGAATCTTGCAGGGAAATGCAACGTCATCTGCAAAGCCCTCAGTGCCCCTACTGGGGCATCGCCCCCACGCTGCTTGTCATCCGGACTTAAGGGCAGGTGACGGCCTTATCAATGGGCGACTCATACGAGGGCCGCTGCTGCTGCGTGGAAGATTCTGAGGCTTACGTCAAAGAAAGTGGCCTTGGGAACCTGGGTGACCTCTATACCCCAATCGGAGGTCATCGCAACCAGTGTTATTCGTGCTTCACATGAGAGAACGGCCCGTGTGCTGCCATAAAATGCAGCTGCCCTGCTTACATGCCTCAATCACCACCATCTACCTCTACCAATTTCTCTGATGTTCGTGGCACATCCCCTGGTTCCCTGTGGGGTCCCCGGTGCATAGATCACGGCACAGGCCCCCACACCACACCCAGTTGGGACACTCCACAACGGCCCCACTAGTGAAGGGTCCATGCTAGGACCGCCAGTGCTGCAGCTTCTGCCCGGGGGACTTGACTACAGAGGCTGCCTGATACGAGGCCATACAGGTGCAGCACTGCATGCTCGCCAGGAGGGCCCCGTTGGCCACACAACCTCCTCTCTGCCCTACATCACTGAAATGTGGGATATACACCTCCTGCCTGCCCTGCTTGCATGCCTCAATCACCACCATCTCCCTCTACCAATTCGTCTGAGGTTGATGGCACATCCCCAGGTTCACCATGGGGTCCCCGGTGTATTGATCGAGGCACAGGACACACCATACCCCCATCCAGTTGCGACACTCCGCAACTGCCCCACTAGTGAAGGTCCTGCACTAGGACCACCGGCGCTGCAGTGGCTGCCCTGGGGACTTGGCTACAGAGACTGTCTGATACGAGGCCATACAGGTACAGCACTGCATGCTCGCCAGGAGGGCACCATTGGCCACACAACCTCCTCGCTGCCCTGCATCCCTGAACTGTGTGATATACACCTCCTGCCTCCCCACCTATTGCTTTACCCACAAGCTGCACCGATCGGGTGTTGACAGCCTGCATCATAGTCTGCCATCGAACACATGGATTGAGGGGAGCCCCCCTTCCATCACGCTCACCCTTACAGCTTCCCAGGCTTAGTGGCAAGGTGCGGCCCTTACAGAAGACACCCCCAGTGGCCGCATCAGGGTACAGCCAAGGAACAAGATTCTTGACCCAACCTTGGGAGCTCTTGAGACTGCAGCTTGCCACAAAGCCTCCTCTGCTGTAGGCTGCAGGGACAGCAATGACCATGGGGCGCCCTCTGAACTGTGAGAGAGAAGCCCCCACACACTAATGCCTCACGTGTATTGGTGCGTGACTGTGGGGTGCAATTGGCCTGGCAGTCCAATACTGCTCTAAAACCCCCCCTGGGTCCTCAAAGCCCTGCGCGTTGATCTAGACCACCAGAGCCACTTACATTGGCGTGCAAAGTGCCCCTAGGCCCTCGGTGTCCTTAGCAGGACACGGCCTAGGTGTAGTCACCTGGTAAGGCTGGGCACTATGGCATTACCACTGGGAACATTTCAAACAGAGGTCAATGGACACAGCATCTGCCTCAGTTCCCCCAAACTGCCTGAGACACCCCTCACTGCGTCTCAAACACTCTACAACATTACTATAGGTGAAGACTCCCCAGCAGCCACAAACTGACTCATTGAAAATCCGGTGCTCAACTTTCTCTTCTTCACCTGTGCCAAGTGCCTCACAGACTCAGGCCCAAGCTCCCATACTTTGCTGACATTTGGGCGGGCGAGATCTGCCCCTGTGCCATAAGCAATAAATGGGCTGACCACCACAGCAATGAAGCCGGTACAACCAGATCCTCCTTCCACTGTGCCAGACACTCCTCTGCAGGAAGCAACAGGCAAACTCTTGTAGCGCCACAAAATAAACTGGACCAAGTCTTAGCAGCTATCGAAAGCTCTGGGAAAACAATGGAGACTGCCTTGGGATCCCTCATCGGGGAACTGAGCTTCCTCAGAGACGATCACCGGAAACTCATGGACAGGGTAACTGAAGACGAGAAAACACTGGCAATGCTGCAACCCCAAACATTGGAAGACCAACGAGCCATTCGAGATCTACAGGAGCAGGTCCACATGCCGGAGGAACGAGCTGATGGGAAGGACCCCCTGCCGTTCTTAGACACATGGTTCTGATCCTTCATTCCCCCTTCTTACCTCACTGCTTTCTTCTCCCTAGAGAGGGCACATCAAATCCTGGCACATCGCCCCCCACCACGAGTACCGTCTCGATCTATGCTGGCCAAGCTTCTCCATTTTTGTAATCGGGATGCCATTCTACTGGTGGCCAGACTCAATGGCCCCTTGCTGCTAGAGGATAAGCATATCCTACTCTTTTCAGGTTATACATTGACAGTCCAACGTCGGTGAACTACTTTTCTTGAGGTCAAGAAATGTCTAAGGCAAATGGGGGTCCAATACTTCCTGCTATTCCTGGCCCGACTCAAAATCCTATACCAAGGCGAGTTCCACTTCTTTATGGACCCCAAAGAGGCACAAGAATGGATAGACAGTCACCCTGACACCTCCCTGCCACGAATCAACAGCGAACCATCTGGACCATCCAGACGGAACTGGAAGCGACGGAATCGCTCTCAACGGGGTCCCCTTCCTCTCTTCCCGAGATCACCCTCTATAAAGGCACGAGTATTCAATCAATCAATCAGCATTTTTAATGCACTGAGGCTTAATTGAACCGCCATGTCTTGAGGGCTATTTGGAATTCTGGAAGTGAGGTGATGGTCCGGAGGTGAGTGGGGAGGCTGTTCCAAGTCTTTGCTGTGATGTAGGAGAAGGAGCGTCCTCCACTTCTGCTTCAGTAGATATGGGGAGTATGGGCAAGTGAAAGGGAGGCGGAGCATAGTCTTCTCAATGACTGGTGTAAGTTCAGGCGGTGGTTAATATAGGCGGGTCCTTTTGTGCGTGGGTCAGCAGGTTGAATTTGCATCTCTTCTGTATGGGGAGCCAGTGGAATTTCCTGAGGTGGGGTGTGTAATGGCTTAGTCGGGGAAGGCCGAGGATGAGTCTGGCTGTGGCTTTCCGTATGGTCTGAAGTCTCTGTAGAAGGTGTGTGGTAATTCCAACATAGACAGCATTGCCACAGTCCAGTCGGCTGGTGATGAGGGCGTTTGTAATGGTGCATCTTGTGTGTAGGGGCAGCCACTTGAAGATCTTACGTAGCATGCTCACAGTGTGGAAGCAAATGCAAAAAGAACAATTGATGGACAGAATGCAGAACAATGTCATACATTCACCCCAGTACAGAGATCTGGGCCTAAATCCATAGTTTTTTTGCTCACCATGCCATTCCAGTTTGGACCAAGCCATATGCAAATCAGTCTTGACCCTGCGCCCAATGGGAACAGTCCAGCCTGAATTGCCAGGCCAGGTCCTCCCTGGACTGGAAACAAGCATCCTAGGACCGGTTTCGGGCTTTCAGCCCTCATCAGCCAGGATAGCTTGACTCCAGTGGCATGGAGAGCACGGGACCCACGTCTGGGCATACCCGTCCCACTCGGGGTGACAAATGCAAAAAGAACAATTGATGGACAGAATGCAGAACAATGTCATACATTCACCCCAGTACAGAGATCTGGGCCTTAATCCATCGTTTTTTTGCTCACCATGCCATTCCAGTTTGGACCCAGCCATATGCAAATCAGTCTTGACCCTGCTCCCAATGGGAACAGTCCAGCCCGAACTGCCAGGCCAGGTCCTCCCTGGACTGGAAACAAGCATCCTAGGACCGGTTTTGGGCTTTCAGCCCTCATCAGCCAGGATAGCTTTACTCCAGTGGCATGGAGAGCACGGGACCCACGTCTGGGCATACCCGTCCCACTCGGGGTGACAAATGCAAAAAGAACAATTGATGGACAGAATGCAGAACAATGTCATACATTCACCCCAGCACAGAGATCTGGGCCTAAATCCATCGTTTTTTGCTCACCATGCCATTCCAGTTTGGACCCAGCCATATGCAAATCAGTCTTGACCCTGCGCCCAATGGGAACAGTCCAGCCCGAACTGCCAGGCCAGGTCCTCCCTGGACTGGAAACAAGCATCCTAGGACCCGTTTCGGGCTTTCAGCCCTCATCAGCCAGGATAGCTTGACTCCAGTGGCATGGAGAGCACGGGACCCACGTCTGGGCATACCCGTCCCACTCGGGGTGACAAATGCAAGCAGGCAGAGGAGACGGCATTGATCTGTGATTTCATGGTGAGCTTATTGTCAATGATGATTCCAAGGTTTTTGGCATGGTTGGAGAGAGTGGGTGTGGGTCCTAGGTCTGATGGCCTCCAGGAGTCCTTCCATGTGTTGCTACTGTTGCCAAAGTTCAATACTTCTGTCTCATCTGTGTTCAGCTGCAGGCATTTGTTCTTCATTCAGTCAGTGACATTTGTCATGCACCTGTGGAAGTTGGTTCTGGTAGTGGTGGGGTCGTTGGTGAGTGAGAGGATGAATTGGGTGTCATCTGTGTAGGAAATTAAGTTGAGACCATGGGATCTGACGATGTTGGTCATCGAGGTCAGATATGCGCTGAAGAGCATGGGTCCTAGGGATGAGCCCTGGGGGACAGCAGCACCTGTGATCTCCTTGGGTTCAGAGGTGAAAGATGGGAGGTGGATCCTCTGGGTTCTTCCGGTGAGGAAGGAGGTGATCCATCTGAGCGCGTCCCCTTGGATGCCAATGTGGTGGAGTCTTTCAATCAGTGTGTGGTGGGATACTGTGTCGTAGGCTGCCGAGAAGTCGAGGAGGATCAGTTGGAACAGATAATTGAAAACCTCAGGCAAGCTCTCAAAGCTGCAGCACACTTTGGGTCGAAGGCAAACCCTTTGAACTTGGACAGTGGTCCCCACATTTTCTCCTCAGATGATGACTCCTACTCCTCTCCTGCTTTCACATAGACCACACCACCCCTCCCACTGGTGACACCCCAAACAGCAGAAACCATAATATGATCACCTTATTAGCTTTGACTCCATTCTGTACCCTTTATGATTCACATCCTATATGATCTGTAACCACTCGCTCAATCCTCACAAACAGCTGAACCTGAAGCTAGACCGCTTCACTACACAATGCGTACATTGCCGGGCCTGAGTCAACTGAAATGATGCACATAGGGTGGATCGCGCTCACCCCCTTTCGATTTTTACTATGGCCACCCCCACTTACTATGGTAAGTTATTACTGACACCAAGTTTGGGCGTTCCGTCTGTTGCGGTAGGATCTACATGTTTCTTGTTGCATACCCACTCCTGCCTACTACCTATTTCCTGACCTCTGACCAAGGAGGCTAACAAAACTGACCCCAGACACAAGTGGCGGACATGGTCACAAGGACGAGCCCGTATTTCCTCCCCTGGCTCCAGGGCCACAAACCTTCCATCACACCCACAATGGCACCACCACTAGACTCCTCACACTCAATGTCAGGGGCATGCACACAGCTTGAAAGCATTATTCCGTATACTCCTATCTCAAATGACACCAAGCCCACATTGCCTTTCTTCAAGAAATACTTACTACCTTACCTGAACTACCTCACCTCCAAAAATGCTGGCACGGTTCAGTCTATGCTACCACATACTCTGCCTACACCAGAGTGCCATAATCTGGATTCGGCCACTGGTTCTTTTCCACGCCTTGGATAGTTGACAAGGATGGACGATATGTACTTTTCGAGGGGCACCTTAATGGCCTACCCATTTCCTCGGGAGCATATACGCTCATAACGTTGACCAAGTTACGCTCTGGACAACACTATCAGCCGTATTAGCTCAGAAGACCCATGTTCCATGAACGTTAGGTGGAGATTATAACTGTGTCCTAGACTTGCAGCTCATTCATTCTCACCTACCCATGCCAAGTAACCCCCCTCATACACACAGGTAGAAGGTTTTACAAATTGGGTAATGCACTGGGTGCTTGCGGATGCATGGAGGGCCCTCAACCCTACATCTCGGGTGTACTCCTTTCACTCAGTACCCCACGATTTATCTGTGTGCCTTGACCATGTACTATGCTCCCACACCCTGTTGACCTCCTTCTGAGATGCAGAATACTTGGGCCAAGTGGGGTCTGACCACAATGCTCGAATAGTTTACCTGCAAGGGGTATTCTTCACCCTCCGACTCCTACATGGCAATTACCCCAAGACTGCCTGGAGGATCCCATATTCCGGAAGCCCAGCAATCACATATCCATAATTGCTTTCCTAAAAATGAGAGCACGGCCTCTAATAAACTCCTTGAATGGGACGCCTTCAAGGTGGTAACCTGTGGTATCTGTCTTCAAGAAATAGTGGGAGTCCATCGTACTCTTGATAAAGAACTCACAGAGGTGGAACAGTGCCTGCCCTCATTAGAGCACCAAGCTGAATAGGAAGCATCCTGCCGAATCATATTAGAAGAAGCTAAATGCCAACATGCTTCCCTCTTGGAGCACCTGCAGAATATTCAACTCATGGCATACACCCCATAGAGTGCGATATAAATCGGGCCGCCTCCTTGCATGACTAATTTACAAAGAGCAAAGAGAGGCCCCCATTCTTGAGTAGTTGTCCCCTTCAGTGGCAGTCTTATGTACACAGTACAACATCCTTTTAGAATTTTACAGATACTATTCCAACATTTGTAAAGAGACCCATCTGGACCCCGAAGTGACTGATGAGTCATTTCTTGCACACTTCTCCCTACCGCATATCACCACGGCTCTACGAGATACTTTAGGGGCAATCATAACACCGACGAGCGTTAAACAAGCAATCCAAGACCAGGCCAGGAACAATACCCCAAGGCTTGAAGGCCTCCCTATAGAATACAATAGCACATACTCTAATACTTAGGCATCCTGATTAGCCGCCATGTACAACATGGCCCTCCAACTGTGCGAATTACTATCCTCCCTCTGGGAATCCTAATTAGTCTACATCCCCAAACCAAACCGAGACCCCACCAATGCTGCTCCCTATCACCCATTCGCCATACTGGTGGCAGACTATAAAATCCTGGGTAAAATCGTATCCGCCCGATATGCCCAAATTCTACTGGAACTCATCCACCCGGACTAGAACAGTGTTTTCCCTGGCACAGCACGTCACATAAACTTCGGCGCCTGTTCCATATTCCAAGGACGGTTCACTTTTGTGTGTGCCCGGCTCTAGACCTGTAGAAGTTGTTTGACTCACTGGACATGAACTATCTCTTTTGGATCCTTGCCTGGGATGGGCATCAGAAATCGCCTTCTAGTCTACACACGACTCCTGTACACAAATCCCCTTTCGTGAGTCAAGGTGGGCCGATACATCTCTAACGCTTCCTCAGTCGAACGCGGCACATGGCAGGGGTAGCCTCTCTCACCCCTGCTCTTCATGATGGCCATAGAGCCACTGGCCATTCGGCTCCACCCGGATGATACATACCGGAGCATCCCCCTCGTGGACATGATGCATGCAGTGTCATTTTAAGCTGAAGATCTCCTATTGTTCCTCCACGATGCCTGCGCAAACCTCACCCTCATCCGGAGTGAATTGCAGTCATTCGAGAGACTGTCTGGCTTAATGGTCAACTGGAACAAATCCTCCATTTACCCGCTTCACAATGACCTGACCCCACAGGGAAACACCCTGTATGGAGTTCCCCTCACCTGGCAAAACTCTGTGGTCTGATACTTAGGAATCTGCCTATAATGTACCCCATCTGACCTTTTCAATGGTAAATTGTGACCCGTACTAGCATCATTGAAATCCATTATATCCTTTTTGAAAAAACTTGCAACGACAGGGAAGATCAAGCTGTCAAAGATGGTGATCCTACCACAACTTCTGTACTACTTTGCCAACCTCCCAGTGATACCCCCATGAGGTTTGTTTCGGTTTCTCGATACACTGCTGACTGAACTTATATAGGAAAACGGTTGCCACTGAATAGCCTTGAAAATGTTTCAATTGCCTACTGGAGAGGGCGGCTAGGCACCCTTTCATCCGAGGCCTACTTTCTAGCAGCCCAACTACAATGGGTGTCTAGGTAGATAGCCAACTGCAATTTTGTAGAAACATGCCATCACTCCCCACCTCTTACCCACACTGCTACTAGAAGCTTCCTACTTCCATGGACAACACCAGACCCCCTCCCCATGTTTGCTGCAAGTACAGGTAGCCTACAAATATATAACCAGAATACGCACTCTTACATGACACATTCTTCCATATGCCCCAGGGTTCCCTCTGCAGGGCCTCCCATGCTATCCAGGCATGTGCTGGCAGGATTGCTCCCTAACAATATTTTCAGACGGTCAGCTTATCCACTTTGAATAGCTCCAAACAGACTTAGACCTCTTGGTTTGGCAGTTCGTCACTTGTCATACACTATGGTCAACCAGAGATGAAGAACCCCCTACAAACGCTGCACAACAGGCACTCCTCACCTTGGGAAAGGGCGGTCACTTGATCACATGGCTCTATAGGGTGATCTGCAGCCACACCGGTATCTCCCTGGAACCCCTCCATGCCAAATGGGAAGATGATATGGGGAGGGTGCTGAACGATATGGATAGGACCCAGGCACTGGCGTTTCCCCATACTGTCTCGAGGAATGTCAGTTTTAAAAATATACAATTCCATATCCTCCAGAATGCCTACATGAACACTGTGCAACTCAACCGCTACTTCTCCACAGCAGATTTGCACTGTCCCTGTTGTAACTCGAGAGATGCAGATCTCCAACACATGCTATGGTCCTGCCCTGCCCTGATAACCTACTGGCAAGGTCTCCATACCACACTTCATGAACTCACTGAGCTCACTGACATATACACTTGGGAGGCATGCACCCTTGGTATTTTAAATGCAGAAAGACACACACTATTCGCACACACTTTGCTGTCCAAGAGAACACTTGCACTGGAAAGTCCCCTCCGCTCCACCATTGGCAGCATGGCAGGTTTCAGTACACAAATGGGGGACAGCTGAGGGAACTGCCCTCTGCTATGAAAAAGGCACACCACATCCTCTGGTGTCCCATATCCCCAGAATGGGACACACTATTGTCAAAGTTCCAACACCTTGTATCCCAAGACAATCTCCCTCCTTGAACTCATCACCCCAACACTTCCACTCTGTGAACCCACCCCGTGCACAACACTTATGTCTATATACACTGCCCATCTGCACTCCGACACATCCTGAACCACCTTCCCCTTTACCAGCCTATGGTGTACAATCACAAGATGGACTGACTCTCCTATCCTGCCTTGCAACCCCCATGCCATGACCAAACTACCACATTCCCTGTGTACCATTAGCAAGTTTTCATACATAGTGTCTGCCTCAGAACCCACCCCTCTCCCAAGATCTAGTTACATGGTTTAAGCACTATCATATTTTCCTTAACACTAGTGGGAACTATGCTATTGTTTGTACCCCTCGATGTATACACTATGCCTCGGTGTCTGACAATATTATCTAGTTCTGTGAATACTTGCATATTGATTCTGCTGTAATGTTATGTTTCACAATGCAAAACTCTATTTTTTTAAATGTAGTGGCTGCTGTGACTGTGGTTATGAATGTATTTATATTCATTGAAGGATTGAATTCTTCCCCTTGGTGTTAGGGCTAGTGTTAGAAATGGGAGTCTCTAGTTGGCAGAGGTAGGTACCTTTGTCCAAATAGGGACCCTTGCTTCTAGTTAGGGTAAGCGGGATACACACTATAGATAACCCCTGCTCACCCCCTGTTAGCTTGGCACGAGCAGACAGGCTCATCCAAAAGGCAATGTGTAAAGTATTTGTACTCAAAACACACAGTAATACAGTGATAACACCACAAATGGACACCACACCAGTTTAGGAAAAATAAAGTATCTTGATCTAAACTGCAACAAGACCAAAACGACAAAAATCCAACATACATAATTCAAAATATGACTTTAAAAGGTTTTAAGCAACTTGTTCCATAAAAAACTATGGATGCATGATTTCTCACAAAGTACCTGTAAATGCACCAGAATTCACAAGGCCAAACAGCCGCTGAGAAAGGTAGCGTTGGCAAACACAGCAATGCGTCAGTTCCTGAGTCCTTGGGGAGTGGAGGTGACAGTTCTGCTTCACACAGAAGAGATGTGTTGAATCAGGACTCTAGGGGGAAGTGAGGTGTTGAAATCCAAGACAATGCTGGTCTGCCGGTGATGCGTAGAAAAACTTGGTGCACAGGTGCGATGCATCTCACCAGAGATGATGCGTCGCTTGCGGGCTTCGCGCCATCTGGCGTCAGTGCTGGGGTCTGCGCGTCGAGGCTTCGCGTCACCTGGGGGGACTCGGAGAGGCTTTGCGTTGCCCGGTGTTGGCTCTGAAAGGCTGGCAGCTGTTCGGCAGGATTCAGCAAGGCTTTGCGTCGTCTGGTGTTGGCTACGAGAGGCTTTCAGCTGTTTGGCGGGACTCAGCGAGGCTTTGCGTCATTCGCCGTCGGTTCCAAGAGGCTTTGCACGGTTTTGCAATGCTTTGCGCCAGTTCTTGCAGAGATTAGCTGCAACACCCACCTCTGAGGTCCTGTAACTGGAAGGAGGCACCTCAGGCAAGGGTAGGACTCACAGATGGCAGAGTCCAGCAGCACCAGCAGCTTTGCAGGAAGTCTTTTGTGTTCCTGAGACTTCTTAACAGGAGGCAAGCACACACAAGCCCTTGAAGAATCTTCACAAGCAGGATACACAGCAAAGTCCAGTCGTTTGTCCATTCCTTGGCATAAGCAGCAACTGCGGGCCAACCCCAAACAGCACACAGCAAAGGGACAGTACTCCTCCTCACAGTTCTCCAGATTTTCTCCTTGGCAAAGGTTCATCTTGATTCCAGAAGTAATTTAAGGTTCTGGGGTTTCAGGTGTAATCCTTATACCCCAAAAGGTCTTTGTTCTCTTTGTGCAAGGGTCTCTGAGCCCAGTACAAACCAGTTCTGTTCTCACTTGTGCAGTATGACCACAGTGGGTGGAGACAGCATTGTGCAAGGGAAACAGGCCCTATTCAGGTGCAAAGAAAGCTCCTCCCTCTAATCTAATTTCAGACACAGCCAATTCAGCTCAGCTCTGAGTCATCCAGGAGGGTCTAGTCACACCTCAACTCCTCCAGTGGCTGTCTACAGTGAATGCACATCCCCCGCCGCGTTCACTCCAAAACTAGAAGGTCAATACACAAACAAGCAGAGGCACACAGAATGGTTAGAGAAGAAAATGCCTACTTTCTAAAAGTGGTATTTTCAAACACACAATTTAAAAACCATCTTTACTAAAAGATGTGTTGTTAAATTCTGAGTTCATAGAGCCTAAACTTTATTTCTCGATCTTGTCCCAATGGGAAGTTATACTTATAAGATGTTACAAAGCATTTCCCATTCTATCCTATGGGGCAAGATAGCCTTTCAATAGTGAAAAATAAAATTGGCAGTATTTCACTATCGGGACATGTCAGACACACCAGTACATGTCCTACCTTTCACATACACTGCACCCTGCCCAGGGGTACCTTGGGCCTACCTTAGGGGTGCCTTACATGTACGATAAGGGAAGGTTAGGGCCTGGCAAGTGGGTGCACTTGCCTGGTCGACATGGCAGTACAAAACTGTGTGCAGACACTGCAGGGGCAGGTCTGAGATACCTTTTCAGGGCTACTCATGTGGGTGGCACAATCAGTGCTGCAGGCCCACTAGTAGTATTTGATTTACAGGTCCTGGCACACTCAGTGCACTTTACTAGGGGCTTACCAGTATATCAAATATGTCAATCGTGGAAACACCAATCCATAAACCCAATTTATACAGAGAGCATATGCACTTTAGCACTTATTAGCAGTGGTAAAGTGCCCAGAGTGCTATAGCCAACAAACACAGGTCAGGAAAAAATAAAAAAAATAGGAGGAAGAAGCAAACAGTTTGGGGATAACCATGCAAAAAGGCCACATCCAGCATTAGCTAAAACCTTTTGATTTTACAAAAATTATAAATATTATATTGGTACTTGTGGGGCTTCCAGAGAGCCCTTTTCATCCAGTGGTCTGTTATTGTTTCATCCACATTTTACTTCCTCCCAATGCAGTGTTTAGCATGGGACAATGAGTAAGCCCATTTCAGCCATTTGCTTATTTACTGTGCTTGATTGTGTTCTAACATTTCAGAATGAGCTCATTCACACACACAGAGTATTTCATTTAAGTGTCAGGGAGTACTATGGGATTGTGTGCTTTTTGAGAACAAGAAAGTATTCTGGCTTTTATTCAATATTTTTTTAAATTGATGAGTGCCTGGCAATTTCCCCAAAAATTACGTTTTGCAAAAAACCATGACAAAATAAAGTAAACATTGACAAAGCCAAATGGCTGCTAGCCAATGACGCACTTATTGACTTTTGCTAATGCTTGTTTTAACTAACTAGGGATAGGAAAGGTCCCTACGAAAAAGTATCTAAAAAAGATGAATGTCCCCAAAAAAGTTTGAAAAAAATACTAGGGGGCATATTTACGTTCCCTGGCGCATCCCTGCAAATCAGAAGGGATGCGCCAGGGAAGATGCGTCACGCAAGTTTGCCCTTGCGCCACCGCCGATGCGCCGCATTTACAATGCGGCGCGCCGTGGCACACGGATGGGCAGATGCGTGTCGCATCCCCCGACGGAAAGGCGGCGCATTGCTGGAGTCGCGTCGCAAGCGCGACGTGGCTCCAGCAAGGCTCTGGGGTGCCCTATGCCTAACATGCTGCGTCAATCCTTACGCCTGCTTCAAGCAGGCGCAGGGTTTTGACGAAGCATGGGCGTAAAAGTGACTCAGTGAAATCTTGTAGATTTCACTGCGTCACTCTTACGAGGCGTACCTGCGAGGGAACGCCCACCCTGCACCGGAACGCCCCATGAAACCTGGACGCAGGTTTCATGTGGCGCAGGGGCTTACAACGTGACGCATCTCCCTAGATGCGTCACGTTGTAAATATTCCGCAACGTGGTGCATGTTTTGCGTCGCCGCTGCGTCACATAAGTGACGCAACGGCGGCGCAAAAGTGGCGCAAGGGGCTCGTAAATCTGCCCCTAGATGTCTGTCTTTGGGATGGGGTGAAAGCCAAAATGGTAACAATGCAAGGCCCAAACCATTATTGCCACCAAAGTTTGTGATACTATCTCAAAGCATTTGGAATGCATAGAAGTCTGAAAAAGTCAGAAAGAGAAGACAAATCCTGTGTGTGCATGTGCAAACACAGGTGCATAGGCCAGATTTAAAGGAGTGAATACACAAATTTCATGCTATTAGCAGCTACACGATACAGGGAGACTTGACAGTATGAAAAGAGGACAGGGATATTCTTGAATTGCAGGCAGACATGGGATTTTTTATATTGTCCTTAACAAGACCAAGGGATACATTTACTAAAGTTTCACACAATGAGGGTTAGTAAGCAAATTTGCTGCGCTGCATGAAAGGGAGAGGGCAGAAATGCTCCATGTTTACAAAGATATGAAGCATTTCTGCTCTCACCTTACGCTGTCGCACTGTGTGCAGCCTTGCTTCAATGCCGGCACCCTTTCACCATAGTCAAAGGATGCCTGCCTTACAGGCAGGATTGTTTTTATGCAGGAAGGGACAACTTCCAGCAAAAAACAATCCTTTGAGGCATGTTCTTATTGTTATGTGTGCTGCAGAATACAGCACACATTGAAAAAGGAAGGAATAACGAGGAGAAATAAAGATATTGCTCCTTCTAACACCTCACTTGGGAAGGCATAGCATTGTGAGCATTCCCAGGTTTACAATTCTTTGTAAATTTGGTAATGTGCAAAAATCCATGTGTGGATGCATGGGAACGCCCATGCTCCATCCATGGAACGCATTCTACGTTGAAATATAACATAATGTAGTGCTAGTAGCTGTCTTAAGTTACAATTCTTTACACAATTCAGGCTTTGCATGGCTTTGTAAATATTACACAAGTCTCTGTGTTATCCTTGTGTTGCCTTTTGTGAGCAAGGGCAACGCAAAAGCTTCATAAATATGGGCCCAGGTAATAAAGTCATAGTGAAGTCAGTGATTATGAAACCATTGGCACTGTAATCAGTGCATGCACAGTACTCTGTTTTACAGGGACAGCAAATGGAAATATTACAACAGGAAGCACAATGTAGAATTAAAATTAAAATAAACAAATCAGTTGGATAAAGATGAGAAAATGACAGAGTAGGGCCAGGCGAAGATTAAAACATCCTATAAGTAAGGCAGGATGAGAAAGAAACAAAAAAGGAATACAAAAATAAGCAACACAACAAACCAATTTGTATCTGCTAATACAACAAAACTTACAATTCTGATATTCAACAAAAATATTAAAAGAAATGAAAGGTAGACACCATGGAACTGGAGTTGCTTTTGTGAGGGATGCTTCTAAAACAAGCATTTGCAATGCAATAGGTCTCGCATTTGTGAAGCTTAAAGCTATTGCTTTTTTTAAACATAACAGCGGGTTCCGTGCTCAAACATAAAGCGTGGCACCCGTGTTGTAAATATAAAAGCAGGGGCCGTGCTAAAATATAAAGCGTGGCGCCCATGCATATTTAACTAATATGTATGGCGGCCCATGAAGCGGGTTCCATGGTTATTAAAAAAAAAACATGAAAACGGGCGCCGTGCTATGGTGACAGAATATCAATAGCACAACATAAAACAAGTAGTCCCTAAACACAACACATGAACACTTACAGCGTAATACAACTGTAGTTGGTCAGTGCTCTTTCCAATAAAATGGAAGTGATGTATCAGGAGCACCAACCAATAAGGAGCCAGGAAAGAAGAGCAACACAGGAGTTAACCAATGGCAAGCAGCAGTCAGGATTACACTTACTATACTGCTTACAGCAGGTTTTGCAGACAGCGATGCGCGCTGCCTAGACTTGACCTAAAAACGGATACTCAAACGGGTCCCCATCGGGTCCTATATTCATATCCTGAACTTTGCAGCCAAAAACACTGATTGACTTTTCATAAATTAATGTAAAAATGTTAATGTCAGCTATTTAATTCTGCTGTACATTCCACATGTTTTCCTTAATCTGTGATCCCTTGGAGTGTTTTCAAATTACAGAATGATGTCTTTCTGTATGTTTATTGTCATATAGCATATCATTTTTGTATAGTGCCTACTTTGAACTGAGTCCCTCTACGTGTTTATAACGGACCACAATGAGAGTTCTGAAGTTGAGGCTATGCCTGTTTCTTACATTAGATGTCAGCAGGTGGGAAAGGTGTTTACAATATGTATGTGGTCATCCACTCCTTGGCCTCTCTGCAGACAGCACAGAACAATGGTCAGGTATTCCAGTTGCAACTGTGATTCTGCGCAAATGTGTGAAGGAGGTAAAGAGTTGGAAATCACAAACATTTAATTTACCTCAAGTACATAGCACATGCCCCTTTTGCCACCCCACCCCACCACCACCGACCCCACCCTCCTAACGTTGGGTGAGTGCGAAAGGTTGCTATTGAGTTCTGCCTGTGGGAGGCATTGGCTCACCTGGCAGAGCGGAGAAAGTTCTTTTACGTTTTGCCCCTCAGTTCAGTCCCCGTTCACGGTCTCTGGGGGATCAGCGAGTGAGCGTTCTTCTGGGGCCCCCATGACCGAGCAGTTAAACTCACTATTACAAGTGCACCTAAGGTGGCGGCCGCTGATGTGAGAGGGACTGAAGCCCCTATGGCCTCGTCTGGTCACAGCAGTGCTGTTCTGAGTCAACAAGATGTAGTCCTTGTAGTGGGTAAAATGCGGAGTCGGATCTTTGCTGGGGCCAACGGGTAAATAATCTCAGTGCAGGGGGGGGGGGTTTCCCACCGCCCCAGACTTCAGGAGATATTGTGAGTGCTGCTACCATAGAAAGGGTTCACACTGCGTAAAAGCAGTATCTGAACTAAAATAGTAGGCCTCCTTCCGCTGTCACACTGAGCTGCAAGTCTGTGAGTAAGAAAGGAGCTGAGGTGCCCAAGGCCCCTCCCCCACAGCACCCCGTCCAGTAGACGCTCCGCTGACTCCAGAAGCACGCAGCTTCAGACAGTGTTTCTATATATATATATATATATATATATATATATATATATATATATATATATATATATATATATATATATATATATATATATCCAAAACACCCCGTCACTGCTCCAACCTTGTCGGAAAAAAACGAGTGTGGACCCAAGTAAGTGCTGCAATTTTGTTTATTCGCCAGAGTCTGCCATGACGCGTTTCTGCCGACCAAGCGGCCTTGATCACATGACACCTATATATATATATATATATACTCCAATTTCCAGTTTCCCTTTTCCAAAACCGGACACTGACACAGCAGGTTGGTATAGTTCTCGCACTCTTTATTTCTTGCTGTAACACATTTCAGCAGAGTCTCCTGCCTTGCTCACAAGAAAGAAAAAAAAAAAATATATATATATAAACTCCAATTTCCAGTTTCCTTTTCCAAAACCGGACACCGACACAGCAGGTTGGTATAATTCTCGCACTCTTTATTTCTTGCTGTAACACGTTTCAGCAGAGTCTCGTGCCTTGCTCACAAGAAATATATATATATATATATATATATATATATATATATATATATATATATATATATATATATATACCAATCGAAAAGCGCTCCACTTTAGGAAATGCCTCACGCAGCGTGTTTTCTTTCGTTTCTTTATTGGCAGACTGCAGAGTTACACTAACAGCAGTTCAAGCAGTCAGTCAGCCCAATGTCACCATACGCGTTTCGGGGATGTTCCCCTTGTTCACTGGCTTGGGCAGCAGAGGTCCGGTAAGTAACAGTGACGCCGCTCTTGCAGCGTGATTTTTAAATGCAGCCTCAGTGGGCGTGTTCATCATAGCATTCTGGATCTTGAAGTCCGTACTTCTCCTCAAATGATTTAAGTTCCCAAGTGGGTTTGCTTGTAACACACCGCTGAGTAACTCCACCTGTTCATAGTCCACCAACCACTTTACGTTGCTCACATGACACCACTTCAATCATCGGTGCCATAGACTCGCACTGTCAGCAAGGGGGCATTTCCGCGACCTAGAGCCGGCCGCATATATACCAATCGAAAAGCGCTCCACTTTAGGAAATGCCTCACGCAGCGTGTTTTCTTTCGTTTCTTTATTGGCAGACTGCAGAGTTACACTAACAGCAGTTCAAGCAGTCAGTCAGCCCAATGTCACCATACGCGTTTCGGGGATGTTCCCCTTGTTCACTGGCTTGGGCAGCAGAGGTCCGGTAAGTAACAGTGACGCCGCTCTTGCAGCGTGATTTTTAAATGCAGCCTCAGTGGGCGTGTTCATCATAGCATTCTGGATCTTGAAGTCCGTACTTCTCCTCAAATGATTTAAGTTCCCAAGTGGGTTTGCTTGTAACACACCGCTGAGTAACTCCACCTGTTCATAGTCCACCAACCACTTTACGTTGCTCACATGACACCACTTCAATCATCGGTGCCATAGACTCGCACTGTCAGCAAGGGGGCATTTCCGCGACCTAGAGCCGGCCGCATATATACCAATCGAAAAGCGCTCCACTTTAGGAAATGCCTCACGCAGCGTGTTTTCTTTTGTTTCTTTATTGGCAGACTGCAGAGTTACACTAACAGCAGTTCAAGCAGTCAGTCAGCCCAATGTCACCATACGCGTTTCGGGATGTTCCCCTTGTTCACTGGCTTGGGCAGCAGAGGTCCGGTAAGTAACAGTGACGCCGCTCTTGCAGCGTGATTTTTAAATGCAGCCTCAGTGGGCGTGTTCATCATAGCATTCTGGATCTTGAAGTCCGTACTTCTCCTCAAATGATTTAAGTTCCCAAGTGGGTTTGCTTGTAACACACCGCTGAGTAACTCCACCTGTTCATAGTCCACCAACCACTTTACGTTGCTCACATGACACCACTTCAATCATCGGTGCCATAGACTCGCACTGTCAGCAAGGGGCATTTCCGCGACCTAGAGCCGGCCGCATATATACCAATCGAAAAGCGCTCCACTTTAGGAAATGCCTCACGCAGCGTGTTTTCTTTCGTTTCTTTATTGGCAGACTGCAGAGTTACACTAACAGCAGTTCAAGCAGTCAGTCAGCCCAATGTCACCATACGCGTTTCGGGGATGTTCCCCTTGTTCACTGGCTTGGGCAGCAGAGGTCCGGTAAGTAACAGTGACGCCGCTCTTGCAGCGTGATTTTTAAATGCAGCCTCAGTGGGCGTGTTCATCATAGCATTCTGGATCTTGAAGTCCGTACTTCTCCTCAAATGATTTAAGTTCCCAAGTGGGTTTGCTTGTAACACACCGCTGAGTAACTCCACCTGTTCATAGTCCACCAACCACTTTACGTTGCTCACATGACACCACTTCAATCATCGGTGCCAAGGACTCGCACTGTCAGCAAGGGGGCATTTCCGCGACCTAGAGCCGGCCGCATATATACCAATCGAAAAGCGCTCCACTTTAGGAAATGCCTCATGCAGCGTGTTTTCTTTCGTTTCTTTATTGGCAGACTGCAGAGTTACACTAACAGCAGTTCAAGCAGTCAGTCAGCCCAATGTCACCATACGCGTTTCGGGATGTTCCCCTTGTTCACTGGCTTGGGCAGCAGAGGTCCGGTAAGTAACAGTGACGCCGCTCTTGCAGCGTGATTTTTAAATGCAGCCTCAGTGGGCGTGTTCATCATAGCATTCTGGATCTTGAAGTCCGTACTTCTCCTCAAATGATTTAAGTTCCCAAGTGGGTTTGCTTGTAACACACCGCTGAGTAACTCCACCTGTTCATAGTCCACCAACCACTTTACGTTGCTCACATGACACCACTTCAATCATCGGTGCCATAGACTCGCACTGTCAGCAAGGGGGCATTTCCGCGACCTAGAGCCGGCCGCATATATACCAATCGAAAAGCGCTCCACTTTAGGAAATGCCTCACGCAGCGTGTTTTCTTTCGTTTCTTTATTGGCAGACTGCAGAGTTACACTAACAGCAGTTCAAGCAGTCAGTCAGCCCAATGTCACCATACGCGTTTCGGGGATGTTCCCCTTGTTCACTGGCTTGGGCAGCAGAGGTCCGGTAAGTAACAGTGACGCCGCTCTTGCAGCGTGATTTTTAAATGCAGCCTCAGTGGGCGTGTTCATCATAGCATTCTGGATCTTGAAGTCCGTACTTCTCCTCAAATGATTTAAGTTCCCAAGTGGGTTTGCTTGTAACACACCGCTGAGTAACTCCACCTGTTCATAGTCCACCAACCACTTTACGTTGCTCACATGACACCACTTCAATCATCGGTGCCAAGGACTCGCACTGTCAGCAAGGGGGCATTTCCGCGACCTAGAGCCGGCCGCATATATACCAATCGAAAAGCGCTCCACTTTAGGAAATGCCTCACGCAGCGTGTTTTCTTTCGTTTCTTTATTGGCAGACTGCAGAGTTACACTAACAGCAGTTCAAGCAGTCAGTCAGCCCAATGTCACCATACGCGTTTCGGGGATGTTCCCCTTGTTCACTGGCTTGGGCAGCAGAGGTCCGGTAAGTAACAGTGACGCCGCTCTTGCAGCGTGATTTTTAAATGCAGCCTCAGTGGGCGTGTTCATCATAGCATTCTGGATCTTGAAGTCCGTACTTCTCCTCAAATGATTTAAGTTCCCAAGTGGGTTTGCTTGTAACACACCGCTGAGTAACTCCACCTGTTCATAGTCCGCCAACCACTTTACGTTGCTCACATGACACCACTTCAATCATCGGTGCCATAGACTCGCACTGTCAGCAAGGGGGCATTTCCGCGACCTAGAGCCGGCCGCATATATACCAATCGAAAAGCGCTCCACTTTAGGAAATGCCTCACGCAGCGTGTTTTCTTTCATTTCATGTTTGGTGACATTGGGCTGACTGACTGCTTGAACTGCTGTTAGTGTAACTCTGCAGTCTGCCAATAAAGAAACGAAAGAAAACACGCTGCGTGAGGCATTTCCTAAAGTGGAGCGCTTTTCGATTGGTATATATATATATATATATATATATATATATATATTATCTACTGGCGGTCGCCAGTAGATAGTTATAGTTACAACCTATTATCCATAGGAAATCCGCGACATTCTATTTGAAATAACTCTCTTGCCGGTTGACGTATCTTCGCGAAATTTTCAAACTTTGTGGCCCGCTCCGGTCCGCTCCTACCCTGAAAGTCTCGGGGGATTCGTCAAGCGGGGCCGAGAAAAAGGGGGGTCCCAAAACGTGTTTTCCCCATGCACTTTTCCATAGGAAACTTTAGACACGGCTACAGCCTGAACTGCTGAACGGAATTACACCAAATTTGGCAAAGAGGTAGTTCTTGGTTCAGAAAGAACCCTTTTGTTAAATGGTGTAAATCCGTTCAGTAGTTGCTGAGAAAATGAAAAGTAAAAAGTTAGTGATATCTATGGCCGAGTAGGGTCCGCGTACCCTCAGCGCACCCTGCGCGCACCGTCCCGATCACGAGCTGCATGTTAATTGGCTGTCAGTTGGCTGTCAACATTCCGATTCAGGAAATGTTGGCAGCCATTTTGTCCCTCGGTAGAACCGAGGGACAGAAACAAGTGCGCAAGCGCACAAAGGGGGCAGGGTAGAAACACCCTGACCCCTAGGTTTGCTCAGGGGTCCCACAAGGACCCCCTGGGCAAAAAATAAATATTTTTTTAAAAAAATTGGCAGGATGCGCTCAGGGTGCGCGAATCCTGCCGAAAAAAAAAAATCGAAGCGCGGTCTCCCGCATGGTGGGGGGGGATAATTTAATGTGTGGGGGGCCTCAAAGGGCCCCCCAAGCCCCGGGGACCGCCACCCCCCGGGGCTTTTTTTGAAAAATGGTGCGGGAGGGCTCGGAGCCCTCCCACAGCCCCGGGGACCACCACCTCCGCGGGGCTTTTTTTAAATTAAAAATAAAACCAGTGTGGGGGGCTCCAGCCGCCCCACACGCCCGGGACCGCCACCTCCCCGGGGCACTAAACATTTTAATATGGGGGTCCGTTACGGACTCCCAGAGCCCCGGGGACCACCACCTCCCCGGGGCTGTGTACTGAATGGGAGGGGGCCGCGCGGCCCCACTCCTGGAGCCCTTGATGGCCCTGGGGACCACCACCCCCCAGGGCCGGCTCCTGCAGTGTCCCGGGGTGCCTACCCCGGGACACTGTAGTTTGCTATGGCAGGACGGGAGCCTCGCGGCTCCCGTCCTGCCATAGCAAACTGCTTTGGATATTGGAAAGAGAGCAGGGAAACCTGCTCTCTCTTCCAATATCCAAAGCGATTGCTTTTCCACATGGGGAGCAGCATGTCAGCTGCTCCCCATGTGGAATAGCAATGCCGGCTCCCAAGGGACGTGGGGAGCCGGCGGGACTGTGGGGGGATTGGGGACCCCCCACAGTCCCCAACGGAGAGGGCCAGCCCCGGGGGATGGGGTCCCCGGGGCAAGTAGTGGCCCGGGAGGGGGGCCACGCGGCCCCCTCCCCAAAAAGAGATTTTTTTTATTTTTTTTTTAAATGGAAAGGCCGGCCCCGAGGGATGGGGTCCCCGGGGCCTTAAAATGGCGAGAGGAGGGGGGCCACGCTGCCCCCCTCAAAATAATAAATATAGAGGCCATGCCCCGGGGATGGGGTCCCCGGGGCCAATACAGGCCCAGGAAAGGGGGCCACGCGGCCCCCTTCCCGTTTTTTTTTTTTTTTGTAATTTAAAAAAGGGTTAAGGCCCTGGGGGATGGGGTCCCCAGGGCCCAAAAAGAGAAAAAGGAAGGGGGGCCACACAGCCCCCCTTCAGGGGACAAAAAAAAAAAACGATCGGGCCCGCAGGCCCCGCCCCTTCTTTCACCACTCTGCAAACGCGCCCCTGGCGCGTTTGCAGAGGGGAACAAATTCCCTTGAATACTGGGGGTCCCTGGGGGCAAACTAGCCCACCAGGAACCTCCAGTATGCGCCAGGGAGCTGCCTTGCAGAGACGTGTAGAGAGGCCACACCCCTTTTACACCTCTCTGCAACGCAGCTCTGTGGCGCTTTTGGAGGTATATGGTGGGCTAGTTGGACTCCGGGGACCCTCAGGATTCAAGGGGACTTAATCCCCCAACTTAAAACGCGCCACGGGCGCGTTTGCACAGTGGTGAAGGGAGGGGCGGGGCTTCAGGTGACATGTGTGCAAACAGGCCCCGTGGCGCGTTTTAAGATGGGGAATTAAATCCCTTCAATCCTGAGGGTCCCTGGGGCCAACTAGCCCAACAGGTACATCCAGAAAGTGCCACAGAGCTGCGTTGCAGAGAGGTGTAAAAAGGGTGTGGCCTCTCTACACGTCTCTGCAACGCAGCCCCTGGCGCATATTGGAGGTTCCTGGTGGGCTAGTTGGCCCCTAGGGACCCTCAGGATTCAAGGGGACTTAATCCTCAACTTAAAACGCGCCACGGGGCGCGTTTGCACAGATGTCACCTCAGGCCCCGCCCCCTCCCTTCACCATTGTGCAAATATTCCTCTAAAATCAGCCGAAATAGGAATTCCGATTTATTCACCTGTTATAAGGAGAGACCTCAGTGCTGTATCTTTCAGCCCAGTACTGGTCCTGAAAAGTAATTTTAACCGTACTTACCAGTAACTTGAATTTCCTTCCATAGGCTAACATTGACTGGTTTCACTTGGAAATTCTTCTAAGTGTGGAGTTTTGGAACTTTAAAATATTCCTCTAAAATCAGCCGAAATACGAATTCCGATTTACTCACCTGTTATCAGGAGAGACCTCAGTGCTGCATCTTTCAGCCCAGTACTGATCCTGAAAAGTAATTTTAACCGTACTTACCGGTAACTTGAATTTCCTTCATAGGCTAACATTGACTGGTTTCACTTGGAAATTCTTCTAAGTGTGGAGTTTTGGAACTTTAAAATATTCCTCTAAAATCAGCCGAAATACGAATTCCGATTTACTCACCTGTTATCAGGAGAGACCTCAGTGCTGCATCTTTCAGCCCAGTACTGGTCCTGAAAAGTAATTTTAACCGTACTTACCGGTAACTTGAATTTCCTTCATAGGCTAACATTGACTGGTTTCACTTGGAAATTCTTCGAAGTGTGGAGTTTTGGAACTTTAAAATATTCCTCTAAAATCAGCCGAAATACGAATTCCGATTTACTCACCTGTTATCAGGAGAGACCTCAGTGCTGCATCTTTCAGCCCAGTACTGATCCTGAAAAGTAATTTTAACCGTACTTACCGGTAACTTGAATTTCCTTCATAGGCTAACATTGACTGGTTTCACTTGGAAATTCTTCTAAGTGTGGAGTTTTGGAACTTTAAAATATTCCTCTAAAATCAGCCGAAATACGAATTCCGATTTACTCACCTGTTATCAGGAGAGACCTCAGTGCTGCATCTTTCAGCCCAGTACTGGTCCTGAAAAGTAATTTTAACCGTACTTACCAGTAACTTGAATTTCCTTCCATAGGCTAACATTGACTGGTTTCACTTGGAAATTCTTCTAAGTGTGGAGTTTTGGAACTTTAAAATATTCCTCTAAAATCAGCCAAAATACGAATTCCGATTTACTCACCTGTTATCAGGAGAGACCTCAGTGCTGCATGTTTCAGCCCAGTACTGATCCTCAAAAGTAATTTTAACCGTACTTACCGGTAACTTGAATTTCCTTCATAGGCTAACATTGACTGGTTTTCAGCAAAAAAGTTTCAAAGTGTGGATTTTCACAAACTACAAATATTCCTTAAAAATCGCCTGTATGACTTAAACGCATTCTTTCAACTGTTTACAGGAGATGCACCAGTGCTGGATCCAGGATCCAACACTGAGTAAGAAAAAGTAACGATAACAGTTTTTACCTGCTAAGTGAATTTCCTTCCATAGGATAACATTGGTGATTCTATGAGAAAAAGTTTCTAAGTGTCAACTTTTAAAATACAATAATATTCCTTAAAAATCACGACTGTAACCAAAACGCTTTTACTCAACTGTTTACAGGAGATGTACCAGGACTGAATCTAGGATCCAGTCCTGTGGTTAGAAAAGTAATCCATAAAGTAACTAATTGCATTTAACTAGAAATTCACATTGAGCTGAATGTTGCATTGTGTTTGAAAATGTGTTGCCCATTGCAACAACTGTAACTACTGTACTTAAAAGTCTATTGCCTATCTGCAAAGTATTTAAACTAAAGTAATTCATTAAGAGAAAGTATTTTTTGTAATGTAATGTATAATGTAATTACAATGTAATTTAAAAAATAAAATATCTAAAAAAAAATTGTTTCTAAAAATGTAGTAAATCAGTATGAAAAAAATTAATATAACAATTAATACATTTAAAAATTGTCATTTACAAAACCTTTGAAATTCACTAAAAAAAACGTAGGTTTCAGGCACGTTATAGTTAGAAATTAGCATTTAAAAAACCTTTGAAATTCACTGAAAAAACCATAGGTTTCAGACACGTTATAGTTACAAATTAGCATTTAAAAAACCTTTGAAATTCACTGAAAAAACCATAGGTTTCAGACACGTTATAGTTACAAATTAGCATTTAAAAAACCTTTGAAATTCACTGAAAAAACCATAGGTTTTAGGGACAGTTATAGTTACTTGGACATTGCACTCGTACAAAACCCGTGAAATTCCCCCGTTATAGTTAGTTCAGCTAACTATAACTCGCGCCCCCGCAATGCACTGCTGATGACGTCACATATTACATCACTCATGACATGGTCAGTGACATCACTGATGACATCACTGATGACATCTCAAATGACATCACTGATGACATCATCCACGTGATAATCTGATGCACCTCCTCACACCCTTTGATACACCCACTCTAAATTACAGACTGCCATTCGCAAAACCATAGACACTCCAACACCAATAACTACATACCCACTCACTGATTCTTAGGTCTACACACACACATCCACTCACTCACCCGTACAGTCACTCATACTTACGGTCACTCAGTACAGGACTATCATATGCACTCATACTCCTATATAGACACTCAAACACCGCCACTCATCCATAGAGGTACTCACACACCTAGTCAGTCATGCAAATAATTAAACACACTACCATTTACTCACCTATACAGTTATACACACACCAGCTCACTTACTCATACAAATACTAGCACATTCTTACGCTCTTATACAATCACTGATACAAGCACACACTCATCCATACAGCCACTATCACAATCAGTCACTCTCGCTTATAGCTATTTATATACTCCAACACACATATATACTGCCTTTCACATATGTAGTTACTCACACATGTACCACTGGGACATACATTCACTCACTAACACACTCTTACACACACTTACCCACCCATACAGTCTATCACAGATGCACTCTTGAAACCATCCACCCAGTGAATCACCCACTCACACATCTATGCACAGAGTCGCACACACCCCTCCCACACAAACACTCAGGCACCCATACAGATACTCACACAAGCATTCAATAACTCAAATAGACACTCATGTAGCTATTCACAAACACATGCAGCCACTTACACAGCAACAGACAGACGGATACAGACATTCACCCAGTTTAGTCACTAACCCATGCATTCAGTAAGATACGTTAAATCACTCACTTATAGAGTCAGTCACGCACCTACTAAATCATCCATACAGACACTTACACACCCACTCATTCTTCAATACGTCTTTTCCTATATATATTAAAAATATTTAAACTTTAGAGAAACACACAGTCACTGGATGATGTCATCAGTGATGTCATTTGAGATGTCATCAGTGATGTCATCAGTGATGTCACTGACCATGTCATGAGTGATGTAATATGTGACGTCATCAGCAGTGCATTGCGGGGCGCGAGTTATAGTTAGCTGAACTAACTATAACGGGGGAATTTCACGGGTTTTGTACGAGTGCAATGTCCAAGTAACTATAACTGTCCCTAAAACCTATGGTTTTTTCAGTGAATATATATATATATATATATATATATATATATATCAAAAAATTCTTTTAACAAATGCTCTCAGGAACACAGAATCACGGAAAATCCAAGGTTGTTTAATCAAACAACGCGTTTCAGCCTCACAAGAAGCCTTGTTCACGAATGATTGTGTGCACAAAGAACCATACTGATAAAGTAAAGTACAGCTAAACATTGTTGTAGGACTACAAGTTCTAGAGTCACAGTTGCACCCAAATGATGGCAGACATCTTGGAACGGACTACTGGCAGTAGTGTAGAGATACAAATAGTGCAGAGATACGCTACAATAATGTAATACATACTAACAATACTGCCGAAATCAAGTGTAATGCTCGTCCATGTTGTAAAATGAGAAGATATGCCATTTGATCATAATAAAGGATAAAAAACATATATGATAAGTCAGTATGTAATGTAACCATGACAAAAAGTGTCTGACATCAAAGATAGGTTTGCTTGTGGATAGAGATGTAATATCTATAAAATTGTCAGACCTGATATAGGTATTCAACCATTTGACAGTTTATAAATAATCTAGCATATGATCATAATATAAGGCAAAATTGATAACAGACAAACATACGTCTGTACATATTACAGCACGGATCATGCTGTCACATGATTAGCTATGTCAGGGCAAGTGCCCAAGTCCTGGAGATGAACTAAAAAATAGCTGTATATACAATACCCATCAGTGGAATTTGAAAGTGAAAAAGATGAAAAAGAGAAGGAGGGGAGGGGGAGAGGGGAAAAGGGTAGGATGCCCGTGCACGGTGAATGTGGAAGTCTGGGCCCCTTCCTTTCCTCCTGTAAAAAATAGAAATAAATACAATGAAAATTCGGAAAAATATATTCCGATCACAAACAATTCAAATTTATGCACTGATGGTGACATGGAAGAAGAGGGGGTAATGGGCGGACGGGAGATAGATCATATATACCCTCCGCAAGAACAATGTAGAAAGAAACAGAAAATCAAAAAATCAATACATTAAGCATATGAAATCATTCCCTTAAATGAAATGCCAATTCTTCATCGTGATTCAAACCACCGGGGTGTTTAGTCTGAAAATCTAAGATGTATCTCGATTCTTTTGTCTTAAAGTCAATACCCGATTGCCACCCCTGGGTTTACTCACAATTTGTGCGAGAATGAAAAACTTTAGAAGTGATGGATTGCTGTAATGTACATCCCTGAAATGACGTGCAACTGGATACTTCTCATCCACGTGAGTGATTGCCCTGCAATGCTCAAGTATGCGTTTCTTGGCCATAGCGGTGGTACTCCCAATATACCAGAGCTTGCACGGGCACTCAATCACGTATACCACAAAAGTCGTGCTGCACGTGAGAAATTGATTGATCTCCCTGCTGATACTCTTGTAACTGGTCGAATTGCAATAGGTACTGCTTTTGCAGGCCTTGCAGTGGCCGCATGGAAAAAATCCTCTTAGTCCATGATCCTGTTTCTTGGGATATACTGTGATATCACTACGTACCAGCATGTCTCTGATATTCCTGCCCTTTTTGTAGGTAATATTGGGCCTATTGGGCATACTGTCGCCTATGGTGTTGTCACATTTCAGAATGTCCCAATTTTTTGTTAAGATTTTACGAATGTTGCTGGAGTCAGAACTGTGTGTCATGATAATCCGCGTGGTGTCATCGTCCTCACCCTCAGTGTTGGTAAGCACCTTTTCAGCAATGGTGAGTGTCCTGGGTATGCCATCTGCTCTAATCTTGGCTCTACGTAGTACCCAGTCAGGATACCCTCTGGCTCTGAAGCGGTCTAACATGTCTCCACACTCCTGTTGGTACGCCTCCTCCGTGTTACAGTTCCTTTCGCCCTCAACAGTTCTCCAAAGGGAATGCTCCATTTCAGGGTCTCTGGATGGCTGCTGAGGGCGTGGAGGATGCTGTTACCTGCCGTGGATTTGCGGAACAAAGAAGTGTGGATACAGTTGTCCCTAATTTCCAACCCGACATCAAGGTATTCTGCCTTGGTCTCACTAATGTTACTGGTGAGGACAATGTTGTACACGTTGTTGTTTAGATCAGCCACAAATGTATCCGCCTCCTGTCTGGAACCTTTCCAGACAATCAACAGATCATCTATGTAGTGCATCCATGCAACCACATGTGCCAACTGTCTGGTATGTATAGGGTCTGCAAACACCTCTTGCTCCCAGCGCCCCATAAAGAGGTTCGCAAAACTGGGAGCAAAGCAAGAACCCATGGCAGTCCCGGTGATTTGTCTGTATAGGACTCCATTGAATGAAAAGATGTTATAGGACAAACAGTATCTTATCATTTCTACAATCATTCTGCTATGTTCCCTGAATCTGATGGGCCTAGTTGTCAAAAAATACTCACAGGCATCCAAACCTTGTTGGTGTTCTATGATAGTATAAAGTGATTGAACATCCAAGGTGATGAACAGAAAACCTGTCTCCCATTGTATGTTTTGTATTTTGTTGAGGAAATCTTTGGTGTCCCTGATGTAACTGGGCAACCCGGTGACAAATTCCCTAAGGAAATGGTCTGCATATTTGGAGATATGTTCTGCTACGCTGCCTCTAGATGAAACTATGGGACGCCCCGGCGGATTAATGGGATCCTTATGTATCTTGGGCAGAAGATATAATACAGGAAGTATGGGATGGTCATTTTTAAGATATTGATATTCTTCCCATTCAAGTATGCCCTTATCCCGCCAATTGCTCAGTTTATCCCAAATGTCAATGATGCTTTTATTGTAGATCTCTTTAGTAATGGGCACATAGAATCTACTGTCTGACAGTTGTCTAAGAGCTTCCTTAATGTACCCATCTCTATCCAGGATGACAATATTGCCCCCTTTGTCGGCTGGTCGAATGACGATATTCTCATCGTCCATGAGTGTCTTAATAGCCTGTCTTTGAGCATATGACAAGTTGTTATTAATCATATGCTTGCGGTTGTTTTTTGCCTGTATGTACTTAGAGCTTTACTGACACTCTCATGGAAAGTGTCAATGCTGTCGTGGGGAAGGACAGGGAGAAAAGTAGACTTAGGTTTGAAGCCTGAGGCCGGACAACTATCGGTAGTGATGTTCATGTTGTCAAGAACCTGTGTAACATTGGTACCACTATTTAAAGGCGTGCTGAAACTATCAATCGATATGTCAGAGGGTTCATTCCCTTCCTGTTCCAGCTGTGCCATGGTGATTAATACATCAATGTCAGCAATGTTGATGTTGTCTGATTGCCTATTCATTCTCTCTCTGGTGTTACTGTGGTTACCTAGCCTTTTTAGTTTGTGCCATTTCTTAAGTTTCAACTTTCTAACAAATTTAAACAAATCAATTCTGGCATCCGTGTAACTAAAAGTTTGAGATGGACAAAAGGAAAGGCCCAAACATAAAACGTGTTTTTCAGCGTCACTCATGTGTCTCTTAGAGAGATTAACAATGGTTTTATTCACCGTTTCCGGATCCATTATTGTCCCTTTTTGGAGCATGTTCTGTTTCCCATGTAGCCCCTTCCTCTGCCTCTTCTGCCATCGTTGTTTTGTTCTTTGTTTTCTGTTCCTGCGCTTCCTCGACCTTTTCCTCGTCCCCGGCCTCTCTGTCCCTGTGTGCTTAGTGCTGGGGCTTCCTTCATTATACGTCGACTCCGCCGTATTTGTTGATACTCCTCTAAAAAATTCACCGGGCTAGCAGGCCTTTCTGCGCTAGAGATATTATCAGTAGAAATGTCTGATTCAGTTTCACTTGCAGTCGATGTGCCTGCTATTTGCATTACTGTTTCATCTTCATTAGTGCTTTCAGAGATGACATGTTGGCTGTAAAGATGATCGTATTTACGACTGAAAGTAAGAATTCTGCCACTTTCATAGTCATTGTAGTCACGATTCAATTTCCTCTCTTTGCGTGCTTTGATATCTTCTTCGTGCTTTTTTAGGCGAGTTTTCATAGCATCCACCGCCTTGGCCACTATATCCGTTTCCGCAAGTTTTTTAAGGTCTTTCATAGTTGTTTCAATTTTTTTCAGAATAGTGTCTCTGTCTATCCAGGCATATTTGACCAAGATCTCTAACATTCTTTTAGAGCTCATTGCAGAGTTATCTGACCATTCTTTCAACATTAAAGGATTAGGTGTCTCATATGTCGATGTTGTAAATATTCTTAGGCCTCTGGGTGCCATATCCTGATCAATGTAATTCTGTAAGGAAATGGCCTCCCACCATTTGGAGATCTCAGCTCTTTTCAGTTCTTCTAAAGTTTTTCATTCTCGAACAAACCGTGCACGGGCATCCTACCCTTTTCCCCTCTCCCCCTCCCCCTCCTTCTCTTTTTCATCTTTTTCACTTTCAAATTCCACTGATGGGTATTGTATATACAGCTATTTTTTAGTTCATCTCCAGGACTTGGGCACTTGCCCTGACGTAGCTAATCATGTGACAGCATGATCCGTGCTGTAATATGTACAGACGTATGTTTGTCTGTTATCAATTTTGCATTATATTATGATCATATGCTAGATTATTTATAAACTGTCAAATGGTTGAATACCTATATCAGGTCTGACAATTTTATAGATATTACATCTCTATCCACAAGCAAACCTATCTTTGATGTCAGACACTTTTTGTCATGGTTACATTACATCTGACTTATCATATATGTTTTTTATCCTTTATTATGATCAAATGGCATATCTTCTCATTTTACAACATGGACGAGCATTACACTTGATTTTGGCGGTATTGTTAGTATGTATTATATTATTGTAGCGTATCTCTGCACTATTTGTATCTCTACACTACTGCCAGTAGTCCGTTCCAAGATGTCTGCCATCATTTGGGTGCAACTGTGACTCTAGAACTTGTAGTCCTACAACAATGTTTAGCTGTACTTTACTTTATCAGTATGGTTCTTTGTGCACACAATCATTCGTGAACAAGGCTTCTTGTGAGGCTGAAACGCGTTGTTTGATTAAACACCCTGAGATTTTCCGTGAGTCTGTGGTTCCTGAGAGCATTTGTTAAAAGAATTTTTTGATTTACGACAACCGGCACGCTCTGCCGGTGTATATGCCACCTCCCACGGGTCCCCAGCAGTCGGCAGGAGCTTTCTGTGGACATATATATATATATATATATATATATATATATATATATATATTCACTCACTCATCCCTCCCTCCGTGCATGCGATGCTCACAGCCAGGCAGCCAGTACCAGCACCGCCCACACACCCCCCTCCCCATAGGGATGATTACACATCATCACATTCCTCTCTGGACTGCAGACAACTCCTTGACCTTACCGAAAAGTGAAAACAAAAGCCAGATGTTCCGTATTTTGAACTGAGGAAGGAGGCAACAATAAAATAAAACAAAAACATTCACCAGCACATTCCTCCCACTATTAAAAAATAAAATAAAAGGCGCAGGGTACTACAAACAGGCACTTATTGTGGAACACACGCCAGTGTACATAAAAGCTGAGCCCGCGGCGGCCCTTGAAGCGGGCACCTTGATGAATAAATAAATAAATAAAATAAACGGTGCAGGGTACTAGAAACAGGCACCTATAATGCAACACGCGCCTGTGTACATACAAGCTGAGCAGTAGCACACGGCAGCCCGTGAAGCGGGTGCCGTGATGAATAAATAAATACATAAATGAAACAAATGGCACACAGTACTAGAAACAGGCACCTATAGTGGAACACGAGCAAGAAACAAAACAAGTAGTACCCAAATGATCGCATAAGCACGATCAGTGTAAGGAAACTGCAGTTGGCCAGTGCTCCTGATTGAAAATTGGAAGTGATGTATCAGGAGCACCAACCAATAAGGATCCAGCAAAGAAGAGGGATGCAGGAGTGAAACAATGGCAAGCAGCAGGTGGGATTATACTCTGTATAGTGATTATAGCAGGTCTTCCAGACAGAGCGTGTGCGCTGCCTAGGCTCGACCGAAAAAGGAAGACGCTTGAGCTTAAACCTATATTTATTCATTGTCATGTTTTATGCGGGACTGATCAAAATAGCTTTTTTAGAAATGTCAGTTTTATGAAAAAATGTACTCCATTAAAGGAAACTATGTGAAATTAAATGACATTAATGTTAGAGCAAATTCTGGTTTATCAAAATCATATGTGATTTTTTTGTTTTCATGCAAGGACTTACCTCGTGTACAAATGTCATTCAACATACCTGCAAGATATTTGTATGTTTGTATATGATATTTCTATAGAAGAAACCTAGCCAAAAGGCAGCTGAGCGCGGTACATTGTAGAATACAGTTTGAGGCAAAAAATATTTCTCAGCAACAATTTTTTTTCAGGGAACTAGTTTCCAGTGGGAGAAATGTAGGCAAAATTTCATTATGGGAAATTATGAAAAATTATGCATAAAGCAAACAAATTTTATTTAAATTTCAACCAGACGTGATTTTATGGCATTGCATTATTTTGTCACTTCATTTAATTTTAACGTACTGCCAATGATTTAATTGCATTAACGAAAGTAATGCATATGGTTATAATTCGATTCATCTTTAAAATGTGATTTAATATTTAACTGTGCTGCAATCTGTGGCATTTTTGTGTACGATGAGTCGGAATTTTGAAACCTTAAAAAACAAAGAACAGGAATTTAAGTGGATTTGCTAAAGAGGTAGCTGCTATAGTCTTCAGTGCTTTGGAGATGACCCTTACCAATGACCCAATCCCAACCTTCAGGTGACCAGCAATTTGAAGAAAATATGTTTTATTTTAATCTTTGCATGCATAGAAGATATGCAGCAACATGAGTCCGTGACTGTCCATGGTCTTCTCTCAAACTCCCTCCTCCTAAAATAACCAGATTTCATCATTGTTCCTCACATGGATAAACTGTCACAGACAGCAATCTGTCTCAAAAAAGCATTTCTTGATGGCAAAAAATAAAACAGATTACTTTATTTGTTCAGGGTCATTCTCTTCATCCTCAGTAGTTTACATAAAGTGCTACAGAATCGTGCCAAGGGCATCAGCCCTGAAGATCACAGTGTAATAAGATTTATGAAAGGGCTTGCCTTCACAAATCTTCCTAGCCGACTCCCAAGTTAAACCAGGTGTAAAGCGTGAAATAAATCATCACAGGGCTGGATGGAGCCGGTTGGTTTTGCTGTAAGCCTGAAAAGTGCAACGTGTATTGTTCATAGTCAATGACAACAGTAACATTATCTTCCAGCTACTATCTATAAAGGTTTTACAAGGTGTACTTGGAGCTTCGAAAAGAATGCACAAACATCTTGAGGAGGACCTATACATAGACACCAGCGTGTATACACTTTAGGAATTATAGCTTTGGACACACCCACTCCACCAGACACACACACTCTCACTCATATGCATCCTGTCAGCCGTATCTTCTGTATTGGAAAGCAAACATCCCTATTCAATTTGAATGGGAAAAGTCACTTTTGTAACCCCTCCACCCCCTTTTAGGTTTCACCTGCACAGCGCTTACACTGTGCCTGTGAAATCTATTGTATTTAATATAAATATTAAAAGGGACTTTCATCCCACCCCCTTGCTTTCCTTGCCTTTCATTGGTTCCTCTGCTTGCCACGTACTTTTCCTCCATTTCCATTGGCTGTAGCATACTGTTTCTTGCAATTACCAATGTTTGTTCCTCTGTTGTTCGTGTACTTCTCTTATCAGCTTCCCATCATCGAAGTACTGTTTCCATCCTCATTTCTAGAACAATTTTCTTTGCCATCATTCCCCTTCCTCTATTGCTCTTGCTGCCGAGCGTCTTGCTCTCTACAGTTAGGACCTGATTATGATGTCGGTCGGAAAGCCTCCGACCGATGGTCAGAGGCTTTCTGACCGACATGATAGGTTTAAAGTCCGAACGCCGTATTATGATGATGGCAGTCGGAGTTTAAACTGGCGGGAGAATCTGATGAGGTTCCCAAGGCAAGTCGGAAAGTGACCATAATCCCTTTAGGATGGCGTTCCCGCCGTCGGGATTATGAAGTTGCTTTCCGACAGCCAATCCATGTCGGCCTTTCCGACATGGATTGGCTGTCGTAAACTGACTTTTGGGGCCCCTAGCAGGGCCTCCTTTCCCCGGGCCGTCGCATTCCCTAAAAATCCCTGCACTGTGTGGCAGGCACCATCAGGTGCCTGCCATACGGTGCAGGGATACCTGCACTATGAGGTGCCTGCCACATGGAGCAGGGATGTTTACAAACTTCAATTTTTCAATGGGAGCTTGAGCTGCGGGCAGTTTCGGCCTGCCGCACAAGCTCTCATTCTTTGTGTCAATAGTATTTTCACAATGCTTGTGCTGTGCTTGTTAATGTAATCGCCCATGCACAGCGATTGTGCTGTACTTATCTACTAAATCATTCTCCTTGTCACTACGAGTTGAAAGTCAGCATTATAGTTATTATACCACAGTGTGCGCGTCACTGCAAAAGGTTAAGAGACACGCTTTGTTCATCTCAGTGTGTGGTCGAAGGTTAACATTTTAGTTGTTGTTCCATTTCTACACACACAGTAAGTGAGGCGACGTTGAGGAAAGAATCCCCTTCCTTCCGGAAGCAGACGTGAAGGCAAGGCAACCAAATAAGAAGAGCCTCAGTGTTCAACAAATATTGTAGTGCACAACAGAACACTTCCACGGGCTCCTGAAGACACGCGCATTTCAACTCCTCGCGCTACAGATCACACACAGGTAGGTGAATCCCAATGCATTTTATTCCTTCCTATGTGTCCAGTTTCATCACACTGCACATTCTGAATTAGTTATTTTGTTCAAAACTTAGAGAAGATGGTATATAAACTTCAGTACCAACATCATACAGTTGTTTTAACATTGTCAATTAAACAGAGCACCCCTGCCCTTTTTTCAATCTACATACAAGCCTTTCAGTCGGATTTAACCTAAATATACCGATCAATATACCTACGGCAATGCAAAATAGCCACATAGTTGGCAAAGACGCCACCAAACAGAACATCCATCCAAGTCGAGCAATGGACAACCGTGCATCATAGCAGAATTAAACAAATGGTAAAGTCCTTTGGCGCACACCTAATGCTCTACACCTATCGATGACAGGATCTTGTCAGCCACTATTCAATACCATACATTGCTAAAGGATGCATTAGTCTATGCTAAGCTCATCAACCGCTACCTAATATTGTAAACTGTTAATGAGATTCCAAGACCATAAAGGCTGTCTACAGTCAAGAAACACTACAAGCGCATCTAAGTGGTAAAGCTGCGCAAATCAAAAACATGCAACATCGCATTTATGACAGTCAGTCTTATCTGTTAGGAATATACTATGAACATTTTCCCAGTAGCCCAAAAAAAAAAGCGTCAGTACAAGATCTAGAAATCTCTAGAGATATTGGGTGCTGAGATTAGTAACTACTTACAACTAAGGGCCCGATTCCGATGTCACTAGGAAAGCCCTCCGTGCGACTCGGATCCAGAGGGCTTTCCAACCCAGACATGTTCCGGGAGTCCGAACAAGCGAGTAGGATGCTGCCGTATGCTTGCGGACTCGGTTTGCTTGGACTCCCGTTGAACTCTATGGGAGCCTGTGTACAGACGTGTACACAGGCTCCCATAGCAGAAAAGCAGTGGGTGGGGAAAAGCATAAACCCTGTGGTGGGCACTCCATGGTGCCTGCCACACTGTGCATGCCTGGATCAGGGGGACCCATGGGCACACCCCCGTTACAGATTCGGAGGGCCCCGGGTGAAGGGGGGCCTACTACGGCCCCCGAAGTATGCTTCCGACAGTCGTTTTCTCTCGGTGACACCGAGGCGAAGAGGCTGCCCGAATCGTGCATCGTACTCGCTCGGTAAGAATACGGCTCCATAGCGTGGCACAATTCGGCTACGAACGAGTCGTACGGACAGGTTCGGGTCCCGGAAACAATTTGGTCGACGCGTACGCATTCTTCGCATCATACTTGGTCATTTGGTCATTTGGGGAGAGGATTTGGCCTAACGGCTAGGGCGGTCGACCTCGAATCTGGGGAACTGGGTTCGAGTCTCGGCAATGACGCTGAACATCCTGTGATTCTGGGCAAATCACTTAATCTCCCCGTGCCTAACAAAAAAAAAAAAAAAATGAATGAATGAGTCCTCATGCAATGCAACTGGTACTATGTAAAGTGCTCTGATAACCGATTCGGGTCAAGTTTGCGCTATATAAAACTGTAAAAAAAAATTACAAAAAATTCGGACCTGTGTATGATTCAGTTGTAAACAAGGGCTACGAATCGGATATGGGAAAGCCAAATCCGATGTGTAGGCCTTCCGAACGACATCGGAATCGGGCCCTAAGTAAGACCAAATGACAATTCAGTTGCAGCTGCAAGTAAGTTGCAAGGATTTATGATTTTCTCTATCAAATCAAAGTTGCAATTAATGAGAACATTAGCGTTTCAACCACCATTGCTTCATCAGAGGTAGACTAAAAGAAACAGTACTGTGAAGATTACACACCACTCTGACAAACGTACCCCTTTGTCAAAGGATATGTCTTGCAGAAAAAGACCCTATCAGTAATTGTTGTTATGGACATTTTGACTTGGGCCAAGCCCACTTTTTTAGTTTCAGTATGCCATTCAAAAATGCGTATGATTCACAGTTGGTAAGGCTGCCAATGGAACAAGCGTACTTGAAGTACCCCAATCAACTAGTCAGATGCCTGAGATTAGAAAACAGAGCCCTAGTGGCAGTGCTGAAAAATCTAAATATGCACATATGAGGATGTATTTATAATCAACGAAGCAGCACTCTGTCTTGCTGCTTCTGGACCACAGACTTGCATCTAACAAAAACATTTAAGAGAACCTCAGAAAACAATATTTTGGGGAACATATTTTATGCTAATTTAATATTCCTTCTGTCCTATCCTTCGCCCAAGACGCACCGACAGCACTCTCCATCTTCCCTCTCTGCCCAACTCCTACTTCACTTCTGCTCCCCCACTCCATCTCTCCTTTCCATTTCCTCTCTGGATAGTCATGTTGCTTGTTTCCATCTATATTAGTGTACTGCATATTATATTTTTCGAATATTAGTACAGGATCTGCAATGATGAACAGAAATTAGCAATCCTATATGATCATATAAGAGGGACAAGAATGTTTGAGTGTGTCTCTACAATAATAAACAATTTAACTCCCAGCTCCACTTCCACCTTGAAACCAACAACATATTGGACGTCAACCCGTTAGTCACGTGTAAAGAATATCAAATCACAAACACCAAAAATGGCCTCAAACCAATTGGATCCTGGATTCGTCTTAACTGTATAAAAACAATGGCTCTAAGACTCATATGCTAATACCAGAACCAACCCACCTCCTGAAGAGAATTGCAAAATGCAGTTCAAAATATTTTGTTAATTTAGCACACAGTCTCAGACTGTATTACAGGACATGCTGATCGGCATGTAGTGTGATGTGAATGGAGCAGGCTTGCTTGTAGAAGCTGTGATAGTTTTTAGGGTGAAGACTACCAGACAGTGCAGCTGTATGGTGTGCACAGACATCTTGGGGGCATTCATAAAGTTTCCCTGGGAATGCATTCCAACTGTTGCTTACCATTGGCTTTAAGGTTGGAAACAAATACTTTAATATAATACGATCAACACAAACCAGTACACTAAGGGGCCGATTATGGTGTCGGGCGGAAAGCCTCCTCCTGACAGTCGGATTCCCCTAGACCGTGTCGGAACCCTTCTGACCGACTCGTCGGTTTACAATCCACCCAACCGATTACGAGGTTCGCAGTCGGATTGTAAACCGCACAGTCTTCGGAATCGGTTCCGACCGGTTCTCATAGAATCCGTGTCGTGAGCGATTTCGATGTCGGTTTCCGACAGCCTTTCTGAGTTGGCCTATCCTACACTAAAAGCCTGTCGGAAACTGACTTTTGGGGCCCCTGGCAGGGCCCCCTTCATCCTGCGGCCTCTGGTTGTGGTCTGAGGGGGTACCTAATGGACCCCCCTGTAAAACCCTGCACTGTGTGACAGGCACCATGGGGTGCCTGTGTCAGAGTGCAGAGTTTTCTGCACACCCCCCATTTCCCCAAAGGTTGTCGGTGTTGTGGGGAACGTTTCCGCACAACATCGTAATCGGCCCCTTAGTAATGCAATTCCTGCACATTATTGTTTGTGCACTGTATATTTTATTACTAAAACAGTATGTCTGTGCAACTCATTTCAATTGAAAATGTGTTGGCTGTAATGGCAGTGTGCTACCACACCATGTATACTCCACTGTACTCCACTCTGCACAACACCACTGCACTGTAATCTGCACCAATCCCCTTTACACCACTCCACCGCAACCTGTGCCACTGCACTCTACTCCACTCTGTACCACTGCACTCTATACCACTGCATTCTATGCCACTGCATTCTATGCCACTGCACTCTATGCCAATGCATTCTATGCCAATGCACTCTACACCAATGCACTCTATGTCGCGCTATACCACTACACTCTACGACACTCTATTCTGCACTACTGCACTCTATGCCACTCTACTCTGCATGACTGCACCCTATTCCACTGCTGTCTGCGGCACTCCACTCTACAACACTGCACTCTATGCTACTCCTCAATGCACCACTCTACGGCACTGCACTGTATGCCACTCAACTCTGCACCACCCAACTCTGCACCATTCCACTCTCTCTCTACTATGTGCCACTGCGTTTTATGATGCTGAATTAAATGCTGCTGAATTCTATGGTGCTGCACTCTATGCCACTATACTCTGCAACATTGTACACCAATGCACTCTACATCAATCCACTCTAATCTACAGCACTGTATGCCACTGCACTCTGCTCTACTCTGTACCATTCTACTCTACACTACTGCACTCTACTCTGCACCACTCTATTCTATGCCACTGCACTCTACGCCACTGCACTCTTCACCATTGCACTTACACCACTCCAGTCTAGGCCACGCCACTCTATTCTGCAAAACTCCACTCTACGCGACTCCACAACCCTACATTCTACATCACTGCACTCTATGCAACTGCACTCTACGCCACTGCAATCTTCACCATTGCACTTACACCACTCCAGTCTAGGCCACTCCACTCTACTCTGCAAAACTCCACACTACGCCACTCTGCAACACTGCACTCTACGCCACTGCAATTTTCCCCAGTGGACTCTACTCTGTACCACTCCACTCTACACCCCTGCACTCTACGTCAATCCACTGTATGCACTCTAATCTATTTTGCACCGCTGCACTCTACACCAATTTACTCTGAGCCATTCTACTCTATGACAATGCACGCTACCCTGCACCACTCCAACCTACGCCACTTCACTCTACTCTGAAACAATCGACTCTACACCACTGCATTCTATGCACTGAACTCTACTCCACTCTGTGCCACTCTACTCTATGCCACTGCACTCTAAACCACGGCACTCTATACCACAGCACTGTACTCTGCACCACTGTATTCTATGCCACTGCTCTATGACACTCTCTACTACACCACTGCACTCTATGCCTTTGCACGCTATCCCAGTGCACTCTACATCACTCATCACCAATGCTTTCTAGGACACTTTACTCTGCAACATTGCACTCTCCGCCACTGAACCCGCTGCCGCTCTACTCTGCTGCACTCTATGCCAAAGCACTTTACACCACTCTACACCGCATCCCTGAACTCTAAGCTACTGCACTCAGCAGCACTCCACTCTGCTCTACTCTACACCATTGCTCTCTATGCCACACTACTCTACAACACTCTACTCCTCACCACTGCACTCTATGCCACAATACTCTATGCCACTGCACTCCACGCAAACTCTACTTTGCACCACTCCACTCAACTCTACTATGGGCAACTGCATTCTATGATGTGGCATTGTACGCCACTTAATTCTATACTGCTGCACTTTGCACCACTGCACTCTATGTCACTGTACTCTGGAACACTCTACCGCAATGCACTCTACATCAGTCCACTCATCTCTACTCTACTCCACACTAATCTGCCCCACTGCATTCTATGCCACTATACAATACTGCACTGTAATCTACTCTGCATCACTAAATGCTATGCCGCTGCACTCAAACGCTACTCTACTCTGTACCACTGCACTCTATGCCACTGTACTCTACACCATGGCCCTCTATGCCACTGCCCTCTAATCTGCACCACAGTACTCAATGACATTTCTCTCTACAACACTTTACTTGACACCACTCTATGCCACTGGACTCTACACCAATGCACTCTATGCTACTCTACACCACTGCACTCAACGACACTGTACTCTGCAACACTGCACTCTAGGCCACTAAACTATGTGCCACTCTACTCAGCACTGTTGCATTCTATGCCAATGCACTCTTCACCACACTTTTTTACATCGTGCTGCTGCACTCTGCAGCACTCCAATCTACACCACAGCATTCTATCCCACAGCACTACACTCTACTCTGCACCAATCTATGCCACTTTATACTGCACCACTCTATGCCACTGCACTCTATGCCACTCTGCTCCCCTTTGCACCACTGCACTCTACTCCATTGTACTCTATGCCACTCTACTCTGCATCACTCCACTCTGGACCACTGTACTCTACCCCACTGCACTCTACTATGCAACACGCTAATGTACGCCACTGCATTGTATGCTGCTGAATTCAATGCATCTGCACTTTATGCCACTACTCTCCTATACTCTCCAACACTGTACGCCAATGCACTCTACTCTACGCCACTCTATGTGACTCTACTCTATGCCACTCAAATCTATGTCACTCCATTCTATGACACTCTACTCCACTCTTTTCCATTCCACTCTCCTCCTCTCCATGCCACTCTCCTCCACGCACTAACTTTTAGCCATGCTGAACACCAGCCACGCTGGTGTACAACACAGCTAAAACACATTGGCAAAGTCAATAGATCGTGTTTTAATTTGCTATGTAGCATTCCATACGAGTGCATCTGCAGGGTGTTTCTCTCCTCCCCGTGCTCTTCCTACATCGTTGCCTAGCACCCTCCCCCACGCTGTCCTACGTTTCACTTATTAAACAAGCACTTACAAAGCCAATAGCTTTCAATTTCTTACCACCTGAAGATATTTTTCCAAACTTTACTAATAAACGCACTTAACAGGTACAAGATTTAGCACTGGCTGTAGAGGTGTCATGTTTCCCAGACTTAGCTATCTGGATGTGGTATGTGATGCTTTCACACAAAATCAGAAAGGCCTAACAGATGTTAGGTGGGCATTAACAGGATGCAAGTGAAGAAAGTGTGGATAACTCAGCCGGGTAGATTGTCCTTGCAGGTCTTAGTTGCTGTTATATTCAATTGTCCTAAAATTAAGGCTCGTAATTTTAGATAAAATTACGTTCCATATTTTCTTAGACGGAAATATATCTCCTTTCCAGTTCTCTCGTGATGTGCAGTGGCATGCACAAAGAGCACATTGTCCGTTGTTTTCATCTAAGCATTAATAGCATTAAACGTGGTCAATGTACGTGTATTTTCCCAAACATTTCATTTTCGTTCCTATTTGTCCTGATTTATCACTTTGATTAAGATTACTGTGCAAAATATACCATTGATAGAACATATTTCACATGCTAAAGTTTGAAATAAAATCTTTACCAAGCTTGCACACCCCACGTAAGAAAGATTGAGCTGTGTAATAGTTATAGGACAGTTATTGGTAAGGTGGTACCTGTGGACGGTGTCACTGCCTTGGACTTAGCTATCAATGGCTTTCAAGTTCTCAGCACTGGAGTCTAAGGAAAGTTGGAGGGACTTGTTTATGTTTACATGGTTTCCTAGGTAACTTTGCCGGTCAAGAAGAATTATATTGCACAACTGCTCACCAAGCCAAAACATACAGCAAAAAAAAAATATTATTATTAATCACGTAGGCAAAACCTAATGCATTTGCCAATGCTTGTTTTGGTCAGGGTTCTATGCAGATATTCATCAAATGGCACCAGAGTTATTAAGCTACTAGGAAAACAAAGAATCAATTTTCAATGGAAAGTCTGACCTAACCATAATACACAGGCTATATATGTGCGCACTCATTTTAAACCAAAGTCTGCCTTCCTCCCAATAATGCTACATGATAATCTGGACACTTACAATGAACAAGTGACACGGGAACTTAAGAAACTATACAAATCTACAACTCGTGCTCGTCACAAATACACACATCAGAACAACCGCTATTTTCAACTGATGAAAAAACTGCAAGCCAATGAGAACATTATCGTACGCCAATCAGATAAAGGCGGTAATGTCGTGCTATGGCCACGTGAACTGTACATGGAAGAAGCCCTTAAGCAGTTGGATGATAGAACATGCTATAGGAGAAGCAATATCCAAGTTGTTAAAAACTCATGGAACAGTTATTATGCCAAACTCTTGGCATGGAAAAGCGCCGGTCTTGTGAGCACAGAAGAATTCAAGTTCCTAAAAAATGACCATCCTGTCATTCCCGTATTTTACCTTATACCCAAAATTCATAAAGACTCAATCACACCACCAGGCAGGCCGATTACATCGGCCCGCAAGAGTTTAATGGAGAACACCTCACGCTATGTGGATTACTTTCTTCAAGAACATGTAAAGAACTTACCATCCTATATTCAGGATACAGGTGACTTTTTAAGAAAAATTAGCGATGTCGCATGGGACCCTGAATGTATCTTGATTACATTTGACGTTACGGCACTTTATACAAGTATCCACCACCATGATGGACTTAAAGCTGTAGAACTCTATCTAAGCACTAAACCAATGCATCTGTATCACCATAATAAGATGCTATTGACTATGATTAAGACATGTTTAGAGAACAACTACTTCCTCTTCCAAAATCAGATATTCCAACAAGTCAGGGGTGTAGCTATGGGGGCCTGTTTCTCCCCTAGCTACGCCTGCCTGCATATGGGGCTGTGGGAGAAACAGGTCCTTCAAACTCAATATGGGGATATTTTGACAAAACATGTATCGTATTGGTATAGATACATTGACGATCTGTTTATGATCTGGAGAGGCACAGAGGATCAAGCGCTCCACTTCATAGAACAGATCAACAAGAATAACTTGAATTTACAATTCACTGCTCATCTCAGTAAAGACTCTGTGTGCTTTTTAGATGTAGAGGTGTTTGCAGTGGCAGGCAAACTTGAGACCAGATTGCATAGGAAGCCCACAGCGGGCAACACGGTGCTCCATGCAACTAGCCACCACCCAAGACATCTTATTCACAGCATTCCTTTCGGGGAAATGCTGCGAATCAGGCGGATTTGTAGCACTGACTTTGACTGTGAACAGGCTCAAAAAGAGAGTAGGAATAGGTTCCTGACTAGCTGCTACTCCACAATCACAGTCGATAATGCAATTAACAAAACTCTTCAGATTCCAAGATCAGTTGCATTAGCCAGCAAAGCAAGTCCTATGACGACTACTAGTGACCAGCCTGACCAACATACAAGATTGATTTTGACATATAATCGTCAGCATCAAGCTTTACGTAGGATGATAAATAAAAATTGGGTGTTGGTGCGAAATGACCCTATACTTGGGGAGCACCTTCCTAAGACCCCTAGTATCACCTTCAGAAAGGCTCTATCTATGAGCGACACATTAGTTAGAAGTAGTCCCGAGGTAACTAACATCAAAACCTGGTTAAACTCTAGAAGGGGGTTTGTTAGGTGCACATCTTTCAGAGCTTGTAAGTATGGCACCAACAAAACCACTTACAAAACCCCCTTTAAAATAGATCCAGTACCTATAACTAAGTTACTCACTTGCAAGACTGAGTACGCGGTGTATGTGTTGGAGTGTTCATGTGGCCTGCAGTATGTAGGAAGTACAAAACTGCAGGTCCACAAGCGGATACTCCAGCACATCAGGGCGATCATGAATAACGATGCATCCTACCCGGTTGCAAGACATTTTAAGGAGTTCCATCATAACAATTTGGAACATCTGCGCTACTTTGTAGTGGACGCAGTCCTACCCCTCAGACGGGGGGGGACAACCGAGAAGCTATTCTTCGCCAATTGGAAACCAGGTTCATCCTGGAGTTAGACACTAAGACGCCGCAAGGCCTTAACTCCAGTGAGGACTTTTTCCCCTGTCTTTGATATTTCTGCTGCACCTTGTATATAACTAGCTTTTAGCTGCTTTGCCTCCGTAAAATTTGCTTTTTAGTCTCTTAAATAGTTTAGCATTTTGCACAATATTAACCATTTATGGTTCATTAGGGTGGCACTTCTTTTTAGCACTTGCACTTTGTTCATTATGGTATGAGATTAGATTCATGGCCCACTTGGGCAGAACTATCTAGCACCAGCACTTTATGTATTAGCAATAGGACCAACAAACGTTTTCTCTACCAAACGTTGGGGTCGGATATTGGCACATGGAGTTAAACATACTGACTGGCGACTTGTAACGTTTTTAGAATGTGTACAAACCAGGAAATGTACTGGTCGCAGCTCAGTAATATTTATTTCTCCGTTTTTAGCTTTTTAAAAAAACAACATAATTTTTTGAACTGCTTTGCCGATTTTTAGATATTTATACAATGTTAAATATTTAACTAAATTAGTGCTTTTACATGTAAGTGAAAATCATTACGATAATCAAATGTGTTTATATGGTGTTTTGTGAAAAACTCTTCCATATCTATGAATATGTTTGTCACGTGTTATTGCACTTGCACTTTAAATATTGGGAGGCACTCCTCATGCGCGTCATGTGATCAAGGCCTTTGGAAGGCCGAAACGCGTCATGGCGGTGGTGCAGGGCGCATAATAAAAATCCTTTGCACTGATCAATGGGTCTACCTTCGTCTGTTCCTGTAAACATGGATTTTGGTTGGCAAAATCTCCAGCATAGATATATATATACATATATATATATATATATTCCAAAATCGATCAGCAAGTCGAAAAACAGCGGGCACTCTAGGTCATGTGTGTAAAATTTCCCTTATTAGCAGCCAGGTCTAACCACACTGACACATTTCGGCTTATTAAGCCTTTTTAAAAACAAAAAAAACAAAGGTAAATTAACATTATAGTTAGGTAAAATGTTCAGGAACAACGTAACATTTTAAACTCTAAAAACCATAGAAACCCAGCGGTGTGCAGTGAAGGGTTGGCCACAAGATATGGCCTGCTGCATCGGTGCAGGCAGAGAAACTGCTGTGTACCGGAGCTGAGCTCCCCAGGACACAACATGCGACTTGACCCCAGGCGATGGGATTCCCAGGCCGTGCAGCCCCTCTTCCTTTTTCAAACATGTTATGGACCCGGGGGATGGTTTTCCCTCCCTTTTCTGGCATATTTCAGTTCCAGGGGAAGGCTTGTGGTCCACCTCCCCTTTAACTTATGTTTTGGCCCCTGGGGATGGGGTCCCCCCAGCAAAATTAGGCTCCGGGAGAGGGGGGGCACAGACTCCCCTCCCTTATTTTTTTGCCTTGGGAATGGAGTCCCCGGGGTTCTCAGAGGCTCGGGAAGGGCGCGATGCACCCTCCTCCCCAAATTAAAACATAATGCGTCATCCCCCGCTCCCTGACCCACCCCAGGATTTTTTTAAATAAACAAGCCGGAGAGCCCCCACATATTTTTTTATTAACTATGCCACTGATTCCTGGATCCTTTGAGAATTTGCAGCAAAAAAAATAAAAAAAAAGTTTTTGGGCCCACTCACTTCCTGGTTGAGGTGGTGACAGCCAATCAGATTTCAGCAGGAGATCTGTCAGATCCGCGGAGGCTCAGAGTCACTAGATATACAAAGTTTTTTAGCATTAATTGCTCAAAGACTACTGAACAGATTTACACCAAATCACAAAAAGCACTCTTTCTGGATCAAGATCTAGCTTTCTGCCAAATTTGGTGTAAATCCGTTCAACGGTTTGGGTTTGTAGCTGCGTCTAAAGTTCCTATGGAAAAATGAAAATAGAAAATGCGTTTTTGGACCCACCTTTTTTCTCGGCCCTTGTTTGTCAAATCACACAAAACATTCCATGTGCAAACTAGTCAAAATGTAACACTTTTTAAAAAAGTTTCATGGAGATTCGTCAAACAGAGCCAATGTTATTAGCAACATAATAAATGCTTTTTCTATGGAAACATGAGCCGAACTATAACTACCCGATTGCAACTGCCATTGGGTAATGTATATATTACAAACAGCATAGAAACATCTGATAAAAATGGAAGAGTATGCACTCCAGGATTGACTTGCAGACAGATTTATTGTAGTGATTTACAGGTGAGGCTTCGGAACAAACCCAATAGATTTCGGTACTATTGTGTTGATCACGAGTTCCGTACAGGCAATTCACAAATATGTAAACAGGTGAAGATAGTGAATAACATAAACAAAGGATTAGGAAGATACATCGGGGATCACCTGATTGGCCGACATCTTGGAATATGCTGAATGTTGTATACAACCTTGTACCAGTACCAGAAACAACCTACAAAATGTAAGAAAAAAATACAAAATAAACATTTATCTTGAAAAGTGTTTCGGCAAAAATTCGAAAAATAAATATTGTGTTACAGAAATATCATTGCAGGAATATCGTGATGTCCAAAATATCATGGGCATAAATATCGAAGGTAAGACCATAGTTTTAACTGTTGTATTTAATATAGTTGTAAAATATATTGTTAACAAAAATATCATTTTCTATAGTATCATTTTGTAAGTTAATTTTGTATAGTGTTTGAGTTATTTTTATAATTTGCCTTATGTAATGTTTTATTGAACAATATTGTGTTATATTTATGCTGAAAGTTATTTTGTCTTTTTCTTGGGTTGTGTTTTTTTTATTTAGTATTTAAATATATGTTTTACCTTTTTTTAGCAGCAGGATATTAGATTGATGGACAAAAAGGATGGGGAGATTTTAAATGTATGTTTGTTTTAAGAATTTCTTTTCATTATTTGAATATGTTTTTCAAAAAATAAAATAATTGTAAAAATATATTTTTTAAATGTTCTGGATTTTTAACATTTTTAAATTGTAAGCTAATTATTTTTATGTTTACATTTTTTACATTTTTATAAGTAAAATATTGATTATGTATTATTGATATATGTATGTTTTGTTATATTAAATATATTTGTAGGATGGATGCATTTTTGAGATTTACATAATTCTCACACAAGAGCCATAGTCCAACAAATAAGTCTTCCAAAAAACAAGTGAAAGTGCTATTGATGAACAAATGCCTGCTCTAGCTCGAAGGAGCTCTACTCCTTTTGGACTAGAGGGATTTCTTCACCCTGCGTTGGTACTACTACTTCCTGTATTGTTATTGGGACTGTTATTATTACTTATTATTGCCTCCTTTAACTGTTTCTCTCAATCTGATCATTTGTAAAGCGTTCTGATACTCTCTTGGGTCATGTTCGCACTATGTAAACCTCTAAATAAATAACATGTATGACTCTGGCCAGGATTCACCCCTGTGCAGCTGCTGTTGGGCCCTCAACTGCCCATCAAGCTCCGGGTAGGCCACCACCAATATGTGGGCCATTAGGGTGTTCAGTATCCGGCGCATGCCCCTTCCACATTGGGAGTACTTTCCAAGTTGGACCTCCATGATCTTCTGGGTCCAGCACCTCAGGTTCTCCCACCTCTTTCTGCAAAAGACTCTATGCTGGTTGAAGACCCCCAGGGTCCGCACCTTCCAGGCGATGGCTCTCCAAATGGCTTTCTTCTGATGGGCGTTGACCTGTATGGATGCAATAGATGTAGAAACAGAGTGTAACTGGAATTTTAAGGATATCTGTAGGGTTGATACACATTTGTTTTACACCTAGCACAAAAATGTATCAATTGTCAACACAATACATGTGTAAATGTCACATGCCAAGCACTACTAAAGCATGAATACTCACTTTTGTGGTCATCTGCTGACTCACCTTAAACCTGGTCATGACCTACACTGACTGAGCCAGCCCACTACTATCATGTAGCCCATGGCCATCCTACATGGAATGTGAAGTGAGCTACCAGGACACACAACACACCATTTTTACCTTCTGAAGGATGAACTACTTATGCATGACTGTACATTCACCTTCACTGCCAGGCCCATTGACTTGATGCAGATGGTCCATAGAGGCCAGTACCTTAGTATACACAACACCTTGACACTGAGGTCACATTAAAAGGGCTGGCATGTCAGTCCTGGAGAGCTTCCTCTCTGGGGGATGTGTGGACATGCAGATTACTTATCAGGATATCTAACTGCGTCATAATAAGTGTGTGTGGTATGTACCAACATCACAGGCCATTCCTTTTGATATATGTGGCACTGTAACATGGATAACATTCAACATACCTTTGTATGTGTTGTGTGAGTGGATGTAATCTGACAAAGCTGAGAAATGGCATTTCAAAATCTATTCAGAAGTTACCAACTATCTACACTATTCATGTGTCAGTTGTGCAATAGGCCCGTACAGTGGAAGCATGACTTATGGAAAAGTCACAACAGACCTGTGAGAGTAAGGGGAGTGCCATAAGTGAACCCCACACATTGACAATGTGGGTGAATGGTAGGAAGTATCAGATCAGGGGGTTATCTCAGTCACCATTCCGAATACCAGCTTTCAGCCTACTAGTGGTTAAGAAAACTCATTTTGGGGACATCCATAGATCTGCAGGTCTACATGGACTTTTCTCTGTGCATCAGTTGTCTTGCCACATTGACTCTGCCCCAGCCTGGCCCATGGGCCAGACTGCCCACAACTCATTGCTTGGCCTTGCTCTCTGCAGGCTGAGCATACTGATCCCACATAAACACTACATTTCCAGTAATGCAATACATAAAATTGATTCTTCTGCCCTTCTAATAACTGACCATTAGATTGTGTGGCACTCTGAAGGGGCCTGTGAGGTTTAGCTACCACCCAGACAACAGTTTTGCCATGCCTGATGTGAACTACATGATCTGTGGGACTTTACACATCGCTAACATCAACCTCAAATGCTGGTACCTGTACACAGACACAGCTCCTGGTGTAAAGTCTACACATATGTTTGCACATACACCATGATGTGATGTGGGAAATTATGATAGGTACAATGAAATGTAGACATGCATATATCTATGCATGTAGCCCAAGTATAATGTAGGGATATCACACATTATTATGCTGATATTCACTCCACGAAGTAGAGTGACTCATAATCCATTATGTTATTGGCCTATGTAGGCAATACTCCATTTCACCAAACTGCACAATATGGTTACACTCTTGAACTCAGAGCCACATTGTAGCCTAGGGGAACAGAAAGGAAGAAGTTGACCAAAGTAAAAAACTGTATTTGAGATAGTTACCTGTTCCTCTGGTGAGTCATAGAACTGGCCATACAGGGGAAGGACCTCATCAACCAGGGTACCCAGCTCCTCTGGAGAGAAGGGATGGGTCCTCTCACCTGATTGGCCCAGCATGATTGCTCCCAGAGGTGACAAACAGCAGCTAAAGTGGAAGAGGAAGAGGTGTTGATAGCAGCAGTGTCAAGAGGCAAGGGAGTGTTTTTTCAAGCCGTGGCGTACACCGTAATCAGCGTAGGTGCACTCAGCTATTGGACCCCGGCCCTCACTGTCACCAAGGTTAGCATATGGTTGTGTCTGCCGTGGTGGCAACTACCCACTATGCAGTTGACGTCCGCCGCCGGCGGTCGTCCCAAATGTCCGGTATGCGAGGTCAGGCATCCGCCATTTTAGCGGTTCCCACGCAAAACTGTTACACCCCCACAGGTGAGGCGTAACAAGGAGAAATATCTTTATTTAACCTTTATTTCCTCTTTTAACTTGTGCTGCATTCTGCAGCACACATAGGAAGAGCAGAATGCCTCTAAGGATACTTTTTTTGCAGGATGGTGTCCCTTCCTGCACAAAAAGAATCCTGCCTCCAGCGCAGGCACCCTGCACCACGATGCAATGGTGACTATATTTGCACTATGCAGCCAAAAGTGCTCCAGGGCTAGGAAAGCATAGGAAAGTGCCATATCATGGTTAATATGGGGCATTCCTGCACTCTCACGCAGTGCTGTGCAGCGCAGATAGGTGGCCAAGCCTAATTCAATGCATTGGTGTCCACGCTGTGAGGCCAACTGGAGCCACATTGGTCCCTCCTAAATGATATAGCCACTCTGTTCTCTATCAAATACATACCATCTGAGATATGCAGACAGTCATCCATGGAACATCTGCTGGCTACAGTACAATTTCCCTGCAATGAGGACATATGCTCTCACAATACGTGTAAGACTGGCTGAGAGCTATTGTTTCGTAGCAAACTTTGTTTCAAATCATAAGCTGCCCTACATCCACGCACACTCCAGGGCATAAGACTTATGGAGCCACTGTAACTCCTTTCTACATACGACTAACATGGACACTTCTGATGGAGGGTCAGACACCCTGCCGTGTAGTTCCTATAAAACGTATACAGGATCTGCGCGTTTAGACAACATACACTGTAGGATTGGTGTCAGACTAGAATCTCCCCTTACCAAGGAGAGAATAGTTCCTGGCAACCATCGAACATGACAACCCTGATCCCTCAGGACTGTGGAAACAATATACTACCTTTCGCTCAGTCACTCATGCTTACTTAGTCTGTCTCAGAGAGATACACCGAATAAAACAAGCTTGGCGTTTTTCAATAAGCATTTGTTGAACAGTTGTTATTCTGGTGTAAAATAAATGAGCTGCAACAACCGTTAGACAGTATAAGATATAAATGATTAGTAGTACTATAAAGGTGAATGGATGGTATTGCGCTACCATCTTGCAATAATCATGAATACATTAGAGTATATAAAACACATGATAAAAGATGCGTACTCCTACGAGGCCTCCCAAACTAGATGTACCTAAGTGTACCTTGCATGTATGTAGGTGTTAAGCCAAGAATCCCTCTAGGATGTAGTCAATCCCATTACCTGAAGTGAGAGACTGTGGGACCCCATCCTGGTCTTGAGTTGGACACCCGCGAGGGATGTTAGACCACTGCGAGCTGGAGTGTCTGCATGCAGGAACCTCAGCGTCTCTGGTCAGTGTGTCGGCCGGGAAATCTCAGTCTCCTCCTCCTATCTTAGCAAGATGTGATATATATATACCCATAGGTCTCCCCAGGGGTCCTACCTCGCTGTATTACTGTGTCGGCCTAACGATGACGTCGGGCATGAACTTTGTACATAGATTTTATACAGGAGATGGTAGTCCTGCTGTGCTTCCAAGAATCCTCTTGCATAATGTATGAGATTTCGAACTAGGGAAAACCCGTGTTTCTGAATGCAGTGTTGAATCTAGGTAAAAGGTCAGTCCCTGTAAACCGTGACAAGTGTAATGTAGGGAAGAATATAGGTGAAGGGTAATGAAGTTACCAGGTCCTATATTATGGTACCTATATGGAATATAACACCCACTCCTCTTCCGAATGGACGACATAGTTAAATTCTAACCGTACTACTAGGTGGACTAGATACTTGTACGCAAATAGTTAAAACATTAGTTTCTCATTGTGTTAAAAAAAAAAACAACGATTTAATTTTTTTTTTAAAGTTGTTCTAAAAAGTGTTAAAAAGAAAAATATTAGAAATTGGCACTTAAGCTACAGCTCTAATATGTCCGTAGGTATATTCCGAACTACTACAAGCATTTGAAAGCCATACATGCTCAAAAGGAATGTCAATTTTGTTAGAGGGTACGTTATGGTTGGTCACACTCTTCTGCGTACCTCTCCCCTCTCAGAGTCTCTTTCACACTTTGCTCGGTCACTTGGCAAGAAAGAACCATGTGTTAAAATATCATAGTTTATTAAACAATTCAAAAGCATAAAAGAAAATACTTCAATTTAAGTGTTGCCCATCAACATATGGGTAAGATCAGAAATAACTGCATCAACAATGTTAAAGATCAATTCTTTCAATTCAAACAGAAATGTATATCTATAAATTAATCCATGAGCAGCCGATCAAGGGGCAGCCCTGAATTCAAGAGTGATACAAATGATAGCATTCAGAGGACAAACTTCTTATTGAGATAAAATAACAATATTCAAGACTACACATTTAAACTGAAATAAATGCAATTGGTTGGGTACAGATGACCTGAAGTAAATAATCTGACAAAGCCAAAAGGCAGAATTATTGAGTCAGATAGTCTGACACAGTCAATGGGCAGAATCTGACAAAGCCAATAGGCAAAATTATTAAGTCAGATAGACTGGCAAAGTCAATAGGCAAAATCTGACAAAGCCAATAGGCAAAATTATTAAGTCAGATAGACTGACAAAGTCAATAGGCAAAATCTGACAAAGCCAATAGGCAAAATTATTAAGTCAGATAGACTGACAAAGTCAATAGGCAAAATCTGACAAAGCCAATAGGCAAAATTATTAAGTCAGATAGACTTACAAAGTCAATAGGCAAAATCATTAAGTAGGAGCATTATCACCTTGGCAATAGGAGCTCTGGGCCCAGTCAGGAGCGATTGATCAGTCGGGAACCCTCACACGGCACCTGGGTGCTGGTTTGAAGAGAATTCGAAGCCACACCCTGGGTGCAGCTGTTTTATATGTTTGAATGCAGAAGTTTTATCATCTCTGACGTAGGTCCTGACGCAGCCCTTGACCGCCCTCTTACAGTAACTATGGAAAATTCCACACTTAGAACTGTGAAGTGGTATCATGGTGAAATTAGGGGCTTTTGACAGGTGGTCAGTGCTCCTGACCGCAAAAAGTAAACAAAGGATAATTTTTACCATAAGAAAGCTCAGAGTTAACATTTTAATACATTAATTCTTTGTCACGTAGCCGTCTTTCACCGCTTCGATTAAGCAAGCGCGGAAAGTTTCATAACTAAAAATATTGCAAATGTACTTGTGAAACCGCCAGATGTACCAAAAATGTCCTACGTGTGTGGGCTAATCTAATTCTCGTAACTGTGGAAATTTACAAGGGGGGGAGAGTTTGTCGCGGAGGATGGCGCAAGCCTCTGCTGTCAGGTTAGTGAAGTCTATGAGACCAGTTCTTAATTTATTGGGCCTATACATATCTCTTACAAAGGTATGGATGGTCTTGTATGTAGGACTGTGAGAAGGTGAACTTGGGCCTATGTGTGGATTTGTAAGAAAGTGAAGGACCGTGGACAACTTGAAGACCCTTTATCTAGGCCTCAGTGGTGGGGCTTATCTAGGGATGCCAGGTTTGAAGGGTATTGCAGAATGGGGTGTGGGTGTCTGTTAGATGGTAAAACGGGACCCTCCTACACATCCCTTCTCTTGTTCATTATTGAACACGTCTGTGACACAGTACTTTGCTGGACCCTCAGGGGCTTGGTGCATACCGAGTGGGTCACTAATATACATGCATGCTGTCTGTGGTGGCAATTCTGGTGTTATAGTAATGTATTCTCCCCCATCCTCGGGAGCTAACTCCTCATACCCGTTAATGTCATGCTCCTCCCTTAAGGCGTATCTAGGTGGTGGAACCGGTGGAGCTGTAGGTGTGTTTGAAGAGGCATGAGGGGCAGGTTGTTCTAAGAGTTGCACATGGATCTGCCCATTCCCATCCCCGGGAGCACGGTCCATGTCCTGATACTGTGCATTGTTATTAATTCCAGTGTGAACGTAATTCATTCCTACTGCTTTGGTGCTGCATCTGTTGACACATTTAATTACTAGCTGTGCACCGTAACACATTAACAGGACAACACAACAAATAGGTAGCACAATTTTCAAGATAGCAGATAGCCATGAAGGCATCCAGTTCAAGTTGAACCAGTCCGTGATAGGATCTGCAGCGGCACCGCTTTCGTCACGCATCTTTTTTCCCAGATTGCCCAAGTCCTCAATGGCCTTAGCGAGCGACCCGTTTGCGGCATCATTAGCCGGTATGAAAGTGCAGCAGCTCTTTCCGATGGCACTGCATACACCACCCTGCATAGCTGTGAGTTGATCTAGAACATATCTATGCTCTAGAACCATAAGCCTTAAAGGCCTTAACTCTTCCTGTATGGCGTTGAACCCATCTCGGGTGTTATTTATCAGAGTCATTAGTTCGTATCGTGTGACCTGTAGCCACCGGGCATTAGCTGATGTTTGCCAAAGGGGCCACAGGCCTCCAAAGAATTCCTGGGCACCATTGAACAGGCGAAATTCTTCAGGAATTTCGGCGAAGGCATCGTTAGCGAAGTATTGAGCCTTCCGTCGGTGCCGGTGAAGCAGGGTGACGTCATTTGTCATGGGGTGCTCAAATACTTGAGAGATGTTGGATGCCGGGACAACGAGATACAGCTCGTGCATGGTAACCATGGTGCATAGGCCCTTCCATCGAGGAGGCAACTGGGGGTAGATGCGTTCTCCACATGCCCAAAAGATGTCCATGAGGCTGGCGGTGCCGTCTTGGAGGTCCAAATTAAAAATTGTTGTGTTACAGTTTGTGTTGCTGCCCACAGGGCGAGTACCGTTACCTAGGAAGCAAAGAAGAGGATGTTTTAGTTTATATGCTCTCTTCCATTTGTAAGCTGTTCCCTTCCCAAAGGTGTACCGTCTAGTTTCCTCTGCCCACACCTCCTCACACTGAGTCTCAACATCCCAATCAATATTCTGTTGATATTCTGTTTTTGCAAAGGGTTCTCCCAAGGAAGCTGCCTTACATACCAGGGCGTCTGGGCCGTGCCATTTGTTATCAAAATACACATGGGCCTGCAAGAGCAGCACAGACCTATATTGACATGGACAGTTGGCAACGTGTGAACTGTTATTTTCGTGTATCGGGGGTTTGTTATGGAGTTGTTTGTTTATTGTCTCCTTACATAGTGCCGGGGGGATGTGAACATAAAAAACCCTGATGCTTTGAATTCATGCTCATGAGTTGTGAGCGGTGTCTCCCATCTAGGTGATTCCCATCTATACAAATTCTTATTTTCTGTCTCGAATTGCAATGCATCAGTGACAACCATGTGTGTTAGATAGTTAGAATCCCACGCGGTGGTGTTTACAAACACAGTGTCTATCTCTGCTGAGAAAAGCTGTATTTGGCCGTAGATACGGCAAAGAAACAAATGGAGGAGGCATTTGGCCGTTGGGGGTGGTATTTCTTGTGGGAACACCATTTTGTCTGCGCCAACTGCATGCGGGATGTGTGAGCACACAAAGCATGCTTCTTTTGTTACCTTTTTCCCTATTTGAGACATGTGCCGGTACCACATGTTATCTAGCAGGGCACTATGGGCTTCATGGTCTTTATTAAGTGTGTCAGGACGTATGGAGTGGAAATCAGGTCTGGGATGTTGGCGTGCAATGTGGACCATCGTGTCCTGGAGAGCGGTGGCCAAATCTTGTTTGTCATTATCTCTTGTTGGTCTATGACTCCTCCAGAACCTTGGTCTACCTCTTCTAAATCTGCGAATGTTGCGGGAGTTGGGACTGCGGTTCACTGGGGGACCTACTGTAATCTCTAGGAGCCTATCCCACGGAGTAGTAGTAATACTTGGGTCTGAAGCAGTAGCTATGCGTGTGGGGTGTGTACTAGTGTGTGCGCTACCAGTGGTATACTGTGGAAGTGATGGATCTTCAGTGTGGTGCGGGGAGTGTTCTTGTGCAGTTGTAATTTCTGTAATTTCTGGCACAACTGGTTGTTTTGAGAATGGTGCAGTAACATTAGCAGAGAGATGTGGCTTAAAAGTTACAATATAAAACAGATACCAATTAAGTGCGGCCAACGTTATAGTGGAAAAAAGGCAAAATGTTAAAACAAATAAAATACATAACTTTGCATTTCCATTAAGGTCCTCGATATTATGCTCATGGCGGTCATTATCTTCATCATCAAAGGAGGATGGAAACCCGCTGTCTTGGTGGAGCTGTACCAAGGGTATGTCCTGTCCCTCCTCTAGTCGATTGGCGGAGGTGGTGCGGGGTCCAAGCGGACGTGACTGCGATGGATCCATGCTTTTCTTTCAGCTATTCGTACTGCAGTTGGTGACGAGTCGATCACCTTGAATGGGCCCTCGAATTTAGGGTCCTTCCAGCGTCTGACGTTTTTCCGGATGAAGATCTGCGTCCCGGGACAGATTGGTGGGAGCTCAGGATCGGTGGGGCCCTTCCCCTTTCTCTTGGATATCTGGATAGAAAGGAACTGCGCTGCGCTGGTTAGTTGGCACAGATAGTGGTAGAGTTCTGCCTTAACTATCTCAGATGATGACTCACTATCTAATTTGGGGCGTGTGGATGGAACTGTTACATTTATGGATCGTCCAGTGACAAGCTGATGGGGTGTGAGGTGATGATCCGAACTTGGGGAGTTTCTTAGTGCAAACAGTGCTATGGGCAGGCAATAAAGCCATTTCTTTCCTATTGTGGCACTTATCTTACTTATTTTGTTTTTGAGCAGGCCGTTAAGGCGCTCACAAATGCCGTTGCTTTGTGGGTGGTAAGCTGAGGTCAGCTTGTGTTTGATGCCTAGCATTGTGGTCAGGAAGGAAAAGATGGCGTTTGAAAAATGACTTCCGTTATCGGTCCGGATGGAGTCTGGGATGCCCCAGCGAGTAATGACATCACGTAATAGAAATGTGGCAGCTGCTTTGGCATCGCAGTGGACGCAAGGTCCACTTTCGATCCAGCGTGAGAATGGACATACTACCACAATGAGATAGCGATAATTTTGGCAGCGATCGATCATATCGATATAGTCAATGTGCAATTCTTTGAAGGGGCCTGATGGTCTAGGAATTGTAGAGGCAACGGTTTTGAGCGTAGGGGCTGGGGAGTATTGTTGGCAAATGAGACATTTATTAACATACAATTGTATCTGCTCATAGGCATTGGGGATGAACCAGTCTGTTTGCAAGGTGATGGACATATTGTCTCGGGTGACATGTGTGGGAAGGTGGAGTTGATCTAATGCCACTTGTAACAAAGCCTGTGGCATCACAGGTTTCCCTGTTACTGTTTGTCTGTATACGAAGTCGGCGGAGTCCTGCTGTACTCCCCTCTTCTTCCATAACTCTTTCTCTTGATCTGGTGCACTTTCTTGCATTTCTCTGAGGTGTAGTTGTGCAATATGATCGTATTGTCGCGTTTTGTCAATATCAAATGGTGTTGGTAATTGGGGTGATGTGTTTGAACTGTGTTCACTGCTGGTGTCGTGCTCTGTTGGAGGTACTGTTTGCGATAAGAGAATAGGGGCAAGTTGGACTTCCGGTGCTGTTTGGATTGAGGGGCCTGTTACTGTAGGGCCTCTGGCTGCAGCTTTAGCTGCCCAATCAGCCAGAGCGTTACCTCTGGAAACAAAATCTTGGCCATTAGTGTGCGCTGTGCATTTTACTACGGCTACTTCAGCTGGTAGTGTAAGGGCCTCAATAAGTTCTTCAAGTAACATTTTGTGAATGACAGGTGTACCATCTGATTTAAGGAAGCCGCGCCTTCTCCAGCGGAGGATGCTGGAGTGAGTTGTTGTGGTGACATATGCAGAATCTGAATAAATTGTAATGCGGTCCTCAGCTCCAATGTTTAGGGCAGCTATGAGTGCTACTAGTTCAGCTGCCTGGGCAGAGTAATGTGGTGGGAGCGTAAGCTGCTGTACGATGTCTAAGGAATCGGAGGAGTCATTTTGCTGTGCTTTAACTACTGCTGCTCCTGTGTATCTTATGCCTGTTTCTTGATCAATGGTAGAGGAGCCATCAACAAAGTATACAGTACTATTTGGTAAGGGATCTTCTTTGGCTGCTCCTGACTCATCTGGTGAATAAGTGGCACAATCATGGTTGTCATCATCTGAGGTGGCAATTGGATGGGCAAAAAATGTGGCGGGGTTTACGGTGTGACATTTGACAATTTTCAGAGAAGGTAATGACAGTATGACTTCGTAGCCTGACACTCTTTGCGTTGTCAGTGTTGTTTTAGCTTTCTGTATTATTGCAAAAACAGCATGTTCAGTGTACATTGTTAGTGGGGAACCCATTACAATGGGGGTACTTTTTTCAACAGCAAATGCTGCGGCAGCAAGGGCCTGTTCGCAAGGGTAATGGCCTTTCATGACAGAGTCCAGCATTCCGCTGAAATAAGCAATTGGCTTATGGCCCATGGGGTATTTTTGAGTGAGTACTGCTGTCATGACTAACCCATCACAGTGAGTGAAGAGGTAGAATTCTTTTGTGTAATCAGGTGATCCTAACACTGGTGCATTTGTTATCTCATCTTTGAGCTGGGTGTAGGCTGTTCTCATTTCAGGTGTCCATTCAATTTTATTATGTCTGTCTTTGCCCATTTTCACAGCTTTCAGCAATGGGGCAGTTATTGTTGCGAAATCAAAAACCCATTGGCGGACATAATTAACCAAGCCGAGGAATTTTTGCATGTCCTTAACTGTCTGGGGTTCAGGAGTGCCTTTTATTGCCTCAACTCGACCTGGAGTCACTCGCCTGCCTGATGCAGACAGTAGCTGTCCTAGGTAGTGTACCTCCTCCTGACAATACTGTAATTTTTGTTTGTCAACTTTATATCCTCTTTGTGCCAGCGTGGTGAGTAAGAGGATGGTGTCTTTCCTGCATTGCTGTTCGGTGGGGCTGCAAAGCAGTATGTCATCGACATATTGCAGTAAGGTGCTGTTACATTGGAAATTGGACAAGTCTTCTTTGACGACCCTGTTAAAAACACTAGGGGACTCACAGTACCCTTGAGCTAACCTTGTGTACGAAAATTGCACATTTCTGAATGAGAATGCCAGGAGGTATTGACTGTCTGGGTGCAAAGGAATGCTGAAAAAGGCATTTTTCAGGTCGATGACAGAAAAGTACTGTGCATCCGTGGGACATTGGTGAGAATGACAGAGGGGTCTGGGACAATAGGGAATTCTGGTACTACTATGCTGTTAATTGCGCGAAGATCGTGTACCAAACGCCATTGATTTGTCTTCCCCTTCCTCACAGGAAAAAGGGCTGTGTTACACGGAGAGATACAAGGATAAATTACTCCCTGTTCTAGTAATGCCTGTATAGTGGGGGCTATGCCCTCCTCTGCTGCTTTAGACAAGGGGTACTGTTTTATTCTGGGCAGGATAGCACCTTGTTTGAGTGTTATCTTAAATGGCCTGGCAGATCTAATAAGGCCCACATCATTTGGGCCTGTTGTCCAAAGATGTGCTGGTACCTGAGCCAAATCGGCTTCTCGCACAGAATCATAGTCGGGGGTGATCGTTGGTGTTCTAATTTCCATTATCACTGAGACGGGCACATTGTTATCATAGATAATCTCCGTTTTAGAATATTCCTCAGGGGATCCAAATAGCTGAGCATCTGAAATGTGTCTGACCAATCCTTCCTGTTCAAGGAAGATGACACAAGCCCATGTGTGGGCATTGTCATCGCATGCCAGGAAAGCACCATAGGTGGGTGTTATTTCAAGGGCGCAGATGTCAAAAATCAAGTTTTTATCTAATGCCGGTGAGTCTGGTACTTGGGGTCTAAAGAGAAATTCTTTTGGTAGCTGAACTGTGCGACCTCGTAATTCGGGAGTGGTGGCGACAATTGTGTGGACAGCTGCAGAGAAGGCCTGCTCATTGACTGGGCGTGCTCTGACTTGGCTATCTAAGGAAGACTGTGCAGTGACTGCCATCATCCTAGTTAGTGGAGTACCTGGAATGGAGCAAATCATTGTTCCATTGTCATCAAAGTGGATGGTCATGTTTAGTTTGGCCATGAGGTCGCGTCCTAAAAGATTGACTGGGGAGCTGGGTGAATAGAGCAGAGGCTGCTCCACTGTATGGCCTCCTATCTCCATTGAGACTGGCTTGGTGAAGGGGACCCTTGCTATTGCCCCAGAAAATCCCTGTGTGTCCGCTGTTTTGGTTGAAATGGGCAGAGGGCCACCTGTAATGCAGGAGTATGTGGCACCTGTGTCAACAAGAAAACTGTATATTTTGTTATTTATCATAACACTTGCAATAGGGTCCTCTTCAGTATTGCTTGTGCATGACAAAATTGGGCACACAAGAGTTGTCTGTGGGCTGTCCTAGCCAGTGTATCCTCCATGCTGATATTGCTGGATGGTGCCCTGAGTAAAGGGGTTGCTGGAGGCAACAATTGTTCCTCCTAGAGGCACATTGTTTTGTGTTTGGGGGACCATCTGGTAAGTAGGCTGTTGCTGTGGCTGTAACTGTTGCATTGGAATCTGCATTTGTTGGACCGCTGGCTGAACCTGAAGCATTGGGGGCGCTTGGAGCTGCACTTGCTGTTGCTGTGTTGGTTGCACATATGAGTATAGTACTTGGGGCTGCTGGGGGGTGGCTGTGTGCGCTGTTGTTGTTGGAATGGTACCTGTGCTTGGTAACCAGGACGCATATATTGCTGACCCATATCGCGCTTTTTACTGTTACAGTCTCTCTGGATATGGCCTTGTTTCTGGCAATAGTAACAGATTATTGGTGGTGCCCCTTGTCCTGGCTGTTGTGGAAACCTTTGCTGTCCCATCCTCGCCCCCTTCCTTGTCCACCCGTGTTCCAGTTCATGTTTGGTCTGTTATTGTAATAGGGCTGTATGTTGGTGCTGTACGCAGGTGGTGCTGGCATGTACTGTGTCATTGCCTGTTGTGGCTGCTGGACATACTGTATGGCTTGTTGGGGTTGAGCTTGTATGTACTGTACTGCAGGTGGTGCTTGTACCTGCTGAGGGGCAAGTTGGGTATTGCCTGCAAGAGCATTTATGGCAGCCTGAGGGAATGATGTTACTGCTGTCATTTGAGTGACGGGTGCCGCGAGCATGACTGTGTCAACATTGTCTTTTTTCTTATTTAGTTTCTGCTGTACTAGTTTGGCAGCGGCATTCTCTATTGCCAGCTGTCTAGTCTTCTCCTGTTCCTGTCTCTTTTTACAGTAATGTACAATGTGATCTTGTATCTCTGCCCATGGCTTGCATTCCATTGCTACAATGCCATCTAATTTCTCCTGCACTTCAGTTGGCAAACCTTTCTTTACTGTGTGGTAAAATAGTCTCCCATATCCTCCATTTGCGTCCCATCGTTGCCCTAACTCCTGGTGCCACTTTTCTTTCATTCTAGAAAGATAGTTGGCAGGGTCCTCATTTGGTTGCATAGTCTGTGACAACAGAGCCCCAATGTCAGGAACATCAGGGAATTTCCTGCGCAACTCAGCCCATGCTACTGTTCTAATCTCGTTGAAGGAAACACCATCATGTTTGGTGTTTGTTTTGGTAAGATTTTTATGAATACGTATAAAAAGATCTTCTGCATCTTCTCCAATGAGGGAGATCAGCAGGCTTTTTACATCTCCGATTGCTATGATTTGGCCTGTGGTGCAATTTTCAAAAGCTGCAATCCATTTTCCCGCACCCTCTGTGAGGGGTGGGAGCAGCTTTTTGACATTTTCTTTGTCTAATGTAGACCAGGGGATATAGATGGGGGGATCAATGATGTTTTTATAGAGCAGTGGCATCTGGCGTGTTACCCCAGGGCGTTGCGCTGTGGGTCCTGTAGAATCATACTGGCGAGCATATCTCTGCCAGACTTTGAGGCTCTCCCTCATGTAGTCATAGTCCCAATCCTGATCTCCTAATCCTTTGAGGATGCATTCAACTGCTGTGGCCATGTACTGAGGTTCAAAAGAGCCTTCCCTTGGCCAAGGGCGCATTTGTGGCGCCAAGGGCTCTGACCAACCTGCCAAATCGTCTGTAAAAGGGTTAACTGCATAATCTGAACCTTCCCCCAATGTCACTATCTCATTGGGAGTGAGGTCATTACTAGCTTTTGGTGGAAGTGGTCTACTGAGATACATCATGTTACGTCTATTTTTCATCCTAATGGTGCGTAAGGAAGCAGAGCCCGAGACGTCATATAGTATGTCGTCGGGGCGTCCATGTGTCCCCAAAATTTTAAGTCTCTGTGCCTCGGTGGTCCTTTCCTTCCTTCTTACCACTGGGTCTTGTTCCTGTGGGTGTTCACAATATATTGGGATCTCACCAAACAGTGGATTGTGGCCTACTAGCACCAGTGGGCGTGTCTTCTCCCGTTCTAATGCTGTTGGAGATTGGTGGGCTTGGTGTGTGTTGGAGACTGTTTGTGTCATTCCAGAGGCGGCAGCGCCACAGTGGTGGGGACGCTCCTCATGGAGATATTGCACATTCCCTTCCCCATTCCCGCTGATAATTGTCTGTGGGTGGTGCTGGACGAGGTGGTGTCGAGTGGGTGAGGGTGGTGCTGGAGAGCTGGCCTTAGTGATCATGTCTGTAATGCTTTTGTTCATGTTCTCTAATTTAAATGACAAGCGTCTCATTGTTTTTATCTGTTCTGTGTGGCTAGGTGATTGATGCATGTATGACTGTTCTTCTTCAAGGTGCTGTGGTGAAATACTTTCCAGGCTGGTGCTTTTGCTCAAGTCTGCATTTTGTCTATAATTGCCATATGAGGAGGGAAGACCTGTGAGGGGGGCATGCTGTCCCTCAGTTATGCACAGCAATGGTGGTTTGGGGAACTCAATGAGCTGCCGCTGCTCTGTCATAAGGCCAGATCCTGGTACCTCAGCATGGGGGGCAGCAGCCATGAAAGGCATGTTACTTTTCAATTGGGGGTGCGAATTTGAAACCAGGTGTGTATTGGTGTGGTGAAATATATTGGGGTCATGTTGTTGTTGAGTGTCAATGTCACGGAAGGGGTTTGATTTAGAGTATTGTTTAGTGCTGAGATCATGGGTAACAATAACAGGTGAACGCGAGGGACAGGGCAGGGCTTGAAAGATGGAGTCATGCGAGTGGCGAGATGATGTCTGAGAGACAGAGTTAGAGCCTTCCTCATCGTCTTCACCTGGGCGGGGGTGTGCAGTATTGACTGTTGGTGTAAATTTTAGTGATAGCTGTGCATCTATGAAGCCTGGGATCCCTGATACCGCTGTCTCCCTTACTGTACCGTTGGGGAGAGGCAGGTGTATGCTGCGCAGGTCTGTCAGGTCGGGGTATACATCCCCGGGGGGCATGGGTGGGGTCAGTGGTCTGTTCATGTGGTGGTACGGGTGACTAGGTGACGTGTGGGAAGCCTGAAATTCCTCAACCTGTGTGACGTGTAATTCTGGGCCGAGGTGCGGTGAGGAAGATGCCTCGTTGGATAATGGCTGAAAACCTGCAGCCGGGGACTCATTAGTGGTGACTGGTAGTTCCAGTTGCTCCTTATTAGTCATCTCAGTATACATACCGCTAACGTGATAAGGTGGTGGGGGCGGAGCATTGGGTACAACCGGTGATGTGGGGTCAGAGTGTGTTTGAACCTTATCTTTAAAAATGCGCCAAAGGTCTAAAGTAGCCTTTCTCTTCTGTAGTTTAGTACCGGAGTACTTTGTGTCTAGAAAGGTGGTGGCATGCTCCAATATTATAGGGTCAAAGCTTCCCTCTGACGGCCAAGGATGAGTCATCTTTGTCGTATGCTTATGAAGCTCACGGCAGTGCTTTGAGATATGGTGTTCTTGACCTCCAAATGTTCTTAAGACATGTTGGAGTGGAGTCGCCATTTGGGTATGCGTAATCGTAGGCGCTTCAGGCAAGGCCTAAATTACAGGAGCGCTTTTTCTCAGGTGCTAGGGACAATGCCTCTGATGAGTTCTTGCTGTACTGCCTGAATGACAATGTCATATACCCCGTCCTGTAGGTCCCGCTCTTGTGCTGAAGTATAAAGAGGGAAGCGAAGCTGGCCGTCAAAGCAGGCTTCAGCAATATAACTCTGGAGTGGGTGCCTTGGCCATGTGCTAGATAATATGGCAGTCAGTAGCGATCCATGGGGACGTATAATGAAGAAGATGTGAAAGTGGGTAGAAGTTTTATACACAGTAGAGCTCAAAATGCCATTCATGAATGTTGTTTTAAAAATACAATGTGTTTGAGGATGAAAGTCAATTTTTGTTGGAAAGGGATGCACTTAGATGTCAGGCGAGTATTCAGCGGTAGGAGAGTGAGTGTCAAGGGTAGGGGTAGGGACGTCTTCTACTAGCTCCTCTCCTATGGCGCTAATAATAAAGTGACACAGTGCTTTCCTCAAGTCCTGTTCGTCTGGTCCGGTGTATATCCCGTTGGGGGAGAAATCAGGAAATTGGAGTTGGTTGTCAGAGAGAGATGCAATGATCTTGCTCTGCAGTGGGTTGCGGGGGTAGGATGATGTTAAGGTAGTAGGTATCTCTAAGCCTGGTGCTATTAAGCGAATACGTATGTAAATATAATCTGGTGTTTTGCGAACAGAGGTACTCAGGATCCTGTTCATGGGGACTAATAATAATTGAAGAGACTTAGAGTGTTTCCTAAAGTGTCAGTGCTTGCAATGTTTTTGTTCTTTGACTTTAGTGACAATGGGGTGTGGAAAAGCTGGTGCAAGCGAAAGCGTTATTTGCTGTGCTTGAGTATAATCGATCCCTAGGGCTTGAAATATAGTGAGAAGGACAGTGTTTGCTAAAGGTGTGACGTAACAAAAGGACGATGGGTGACCAGTGGAGAGACCTACCACGTTGTTGTTCACTAAATACACGATGATGGGAGAGGCTGTAGTATCAGGGGATGGGTCATTCATTCCCTATAATGAGTGGAAGTGCGGAGATGGACAAGTCGGGGGTTGCGCAGTGGGAACGTCAGGTGCAGGGACATGTAGGTCTACTGAGTAGTTCTGCAGGAGTGCCACAAGGAGTGGGGACTCATCAGCAGAAGACAATGATTGAGGGTGAGCACTACTAGATGCTGATGCTGTGGGAGATGCTGGAGCGGAAAGACGAGGGAGTGTTGCTTCTTCAGAAAGTGCCGTAGAATGTGCGGAGTTAGACTCGTCGTCTGTGTGAATGACGGGGGGAGAATTAGCAAAGTAAACAGAGGAACTCAATGAGGGTGGGGAGGATGAAGAGGAATTAGAGGAATGGCCAGGCCACAGCAGATCCGGGCGGGTGGTATCTGGTGGAGGCAGTGGCTGGGAGGAGACGTTAAATGAGGGCGGATAGTCTACGAGAGACAGAAGGGCAAGGCGTAGCTCAGTGGTGGGGGTAAAGGTGACCCCTAAAGTATTCCAAGCGGCTGCAAGAATGTCACTTTGATGGCGTGTAAGAGGGGTAAAGCGGTCCAGGGAGGTGTGATAGACAGCAGTGGCCGTACCACGGACTGAATGAATGAGAAGACTTATGATCTGTGGGGGGTCAAGGGACATAACGGGGTAATAAAAAGGGGCCAATACAAGAGGAGTGGGGATACACCTCCACCCCTCCTTTTGGCTACCACTTGACGCAAGGCAAGAGGCAGACAAAATGTGTGAGAGACAGAAAAGAGGCGCAAAGTGCGTGCAATGAGGGCCGAAAAATAATGCAACTACTTAGCGGGATCGCAGCTAAAATTAAAAGGCAAAGCAATCCAGACAACAGCTACCTAGCGCAGTCGCCGCTAAACCATACCGAAGAAAGTGTGTGTGTGGGCAACTGAGCACCAAAGTAACTGGCAGTCTGCCACTCGGCTATGTTCGGTAGAGCTGGCAGAACGGCAACAACTGGGGGGGCTAGCGTGGAACAACAGGCAGAACTATCATCAAAAAGATGAGACACAAAAAACAGACACAATGAACAAAAAATAAACAATTATTAAATAAATGAAATGCATTTCTGAAGAAAAACGAAAACCATCAATGAGAGGAAGAGCAGAGTGCGAGGAAACAAAGAGAAAAGGCGGGGCTAGGGAGAGCTGCAGGGCAGCTGCGATCGTTCGACAGAGACTTCCCCTTTCTGCGAAGGCAGAGAGCCGAAGAAGGCTGAAGGCACGACAGAAAGTGACAAACGATCCGAAACAGGAAGTTCCTCAATCCGGAGTGGCGCAGCTAACAAATGAGAAAAGCGCCTACCAGAGACCGAAAAAAACTTAAGAGACAGAAAGAGAAAAGTACCCAAGCAGTGCAGGAGAGAGTCAGAAAGGGACCAATCAGAGAGGGTGAAGAATGAATGTGTGAATACACCCATGAACACCACTCACAATGGTGGGCAGACCACACCCCAAGAGGACCCGAGGGCAGGACAACAGTCACTGAAACCAAAGAACCTCAGAACCACAAATGCATGACCACCGCATACCAGAAGGTGGGCAGCCAGCCACGGAGAAACTCACCAAGTGAGAACAAACACACGACGCAAACCCCAAATATCAGCCACTACTGATAGCAAAATCGAAAAAAAACAAACACACAAATTATGCGGTAAAGACCTCAAATGCATGTATCAGGCAGCAAACACACGCCAAAATGCGGCCAGTCACAGAAGAGAGCTGGCACAGGACCCAAACATCAAATAGCAACCACAAATGGCAAAACCGAAAGAAAAACCAAACATACAAATTATGCGGTAAATATCTCAAATGCATGTATTTAAGCAGCAAATACATGCCAGAATTCGGCCAGTCACATAGGAGAGACTCGGCACAGGACTCAAACCTCAAGCCATACAATTAAAAAGAAACACAATAAAAAATAAACACACAAATTATGCGGCAAATACCTCAAATAACAATATACAGGAAAAAAGGCAAATACACGACTCATATGGCAACAGAATAATAAGAAAGGTGAAGAGACCCCACGCAGAAAGAAAGCAAAACGAAGTATAGGACAGCAGAGAGGGAAGGACCAAAAAGATGCCTCACAAAATATGACCAGCCACAGAGGACGTGGTGGCAAGACAGTCAGCCACAGGGGAACAAGAGAGCAGACACAGGGGAAACCCAAGAGGACACGACAGCCGGGACGGACCACCCCACAAGCCACAACCTGAGGTAAATTCAAGGAAGAAAAACAAAACCATCCCTGACTTACCCAGGCGGGCGGGGGCAGCGGAGCGTCCGAGGTGCAGCCTGGAGGGGAAACCCGTGCGTGTGTCTCAAGACCACACGTTGGATGACTCGCCGACCGAGACCCTCGTTCGTGGTCGCCACTTTGTTAGAGGGTACGTTATGGTTGGTCACACTCTTCTGCGTACCTCTCCCCTCTCAGAGTCTCTTTCACACTTTGCTCGGTCACTTGGCAAGAAAGAACCATGTGTTAAAATATCATAGTTTATTAAACAATTCAAAAGCATAAAAGAAAATACTTCAATTTAAGTGTTGCCCATCAACATATGGGTAAGATCAGAAATAACTGCATCAACAATGTTAAAGATCAATTGGTTCAATTCAAACAGAAATGTATATCTATAAATTAATCCATGAGCAGCCGATCAAGGGGCAGCCCTGAATTCAAGAGTGATACAAATGATAGCATTCAGAGGACAAACTTCTTATTGAGATAAAATAAAATTATTCAAGACTACACATTTAAACTGAAATAAATGCAATTGCTTGGGTACAGATGACCTGAAGTAAATAATCTGACAAAGCCAAAAGGCAGAATTATTGAGTCAGATAGTCTGACACAGTCAATGGGCAGAATCTGACAAAGCCAATAGGCAAAATTATTAAGTCAGATAGACTGACAAAGTCAATAGGCAAAATCTGACAAAGCCAATAGGCAAAATTATTAAGTCAGATAGACTGACAAAGTCAATAGGCAAAATCTGACAAAGCCAATAGGCAAAATTATTAAGTCAGATAGACTGACAAAGTCAATAGGCAAAATCTGACAAAGCCAATAGGCAAAATTATTAAGTCAGATAGACTGTCAAAGTCAATAGGCAAAATCATTAAGTAGGAGCATTATCACCTTGGCAATAGGAGCTCTGGGCCCAGTCAGGAGCGATTGATCAGTCGAGAATTCGAAGCCACACCCTGGGTGCAGCTGTTTTATATGTTTGAATGCAGAAGTTTTATCATCTCTGACGTAGGTCCTGACGCAGCCCTTGACCGCCCTCTTACAGTAACTATGGAAAATTCCACACTTAGAACTGTGAAGTGGTATCATGGTGAAATTAGGGGCTTTTGACAGGTGGTCAGTGCTCCTGACCGCAAAAAGTAAACAAAGGATAATTTTTACCATAAGAAAGCTCAGAGTTAACATTTTAATACATTAATTCTTTGTCACGTAGCCGTCTTTCACCGCTTCGATTAAGCAAGCGCGGAAAGTTTCATAACTAAAAATATTGCAAATGTACTTGTGAAACCGCCAGATGTACCAAAAATGTCCTACGTGTGTGGGCTAATCTAATTCTCGTAACTGTGGAAATTTACAAGGGGGGGAGAGTTTGTCGCGGAGGATGGCGCAAGCCTCTGCTGTCAGGTTAGTGAAGTCTATGAGACCAGTTCTTAATTTATTGGGCCTATACATATCTCTTACAAAGGTATGGATGGTCTTGTATGTAGGACTGTGAGAAGGTGAACTTGGGCCTATGTGTGGATTTGTAAGAAAGTGAAGGACCGTGGACAACTTGAAGACCCTTTATCTAGGCCTCAGTGGTGGGGCTTATCTAGGGATGCCAGGTTTGAAGGGTATTGCAGAATGGGGTGTGGGTGTCTGTTAGATGGTAAAACGGGACCCTCCTACAATTTTGATATGGAGTTCTAATTTTCCATTTGTTTAAAAAAAAAAAAAAAAATTCCCAGCACACGACGGGCCAAATGAGTCAAATGTTTATGTGTCCTGGCTGGTAGACGCAACATTTTTGTTGCCTGCATCCGCAGTCGACGGTCCCTGTAGCACCTCGCAGATTATATCAATTGACCACAGATGATCTTCTGTATTGTCCACAGCCGGTGCTGGGGCAGCCTGTGCGCCAATCCAAGGCCTGGGTGTCAGAGGAGGAGCCGGTGTCCATACCAACAAGAGCAGATACTACCTGTGGTGGCTCTAGGAATGCCGCCATCAACATGGGAATACGCTGGGGACACTGCAAAACATGGGCAGTTTTCGGGTCCAGTAAAGCATCAAAGTCCAGTTGCGCACATGATGGGAGTGTCAGACAGAGATCTAACACGCAATCTTCTCCGCAAAAGAGGCATCGGAGGACAGGTAAGATGCAGTCCATCCAGACTGGTCTAAATGACAAGAACCAAGAAGCACTTAGGGCCAGATCTACAACCGTTTTTGCATGCGCAAACGGGTTTGCAAACCCGTTTGCGCATGCAAAAACAGAATGGGCCATGTACAAAGCCTAATAGCGAGCGCAAGCCCATGTATGAATGTTTTGTGACCACAATTGAAATCGCAAAACACTCGCAAATTACCACCCTCTTCAAGAGGGTGGCAATGCACTCGCAAAGGGGACCCCTTCCCCTTTGCAAATGCAGGGGAAAATATGTTTTAAGGGCAGGCAGTGATCCCAGGGACCACTACCTGCCCTTAAAAAATGAAACGAAAATGTTTCATTTTTTTCTTTTTAAATGCAGCCCGTTTTCCTTTAAGGAAAACGGGCTGCACTTTTGAAAAAAAAATGCTTTATTTAAAAGCAGACCCAGACATGGTGGTCTGCTGAGCCCAGCAGGCCACCCTACCTGGGAGGGCCTGCCATTCACAATGGGGTCACAAATTGCAAGAGGCTCATTAATATTCATGAGCCTCTCAATTTGCAACCCCATTGGGAATCGCAAACAGTGTGATACACACTGTTGTACATTCAAAATAGCGCCTCGCAAATTGCAAGTCGCAAAAAACTCGCAATTTGCGAGGCGCTATTTTGCGCGTCGTACAGCTGGCCCTTAGTTCCCTTAGGCGAGGTGTGCCTAGTAGTTGTACCATGTGATCACAGTATTTTTTCTCCAGGAGTACTGTTTCCATCTCCTTGGTGACTGGGACGTCCATTGCGTAGCAGAAAAACGACAATCAGGATACCTGCTATTAGAAACAGGATCAGCGGCAGACCTCCAAATATGCTTCCAAATACGGAGTGTATAAAGTTTGGTATAACGCCGAGGACCGTCTGAAAGGTGCTTAATAGTCCAGAACCTATGGTCTTAAATAGGTGGACGATGCCTGTCGTATCAGACATGTTAAAGATAAGATTTACCATTTCTGCGAAATGGAAGGGGCAATTTGTACGTATAAGTGCCCGTATCCCTGCTGAAGACCTTGCATCTTGAAGATCAAAGGTCTCTTGAGCAGAGGTTAAGGGCACTGATTACTGTATAAGCATGGCTTTCATTCTGCTCAAAGCATCAAACCGTATTAATGAAACATTTAGTGAAGGCCATAACGGTGCCTCCCTGACTGTATGTGTTGGCGGAAACAATACTTGCATGCAGCAAGTAACCCTGGAGCTCACGGTTACCAGATATGCGATGTCCGGAAGCATCCCACAGCAGCCTTGATCGTTCAGCATCAAGTAACTCCCATTCGAAAGTAGCCTGAACACTTGAGTGATCACGGCAGCTGGGTCACCCTTTAAGTGACAGGATAAGTTAGCTACCGAACTGTTGCAGGCCCCATGAAGCATTATATCCTGGCATATAAGTGATCCACTTAAAGTATTCTCGCAGTTAGTACCGCTTAGAAACACTTCTTTTTCCCCACTCCGGCATCGAAATCTGTACGGTAATTCCCAGGATTCCTTAATGAATTCCCTACCCATCTCTTCATATCTGTCTGCCTGCATTTGTTCAAGACAATATTGGAATTGAAAAGTAGTGACCGGAAGAGTTATGTGGCCATGGATTAACCATTCCGTGGATGGTGACTCTGCCACTGCAAATGCTAATCTATCCAATTTTTCAATACGCAGATTGTATATTTTGCTCCCCTTTGTGCCATTTCTATATGTTTTTCTGTCAGATTGTACGAAGAAAACAGAGACGTACTGTTTATGAAACGCCAAGGCACATAGCCTGCGCGCAAAGATTGCAGCGTCCAGCTTAATAACATAATAATAGAACGCAATTGTGATTGCCCGTGCTGTAATATGGACAGATCCTATTCTAGTACATCAATAGCAGAAGATACAATGTTGCCTAGAGAATATATCCTGGAGGTTAGTGTTGTTAACCCACTGTCGACCACTGCTAGAGCCTTCTCTAGATTTATACGATCTATTTCTCACATTCTTTCCGCGGCCTGTTGTGATATTTTCCAAATCTCATTGTAGACAGCATAATAGAAACGTTTCTGACGTGGCTTCCTAGGGCCTAATAAAAAATCCCGTAGGTCCACATCCTCTGCAAGTAAGGATAAGTGTTGTTTCACATGTGTAAGTGTTGAGGTCTTTAGCCAATCGAGGCATAACTTGCCAACACTGTAAGATGTCACTACCCCTGGGTGTTGTCTCTGTACATAGCGTGGATCTGGCCTATTGATACTAAATCCTTTAGTTTTACCCAAGAATCTTTCCTGACAGTTATTGGTGTCTACGGGCCAAATCAACCATCCCTTCCAATCGGGGTCTGATCTATTGTATTGCATGATGGCATCTAGTGTAACCTCTTCCTGTGATGTTGTGTTACCCTCAGTGTGTGATGGTGCTGGCACTCGAGGTGTATTCAAATCTTTGTTTTTGGCTAGTCCAAGACAGGTTGTTTGTTGCACCGTTTCATTCAAAAACATTATTTGCTGAGGAATAAGGCATGCTCTAAATAGTTTAACCAAAGAGAGGGAAACAAGGGCAGTTATTTACTTAGGTCCAGCATACATGCCCAAAATGATATCTCTACAATTAAGGTATGCAGTTCCTAATATTAACAGCAGGTGGTTGTAATCAATCAAAAGCTCCACACGATAGTGTAGAGCGAAACTTAGGAGGAGAGTCTCCTCCTGTTGGAAAAAGACCCTCACACACCCAGCCAGCTAGGTGTCTTGCTTCATCATCGGGTCTGCTCCTTATCGGGTTGGCGCTGCAATACCCGATCGGCGCCCGAGATGGGGCCTTCTTGGCGGAGATCTTTATTCCTTATGCCGTAGGGTGTAGTGCGTGTGAGGGCCCTAAAAACAGTGTAGGTGATAATGATGTGTGAATAAGTGTAGTTTAAAATAGGAAGTGGTGGTCCACTCAGAACAATTTTAATGAAATGTGGCCATCACCCTAATTAAAAATTGAAAAGAGAAAACGCGTATCTTCACTCTAAAGTTGTGAGATTATACGCTTATGACATAGGTCAACATGTTTCTTGCCTTTATTCCTAGTAGATGGCAATTCCTCAGGACCAAAATAGGATCTACCTACACTTTTCGGTGGTGGTCAATAACTACATTAAGTGAGGTAATAACCACTCATACAGCACCCTCAAAAGTGATACCTGTAGATCTAAAAACAACCTGCAATAAAACAGAATAAGAAACATTAATTTTGTCATGTAAGGATATTCTGGTAATTCAAGGACCCTGTGCCTCAACCAAAATCCATGGTGCAGCAACCGCATGCCGAACGCGGGTGACTGATGGCATGCGATAAGTCTGAGCTACAGTTGGTGAGGAAAAAATAACAACATATTAGAAAATGGCAGCTGAAGTGAGCATCGTTTTTTAACTTACCCAAATTGGGTCGAGGACGCACGGCATCAGTACCGGCTGGTGAGGACACTAGAGTGTAGTGTCCTGTAGGAGTAAAAACAGAGAACAAGTGCTAGAAGATTAAACGGCCAGATACAGCTACCTGTAGGTGTATCAAGCAGAGCGCATGAGGAAGCCACAACATAACAGTACCCAGTTGTATCGTAATCATGTTTAGCAGTATAAGTCTCTCAGGCGAACACACTGGCCCGTCCATGTCAATTGAAAAAGCAGAGGGCGTAGATTAACCAGTCGGCGTCTCCCGGTGTTAATACCGACGCTGAGCAAGTTCAGCGTCAAATGCGCACCCGGTGCCCGTCGTGGTAAATAGAACAACGCTCCTCTGGTATCAACAACAAGTGAGAAACATCAACTCAAGATGTGGGAGAATGGAGAGCCGACCTTACCAACATCACTCCGTTGAAAAAGGTAGTGAAACCGGTATGTTGGCAAGCGTACGGGTCAACGAGACCCCACACATGAACTAAATAACTCACTGAAGGGACATAGTGGTACCCTTCAAGCCAAACCAATGAAAAACAATGAGGGACACACAGGGAGCTAACTATTATGTTACTTACTGTTCCGTATGAGGCGGATCGGAAGTGCTCCTATCCCTCGCTCAGCCGGTCCGGGAGTAACGAACAGATCAAGGATCTCACAGAAGTACCAGCGGCCGGCGGAGCGTGGAGGCGGAACTTCCGGTACTTCCCGGCTGAAACGGTGTTACGACTGGAGCGCTAACCCTGTTTAGGGCGCCATGTTGGATTTCCTCCAACTAATGTGAGACACACACTCCAGGCAGCAGCAATCGTGGGCGCCATTAGCAAAGTCTCGTATTATGTAAACATGACAAGGTGAATGGGTTCAAAACACCTGAAAGTTATTAACTTGTTGCCATAATCTAGTATGGACGGGAAAATTGGTGATAAACCTGTGTAAATAGTGTCATGCACGACAGGAATGATGGTGGTGCTGCAAACGATAGAAGTGGGCCCAACCTTACTAGTGTATCTCGTAGAAGGTCCGAGTTAGTAACTAGATTAAGCTGTTTGAAGGGGGCTCTTCCTTGTCAGAATCAACACGTCTGTAATGCTAACTGATTGAAGTAATATGTTGGGCAAACATACGGGGTCAGGTTGGAGTCTGGAAGTACTATAGTGAAAAAGGAGCAAATACACTGAGTTAGGGGCAGAAATAAAAGAGCCCAAGGTGGTAATTAGGTTAATTGGCTCCAAGGGATATCCTCATTAAGCCCTCCTTTGTCAGTGGCATGTCGTAGGACCCAACGTTGTTCCAACCGGAACAATGATTTTGTAGGCATCCCCGGGTGGGTTTCTAATACGGCCCAATTGAAGGAGTCAGGGAGATGTTGCACCTGATTGAAGTGACAGGTCATTTTGGTATTTGTTTTCTGGCATCTGAAATTGCTTCTATGTTCCATTATCCGGACTTTGACTGGTCTCGAGGTCATCCCTATGTAAAGGAGACCACACGGGCAGTCCAGTATATAGATACAGTTAGAAGTGTTGCAATTAGTGTGTGCGGCCATTCTCCAACTAGCTCCGTTAGGGAACTTAAGTTCTTTAGTAACCTTAGTTTGTGGGCACACTGAGCATGACCCACAAGGGTAATGACCCCTAACAGGGGGCAAGTCCCATAGTGTCCTTTGTGTATTGCCCTGTTTCTTAGGTCTAGTGTGTATCAACATGTCCTTGAGGTTACTAGTTCGTTTAAACGCGAACCTGGGTTTAGGAAGCTTAAGAGTTCCTGTGTTAAGAATGTTCCAATGTTTACAAATGATATTTCTAACTCGGTTCGAGTCAGGGGTATATGTCGTTACACAGGTCATGACCCTATCAGGTTCTCTAGTTCTGACCTCCAATAGGCTCTCACGGTTATTATGCTGTGCCCTTTTGTACGCGAGATCAATAACCTGTTTAGGGTATTCTCTTTGAAGTAGGTCTGTCTTCAGCGTGTTAGACTCATTCTTGTAGTCAGTAAGTGTACTGCAATTCCTTCTAATACGAAGGAATTGCCCAAAGGGTAAGTTTTGTCGCAGAGCCCTTGGATGATGACTACTAAAACGTAGGAGACTATTCCTGTCGGTTGGTTTGCGGTAAAGAGTGGTAGAAATCTTGTCACCCTCTAATTTAATCAACAGGTCAAGAAATGGGATCTCTGTTTCTGAAATGCTGTTAGTGAATTTCAAAAAGGGGTTCAATGTGTTGATCCAAATACAGAATTCGTCGCATTTGGTGCGTTCTCCCTTCCATAGGATCAGGATATCATCAATGAATCGCTTCCACAATAACACATTGGTGACATACGGATTTCTGGGATTGTGGATCTCCCTCTCCTCAAATGCTGCCATGTACATACATGCTAGACTAGGCGCGAATGTGCTGCCCATTGAAGTGCCCTGCGTCTGATGGTAAAGCTGGGTATCATATTCAAAGAAATTTTCTGTAAGTGCTAAAGTGGCACAATCCAGTACGAAAGCCACTGGGGTTGGTGAATCCCACTCACTGTGGCTAAGAGCATCTTCAAATATTAGAAGGAATTGCAGTACACTTACTGACTACAAGAATGAGTCTAACACGCTGAAGACAGACCTACTTCAAAGAGAATACCCTAAACAGGTTATTGATCTCGCGTACAAAAGGGCACAGCATAATAACCGTGAGAGCCTATTGGAGGTCAGAACTAGAGAACCTGATAGGGTCATGACCTGTGTAACGACATATACCCCTGACTCGAACCGAGTTAGAAATATCATTTGTAAACATTGGAACATTCTTAACACAGGAACTCTTAAGCTTCCTAAACCCAGGTTCGCGTTTAAACGAACTAGTAACCTCAAGGACATGTTGATACACACTAGACCTAAGAAACAACAGGGCAATACACAAAGGACACTATGGGACTTGCCCCCTATTAGGGGTCATTACCCTTGTGGGTCATGCTCAGTGTGCCCACAAAACTAAGGTTACTAAAGAACTTAAGTTCCCTAACGGAGCTAGTTGGAGAATGGCCGCACACACTAATTGCAACACTTCTAACTGTATCTATATACTGGACTGCCCGTGTGGTCTCCTTTACATAGGGATGACCTCGAGACCAGTCAAAGTCCGGATAATGGAACATAGAAGCAATTTCAGATGCCAGAAAACAAATACCAAAATGACCTGTCACTTCAATCAGGTGCAACATCTCCCTGACTCCTTCAATTGGGCTGTATTAGAAACCCACCCGGGGATGCCTACAAAATCATTGTTCCGGTTGGAACAACGTTGGGTCCTACGACTTGCCACTGACAAAGGAGGGCTTAATGAGGATATCCCTTGGAGCCAATTAACCTAATTACCACCTTGGGCTCTTTTATTTCTGCCCCTAACTCAGTGTATTTGCTCCTTTTTCACTATAGTACTTCCAGACTCCAACCTGACCCCGTATGTTTGCCCAACATATTACTTCAATCAGTTAGCATTACATACGTGTTGATTCCGACAAGGAAGAGCCCCCTTCACACAGCTTAATCTAGTTACTAACTCGGACCTTCTACGAGATACACTAGTAAGGTTGGGCCCACTTCTATCGTTTGCAGCACCACCATCATTCCTGTCGTTCATGACTCTATTTACACAGGTTTATCACCAATTTTCCCGTCCATACTAGATTATGGCAACAAGTCAATAACTTTCAGGTGTTTTGAACCCATTCACCTTGTCATGTTTACATAATACGAGACTTTGCTAATGGCGCCCACGATTGCTGCTGCCTGGAGTGTGTGTCTCACATTAGTTGGAGGAAATCCAACATGGCGCCCTAAACAGGGTTAGCGCTCCAGTCGTAACACCGTTTCAGCCGGGAAGTACCGGAAGTTCCGCCTCCACACTCCGCCGGCCGCTGGTACTTCTGTGAGATCCTTGATCTGTTCGTTACTCCCGGACCGGCTGAGCGAGGGATAGGAGCACTTCCGATCCGCCTCACACGGAACAGTAAGTAACATAATAGTTAGCTCCCTGTGTGTCCCTCATTGTTTTTCATTGGTTTGGCTTGAAGGGTACCACTATGTCCCTTCAGTGAGTTATTTAGTTCATGTGTGGGGTCTCGTTGACCCGTACGCTTGCCAACATACCGGTTTCACTACCTTTTTCAATGGAGTGATGTTGGTAAGGTCGGCTCTCCATTCTCCCACATCTTGAGTTGATGTTTCTCACTTGTTGTTGATACCAGAGGAGCGTTGTTCTATTTACCACGACGGGCACCGGGTGCGCATTTGACGCTGAACTTGCTCAGCGTCGGTATTAACACCGGGAGACGCCGACTGGTTAATCTACGCCCTCTGCTTTTTCAATTGACATGGACGGGCCAGTGTGTTCGCCTGAGAGACTTATACTGCTAAACATGATTACGATACAACTGGGTACTGTTATGTTGTGGCTTCCTCATCCGCTCTGCTTGATACACCTACAGGTAGCTGTATCTGGCCATTTAATCTTCTAGCACTTGTTCTCTGTTTTTACTCCTACAGGACACTACACTCTAGTGTCCTCACCAGCCGGTACTGATGCCGTGCGTCCTCGACCCAATTTGGGTAAGTTAAAAACGATGCTCACTTCAGCTGCCATTTTCTAATATGTTGTTATTTTTTCCTCACCAACTGTAGCTCAGACTTATCGCATGCCATCAGTCACCCGCGTTCGGCATGCGGTTGCTGCACCATGGATTTTGGTTGAGGCACAGGGTCCTTGAATTACCAGAATATCCTTACATGACAAAATTAATGTTTCTTATTCTGTTTTATTGCAGGTTGTTTTTAGATCTACAGGTATCACTTTTGAGGGTGCTGTATGAGTGGTTATTACCTCACTTAATGTAGTTATTGACCACCACCGAAAAGTGTAGGTAGATCCTATTTTGGTCCTGAGGAATTGCCATCTACTAGGAATAAAGGCAAGAAACATGTTGACCTATGTCATAAGCGTATAATCTCACAACTTTAGAGTGAAGATACGCGTTTTCTCTTTTCAATTTTTAATTAGGGTGATGGCCACATTTCATTAAAATTGTTCTGAGTGGACCACCACTTCCTATTTTAAACTACACTTATTCACACATCATTATCACCTACACTGTTTTTAGGGCCCTCACACGCACTACACCCTGCGGCATAAGGAATAAAGATCTCCGCCAAGAAGGCCCCATCTCGGGCGCCGATCGGGTATTGCAGCGCCAACCCGATAAGGAGCAGACCCGATGATGAAGCAAGACACCTAGCTGGCTGGGTGTGTGAGGGTCTTTTTCCAACAGGAGGAGACTCTCCTCCTAAGTTTTCGCTCTACACTATCGTGTGGAGCTTTTGATTGATTACAACCACCTGCTGTTAATATTAGGAACTGCATACCTTAATTGTAGAGATGCTCTAAATAGTGCCTCTGTTTCCTGGACCTGCCAGTCTCTAGTACCCCAGGCAGATTTCAAGTCTATGGTGTCTTTCCAAAAGTCAAAACCTTGTTCAGACAACTGGGCAATAAAGGAAGCAGAATAAATCTGTTTGGTGTTTGTCAACATATTTTTCTATGCTGGTGTTGGTGCAACCTTATAATAATATGAGGCTGGGTCTGATGTGTTAAACCATGAAAAATACGAAAATTTCAGTGCAAATGTTTTTGAACTGCTTTTCGGCGGTGTCGGGCAATGTTCCCATTGGTGGTATGTGAAAACATTTCTGGGATTAGCAGATTTATGCAGAAAGTGATGACCATAATGTTGGTAGCAATACATTGTTTCAAAGTCTGATGTGTCTTCCAACATTTCATTATTAGAAAATGCAACAGATTTTTCTAAATCAGACAACATATCATTTACAGTTTCATAATCCCAATCATCGGAAAATGTACTGGAGGTAATGATATCACTGAATGAAATTTTAAATAAATGTGGTATTTTTAAAAGTTCGGTCGAGCCAAATATATCGTAATCAACCTTATCCCACACTATACCATCAGGTATAGGAACTGCTGTAATGTTCACTGATGAAAGGTCTCTTTTTTCACGATGTGAAGATAGATGTGGTTTCAGAATCACATTCACTTTTTGTGCTGCCGAGCTTTCTCGAAGATAAGTTCCACTAATAATCATACTAAAGACAGTCACTAGGCCTATCCTCAAAAGAAAGAAAAGTATCCCGGTAGTTACCCAGAGTTCCACCCAAGGTGATACCAGGTAAGTCTTTTTAAGAAAGTTCAGAAAATCTTTGAATCACTGTAGACGAGATTTTTGGGTTGGCATCGTTTCAGGTTCACTTGGAACCAATGAAAAGGTAACGATGTCAATGAAATAGCCAGATGCAGTTCGATCAATTTTCAGTAACCCCGCTGGTTTTGTGGCAACTGTAGCTTGCTCTTGTTGGGGCATGTTGACGTAGATATCCGTATTTGGTCAAATTGAAATTTGTCTTTCAGTTGTGTTCTCATTTTGAAGTTCAGTTTCAAGAGGAACTAGTTCCATTGCATTGTCGCTTAGTCCATCATCCAATGCAGGTGACCCTTCAAACGTGATGAGTCTTTCTGTTTGAACTTCTTGTATAGTTGTGAGAGGAGGGTGTCTGTTACTTCTGAGTCCACGCTGCCTACTACTCAGTATCCGCCACATAGTGTCGTTTGATCAGGTCTATTGAGACAAATCTTTTCTCCTTTTTTCCGGCAAGAGGCGGCAGAAGTACTGTTCTTGTTCCTTCAACTGCCAGGACAGATACAGGCTTTCTGTATGATTTCCCAAAGTCTTTTTTGTCTGCTATTTTCTCTCTGACCAGATCCCCAATTTTTGGGATCCAGACAGGTCTTGCCGTGACACTTTTTGCTTCCCCAGTGGCGGTCCTTTTCACCTGGACATTACTCTGTAGTGCCCTGGATTAATTCAAGTCCTGTAAAACAGTCAAACGTTTATGGATGTCAAAAGGTTTTTCATCCGCAGCTGTGCCTTCACAATCAAGATCAGGTACCTACATTCTTGTCCTAGTTCTGCTAGCTGTGCTGTGCAGTCTCCTAGAGACTGTGTTTTTGTACAACTCGGATGAAACTTTCCATCCTGCATGCGACCTTTAACGATAGCACACGCTGCGCTGTATTGCTGTTTACTCCCTATGGCCGGTTGAGCAGAACCGTCAGTGTAAATTATATATTCATACTGATCTAGAGGCATTATTTCATTTGGTAGAGGATATTCTTGTTCGTATTGCAAAAATGCTTGTGTTTTTAGATTTGGGTCGTACCTGTATTCTACATCTGTTGCAGTGAGAGAATTAGCCCATTGTATCCATCTTGGATGTAAGACTTTAGCATTAGGAACGCTCACCTTTGTCGCAGCCTCTAAGGCTGGAACTGGGGTCACGACTATTATACGCTTCCCTTGAGCCAGAGCTCTTTCTCTTACTACAGCAGTCTCTACTGCTGTCAGAATTTTTTCTGTTGATGCAAAGCGCATCTCAGCATTTGTGTACAAATGTGATTTGTACGCTATTGGCACTGTCTCACCTTCATTATATGTTAGATAGGTGTACCCAGATTGACCCGCAACTATATGGATCACCAGGTTGCGTTCATTTACGCGTGTTTGTAAGTGTTTTGAAGCTATCATGTCAGCTTGTAAAGAACGAAGGATATCAGTGTGTTCCTGTGTCCATTGTCTGATCGAGAAATCAGCTTTTATTAAATCGTAGAAAGGTTTTACTCTTTCTGCGTAATCCAAAATGTATGTTCTGCCAAAGTTAAAAAATCCCAGGATTGATTGTAAATTTTTTAATGTTTTTGGAGATTGGAGCAGCGCACATTTTTCCAAAACTTTAGCTGCTAGTCTTTTCCCTTCATTTGAAAGCTCATATCCTAGAAAAAGGACATTAAGGTGGGCAATCTTTGATTTTTTTAAGTTGAATTTGTAACCCTCAGAGGCAAATCCCAAAATTATGATATTTACTCGTGTTCAAGTGTTCCTCCAGGTCATCATCCATCAGATAGATATCCTCTACGTAGGACAATGCCTCCTCATCCAAATTTTGAAGTAATTCAGTTACCCTAGCCGAAAACAACCCCGGGCTGTTCTTATACCCCTGGGGCAGTCGACAAAATTGACGCTGTGACCCTAGCGCTATGAATGCTGTCAAATATCTGCTCTCAGGCTCTATATTTTGGCAAAAAAATCCATTTGAGATATCTAGTGTTGTTTTGTATTTTTTCCGCACAATGTTATTCATTAATGCGGCACTGTGTGCATTCTGTACTGCAAATGTTTTAGTGCAAGTGTTTAAATGTCTGTAATCCAACACTAGACGGTATGTGTTGTCCGGTTTCGATACGGGAAACAAAGGGTTATTCATTTGAGAGGTGCAAGTTTCAATCACTCTTTGGTATTCAAGTTGATCTAAGATCTCCCTGACCTGTTTTTTAGCTTCTCACTTTATTGGATACCTCCTTTGTGCAGTTGGAGTATTTTTTAATGGAATTATGTGGTGGGTTGAATCCTCATCCCATCCAACATGGTTTTTGTATAATGCCGGAGCTTGGGCTACCGCCCACTCCTGTGCATATGTATATTTTAAATGTTTGGGAACATGGTCAGAGAATGCTGGTAAAATTACTGTTTCTCCACTAGGGCAATCCATGACGAATGCTGGCGGCCAATCTTGTTCAGCTAACAAAATGTCATAGCCAAATGTTAGGTTCTCCCAAAAGAGACCTCTAACTGTCCTGCATTTGTCCCCCTCCATTTGGAGTGTTATTTCATACAATTTATGTGGGACACTTACCCTAGTATCAGGTGTTTCCACGTGATATAATCATTCAAGTCCGCTGTCACCAGAAATTCCATCAGGTTCTGGCGAGCTATTGTTACTTCTGCCGCACTGTTTAGCATCGTCAGAGCCCATTCCCCGTTCAGTAGTCGAGTCCTCAAAATTCTGGGCATGTCTGATCTTTAGACCTGCAACCTTCTTTTTCTTGAACTGTGGCTTTTGTTTGGTTTATCTTTTTTTTGGAAGTATATTCTTCTAGACCTTGTACACTCTTCTTGTCTGTCTGACCGTCCTTCCCTCTCAGAGTTTTTCGTTGAACCCTGAAAGGAACGAGAGGAACATATATCAGTATCCTGATACCTGTCAGGTTTTCTAATATTGTCCCTATTCCTAAGGTTATACCTCTTTTCGGAGGGCTCCTGTGGAGGAGATCTACCTCTGGAGTGAGATCTGTTTTCTTTAACTTTTTGTTTTTTGTTATTGTCCCACTTCTTTTTTTATGAAGCAGGTGTCTGCTTGATGGTCTCCTTTTCGGTATTACCCGTCAGTTGTGGTTTTAAGGCTTTTCTACCCAAACTGTCCCTGCCTAATTCTGCATATGCAGTTTCAATTATTTTAGGTAGTTCGTGCTCCTGTTGTAAAGGACTGAACTCCCTTAGGCGTTGGCGGATAGCCACTGATGCTGCCTCCCCTTAAATATGTGCTAATATTATGGCTGATACATAGGCATAATTACCTAGTAATTTCCTCCCTAAGTTCAGAGCAGGCTCTGCTCTGTACTCATTTTGTATTTGTCTCAATACATCTGGTATTACTGCTAAGGACGGCATACCATGAGTTCTGGTATATATGGCAGCGAAAACTGTACCCCAAGAGGTACAATCCTCTATCTGTGGTGTTATCCCCATGGGCAAGCAGATTGTCAGCATTCTGTGTTTCTCATAAGGTCTAGTATTCGGAAATACTGCTTTTAACTGTGTTATTTTCTGAGCTACCCAGAATGGCATTTGTTCACGTTTTGCGGGCATTTTACCCATTACTGCGTGTAACGTTTGTGGTGTAATCTTAGTTGCTGTGTTTTGAACGTGAGCTGTATTTGTTGTTACCATCGCTGGCTGGTCTGTAAGTGTCCTCATGATGAATTGCGTCATGTTTCTGTAAAGTTTTATTAATTCTTTGTGAAGTATGAGTAAGCCTGGTCCTGGCATTGTTTCGATGTCAGGATGTAGTGTGTAGGTTGCTAATATTGGCCATGTTGCTCCCTCTTTTCCGAGCGGGCCGAGTCTTACTCTTCTTCTTGTATGGGGTAGGGCGCCTTTAAACCAGTATAAATGTTCCTGGTACGTGAGCGGAACCTCAATGTCCTCATATGGACAATATTCCACTGGTGGTTCATCTTCTGTATAGTAATGAAATGTTTTTGTTCTTGCATTTGCTGCTGGGAATGTAACTCATGAATAAAATACCTCTGTTCTGTATAATTTGTGTGCCTCAATCATGAAAGCTACTACGCCACCCCTAGGTGTTAAATCATGCGCAAGCAGTTTCAGGGTGACTGCGTTTCTAATGTTTGCCGCAATATGTATTGCGTTTGCATCTTCCTCGTCTTCCGAGAGCGGCAATGGCTGGTTTAGTGGGTCTAAGACCTCGTTAGTCATTGTGTTTAGAACACAAAATAACTTTTCAAGGGAAATAAGATAAGGTGTTTTGCACAATTTTTAGGAACACTGTGTCCTTCAAGCTTGATTAACCAACAGCTAATAAATAGGATTTTTTGCCTACTCAGCTGTGGCGGAGTTTGTGCCCTCCCACTCCAGACGTCTCTGGGGATTTGTGAGTAGGGGTCTCTGAGAATAGCACGACTGCACTACTCAGATTCTACTGTTAAATAAGTACCCAACCAACGTTGGCGGCGCCATGTCGTGTAGTTCCTATAAAAAGTATACAGGATCTGCGCGTTTAGACAATATACACTGTAGTATTGGTGTCAGACTGACTCTGAACACCCCCACCACGTATGTTGGCCCTTTTGTACCAACTAGCTCACAGTGCCACTAGAATCTCCTCCTACCAAAGAGAGAATAGTTCCTGGCAACCATCGAACATGACAACCCTGATCCCTCAGGACCGTGGAAACATTATACTACCTTTCGCTCAGTCACTCGTGCTTACTTAGTCTGTCTCAGAGAGATACACCGAATAAAACAGGCTGGGCGTTTTTCAATAAGCCTTTATTGAACAGTTGTTATTCTGGTGTAAAATAAATGAGCTGCAACAACCGTTAGACAGTGTAAGATATAAATGATTAGTAGTACTATAAAGGTGAATGAATGGTATAGCTCTACCATCTTGCAATAATCATGAATACATTAGAGTATATAAAACACGTGATAAAAGATGCGTACTCCTACGAGGCCTCCCTAACTAGATGTACCTAAGTGTACCTTGCATGTATGTAGGTGTTAAGCCAAGAATCCCTCTAGGATTTAGTCAACCCCATTACCTGAAGTGAGAGACTGTGGGATCCCATCCTGGTCTTGAGTTGGACACCCCGCGAAGGGATGTTAGACCACTGCGAGCTGGAGTGTCTGCATGCAGGAACCTCAGCATCTCTGGTCAGTGTGTCGGCCGGGAAGTCTCGGTCTCCTCCTCCTATCTTAGCAAGATGTGATGTATATATACCCATAGGTCTCCCCAGGGGTCCTCCCTCGCTGTGTTACTGTGTCGGCCTAAGGATGACGTCGGGCATGAACTTTGTACATAGATTTTATACAGGAGATGGTAGTCCTGCTGTGCTTCCAAGAAACCTCATGCATAATGTATGAGATTTCGAACTAGGGAAAACCTGCGTTCTGAATGCAGTGTTGAATTTAGGTAAAAGGTCAGTCCCTGTAAACCGTGACAAGTGTAATGTAGGGAAGAATATAGGTGAAGGGTAATGAAGTTACCGGGCCTATATTATGATACCTATATGGAATATAACAACACCTATACCATAAGTAAGTGGTAACAGTGAGGGTATGGCTAAACAAGAGAGAAATGTCTCACACCGCCACATGGTGAGATGACATTCCTTTTGTTAGGTTGTACTAAAGATACACCTAAAGTTGCAATGCTACGGGCACATTTCCTGCACCAATGTGTTGTTTAATGATTGCAATGTGAAGGCTAACCTGGTGACACTGTACGTAATGTCTATGCAAAGTGTAGTTTGGTATGACATGCAGATGTTGTTTTATTTATACCATCACCATATTTCAAGTAGGGTAAATAAAAAAACACCTATAGTGACACTTTCTTTACATTAACAGGGGTCCTTCTATGTTACAGTATATGCCTAAACAGGTTCTGTTATATTTACTATCTAGTTAATCCAGTTATTGAATCAAGGTGATGATGACCTTGCTTCAGGTAATACAATGTAAATACTGTTATGAGTCAAACATACATTTGTTATAAAGCTACAAACATGTTGTCATGACACTTACTTTCAGCATTCACATCAATAAAGCACTCAATTTCCCTTCCTGAGAAAGGTATATGTCCAGCTGAAATACAAGTTAAGTTAAATGACATTAAATATGGAGCATAGACACACAGTTCAACTTCTATACTATGCACTTGGAGATTAAAGTGTAATCACACATTTTGACACCCTTAGACATATATTTTTATGGTTTGACAAAACGGAACGCAGCTGGTCACCATGCAGGGCTGAGCTGCATGAAAGGGCAGAAATGTATAACATCATATGGCACAATCTGGCTCTTTGCCTGTGCTGTTGTACAAACTGCTGCCTAGCACCAACACAGGCACCATTGCACCTTGGTGCAAGAGTGACTGCAGTGTGAGCATGGTAATGTTTTGTCAGGATGGGGCACCTTATTGCACAAGAAAATTCTCAGAGGCATTTTGCTTCTTCTAAATGTGCTGCTGAATGCTAACACTTAGTAAGAGGAACCAATGAGTAGCAATAAAGTTATTTCTCCTTGTTGCTTCATTGATGGGGAAGCATACAAATCAAATGCATTCCAATCTACCAGTGTATGTAAATCTGGAAATGTGTCATAATCCATGGGAAGATGTGTGGGGACAGACACACTCCACCCATGGCACAAATCCCTGCTGAAGAGTAACACAAGGTATCCTTTTGTGCCCCTTGCGTTACTCTAGATGTATTAAGCCACACAGAGCCACACAAGGTGGCCTTGCAAAATCAAATCTTATCTAGAGTTTATGTCACCCTTGCATCCCTTTGCATGGTGAAAGGGTGACGCTAAACCTTGCAAACATTGGGCCAATAATTGCTCCTTATGCACACATATGTTACATATACATGAGCACATACTTCATTTTGGATGTACATTGAGTAGCAGATTTAGCTACATTGTGGCATGCACCAGTGCCATGCAAGGGCACACAGTAAAATATATTGAACAGATGTACTTGCATTTCCAAGAAAACATACCATCTGCAGCGTGGCAAGTTATATTTAATGGCATTCTAGCCTTTGTGTCACTCTGTCTTGCCTTGTGTGGCACAAGGCATCCACACATCAATACTCTATTTAGCAAAAAATGTATATTAAATTATACAACTTTACATGACTAGAAGCTGATAGTAAATGAATACATTCCTACATGGCTCTGCAACCTCCAACCGCAGTAGTTCAAGCATATCGGCCTCACAGGAAACAATGTCCATCCATCAATGCTTCAGATGGTGGACGTGCGCTCTTCCTTTGATGCCTTACACATATGCATCCTCACACGCTCCCACCTGGTGTGGCATTCCTTGGTAGGGTACTCTTTACTCACCCTTCCTCCAGCACCAACCATGTGTGGGAGGTAATGCACTATCAGCAAAATAGGGGTGCCTACCTACCCCTCATTAAAATTGTGGCCTATCACCTTACAAGACAAGGCCCTATATGGCACAAGCCCTATCCTAAATCATTTACCATCAGACCCCTTGAACCCAAACCTATATGTAACCATGATATACTCTTAAATAGACAGACACCTAACAATATTAAAACACAAAAATTTATAAATTACAACACTTATACACAAAAACAAGACAAAGACTATTATATTCAATTTTGCATGCCATATATAGCAACACAGGAGTGACACAGCGCTTGTCATGTATCACATCTATGAACATTGGGATTAGGTATAACACAACAGTACCTTGCAAAAAAAAAACTCCCTCCCAAACCCACCCCACATCATACTCAGTGTAAGACCAAACAACTATCAAGAAGGAGGTAGCAGGTCTGGTACTGGATCTCTAACTTATAACTGTCATCGGGACTGGGGGGGGCAGATTCCATCAAGCAGAGTATACATTTCTTATAAGTATTTTGGGCAGCTGAGTTCCCGAAATTCAGTCGATAAAGGGGTGAAGAATGGGCTCCAAAGCTGTTCAAATGGGGTGGACTGATTTCTGAGTTTAAGTGTGATTTTTTCCATTCCCAGTATATGCCAGCGGCAGTGGAGCCAGCCCAGGTGTGTGGGTATGCAGTTTGTTCCCCAGTGTGTAAGGATATTTTGGAGAGCAGCTCCCAGTACCAATCCTATCTGTTTCCCTCATCTAGATTTCAATGGAAAGGAGAGAGGGTTGGGTAGCCCAAGGATTGACTAGGCAGGGAATCTGGGGAGTTCTGTGTCCAGATGCATGTCAATATCATCTGGTATTTGAGTTGAAAACTCCGATAATTTGGGACAGTCCTACAATATGTGCAACAACGTGCCTTGAGAAACACATCCCCTTCAACAGTCCGCGCTGCACTCTGGGTTACCTCAATGAAAGTGCAGTGGCTGGTGGCGCTTCCAGCAGGATAAGTCACTCCCGAGCTGCCGAAGTATGGAACTGTAGTTTAGGATGGAGGCTGTTTGGATTAAAGAGGCCAGCTCGATTCCCAAGTATGGAATAGCTGTGTTAGCCCATTGTATTGGGTACAGTGCTTTGAGTCAGGAGGCCAGATTTGGCAATATTGAAAGATTAAGGGCTTGTGATTTGCTAACATTAACCCAAAATTCTGAGGAGTGGCCAAATTCTGTCAAATTCTGTCAGTTCTGTCATTAAATCCGGGAGAGCAGTAGCAGGGCTGTCCAGAGACATCGTTGGTGTATAGGCTGATGGTGTGCTGCTCTCCACCAAAGGTAACGCCGGTGAGAAGGGGGTTGTCCCGAACCCATTGAGCTAGGGGTTCTATGTAGAGAGAAAACAACAGAGGTGATAATGGGCACCACTGCTGTGTGCCTCTGTCAATGGAAAATGGGGTTGAGGTGTAGCCATTCACTCTGACCGTCACACAAGGGCAGTCATTGCAGCTTAGTATCCATGCTCTAAAACTTTCTCCAATCCCGAAGTGGGTTAAGGCCGCTTCCAGATAGGGCCAGTGCACCCAATCAAAAGCCTTCTCACCATTGATCGTCAGCAACATAATTTCCTTTGTCGAGCGCTTAGCATTGTCGATGATATGCAGGATACGTTTAGTAATGTTGCTACATTGCTTTTGGGTGATAAACCCAGCTTGATCTGGACTGGCAATGTCTGGCATGTGTGGGCCCAATCTAGTGGCAAGTATGCTAGAGTTTAATGTCAACATTGAGAATGGATATTGGGTGATACGAGCTGCATTGCTTTTTACCTTTTCCGGGTTCGGGGATGACCACTATAGATGCTGTCAGCATCATGGCAGGAACTGTTTCTGGCCACGCGAATGAATTGAAAAGTCTAGTTAAGATCGGAGATAAGACCTGGCAGAAAGTCTTATAGAAGCTGGCTGGGAAGCCATCTGGTCCTGTGGATTTCAGAGTCTTCTGGCGGCTGATGGCTGAAATGACTTCCTCTTGACGAATGGAGCAATCCAGGGACAAAGCTTGGGCTGGGGAGAGTCATGTCATTTTTGCTCCTTGGAGATATATGATTTGGTTGACTCAATTCAGGGTTTGCCCTGTATATAATTCAGAGTAGAAGTCTCTAAAAGTGGAAGCTATGGATTTGGCATCTAGTATTATGTTACTGTCTGCTGATCATAGGGACTGAACCCCGTTGGCCTGCCTGTGAGCTTGCAGTTTGCTAGCCAGGAGGAATCCATATGTATCTCCCCATATGTAATAGGAATATTTAAGTTGAAGTGCTGAATATTCTGCCCTGTCTAGGTCTATACCCGCTAATTGCGAGCAGGCAGTCATTAACTGTCGCCAAACCCTTGGTGCCCCGGTACGTACAAATACTATTTTAAATGCACACTAGGACACAAAATCCACAATATACACAGCAAAATAACTCAAACACCCTCTCAATTATTTTCTCAGCATATGCACTAACCACCAGCCACAAACAGAAAGTGAAAGTGAAATATTCACTTCCTGGTATGTAGCAACACCTATTGCTTCATTTCCGTGGTGTTTCTAAAGGAACCTTGACTTAATAAATGCATAAAATTGTCCATTTGTATATCAGACATAGATCTCATTGAACCTCTATGTATCAACCATTTCTTTCACTTCGCACTCAAGAGACCTTTGGTCCTTTAGAAATACTTAGACCCCTGGTCCCTGAGTACCCGTGGGTTTCCTTTGTTCCTTGTAAATATATAATTTCCTGGGTGTGACAGGCTAGTTGTTGTTTTTTTGCTTTGATTTTTCTGACACAATTCTATGCAAATGGACATTGCGCGATGCAGTACTCTCTTCCTAACAATGCAAGGGCCCACGCTATACCTGTGTTCCTACACAGTGGCCAATGTATCCCAACTCAAAGGCCAACGCAATTCATATGTTTCTTATGCACAAAGAGATTGCCTTAATGGTCTCAAAATTGAAATCACTAATCCATTGCCTAAGTTACCCAACCAGTTGCTAACAGCTGACAATCCCTTCCTTATTATTTCTCAGGCACCATCAGATTATAATCCTTTCAAGTCTTTATTTAAGTCAGTAATGTTTTTAATATAGCTCTCTAAATCTCTGCTCTTATCCAGTATGTAAGTGCAATATTGTTGAACTTTTAACAACTGACAGACTATGCCCTCCTTCGCAAGAAGGATGTCAAGGGCAAGTTGATTTTCCATCACCATCAATCTTATTGAAATTGTTTCAATATCTACAACAGAAAATCCCCCAGCTGTACTGGTGGCTAATTTATCAACTATATTCAAATATTTTCTAATTTTATGTGAGTTTAATGCTATTCCTACAGAAGGCATTAAGGCTCCAAAAATATCACCTACTATTTCACTAGCACTCACATCTCCCTTCATTCTCCCATTCGCCTCTTTTAATTCTTCTTCTAGTTGTTTCACATGATACATTTTCGGAAAAATAATTCCAACATTACAGATTCCATACCATCTTTTCGGCAATTTATAAAAAGCATTCTTTGCACAAATATAGTACATTCCAGGAAAAATAGGATTAACTCCTTCTAAGTATCTTCCCCAGTTTTCATAAACATCAATGGTATGTTCACATTCACTAAGACTTACAAATGTTGTGTTAATATTTGATTTTTTCTGTATATACAAAGTTTCCCTTTATGTTGCTAGTCTAACGCTAAAGTAGCCATTCCTTCTACCATTTCATTTTCAACTTCTGGTAAATTCTAAAGGGTTAGTGTTAAAGGTGCATCAGTTTTAATTGTCACATTATTTCATATACTTTCTACTACATCTATGAATTTCTTCTCAGCTCTCCCTATTTTACATTTTAGGTTAATTCTATATGCATAAGCCATGTCCAAAGATTGAGTCGGTCGAAATAGATAGCCCATAGTTTCAACAAGTGAAACTTCAGGATGTGGTTTAAGCTTTTTAGTACAGGAAGTAAAGAAAAGACCTGATCTTGATTTGAATAATAATATTGTTAGGAATCAGTACCACAAAACAAACTAGTCAACACACCACAATAAATTCCATATGTTAACAGTAGACTATGGTAAGCAACACCTTCGGCAACTGACGAAGGTAATTGCATACATACGTAGCAATCACTAGCATCCATTGTGTCAATGTTGTCTTGTGGATTGTTACCTGCCTTGTTATGTTGGCCTAGGCCTGGCTGCCATGCTGCTTTTCTTTGCGCACGTTACACTGAGCCGGGCCCCCCTCGCCCTTTGCTCGTGCCAAGTTCTTTTGCACTGTCTGCATTTTCTGTTGTTCACCTTTTTGGGCTCCGTCTGCACAAACATGTACAAGGTCGCATAACAATGTATTTTGGTTCTTCCTGATATGGCCAGTCTCGCGCACCCAGACATAACATTAGGTGCAATTGCCATGAAGAACTTGGTATGCTTTTAATACTGTGGTTTACTAGCGCTTAACACACTTGGAGAAATCCCTTTCAGTGAGAAGAGCTATGATGTCCTGCTGATGTAATTCTGCATCTAGAGACTGAGGTATGGGGGTTCGCTAGTCAAAGCCCAGAGGTCTTCTATTTTATAATAAACTATCTTACTGCAAGGGGAGGGTGGTAATGTTATTTATACGTTTATCCACTGAGCTCTGAGATGCTTTCCCCGTTTGTATTCTATGGAATTGTAACCATGCTGCTTATATTAGTCATATGCATTATGCTATTAGTACTGACACGTGTACTGTACATTAGAGCACGTAAGTTGGAATAAACATTTTAACCTATCCAGTGTCTCTGCCTACGCACCTTGTGGACAAGTACGAGTGAGTGACGAAAGAGTGTTCTTGCTTCTGCGAGTCCTGAGATAAAGATACCGTGTTCTGGGTTGTCTAATCATTGGTACTTGGGTGCTAATGGGATGCTAAGCTAGTTGGGTTGGGGTATTTGGGTGCTACGGTATATGGTGGCAAACCACTGTATTCCGGGGTCCCATTTTCCTGTGCATAGCTCTGTGTATGTGCAGAAACCTTATGACATGGCGCGACCACCGTGGGGCAGCTTATCTGCGAGACGCTTGAGTAGTACTTGTGCTTGTCCACAAACCCTCGCGTACGCTTCCGGAGGCGTATGTGACGGTGATACCTCCTATATTGAATGTTTTATAGGTTCTTTCAAGCTTGATGTTATTAAAAAGGTTAGTTAACAGACCCATTTTTGTGCTCCCTGTTAGGTTGTCGAATATAACTGTTTAGTCATGGCTGGTGTGGCGATTGCTGCACATAGTCGAGGAGCACTCCGAGACCACTTACGGGTGTATGGAGTGCCTGATACAGGGATCGATTTGGTCTTTGTGGTTCAAGCCGATCCGGCTTACCACTTTGAGGTGTTTTACACTTGGATCACTTTTGAAGCGGTGGAGGCAGATGATAATCTGTTTCATGAATATAAACCCACCGTTATTCCTGCTGCATATCGACCCTATACCACTCTTGAAGTACCTCTCACGGCTTGGCAGCACCGTGTTTGGTTTAATGGCGCCCTACCACAACCAACTACCGCAGTTCGTTTAGGCCCCTTGTCAATTCAGGGGGCCACTTGGCCTGTATTGGCCGGGTATACCCCGCATCCAAATTATCTGGCATTACCGCTTGCGGAACTGCGCACTATGCATACCGAATTGGTACGAGTGCATCGAGCCCTAGTGACATACGTTACAGGTAGTCTACATGGAGCTGCTCCTGTAGTCGCAGGCCAACCAGCTATAGCCGCTGGAGTGACTATAAGTCCTGTCATGGTAAATTCTGTGATGGGCAAACGTCCACAAAATAAGGACGACTATCCTTACTGGCTTGCAGAAAAGTTCGATCAGATAGAAGCAGTGTTTCCCCATACATCCCCAGTAGATAAACACCGCATCCTCACGATAAGTTTGCCAAAAGACATAATCCCCGATTTGACATCATGTGAAAACTGGGGTAAGGTATTCGCAGCAGTTTATTCAAAATGTTTTGGAACTCCTTCCATGACGGTTCTACCCTCTGTAATTAAAAAGTACAGGATGAACATGGCCCTGAAGCGGCTGTGGAATTAGGGATGAGACTAGTGGGAGTGTTTGATGTAGTAGCTGAGCTGATCCTTGGAAATGTCAAGGGCGATGCTATGAACTTTCAAGTAGCGAATGCTTTGGCTTTGGTCCCAGAGTTGGACAGGCCCCGCGACTACCGAAAATTATTGCCCGGGCTTATAAAACAATTGGAAGAAATAGCCTGGGCAACAAGCCTTTTGTAAAAATGCAAACTCAATCGCAAACACAAGTTACACAAACAAAAAGTGCATCTGAGAAAGATGATAAACCGGTCTTCACTAAAAAGAGTTGGAGACAGAAAAAACAGGGTAAGCAACAAAAGAAGCCGGGGTCGAGAGGCGCTTCCCCAGTTTCGGTTTCTTCTGAACGTACTTATGATTTACGTGATAGGTCAAGGATTAAATCACCAGAAAGGTTTCAGAGCTCTGATACGCGTTCTCCTCGTTCTTCACAGGCCCAGACGTCGTCACAGGCTGGTGGAGGAGGATGGCAAGATAGAGGAAGGGGCCGAGAGGCTCCCCAGGAGCGAGACCAACCTCGACAACAAGTCAGAGGGAAAGCAGAAGACTTTCATCTTCCTCGACCGCAATTTCAGAAGAAAAAGGTTGCCGCTGTCACAGCGAAATATGCCTCAGACCGTGAGAACGAGACTCCAGAATTGGACGTGGGCAGTGACCCTCCTAGACAGCGCCGCGGAAGTTACCATAGTGCGGGAGGTGCTACGTCCTCATATGGAGGCGACAGCAACTGAAACATTCGTTACTGTAGAGACAGCTGACACGAGAGTGGCACTCCCGGACAGACTATATAATATAGTCATACAAATTGAAGGTGACATACCGCGTGAAATAAAAGGGATTTTTTGGGAAAATCTAACCTCTTCATATGACATTTTGTTAGCAGAGGTGGATTGGCCACCCCCATTCGTTTTAGCTGCACATAAAGGAGAGGAGGTAATCCTTCCAAGCTTCTCACGGCATGTCCCAAAAGACAAAGCTGAAGCACTTGCAGCTGAGTGGGCTGTGTACCTGGCACCAGCGTTATACCGCAACCATGTGGGATGGGATGAAGAATCACCTCCTCATGCAATACCTTTGCGGTCACTACCGCAGCCACAACCCCAATATCCCATCAAACGGCAGGCAAAAGGCCCCGTCTCCGAAATTCTGACACAGTTGGAATATCAGGGAGTAATTGAACCATGCGTATCACCTATGAACAATCCCCTTTTCGTGGTTTCTAAACCCGATGGAACGTACCGCTTAGTTTTGGATTACCGGCATTTAAATACTCATTGTCGGAACTTTGCGGTGCAAAATACACACAGTTCTGCGCTTGTAGACAGTCTTGTTCGTAAAAAATACAAAACGACACTTGACCTTTCAAACGGTTTCTACACGCACAACCTAGCCCCGGAGAGTGGTCAATGGACCGCATTCACTTCCGGTGGTAAATTATTCCAGTTTCGGCGTTTACCCATGGGCTACAAAAATAGTCCGGGTATATTCGCCGCCCGTGTTGTTTCTTTGTTAAATGACATTGATCAAGACGCATGTTCGTAGGTAGATGACATCTATCTGACGGACGACGTAATTATTTCAGCATTTGTCCCGTGTGGACCGCATTATTCTTGAATTTGCGGAGCAGGGTTACAAATTTAACTTTGCTAAGTCACACATTGCTGAATTTACAGTTCTGTTCTTGGGCTATGAGCTCAACAACGAAGGTAAGGGCTTAGCCCCCATTTCTTGGAAAAATGTGCACATTTGTGCCCCCCAAATACTCTGAAGAAACTTCAGTCTTTGCTGGGGTTCTTGAATTTCGGGCGTACTTACATTCCCGAATATGCCCAGCGTATCAAGCCTTTGTATGCTTTGATACAACCTACTTATTCAAGGTCTTGCTGGCTGCCTGAGCATACCTCAATTCTGCAGTCTTTGCAGACAGACCTATTGGAGTCTAAATATCTTTTGACTCGTGATAACCACACAAACCTGGTGATTAGAATAATTCCAGGGGCGGTGGGATTCACATACTTAACCTTTAATGAAGGTGATACAGTACCCATCGCATACAAGTCACATCTGTACACTTCCGCTGAATTGCGCTTTACATCTGTCGAAAAAGTTCTAACTGCAGTGCAAATGGCGATTCTAAAAGAACGCGCACTGGCACAGGGAAAGCGGATTCTAGTGGTAACACCCTGTCCTGCCCTAGAGGCAGTAACAAAGGCAAGTGTACCGAACTCAAAAGCAATGCATCCCCGTTGGATACAATGGGCTACATCCTTGACGTCTTCGGATGTCACTTTTGTTTTTGATTCTTCTCTGCAGACTCAGGAGTTTTTGCAGTATGAATTCGTTCATCCTCCTCCTTTGTTTTTATTACCGCTTGAGGATTACAAATGTGTGATCTACACCGATGGTTCGGCGCAACCGGCCACTGGGTCCAAGCACGCTTATTCAGCTGCATGTGCTATTGTTGCGGGTTCCTTTGTAGATGGAAAGTTCAAATCCTCTGCAGTGCATACTCGCACACTTGGAGATAGTACCGCACAATTGGCCGAGCTGCATGCATTGCTACTTGCACTTGAGTTCGCTTCTCAGGATGAGACCACTCTTATTGTATGTGGTTCTTTTTACTGTGTACAATCTTACAATGACAATCTGTTTTTCTGGTCGAAAAACGACTACAAGGACGCAAAAGGGAGCACAATTAAGCATAAAATGCTTTGGGTTCGAGTGGCAGAATTGCAACAACGTCTGCCCCTCACACAGGTGGTTCACACCTTAGGCCATCAGCGGGTGGGCGCACACGCTATTGGTAACGATCTGGCAGATGAAGCTGCCCGTTCAGCAGTAGTCACGTGTTCAGTAGCAGCGGTTACCAGGTCCATGTCGAAAATAGACCCTGTTATATTAGCAGCTATTGCTGCAACCAAGGAAGGTAATAATTACCCTACAGGTTTCCCTTCCAAGTATTCTTACACATTAAGTCCCGATCAGGTTCCTTATGTAACTATACCTGACGTTGGAGATCGGCTGATCCCCAACGCGGACCGCAGGAGTGCCTTGATATCAGCTGCACACGAAGGCATGGCTTCGGCTCATGCAGGTGTGTCAGCTACAGTTTCCATCTTGCAGCAGCGTTATTGGTGGCGTGGATTGTATAAAGACGCCCGTGCTTTTGTGCTTTCTTGCGATGTTTGTCAACAGATTAAGCCTTCCACGGTAACACGTCCACCACAAACCCCGCTCTGCATTGCTAACAGACCCTTTGGGTGTGTTTACTTGGATCACTGCGGTCCATTCTCATCAGACACTGCCTATAAATACATCTTAGTGGCAGTGGACTCGTGCACACGGTTTCTCTGGGTCTGGCCACAACGGAGTGCTGACGCCCGAAATGTAATCAGGGATTTGCGTGTCTTTGTGGGAATTTTCGCATGCGGCACCTTCCATTCGGACCAAGGTCCAGCGTTTGCCTCTAGGGCTTACAAGGATGCAATGGCTTCGCTTGGGGTGCGGGTGAAATTTTCGTCTCCGTATAGGCCTGAGGGCAACTCTATCGTTGAACGAATGAACCGTGACTTAAAGCAATCCTTAACAGCTAGGGTTATAGGTACTGGCAGGAACTGGCTGGCCCATTTGTATACCGTTCAGCGTGCACTTAATAATCTCCCTAGAAGACCTCTGGGTGGGCGGACCCCATACGAAATGCTCTTTGGCATAAGAATGTTTGTGCCTGACCTTGAGGGTCCAGACATCGCGGCGCAATCCGCCAAGTTTGATGTAGATAACCATTCTGCTATGTTACAGGACTTACAAGAAGCCCGAGACAAACTTGCAACTACACATTTGCCTTCAGCCACAGATCCTGCGTTGCAGATTCCGGTAGCCGGCTGGCTTCCAAAGGTTGGAGAACTGGTTCGAGAAAAGGTTGAAAACAAAAAGAATTCGGCCCCTCTTTTCGTGCACCGGTTCCAGTTCTGGGCTTGAAGGGAACACGTACAGTCATTTTACCACCGCTTCCTGGTCGCAAGGAGAACAGATACATCTCAGTGGAAAATGTCAAGCTACAGCGCCTGGCCGATCCTGAATAGTGTCACACCAGCGGTCTCTTGTCCTGCCATTTATCGGACATATGTTCATAGTCCATCTGCACGAACGATCGCTGATGCTGTAATTGAGATGGTTGATTTGCCTGAATCCTCTATTTTGCCTGAAACTATAATTGATCCCCAACTCTCCACCAACATCGACGAGGACGAGTATACTTATCCTGCATCTGAATCGGTGGCACATCAACCAATATTGCCACTAAGCCAGACTCGTTATTCCTTTGATTCGGATTCCACATCTTCAAAAGTTCCATCCAAGTTCAGTATTTTTATATCCTGGTTTAGAGACAATTTTTTGATTCCACCCTGGACATACATCTGGTTGGTACTTTTCTTGATATTTTTGTTCATGTCCATTGGCTTTGTCACAGTGTTTTTTCTACTAATTAATGGTCACTATTTACCTGAACGCTCTGCTGTAGACTATGTTTCTGGAACTTTGGCTCCTCATTCCTCGTCTCACATCATGAAGCGTGACCACACATTTGTGAACATTTCAGCTTTCCCAGTTGCTGATGGCATCGTATGGGATGCAGTGAACTATCAAATCCATGGTCCGACGGAAATTATTAATGTACCTAATGTCCTTCGTGTTTCAATGGGTGATGTAGTACAAAATAATATTCATTCTGATGATTGGGATGTGCATGCCGTTGAAGCATTGTTTGCCGATTTAAAATATTATGCATCTTTTAATGCTGAAGATCTATATATGAATTCTGCTAATTATGCCGATTTGTATTGTTACCAACATTGGGGTAATCATTTTCTCCATAAGCCCAGTGCCCTGTGTAGTTCTGTTAACTATACCCAATGGGAACATTGTCCAAACCCCTTGCCAGGTAGCTCTCAAACTCTTCGAAATAAGTTTAATTATTTTACTGATTTTAATCGGTCGAACCCTGCATCCTATTATTTTAGACTAAATAACACATCAACTCAGAAAATTATGTTAACACACACCAAATTGCTTTATTCAGGTTCCTTTCTAAGTGCCCTAGCTGTGGGTGGTTATGAGTACTGGGATAATACAGTGGATTTAAAATCTATTTGGGGCTCCAAGCCATGGCAGGTACAGGGAACCGAGGCATTACACCGTGCTTGCCTCATCCCTACACAAATTATGTTCCTCAATGTCTCCATCTATCAGACTACATGTTGGGGCTTAGCAACCACTAAACAATTGAATACTCCATCAATACCATCCCTGTCGAGTTTTCCCAATGAAAGCTCACGATTCAATATGTCCCTCGTGTCCCTGCAGGCTCTGTTACAAAATAATTCGTATAATGTTTCTGAGCTAGTTCAGTCACCCTGGTTGGTATGGCCTACATCATCAAATGCATGTCAAATGCGTTTTCACGACTCAGGAGCTAATTACACACAGGATAGGCCTGATCCGAGATTTACTGATTCCCGTACTGTCACTACATATTCTGTTGGTAAATTATGCAAACAATGGCTGCAACATTCGTCCCTTGATTCTGTTAAACAACATTTGTCCCTCCTTTCAGGCAATATTGATCTGTCCGACTTTGTTTTGGGACCTCGTGGTCCCCGACCTAAAAGATTCATTTATGAGACATATAATGAACTCTGGAAGCTATCACAAATGGAAGCTGCTTCCCGTCTTCGGGAAATAGATCAAGCAAATTTGGAAAAGGTGCTTGCTGTTGTTGACAATAGTATTAATACCCTGTCTTCTCGCATTTATACTTTGGAGAATATTGTGTCCTCTGTTGTTGATATTGTACAAGATGATGTTTCTGTGTTATATCATGGTCAGAATCAATTGCGTTCGGTTATGCAGTTTGCATGGACTTTGCAAACGCTCAAGTTAGGTAAAGTTCCTTGGCATTTTTTGAACACCTCTGCTTTGTTTCTACCTTTTAACTTAACTGACAAACAGCAATTTATGTCCATGAAAGATGCAACTTACACTCTATTACATATCGAAAAGATGGATCCTTTGCCGTTCTCTGTTGCAGAACTCGATTCTGCTGTATGGCTAGTCCATGGGGTTATCGCTTTACCTTTTTCCTTGTTTGAATTTGACTCCTGCATGAAACATTATCCTGTGGGCCGTTACCGGCCCTTGGGCAGTGCTTTCCTGCATGAACTCTGGTCCTTGCCTTTCATGTATAAATGCCTTCGGGACGGCAAGGAAGTCTTTCTCACGGGGGAGTACTGCGACTCGACTATGGGTCATTCGCTTATTTGTAAACACATTAAATTGCATGGCTCATGTAGCGTTTCCGCTCCTAATCTTGCTTGTGTGCTGAAAGGTATTCCTGCTCCTGTTATTTCACCTACTTTCACTCTCCTTTCCAATGGTAGTTATTTACTTTTAAATAACGAAAACTGTTGTGGCCTGCAGGCTGGCATTCCTTACATTGTAACAGTTTCGCACAGGGTTGTCTGCTGCAAAAATGTGCTTTTTCCTCCCCCTCATGGCAAGGTTGATATCTCTATTTGGCCTTCCATCCCTACCATGGAAGCAGATTTCAATAGACTGAGCAGAATAAAGGCACTATTATTAAACGAGGAAGTTATGCTCACGTCCGCCCGGGAGACATTCATTCTCCAGGTGGCGAGTACCCACAGTGAAATACAGGCCCTTTTAAACACTAATCTCCCCCAACATTTTGGGGAGTTAATACATCGTATTTTTAACGCATCTAACACTGAAGGCCTAGTACACTTTTTTAAGGTCGTGGGGTCGGGCTTGGTGTCCTCCTTCCAAACTATTTTTGGTGCCATCCCGGCTTTCATACATTCTATTTTTTCCAGTGTCTTTGGCGGTTTCCCATTGATTCTCGCTTTAGCGGCTGGTGTCTTGCTCTTAATTTGCTTTCTGCGCAATGGCTGCTCCCCGATGGGACCTGCTCGATCCAGAACGCCTCCAGCTGCTCCGTGAGCGCCTTTGGCCGGTTTTGGTGTCTTACCATTGGCGACACTGAGTGTGTCATATACTCTTTCATTTCGCTTTGCGTATTTCACTTGCGTGCAACCTGTGATGACTTGTGTCCGCTGTCCTTTCACCTGGACTCTGGATTATTGCCTCTCCAATTCGTCATTGTCTGTTCCGGATTTTGTTCAGTTGATGGGTCCCTTAGAGGCCCATGAGCAGGACTGTTCCGTTGCTGGCTGTATGGCGCGTGCGGCTGCACTGGGGATTTTGGCGCAATGGGATATCTGGGCGGCTGCCCAGGATCTCCTACAACGAAGCTGTTTCGATTATCACGCAAGCTGTCCCGCATTGCTTCTGGATGCTCCCTTTGTTGAGGAGCATTCCTGCTCTTTTGATCTCATGGATTGGATGGCATCTATGTTTTTTGACAATTCCAATGATGAACTCTTGGAGGGTATGGCTTTTCTCTGCACTTACACTTTCATGGATTGACCTGCCCTTCGCCGTTTGGGCGCTCCATGTGCTCCAACGGCTGTGTTTTTCCTCTGATGGGCCTCTGTCCTGGCCGCTGGACTGACCAGGGAGGGTGTCTTGTGGATTGTTACCTGCCTTGTTATGTTGGCCTAGGCCTGGCTGCCATGCTGCTTTTCTTTGCGCACGTTACACTGAGCCGGGCCCCCTCGCCCTTTGCTCGTGCCAAGTTCTTTTGCACTGTCTGCATTTTCTGTTGTTCACCTTTTTGGGCTCCGTCTGCACAAACATGTACAAGGTCGCATAACAATGTATTTTGGTTCTTCCTGATATGGCCAGTCTCGCGCACCCAGACATAACATTAGGTGCAATTGCCATGAAGAACTTGGTATGCTTTTAATACTGTGGTTTACTAGCGCTTAACACACTTGGAGAAATCCCTTTCAGTGAGAAGAGCTATGATGTCCTGCTGATGTAATTCTGCATCTAGAGACTGAGGTATGGGGGTTCGCTAGTCAAAGCCCAGAGGTCTTCTATTTTATAATAAACTATCTTACTGCAAGGGGAGGGTGGTAATGTTATTTATACGTTTATCCACTGAGCTCTGAGATGCTTTCCCCGTTTGTATTCTATGGAATTGTAACCATGCTGCTTATATTAGTCATATGCATTATGCTATTAGTACTGACACGTGTACTGTACATTAGAGCACGTAAGTTGGAATAAACATTTTAACCTATCCAGTGTCTCTGCCTACGCACCTTGTGGACAAGTACGAGTGAGTGACGAAAGAGTGTTCTTGCTTCTGCGAGTCCTGAGATAAAGATACCGTGTTCTGGGTTGTCTAATCATTGGTACTTGGGTGCTAATGGGATGCTAAGCTAGTTGGGTTGGGGTATTTGGGTGCTACGGTATATGGTGGCAAACCACTGTATTCCGGGGTCCCATTTTCCTGTGCATAGCTCTGTGTATGTGCAGAAACCTTATGACAATGTATTTATTTAGTAGCCTAGTGTAGACATTTAGTGAACATTCAGTTCTTGAAGAATCAAGATGTAAAGTGTTGTCATTCGAAGTAATAACATCATTGGTATTAGTTTTAGCAGTTTTGAAAGTAGTGGTAAGCTTAGGATCTTCAATGAGTACATTATGCTGTAAGTTTAAAGTAATAAGCAATGCAACTAGTATCAAGACAATAAGAAAAATAATTCCTGCAAATACACATTCGCAACTAAGAGTGATTTCAGTGCTATTCCTTATGGCTTCTCATGATTCAGACGATTTAACTAAAAAGATTTTGAAATTAGCAAAAATAGAAGCAAGTGGTTTGAGCAATTCAACAAATTTCAGCAAAAAATACCAAGGCACAGTTTGATGGTTCTGTTCAAAATGCGAAATACACAGATCAGCTTCATTGATGAGTATATTTAGGATAAATTATGTCAGTCCATCAAGTGATACACCAAGATTGAAATTCAAATCTACAACAAAGATTGTTTAAGGAAGTTCAGGTGGACTCGTATTGTTAAAGCAAAAGGTAGCAAACTTCTGCTCCCATTCATCTGCAGCCAGATAAGTCAATTCAGAAGACAAGTACTTTTGGCTCGGTACTCTCACTCTTTTTGTTCTTCTTACAGCTGTTCGCTCATCATCACTTTCACTCTGATCAGACTATTCAGAACTTTCAGGTTTAGACTGTGGTACATCCCCTTCTTTTAAGCAACGTTGCAGTAGCTCACCTCTTCTGGGCCAGCTGTCTCCGGATACAACTCGCAGTCAGCCGTTTGTCAATATCATCCCCCTTGGTGGACATGGGAACTATTCCCTTGGGAAGCCTGGAATTAAACCCACTATCCCTGGGCATCTCAGCATCTTCTTCATTGTTGCTGCCACCACTTCTTTTCATTTTCACCTCCTCCCACTTCTCTCTAGCTAGTTCTAACTTCTTGTCTTCCAGGGCTATGGAAGCTAACTGAGCCTTAAGCCCCCTCTCTCTAATGGACATCGGTGGGCCTGTACAGGGGAACCCGTCCTCCCCACATTAGCTGGAAGTATGAATCTGGTGCTAGAAGAAATTGAAAGGTTAACATCATCTACCTTCTGGAGGGGGTTGGAGGGTGTTAGAAGGGGTTGGAGGGGTCATCCTCCCCTTCCTTCTCTGGTCTGTCTGTGCCCAGGCCTTAAGGGATCTAATCCACTCTGCCTTCCTGATCTTGTTGCTATTAGGTAGCCCCTGGATCCATTATGAGTATGTTCAGTTCAGTCAGCTCCAGCTCCATGGTATCCCTAGTTTTGGGTCACACACACTTCACAAATCAGCAATAGAACACATTTAGAAAAATCAAAAAGTTGGATTAAAAAACTGTTTTAGTCCAAATTTGAAAATTCCCAATCAAACGTTTTGTTCTAAGTCAAGTTAGTGGATTTTTAAAGCTCTTAACTTGCTTTACTGTATGGTGTAATTTAAACACAAGTCTGTATCAACACCGCTGAAAACACCAAAAAATGTTGGAAGGTGAATTATTAGTAGGGGTACGTTTGCATCAACAATTAGCAATAAGGCCACAAATGCAGTATAAGGTTCAGAGAAGGTCTCACTAAAATATTCCTCTGCTCAACCCTTGGTAGCTGGTAACCAGCTTGCAGGCTTAACTTAGGAGACGGGTATGTAAAGCATTTAAAAACACCATTACATTAAATAAATAGGACACAACACACAATAAAAATCCCATGCCAATTTATAATAATAGGTAATATTTTTATCTTTAAAATGACACCAAAATGACAAAAATCCAATACAGGGAACAGGTAATATGAATTTGTAAAGATTTACCACTTTCTAGTCCTTAAAAATGTGTAGCGCCAACTTGGTACATCTGGTCGTGCTTGACGTGGACAAAGTCAAAGTTTGAGGTTGACCACGATGGAGCCCTGGTCAGATACACTAAGCGGGAGGCCCAGTCAAAATGTTACCTTTGGACTTGGAAACTTTTCTGGAGGATTTTCTTTCAACGTTGTGCGGTCCCCTCCAGCAGGATGATCCTGAAATCCTGGCCGGGTCACTGGTGAAAGTAGTCGGATTGACTCTCAATGTCGTGTCAGTCCCCTCATGGAACTTTTTTCACAAGTTACTCAAAAATTCTGGAAATTCTTCCTGTAGTTCGTATTGAGGGTTCAAAGTGTCCAAAAGACAACTCCAAGGGTCTAGAGGCTCTGAGGTGGTACTTGGAAGTTGGGAACTACAATTCCCACAATGCACCTGGCCAAACGCTTAAAGGTCCACAGAACGCATTCCAGGCTGGGGATTTCTTGAGGGAGATGGGGCATGGAAGCTCTGTTAACCTGTTGCTTTCAGGGAGTCCACTCCTTAATCCTTTTTAAAGCAAGGCAACATCCTCAGGGATGTAGTTCCAAGTGTGCAGCAGGAGCAGTCATTTAGATTGCAATCCTTAGTTGTGCAGACCAGGGTTCCAGCAGGGCAGTCCTTCTTTTTGTAGTTTCAGGCAGCAGATCCTGTGTTGCTATGCAGCTCTCACATATTTATTCAATGATCTGGGGCAAAAAGCAGGGGGTACCTCTGTCCAATGAGGTGCCACCCAAAAGCATGGCAGTTTCCTCCAAAGTGTGGAATATTTTTGTCCCACAAAGCACTGCACTTTAAAATTCAAGCCAGATATTTTCTCGGCCCTGGAGTAAGAGCTGGATAAACCTCCTGTAAATTCCATTCCCTGGCCTGCCATCTGGCTGGGGGCACAGGAAGAGGGGGTGGGCCTGGCTGGCATTCCTTACTGTCCTGCTCTCTTTGAAGCCCAGGTTGATTTACCCAGCCCCCGACCTGATCTGTCCTCGGCAGCTGCAGAGCTCCCCCCACCAGATAACTTGTGCTCTACAGAGGCCACTTATCACCTCATCAAAGCAGCTTGGCTAAGCCTGTTAAGGCTGACCAATCAGGGAAGACTGTTAGAAAGCTGGATTTTGGCTCACAGAAAAGAAAGTCCTGTAACTTATTTTCTGTACTAGTTATGATAAATACAACAGTGGGAAGTTGTTGGATATATCATTGTCAATCTTTTTAGTTTTCAAATGAAATTTTTACCCCTTCCTAGCAATATTTATACATATATAACATATTCCAATGTTATACTATGGAGCTAATAATCTACAATGGGGAAAACAGAATTGGCAGGGCTTATAAAATATCTTTAATAATGTCCCTGCTTATAGTTACAAGGCACCCCATCCCTGAGACACCCAGGAGAGAACTTAGGGGTGACTTATATGTAAAAATAAGATAGATTAACATTTTGGAAGTACCTTTAATTCCAAAGTCGAATTTACATAGAATTTACTTTTAAAGACAGTCTGTAAAGCAAGGCTGCCTTTTAAAGTGACAGCAGGCAACACAGTAGTGCACACTCCAGTAAAGGAAACCTACTGGGCCTCTACACCCACATGCCCTATTATATACTAGGGACGTATAGGTAGTTTGAATCCCCCTTGCCCTATTATATACTAGGGACTTACAGGGGTCTGGGATTGCCAATTATTATTATACCTAATTACCATATAGCTTTTTCATCAGAGCACTGGCCCTGGCCTGGTTAGCAGAGCCCAGGGCACAGTCAGATTCAGTTACCACCAGTATCAGTAAAAAAAACCAATAAGAGTAAACAGGGCAAAAAGGATGACTTCCTCACACAAACAATAACCAAAACATATCTCAAGCTGCTGCAAAGGGCCTTTCTATTAGATCTATTTGCATCTGGTTGAAGGGACTAGTTGATGTCCCTACATGGCTCATTGTAACAGGTGTTCTTTTTCCAGCATTTTGCTGTTGACACACTACACATCTTTGGCAAAGACTTTCAGCAATCGATCTAAATTTGTGGTTAAACCATGCTTGTCGAAAAAAAAAAGACACATAATTGCATCTCTTCCTACGTGTGCAGGACCATGATAGCCATCGGTGGTAACAAATTATCAGGTAATACAGGTCTGCCATCAGTGTAAATCCAAACTTCATCTTCCTTTTTGGTACAAGCTGCTCTTACCCAACTTTACTGTTCAGCTTCTTTCACCTCTTCCTGTAATTGCCTATCTTCTTCCCAGGTATCTATTGCAGTTAACAACAGGTTGCAATTTGTGATGTCTGATGTTTCGTTCACTAAATCCCTATTAAAGTTATGGGGATTTATAGCACAATATAGGGCCATCTCATCAGCATATTTATTGCCAACGTTCACATAGTCAGTGCCTTGCCTGTGAGCTATGTACTTGACTCCTGCAATTTGAGTTGCAATTGTAGGGACCGCAAAAGGTTCCTTACACTTTCTCCATTTCATATTGGCGATCTGGAGGAAGTCATGAACACACGCTGTGACCACAATTACCCAAAGTCATGTACGACTCCAAAGCCTTACTGACTACCTGTAAAGATTGTGACTTGGAGTTGTTCCGAAATGATGCAAGCCCATGTCAATGCAACCAATTTGGCAACCTGAGCCGATTACGCTCCTTGCAACCAGGACGCTTCCACAACACCTGCAACTGTACAAAGAGCATAAGCAGCTTTCAGATTTCCATCATTGTCTCGCAAGCAAGAACCATCAACAAACAACATATGATAAGATTCAGCCAATGGTTCATCCTGTATATCAGGGCAGGGCTTCGTACATAACTCAGTCATATTCAAACAATAATGTTCAAGTTCATCAGTCACAGTTTCATTTCCAAGCAGTGGCAACAGAGTGGACGGGTTCAAAAGAGTGCATCTTTTAAGTGTTATATTCTCTGCACGCAGAAGTATCTGTTTGTATTTTGTAAGATGACTATTGGTTAAATACTCTGTCCAAGTACGGGTAAGCAGTATTTCCATTGAGTGGGGCACAAACACAGTTAGTGGTTGTCCCATGACTATGCTCCCACACTGCTCAAGACTCACACATGCAGATGCAACCACTTTCAAACATCCAGGCAACACTGCAGCTACAGGATTAAGAGTCACTGAAAAATAAGCGACAGGCCTGCGATTATTTCTATACATCTGTGTCAGTACTGAAAGAGCGCAGCCTTCCCTTTCACTACAAAATAACCCAAAGCACTTGTCATAATCAGGCATGCCCAGAGCCCTACAAAGGCATTCTAGCAGTTCAGTGAAGGCAGTCATCCCAAGGTACTGGATCAGACACATCTTTGTGTGTCAACCTCAGGAGACGTTTTGCTGTCCAAGAAAAGGGTGGAATCCATTGTTGACAAAAGCCCACCATTCCTAAGAACATGCAGACTTTTTTGGGGGTAATTGGTGGATTCATATTAAGATTCACTGCGATTCTTTCTGTGACACTTTCCTTGCTCCTTTTTCAATGTGATTTCCTGAGTACAGGACTTCAGTTTGGCAAAACTGTATCTTAGTCGGGGATTCAGAAGAGCAATGACATCAGTCTTGTGAGCTTCCTTAGTATTTGACATCACCAACAGGTCGGCAATATACTGTACTAACACTGAGTGATTTGGCATCACTAGAGACTCAAGATTTTTCTTGAGAATCTGATTAAAGATTGAGGGGCTTTCCGTATACCCTTGTTTGACTCAGGACCATGCCAAAACACAATTGCCAAAACGGGAAGCAAAGAAGAGCTGACTATCCTGATGCAAAGGAATAGAAAAGAAAGCTTTACATGCATCAATGACTGAAAACAATTCAGCCTCGCAATCTGAAATAAGATCACAGCTGGAGTCAGTACACAGCACAACAAGGAACAATGATTGCATTTATTTTTCACAAATCCTGCACAATAGGATACTTGCCATTCGGCTTCTGTAAACCCATAATGGAAGGGTTACATGTACTCCTAAATTATCTCCTTTAAGATCCCTTGCTCAATCATTGAGTCAATCAAAGGAGAAATTCTGGCAATAGTATCTTGTGTCAAATTGTATTGTGGGATTCTTGGATATTCTGCATTGGGTTTGACTCTGATTCGGACTGTTTCAATACCTTTGATTAGTCCAATATCTTTACCTGTAAAGTCCCAGACTTTAGGTAACACAGTGTCTCTCAGTTCAATGGGTAGATCCTCTTTGGTTAGAAGGGGATAAATTAAGATCTCTGTCGGGCAAGTTTAAAAACAACATCCTCATCATTGGTATGAAATTCAATACCTTTTGGAGTGCAATAGATGGAACAATTCAATTTACACAGTAAGTCACGTCCAAGTAGATTCACTGGACTTGAATCACACACCACAAATCAATGTAGATCCTCAAAGGACCCTATTTTAACAGGAGCTGATTCAGAAATTGGGATAAATAGCTTTTTATTTGAAACTCCAAAACTTGGATTCTTTCTACCGAGAGATGTAGGTTAGGAACCTCTGCTGTTCTTACAGTAGAGCGGGTAGCACCAGGGTCAACGAGGAATGACACATGATTCCCGTTTACCGCTCCGACAACATATGGACCACTCTGGTCTACTTCTAAGGCTGCGCCAAACACATCGTCTTCCTTCCTCCTCCGGCACCGTCAGGCTGACGGGTCCTCATCAAAATTATCTGTCTGAATCAAATACTGTTGTGATGCAATTTGATTTGGAAAAGAGTTTGTATTCATCTGCTCACTCTGATTCACATTGAACTTTGGTACCTGTACACTCTGTTGTGGCATCAGAGCTCGAATTGTCTGCATTGATTAGGATCTATTATGATTTTGAACTCTCTGTCTTTGTGTCTGTTGAGTCTGGACCATGTTATTTCCCTGAGACTGTGCATACCCTCCATTCTGTATCTGATTTCCAAGATTGGTCACATTAAATTTACACTCGCATGTCCACTGCCCTAACTTTCCGCACATGTGACAAGCATTCTTTTTCTTCAAAGCTGACAAATCAACACCCATTCTAGAGTCTACTGGAATACCATGACCTCTACCTTGTAACTGCAAATTCTGCTGCTGAAAACCATTAACACCCTGCATTACAGGAACCATATTAAATCCTCCCTGCGCTGGAACTGCATTATCAAAAGGATTCTGACCTCTTTGCACTGTTTTCATCTGTGATATTATTAATTTCTCTTTCAACTTGTTGTGCTTTATTTCTAATTCATCTCCGCAGTACTTGGCATAATGCAAAATCTGATCAATCGGTTTGTTCTGCCAACATAGTAAACGCTGATGAATCAATGATGCAATCTCAGGTCTCAAACCATTCACGAATCTATACGCAAAATGTCCCATACATTTTTCTGCCACATTTTCCATTCCACTGTACTGTCTGAAAACCTGTATCAATCTCTCGTAAAAAGCATGAACTGATTCTTTTAAGTTTTTGGGTTGTTCTGTCAATTTTTAGCCAATCGATTTCTTTAGGAGAAATCTTGGTTTTCAGAAAAGTAATCACTTGTTGATATTTCTTCAATACCACTGGAGATGGGACACCTATTCTAGGATCCCTCTCTGGTTCTGTTTCAGGCCAATCTACAAAGATTTTTCACTCAGTCTACAAGTCTCCGGGAACCACAATGTCAAACATGGTATTCAAGTCTATCCATAGAACCTTTGAAAACTTCACAAACCTTTCAATCTGTCTGTACCATTCCACTGATTTATCTCTCAATTTTGGGAATTCATTTGTGAATGACAAAATATCGGCTCTCGTCCATGGCGCAAGCACGTACCCTCCACCTGGTACCTCTCTCATAGGAAGCATCTGTACTTCTCCTACTCCTCCGTCGACTACAACTGGAGGTGTCTTCCTCATTACTCTCTTCTGGGGCCGATTCCGATCTCGGCCGGTAGGGCTCCGAATCGGATTTGGCTTTACCGGATCCGATTCGGAGCCCTGTTTCCCGACCGAACCGTACGCGGGTCCGGCCGAGCGAGTACGATGCGAATCGCCGACCGACTCGTCCGGGCGTCCCGACCGCTCCGACCGACTCGCTCCCGGCTCGAACCGCTCCGACCGACTCGCTCGGACTCGACTCGCACCGCGCAATGGAGACGTTTCCGGCCGGGTAAGTACGATGCGCGCCGCGAGCAGTCCGACCGAGCCGCGCCGTCCGGCTCGTAAGAGCTGTCGGAGCCGTACTTTGGGGGTCCGTGTCGGACCCCCTGTACGCGTAGCCGCGCGAGTCGCACACAGGGGGGACCCATGGGTCCCCCTACCTGTGCGTGTACGGCGCGAATCGCTTCGCCGCGTACCCGCTGTAGGGGGCGCCCTTGTCCGACTCGCACCCATTGAGTCAATGGGAGCCCGCGCACGCGTTGTACGACCGGCTCCCATTGACTTCAATGGGAGTCCGACCGACTCGAGTCCGATAACATACGGACGCATCGTACTCGCTCGGTCGGACTGCACGGGTCCGATTCGGTCGGAAATCTCTCCGGGTCCGGCTCGGTCAGAGAAATTTCCGGCCCGAATCGGAATCGACCCCTCTGTGTTTCCTTCTTTTTCGACCATCTGCCTTCCTATTTCTCTCTCTTGTTCCATTTCTTGATCAGTTTCATTAGTTCCTTAATCTGTAATTTCATTTCAACTGGCCTCATGTTGGCAAAATCTTTTTGCTGAAGTCTAATCTCTATCTCTTTTGCCAAACCTTTTATCTCTGAACATCAATTTTATATTTCTGTGCCAATTCAACAAGCTTCTCATGTGTCTGTCTAGCTCATCTGGTAATGCCTTTACAAAGAAACATTAGTTCCTTCTCCCAGTAGCGGCTCCTCGAGGGAGTGCTGCGGGGCGGTGAGGCGGGGCGGGGGAGGGGCAGGGTGGGGGGTAGTAAACTCCGGAAATGGGCCAAACAAAGTTGAGTAAAGAAATAAAAAAACAAAACGAATTACATTGCGCGTGCTGCAACGCCAAATCGGCGATGCAGCGCGCAATGTAATTTGTTTTATTTATTTATTTATTTCTTTACTCAACTCCGTTCGGCCCAATTCCGGAGTTTACTGCCTCCCACCCTGCCCCTCCCCCGCCCCACCGCCCCGCAGCACTCCCTCGAGGAGCCGCTACTGCCTTCTCCTGGTAGGTATCTAATCGAATTGGACTGAGCGTTCCCAAAATCATTTCTTCTAATTCTACTTTTAGCTTGGCAACATCTAATGTTTTTCCCTTCACTGGGACTGGACAGTTTCAGGATTTGATTATTAATTGAGGTACTAAACCCTCTGAGCCAATCATCTAATTCTTCTGGAGTAAATCCTGATGTTTCTCTTGAAATATTAGAATGCAAATCTCCATTAGCCAAATCTCTACTTGTTCCAGATTGCATATGCAGATATATAAGAAACTGAAATTCCCATTGACACAGTCATTTCAGTAGCATGGTAACTTATTTCAGAAGGTTCACTTGTTCTGGGGACATAAAAAGGTGGTAACCTCCGAACCATTCTGCTTCTGGGATCAAATTGTGTCTGATTTAAAATGGAACCTGTACTCTTAGTACCAACAGTATTACTGCGAGTCTGAACCATTGGCGTCTGAAGCAAAGGTCCCATTGTCAAATCTAGTGGATTACTATGTGCAGTATTTACTCCTGCTGGTATAGTCAGAGTGTGTGCAGTATTTGCAAAACACAAAAGGTTAACTGTTCCTAGGGGAGGAGAAAACCGGCCTATTGGGCTACAGGTTTAAATGGAGAAGGAATAAGGGAGAGGAAATGGCGATATAGAAATAGCTAGGTCTCAGGATGGATATAGCATTTATGAGGGAAATATCCTCAATTTTGAAGAATTGCCCTCACACACCTGTAAAGGTGTCATGCTTCATCATAGGGTGTTTTTGCTCTTCCTGGGGTTGGCGCTGCAGTCCCCCACGGGCCCCGCAAGAGGGCTCTTTAGTAGAGATCTTTTTAGTAAAAAGCTGTAGTGGTGAGTACGGGTGTGCGGGGATAGTGCAGAGATGGGTTAAAAATACCTTGGTGGTCCCCGAAAAATATTTTTTTATTCCTGGGGCCGTCAGGTATGGTTAAAAACAAAAATCAAACTTAGACCTTCCACCGATGAGGAAGTATAGTTTGGTTCAAAAGATGTGATAGAGGTCATGGGGTCAACATGTTTCACGCCCTGATGGTCGACAAAGAATCCTTGGCGTTTCATCAGGACCAAGTAGAGTTTAGAAGAAATTGTTAATGTGAAAAAATGGAAGAGATCAGTGTAGACAAAACACCCTGAATGGCAAGTTTCAATCAGGCTTGTTATAGAGTTGCCACAAAATTGTAATAAGGCAATCACCCGAAGTTAACAATCTAACTCTTAGAGAGTGAAGGGGAGGGCATCAGCAGAGGTAGTGGGCATACGCAGGGGTAACAGGGACCCCTAGGAGCGTGCGTCAGTCTCACCTACCCGCATCTGTTACCTATCATTCTCATTCACTTTAAATGAGATCTCGAACAGCTGGATTTCCCCCCTAATTTCACCCAGTATTTACTCCTGCAGGTATAGTCAGAGTGTATGCAGTATTTTCCCGTGACCCAGATTTATAAAGAGGTACAACAGGACCAATAGTGACAGGAATGGTTAAAGCATCCGCCGCACTCAATTCAAAAGGGTTCAATGGAGCAGGTATTTCTGTTCCCCCTCTTACATGGGGAAAACAGTGCAACTTGGTTTGGTACTTCAGGCATAACAGGGGCATTTGGAATCTCAGCTGTATTTCTGTTTATCATGTTCTCACTCTGAAATTCATTGTATGGTAGTGGACTATTCAACAATAAGTCATTTACAAGATCATCATCAATGTCACTATTTATTTTCTACATCTGTTTCAGCACCACTCTTTTCTGTCTCAGTATGTTTCCTTTTCTCTTTTCAGTTTCCCCTAATCTTTCCTTCAACAGATATCAAAGGGTACATTCTTGTTCCCTGAGTACCATCTGCTCTCCATACTCTCTGTTGTGCATCCCATTTAGCTTCTGAATACTGATCTATGGCTCTTCTATATCTTCCCTGATACCTTTCTATCTTTTTTTAATGAGCTAGGTGTTCCCAAGTACTTATGCCACAAACTGAATTGGTCTAGGAGGTGGTCTCATTTTGTATAATCTCCTCCTCAAATTCTTAATGCTTCTTAAATTAAATGTCCCATAACGAGGAAACTATGGAACCTCGTCTTTCTCCTTCATTTTGTGCCAATGTTTAAGCCAAAGACATGGATATAATCCTTTATCCATCAATACGATGTATCCTGGCATACCACATGAGAGGTACGTCTTCTCCCATTCTAACAGGTATAATCACATCTCCTTGTATGAGTTTTTGTGAAGCTTTGAAAAACTTAATTTTATTCAATTTCGTATTTCACAAAAGTTTTCCCAGAATCAGGAAATGAAATTCTCCCACAATTCTCTTGTTCGTCACTCACAACCAATAACAGTGCAACTTTCTATGACGTAGTCAACGAATCTCAGCGCAGCTATACATCAACCGACCAATCACATCGTGACACAATGTGATGTCAATCTCGCTTCTTGCAGCAGCTCACCCTCCTTTACAATTATCTTTAGGGCGTTTTCTAAGCAAATACACAAAACAAAATGCAAGCGTTTTCAACATCAAACTGTCTGCTCCATTAAAGGAAGAATGTCTCTCACTCAAAAGGTAACACTAAATAATCTTATTTCCATACCTATCATTCTCATTCACTTTAAAAGAAATCTCGAACAGCTCGAATTCACCCTTAATTCATACAGTTATTCCCTGTGCACCTGAGATCAACTATATCAGTTGTTTACCAATAGCACTCAAAAGGAAGTCCCTTTCCATTAGATGTTGTCAACGACGTCTCACGACAAAAACCACAACACAGCAGACAACTTAGTATCATCTACACTAAGTCCACCAAGTAAGTAAATATCCCAGGATCTTAGGCCACAAAGACCCGATAACAACTTCAACCTCATTGTATCAATCGCCACAATCATACATGGAGTTTAACCATTACTTCACTTCGCTCAACACTACAGTCATTTTAAAACACTGCAATCTTAAGCCAAAGAAATGGTAATGTGCATCCCTATTTATACTCACACTAATTTGCTGCTACAAGTCCCTGGAATCTAGATGACAATCCATCAGTACTCCATCAATCCTTCTGCCAAACCATGTGATTTGTGCTTTTTAGACTGAACAAGGAAATCTATTTTGGACACCGTAAATCCTTCGCGCGCCTAGACAAAACCACTAGTCTGCTACCAAGTTTTGTTGCAGCGGAAACAATAAACTTTTGAATTTCAACCTGAACACTCCTACTGAGCCCATATGGGTAGGATTTTTACTCAGATTCAATGTTTCCCTTCAGATGCGACGGTCCTCCGATGGACCTTTCTCTGTCATAGGGAGGGATGAGAAATCAGGATGTCCAACTATCGGCCACCCAAGTAGGACCATTAATTGGTAGCCAACTCACAAATTGAAGATCAGGTTTAAATATATTACTCTTAGTACCATGCTGTAAAAGTAGAGTATTGCAATTGGTAAACCCAACCTCCTAAAGAAGTCTAATCTGACAAGAATCATACACACTAAGGGCCCGATTCTGATGCGGGTTGGAAAAGCTTCCTGACCGAGGGCCTGATTCTGATGCGGTTAGGAAGGCCTCCTAACGGCATTTGCTCCTTCCAAATCGGATCGGGAATGTGTCTGCCCGACCGAGGGCCCAATTCTGATGCGGTTAGGAACAAATTTTCCCATTGAAGTCAATGGGAGTTCAACCAAATCGTATCTGGAAGCATCCGGATGCATCCTACTCCGCCGGTCGGACTTTCCCGATCCGAGTGGGTCGGACACCATTTCCCAACCGATTCGGTCGGGAAGCTTTTCCAACCCGCATCAGAATCGGCCCCTAAGAGATCTGCTGCAGCTACACAGAACAAGAGCAAACAACCTGATGTGTTCTGAAAATAATCTATGACTTTCTGTACTAGGCATTTAAAATCAGATAATTGTAAGCACAGTTTCTATGCAAAGAACATTTAGACACAAATAAAAGACCCTGTCGAATTTAGATAATTTGGTTATTGTATTAAAGATTCAAAATCAATGCACATAAGCACCATTTTATTAAACTCAGTCATAAATTTAACAGCTTGAAATATAAAGCCAAACATCATTTAATACTAAATGCAGACATCCATGAGAGCATGGTTTCTTCTGGATGGGAGGAAGGAACATGGTGGGTTGAGCCTGCCGTGGAGTCCCTCCTCCATTCATTGTTTGGCGATCTGTGAGTGCCGATTGCACGACTCCCCTGCTGTGGCTTCTTGCACTCTATTTGTCAGTCAGTGTGCTCGCTGACAACTAGGCCTTTCAGCACGTATGCTGCAGCTCTGTGGTCGGCAGATATACAGCCGTACCTGACTTGACGGCTGGCTGCGTCTAGCAGTATTACTGCTTCTCCAACCTCACATTTCCAATTCTTACCTGCATGGAATACACATGGGCCCGCAGAAGGGGAATGCTTGCCGGGGGGGGCCGCGGAGCCTGAGGGGGGCTAAGGCACACACAATGGAAGTGCAGGAAGGACAGCTGCTGGAGGAGGGTGAGCTGAGTACGCCAATAATGCCCTTGGATCCAGGTTCTTCACAAGTTGGCCGCCCCATTCTAAAGTTACTCCAGTTGGGCATGATGAATGAATTAATGCAAGCAGCAGCCAAAGAATCCCCAGCTCCTGGTGAGGAATCATCAGTTGCAGATACCCTAATGGTGGGAGCTGTAGCAGGATCTCCTGCCACTTCCTATATCATGGATCAGGTGAAAGGCGGAGGCAAGTCTGCTATAGATTCTGGGGAAATGTCAATTCTGCAACAATATAGCAGCGTTCAGCAGCGATGCCTCTCTGACCCACCTCTTATGCCCTCTCAGAGGTAATTTGTAATTACGAACATCTATCCATCGCTGCTATCCCTGATGCCTCCTGCGCTCGTCCAGACAATGGCCTCTATATAGAATGAATCTGCATTCAGGTCAGCGCGGCCAGGATCATACCAGGAAGACACCTCAATTCCAGGCTAAGTTCAACTTTCTAAACCCACTAAGCAGCGGCATGCTAGCAAGGTAGGCAATCAAGGCGCTAAGAGAAGCCCGCTCAAGACGTGGGTTACATCAAAGGGGGAGGTGAAAGCACTTATTTCTCATGTATCCACAACTTTTCCAGGGGCAGAGGTGGACAAGCAGCTTAAAGAACAACACTCTCTCTGTAAGTGCTCCACTCCGAATTCCGGCCTTACCTCTGATATATCCTCTGACACTCTTTCTGATCTTTCTCAACCATCTACTACTAAAGAGGTTTACTCAGAGGAAAATTTGCAAGAGCCTCGTTAAGAGCAATCTTGGAATATCTTCAGGCCCAACGTGCAGAGGGTCAGTTACATTATGCCCTGGATAGGGCGGACAATGTGAAAATGCAATAATCACTGGATGAGGTCTCGGGGCACATCACCAGTCTCACAACAGACCTTACAAAGCTTCAGGAGAGAGCTGCTCATACTGAGGAGGCTGCGACCGCAACAGTTAAGGCAATTGAGAAGCATGATGTCCAGCTGGAATACCTTCAAACCAAATGTGATCTTAGGATATTTGGATTATCGGAGGGGAAGGAGGGCTCGGACCCTCGGCAATATATGGTGCAACTGCTCGAAAGGGCCTCCCCTGAACTGATGGATTGGGACTGGGACTCACAAATTCAGCTTGCCCACTGTCTCCCCTCAACTGTAACACTGCTAATGCTAGAACAGCACAGCCTCGCCTAATCTTAATACATGTTGGAAACTTTCTTCTGACGCAGGCGATCTCTTTTAAAGCACCTCCAATAACCCCTTCCCTGGTCGATACCATGTCAATTGTGGCCCGGTCAGACCTCTGCTGATCCACAATGGACCGAAGAGGGAAGATGCGCCAACTCATTGATTCTTTGAAGGCTGTGGGGGCTCAAGTTTTTCTGCAGGAGCTAGCTCACCTCAAGGTTATTAAGGATGGGCGGACCCAGATGTGCTACTCTGAGGGTGATGCTATGCAGGCTCTGGCTCCTTTGAGGGGACTTAATAACACTGTTTTTAAGTAGGACTCTAGTCCACAGACATGTTTTTCTCATTTCTCTCTTCTTCTGTGTGCCTTTTTTTCTGTATACTTTACGGTTGGTCTTTTTCTGACCTGGGCTTGTGCTTTGGGGGGACAACATTCGGTAGTTAAATAGCACTCCTACTTTGAAGTGATATTTTTCTTCTTTTTTTTGCAAACGGTGGCTGGGTGGCCATTCGGGCTCAGGGTGGGGAATGGTGCTCCTTCAGGGCTGTCTTCCATTGACAGCCAGAGGGCGGGCGATTCCTTCTCGAGAGCATGAGGGGTAGGTATGGGTTGGGCATTGGGGGCTGGGGGGAGATGTGGCAGACAGTCTCATGGTTTCACATCAGGGGCCTAGTGGAGGGGTAAAACAAGTCAGAGTATTGTCAATCTATCCAGGGCTTATGTCCTGTTTTTCTCAATGTTGTGGAATTATGGTCTAGAACATCGATGGTATAGATGCTTAGGCAACCTATATAGGTCTTATGGCTAAGATTAAATGCATGTGCTGGAATGTATCTGGGATTAAAATGCGAAGGAAGCAACAATTGGTTCAGGAGGCAATTGGACTGTACAAACCCCAATTGGTGGCATTGACTGAGACCCATCTGGCACACATGGATCGGTCTCTACTGAAATGCTGGGATATGATATAGTTGTCTGTACATCACAATCCGTTTTGATCCATGGGATTGCTGTGCTCTCTGCAAAGAATTTTCATGGCCAAGTGTTAAGAACTGCTGCTGACTCTAGGGTAGGTGGGCACTTGTACAACTATTATTACACTCTTTAAAATGTGATTTTTGTATGGTTTATGGGCCAAATGCTGATGACCCAGAAATGTTAGTTATGCTATCACTCGAACTGCAGGTTTGGGCTTGGGAATTGATTGTAAAGGGCGATATTAACTGTGTACTTAGGTACAGCCTTGATTCCACCAATTATACTGCTACCCTGTGCAAGTCTAGAACTAGGGCATCATTTAAAGATCTGATCCACCTGCATGGGCTATGTGATGCATGGCGGACTCTCCATCCGACTGATCTCAGCTATACCTTTTACTCATGCCGGCATAAGCACTATTCCAGAATCGATATGGTCTACACTAAGTGGTCCTCGGTGGATAGTATGGAAATGGATGTATGCACTAGGATTGACTCGGACCATAACCCAATTCTGTTTTCATTTTGTTCGGTAGGGATTAGGTCCAACTGTTCCAAGTTCTCATTCCCTCGTCACTTGTTGGCTAATGACAAGTAGACAATACATGTTTCAGGGCTACTCAGGGAGTTTCTTCTCATTAATAATGGGACTGCATAACCTCCAATAATTTGGGGTACATTGAAAGCTTACATTCGGGGCATTACTTTACAGTATGTGGTCAAGCAAAATAGAGCTGCCTCTGAGGAGGCTTACTCTCTTCGCCAAGCTAGACTTCAACTCAAAATACTACATGCTTCCAAAATTACTCAAAGATTGGCAGACAAACAGATCGTTGTTTTCCAATTATTAGAGACACGTCTCTTCTAGGAAGCAGGTTTAAAGATCAGATACCTGCCAGATACGTTAAACATAGAATGTTACAGTACGAATATGGGGAGAGAGTAGGCAGAGTTTTAGCTCATCAGATATCAGATCGATGGTCCAAGTGTACAATTCAGTCAATTAAGGGTACAGATGGTAAGGTTAACACTACTCCAACGTCTATTTTGGAGCAGTCCTCCCAGTTTTACAAGGAGTTATGTAGTCAGTCACAGGTAATAGATCAGGCTGAATGTGTGGAGTACATCCGGCCGTGTGGGCCTTTTGAATTCTATAAGGTATCAAAGGATATAATAGAATTTCTAAAGGTAATTCAATATATCTATGTAGGAGGGGCTGTTCCAGACATGTGGAATACTACCAATATTGTGATATTTCTAAAAAAAGATGTCTGTGGAGGACATTGGGTCATACCGTCCCATCTCTCTGATTAATACAGCTGCAAAATGGTTTGCAAAAATCATGGCTATGCACTGTACTTTCAAGCTAAGTTTCCCCGAAATAACATGGATTTGTCCCATGTCCCATGTAGGGACACCACCAGCAATACGGTAATTGCGGCTTTCGATGTTGCTGGGAAACTTAACACCTTCATAGGTATGATTCTAGTAGATGCAGAGAAGGCCTTTGATCGGGTGGCATGGGACTGTATGTGGGCTACTCTAAGATTTATCAAATTGACCCAGGCACTATATAAGACCCTATGGGCCCTGGAAGCTACTCAAATCAATTTCAGATATGCTGAGGTACCCGAGAAGGGTGCCCGCTTTCTCCCCTCTTGTTTGCCTTGTACATTGAGCCCTATCTACAGTCGCTCCTTAGGAATGCAGGTATTCAACCCCTGATTTTTGGAGGTCAACAACTCAAATTGACTGCATACGCGGACAATGTGGCGGTTTTTTCTTGTAACCCGTTAATAGCGAATGGACAAGTTGTCAATGAGGCCACCAGGTTTAGCAAATTCTCTGGGTACACTACAAACCTAATACATCTAAAACTCAGGTCCTCTTGAACTTCAAGCCGGATTCTCCAACTCCAGGGGTAACTGTAACAGCGGTTTATCTTGACATTAAACTGTGCTCTGAGGTTTTTAACATTATTAAACTGAATTATGAACCTCTGTTAGCCGCAGTAATTTCTAAACTGAAATCTTGGACTAAGCTACCACTTACTATTGTTGGGCGAGTCAATATCATCAAGATGAATCTTCTTCCCAAATTTCTTTATTTGTTTAGGGCAATTCCATTGAGGGTCCCCGATGAATGAATGAATGAATGAAACAGAATTTGTAGAGCGCCTGGTTACCCAAGGGCATCCCCGCGCTATTGCCTGCTCCCACCTTAAACTGAAAGCTAATCATTTGGGGAAGAGTAATGTTTTAATCTGCTTACGGAAAATGAGGTAGTTAGGTTGGTCACGGATCTGCTGAGGCAGACTATTCCAGATCTTAGCCACATTATACGAAAAGAGGCGGCTGCCACTTCGTGCTCTTGTTATTCTTGGGGTTAACAGTAAATGTTTCGTTTCTGACCTGAGGGCTCTGTTTGGACGGTATCGACAAATGAGGGACTGAATAACCTGGGATCCCTTCCCTGAAAGTGACCTGTGGGCTATGCATAGGGCCTTAAACTCTATGCGCTCACGGATGGGGAGCCAATGTAAAGATGCCAAAGCTAGTTTAGCGGAGGACCGCTTTGGGATGTTCATGAGCATGCGCGCAGCACATTTTTGAACAATTTGTAGCTTTCGAATCGAGGAGCGAGGGGCTCCAAGATAAAGAGCATTGGCATAGTCAAGGCGTGACAAAATAAGAGCCTGAACTAGGACTCTTCTTGCAGGAAAAGGGAGTAGTGGGAGCACTTTACGGATCATTCGTAGGATCCCGTAGCAGCTAGCAGCTACTTTTTGCCCTTGTTCTTTGAAATCAAGGTTCTGGTCGAGCCAGACGCCCAGACTTTTAATTTGATGTTTGAGAGTAGGGGCAGGACCAAAGGAGCTGGGCCAGAGTAGCCCAAGATTTGTGTTTTCTTTGTTCCCTAGGAGCATTAATTCCGTTTTTGATCCATTGAGTTTCAAGAATGACTCTTCCATCCACCTTGATACTTTTTCTAGACAGAGGGCAAGTCCAGGACTGGTGGAATCCCGCTGGTTAACAGAAACAACCAACTGGGTGTCATCGGCGTACGTGATTATCCGGATCCCGAATGGTAACACCATCTCTGCCAAAGACCTCAGATACACGTTAAAAAGTTGATTCTTTTTTTAGGCACCTTGAGGGCACTATTAGATGTTTTATATGGGGTTACAGGTGTGCAAGATGAGCCATTCGTTTTATGAAACTCCCTTACAAAAGGGGGGCTCTTACTCCCAGATTTTAAGCTTAACTTCTGGGCATCCTTTACCGGTCATATGGGCAGGTTACTAATCCCGTATGATCTAGATCCATCATCCTTTGGCTATCAGCTAGCTTTGGGGGGCAAGTTCAGGCTTTTTTTTATCAGTTGGGGGATCCAAATTACTATAAAAGGATACACTTAAAAGTATTAAGGGATATTATTCATATCTGGAAGGAGATCTGTTCTAAGTATTCAAATGCTTTTATAAACAAAGACATAACGCTCTTGGACAATCCTGCTTTTCCCTTGGTTTTTCAGGATTCAACTTGCAGAGCCTGGGCACGGTACAGGGTTGTGATGATCGGTCAGCTCTATGACCTGAATGGCTTTAGGTCTTTATCGGGATTGCAAGATTCATACGAGCTCCCGCTCCATTTTTTCTTTAAGTATTTACAAGTGAGTGTCTATATCTGGTTGGGATGCGAATACACGCTTGACATGGAAGGCTCAGAGCTCTTGTCGTACTATACAAATCAGGCATGAAACTTCGATTAGCACGACTTATCAAGGGCTTTGTCATTCTATCACAGACAATACAGTGTTACTGGCTAAGTGGAGCCGGCTGCTCTTTTCTGAGATCTAAGGTTCAGAGATTCAGAGGGCCTTAGAGATATTGGATCGGTCCGTACACTCTGTTAACTTAAAGTTACAGCTGATGCGTACCATATGCTTTTTATACTACACTCTGGATAACATATCTAGAGGGGGAATGAATGCTATCTCTGATAAGACTAGATGCCCCAAGTGTAAACTCCCAGCTGCTGATATTGCACATATGTTCGCACTTTGCCCTGCTTTACAAGAATTTTGGGCAGGGGTGATAACGTTTATGGATCACTGACATAATATCGACAACAAAAATATCGTATTTACAAAATATCGGCGTCATAATATCGAATACAATAATATCGACTACCAATACTTATTTATAAAAATACAAAAATATCGAGTACACAATATCGTATATAAAAAACATCGTACACCACAATATCGAAATACAAAATATCGTTAAATTAAATATCGTTTAAATTTAATTAACATACAAAATAACAAAAATATCGAATACCAAAATATAGACATCAATATTATCGACTTTTTGAAAATATCGACTATAGAAAAACTGCTCAATTAAATATATCTTTAGCACCAAATATAAATTCACATTAAAAAACAATATAAAACACTTAAACAACATAAAAAAATAATTTGCAAACACATCAATATATAAAAATAAATTTTGTCTCTAAACAAACAATTACAGTAATAAAATAAAATCTATAAAATATATAATGCTTGCATCATTTCACATTCAAAACAATGTTTAAAATATTTTAAAAAAGCAAAACGACAAAATTATTACTTTCTACTAACAGTTTCTTAATTAGCGTTTCCCTTATATGGAAACAAACAGCCAAAACAATAAAAACAATTAACTTCAACGAATCAAATACTCACATTTTAAGATACACCAATAACATAAAGCAACCAATTAAATAAACACTATATAAACATCAAATGTTTACATCTCTTTTACACTTCTAACCTACAATAAAGAAGAAGGTGAAACTCTGCCCAACTGTTTCCTAAAAGAAAACTTTCATTACTGAAGAAATCTTTAAAACTGTATTTA